>JBAMNC010000895.1:0-600000 GCA_037902135.1 Cetoscarus ocellatus | reverse complement strand
TATTTGTTGTGAAAATACTGGGATTTCGTTGGTTAAAACTTTGAATAAAGGTACTTTTTGAGTTGTCTGAGAGAGTAAGGTTTGGGCAAAATTTGGGTGCGTGTTATATTTGAGTACAGTGTCTTTCAGGCAAAAAAATCTTGAAAATATGGGGTGCGTGTTTTAATCGAGTGTGTTTTCGAATTGAGAAATTCTGGGTAATAAAGTTTCAGTTTCAATCACAGTTATAGCTTCCAACAATCATCAAAACAAGATGATCAAGATTAATCAATTCATAAATCATGTTGTGCTTGTTTTGCCCGTAGGTTTTGTAGTTAGTGTTTATTGATCAGCGTTTGTTTACATTATATTTTTCGTAAAAATAGTACATCAGTACTACCTCAAACATGTTATTAATTTTAAAAATGTATATTTAGAATTTTTGTTTATGGCTTGTTTTTATAGTTTTTAACTTATGGTTGATGTAAAATCAGTGAGTTATATTTAATAATCCTGATCTCACTATCAATAAAAATAATTCCGATTATGATTTTTGCTTTAATCGAGCAGCCCGAGTGTAACCATGGACAAGATGATATGAAACAGAAATAATGGGATTGTGAATAAATGTTTTCCTTAAGAAAAGAACTGTTTGTAGTTTGTTGTGCAGGGCAACTTTTTTTACCAAAAGAAGTAAAATACCTGTAATTTAGATGCCACTTTTTATCACAATATGTATGTACATTTTTAAGCTCAAACCAAAATGTAAATCTAAATTTAATGAGCTAAACATAGAATAAGGCAATCAATGTTACTATTACAATGCAATGGTTTTGTTTACTTACCAGGAAAATAAAAAAATATGATTCACAGAAGTAACCTGGCCAAGGTAGTAGTCATAAAAATCTTGGTTACTGAAGGTTATTTGGGTACATTTGGCAGAGTGATTGCTCAAAAACTCTAGTAATGATTCACAAAATACCTTTATAGAATCCATTTAAGCACATTTAATGTATTTCTCTCCTGTAGAAAAATTCAGTAACTAAAGACTATCATAGAAATACTTTTAATGTTCAATGTTGTGATGCATTTTGCCTGTGCACATGGTATCACAGTGGCAAGTTAGACCAAAGTATGTCATGGCAGATTTTTTTTTGTTTAATGGTTGCATTTTTGACAATTTGAAATCTACCCTCGGGTCGCATGTGTTGAGTGTATTTGAATAACCAATGGTAGTTTTCTTTCAATTAATCCACACTTTGATTGACTCCAAAAAGGTAAGGTAGAAGTAGTGCTGGGCGATATGGCCTAAAAATAAAATCCCCAAATTTTTTTCTGCAATATTGGATGTACGATTTTAATTGATTTTTTTTTTTACCCTCTCAAAAAAAAATTCCAAGTGACTCAAAAATGACATAAATCAAGTTTTACCTTCATGTTGTCAACATATATCCCTGAACCAAACAGAATTCCCCACCTTAGCTTAAAGTGCATGTCATAAAATGTTGATTATGTAGTTTGTCTACATAAACACAGAAAGCTGAGCTATTTTTACAGTACGTTAACATGGAGCTCTCTGATGAATATTTAATCTAAATAACAAATATTAGCCTAAACGTGCTTGTTCAAAACCTGAAATGGCCCTCCATCATAAAAACTGTAAGTTTTCAGTATTTATATTTTCAAACATTGCAACAACTTATGATTGGAGTAAGTTAAGAAACATCTTGATTTTTAATTTTTAAATCTTCTGCAGAATATAATTTGAAATAATTGATTTAGCCCTAGGTAAAAGTATTCATGTTAATACATGAGATAATTTAACTTTGTTAGCAATGGAACATTATAGAGAACTTTTCAATAACATAAAGAAAATACTTAAACAAGAATGCCCACCGGAGGGCTTTAAAGGTTTTGTTTCTTACAGGTAATAAAAATGTCTTTGTGGTTTAAAGATGGAGCACGTAACTGTGTCGGTCTCTTTCTTTTGTATGACCGATGAAGATTTCCTATTAAACAAACTGACGGTGCAAATTTGTGTACATCAGCAAAACAACTCGGGAGATGCCCTTTTCCCACCAAATCTGTTTCACACTGTGGTACACTGGACGTGAGCCAGGCCTCTCAGCCGAGGACACAGAGCTTCGTCAGATAGACTCTGTCGGTCCAGTCAGAACAACAAGAGAGGCAGCAAAAGTCTGAGAGAGTTTGTGTCGGCTGTACAGGGTGAAATTTTTCATGTTGCTGTTAAATTCAGGAGATATTCTCGTTGACAAAATAACCAAACTTTGCAGATTTGTGGTGATTGCCCGTCTATGTGTTTGTGCTCTGTGATGGCAGTGTTTTGTGAGCATGGGACCCCAGCCCCCTCCTCTGCAGCACAACACAGCCAAAACCATGGGTGCATGATAAATGGAGCGTTGTCACACATTATTTTTCATTGTTTACTTGGGCACTATGGACACTTGTAAACGCGGCCTGGCCCTTTAAAGGACCCTGCTTTTCAATTATCTGTTGTGAATTAGACCCGCATCGGCTCACTTCAGCTATGACAGAAGTGCACACTGGCTGGATTGAAAAAGACACAGCAAGCAAAACACAGTTTAGTTTTCCCATGATAACGGCTCTTAAAACAGGTCGGCAGTGGCTCAGTTTTTTACCAGATGAAGGTACTCATGGCCCTGAGCCACAGCTTCAGATAAACTGAAGTGTTTTATAAGCAATGTTATATGGCAGGGTTGTCATCAGCGTTGCCAGATTTTTCTAATGAAACAAGCAACCAGTTCGATAAAAACAAGCCCAAAACAAGCAACCGCCGGCTATTTTTTTTTCTAATGTGATATATTACTTTTTCTTTTTAAGACACATCTACATAAAGACTGTTTTAATTTTCATCTACATTACGTTTCAATTTCAAAGTGACATATTTTCCTTATTATTTTTTCTCATTTTTCTTAATTTACTTATTCAACATCCTTTTGTTTGGAGGTGGAACATCCTTTTCTTCATAATACAGAAGGGAAGAGAGGGGCTACTGTTATTTATAACTCTGTTACAGCTAAACAGTTTGTCTCACCATGATTTTTGTAACAAACAGACATAGTCAGGCTTTAATCTAAGTTTTATGTTGATCCTACAACTTTTTTATGGTGAAAAAAGTTATAACTACATTAGAAATAAACCTAATTCTGGCTATAAGATTTCATTTTGGTGGGAACATCATTTTTGCCCCTCTTATTACAGTAAAATTTACATTTGTGTTTGCAGTGGGACAAATAGTTTGTGTAACTTCTAAACTGAGTTTATTTTGGTAGTAGAGTGTGCATCAGATCCCTCCTGGGCAACTTGCAACTGCCAATATTTACAAGCAACTTTTTTTTAAAAAGAAGCCCAAAGTTGCTTATAATAAACAGACCTGGCAACTCTAGTTGTCATGACACTTTGATTTTTTAACTTAAAAACCATGGTATCAAAACTAAGTTATAGGCGACAAGTGATGAGAAACTTTTATAGATGCTTCAATTGATCTGCAACTAGTCATCATGGGCTGATGGGTGAAATCTGCAGTACAAGCTGCACTTTTAATACCTATATTTCATTCATAAAGTTGATGGCGCTTTTCAGTGATGCAGCCAATATACCAGCACAGAATCCCCAGACATGTAGTCATGAGGCAAGTGCAGCTGCCATAGTCGCACACATTTAAGGGCGAAGAATATACGTGCTGTTTGTCCTTGTGTTTGCTTTTGCACTCGTGGACATAATGAGCTTTTTGTGTTTATACTTGGCTGTGTTTCATGCTTGGTACTGGAGGATGTCACTAGAGGCACCACAAAGACCTCAGGCTGTATGTAACTCCCTGTTGTGTGAGAAGTAAACTGTAAACATGTTGACAATTATGGGTATTCCTGAGTGCAAAATTAATACTTACCAACTAGAAAAGCACTCAGAGAGCGCAGACCTCCGCCAAGCAGCTTCGGTCCACTTTGGCGAAAATGGTCCTACCTGGCAATGTTAAAGAATCCTTTAAAAAATTCCTGGATCCAGACGATGATCCGGATCACCCCCAAAATTTAATCAGTTCTTCTATTTCCCATTTCCGACAATTCCTGAAAATTTCATCCAAATCCGTTCAGAACTTTTCAAGTGACACTGAACACAAACAAACAAACAGACCGACAGACAGATAAATGCCGGCACAAAGACAACCTCCTTGGCGGAGGTAATAATCAATGTCATCATCAGATATGTGTTGGTAACTGATGATTAGTGGTCAGACCCCATCATCAACACCTTTTGCACTTTGTTTGTACAACAACTCTGAGCACTGTCATAACTTTGTTAGTGTTATGATCTAAAGAGTGACTGATTAACCCGTGGGCAACATGAGAGGGAAAATGGTGGGAGGGTTGTTTAGAGGCGTGTCCCAATCGACTACAAAACCCAAAGGCAGACTTACTGTCTGGACTCACACTATTTTATGCACCATATGTATTTAATCTTTAAGTCTGACATCATTTATCAAGTTTAAAATAAACATATTTTGTGCTTGTATTCAGATTCAGATATTACCAGAACGTCTGCACGTTCAGCTATTCCTCCGTGTGGTGGGACTGGCCGAGATGGGAGAGGGAGATCGACTGGATGGCTCTCAATGGAATCAACCTACCTTTGGCTTTTACTGGCCAAGAAGCCTTATGGCAAGAGGTGAACACACTTTCTGGACCAAGTATTATTTGTACAATGATTGAGTTTGGCATAAATATGTGAGGTGTATAGGTGGGAAGTGTATAAATTGCAGATGTAATAATATAAATGTTATATGTTGACAAAAAGATGCACCGATAATCCCAGAACAATAAGATTAAAAAGACAGTGTAGAAATATTGAGGAAGCGAAAGATCAGAGTCATGAAGATGGGCAGGGAGAGGAACTTCTTACTTCCCTACTTTTACATTTTGTGGCACGTAATATGCCTTTTTATGAATGTCAGCACATGAGAATAATCTCTTTACCTTGATTTACACCTTCAGGTTTATCGAGCTCTTGGACTGAACCAATCAGAGATCGAGGAGTTCTTCTCCGGCCCGGCGTTTCTTGCCTGGAACCGAATGGGAAACATGTTCAGGTTTGGAGGGCCTCTGCCACAGTCCTGGCATGTGAACCAGCTCTACCTCCAAGTAATCAAACCTCCATGCTGTTAAAACCGTATTAAACTGCATTATCGCGCCACTGATTTTGGTAGAATGGTGAAAACACTATCTCGACATTTCAGTTCTTCTTGTTTTTGATTAAGATCATTATTCAATTTAAAGCTTCATCAGTTAAAACAGTTAAGCCAAGTATTTTCTAAGTCAAGTGGAATTATAATTACTTAAAGTTGATCTGATTGGCACGGCCCAGTCAGCACCCTTTAGAGCAGGAAGAGGTGGAGCCACGGTTGAGAAGATATCAGGAAGTGAGTGCATGTACAGAGATTAGCATGGATGCTAACAGCTTCAGTAGCTGGACCGCATTTCTTTAGTTAATGAAAAATAATTAAAAACACTGCAAACTTATAAATAGAAAGGATATTTTCGACTGAAAGTTTAATTGACTAAGTGGGCTATGTTCTGTCCTTTACACCATGGCAGTTGGGCCCGCCTACTACATTATCTTATTGTCTCAGCATGACTGTGATTAATGAGTTTACTGCTTTTGAAAGGTTCTGTCCATTATCAAACACTTTCTTTGGGCTCTTTCCCAGATGTACCAGTGAAATATATTGGACAGTTGATTTCCTTTGGACCAACGTTACACTTTCAAAAGTAAATACCGAAAACAGAACATGGTGACGTTGTTTCACACCAGATTTTTTCAAGTAAATAATTTGCATGTTTTTTTGTTTTTGTTTTTCTTGTTGTTTTTTTTCGAGTTCATAGCCAGTCAGTGTAAAGCGGGATACACACATAAAGATTATCGGGATGCTTTTGTCCCGACTTTCCCCCTTCCCGACCAAGGACGGCAAATGCCCGATTATCTTTTGTCTTATAAGATTATCCTATAAGATTATCCTGTGGTCTGAGGTGTGTTAAGAGTGAATTTGTCCCGATAATCGGCTCTGAAATGGGTGGGGGGCCAACAATCGTTAATATTAGACTTGTTCAATATTTAAGACCTAAAATCTTCATGTGCGTGGGGAAAGCTGACGACTCCCGAGTCATGACTCCGTGAACTGTAACGTGGAACAGAATGTAGCCAATCGAGAAGCGAGCTGACAGAGGAACAAGGAAGCAGGCTTAAATAAAAACAAGCACGGCTGACCTGAACCATAAACATGAAGTTTGGTGGACCGAAGAAATGGAAGACCAGCTCCTGTGTTCACGCTGTCTCCAGGATTTTTTCCACAGTCTTTTCTTTTATTTAGTTCCCGTTTTCCCGTCAAAAATAGTCCAAAGACCGCCATCATTCCCTCTTCTCGTATGTCCTCTCCCATGTTACGTGTTGTGTTTTCCGGTTGTTGCCATAGACGCCATAACGTTTATGGTCGTTGCTATGCTTCTTCTTTTTCGTTTTTGTTAGATCACGTTTGATCACGCGAGATTTCTGTCTTGGAGGACTAGATCCTAGATCGGTGGTGGGACAGAATGTTATGTGTGTGGTGTGCTGTGTTGAGATTATCAGAGCACACCACACACAGTACGATCAAAACTGTTCAATGCCTGATTTTTTATCTTTGTGTGGGGTCTCTAACAGATAAAAAAATCTCTTCAAACTTTGAAAATCCTTATGTGTGGACCCTGCTTCAGCTTTCACACCAGAGACATAATGTTGACATAATGACATAAAAATGTTGCAGGGTGAAATTGTTGAGACTTTTCCCTAACCTGATCAATTTCTGTAAATTTTCACATCCATACATCTGAACAATGAGAGCACTCAGTGTTGGCACAGTCAGTCAAAACATTCAGCATGACGGCCCACTTGATGATGGGTTTGCATCACAGCAGTCACTTCTGTTTAACCAAAGTCTTCGAAATGTCAAGGATAATGAACTGAAAGACAATAAATGAGGAGGATGTTGTTGGAGCTGCAGCATGGTGAGTGTGTACTCAAGCTTCGACTGTTGTGAACAGAAGGTCCTGAAGCAGCTGTGGTACAGTTTAAGCTCTTGAATCAAACGGTGAACACATGAAGTCCTTCTCTCCTTTGCGCAATAAGAGGGACACATTTAGTTTGTGTTGAATTTACATCAGCTGATGTTGGCTGCTTTAATGCAGTTGTTTTAGAATGGACACAACATATAAGCAAAAAAGCATTGCTTTTATTGTGAATAGAATGATGCATCAAAAATTTGTGTGCAAAATATTTGCAATTTTGTGCTGTTTATTTGCATCACCCTTGTTGTGTAAAGACTTTTTAGACCACGGTTCAGCTCATACCTCAGTTTTTTGGTCAAGGTTCCTTGTTTGTTTTTGACAGCCTCTGACGTTGACATACGTCCCCTTCTGAAGTGTTTTTGGCCACTTTGACAGGAACAGCAAGGAGTTATTGTGGAGGAAAAGCTTTTTTCCACACCTAAACATTTTTTTATTTAACGTTTGAGCCCAAAAAAGATATTTCCACTAACATCCTTGATGCTGTTCATGATAAAGAGGTTCGAAAAATAAGTTAAAACATTAAAAATAATGCTTTAAAATGCTTTTTACACCTTGCTAACAGCTTTTATATCTATTTTATAATGGTGCAAAAAGATAACAACTCTACCTCCAAGTAACTGTAAATATTCAAATCAAATCAAACAAAACTTGATTTTCCTTTTCTGTAATGCATATTTCAACATTTTATCAGTTTGTCTGACTGTCATTTTCTGAGCTATTACTGGACACAGCGCAGAATCAAATCATTGCTGTCCAGTCTTTATGGCTCAGTAAGGCTGAATAAGGCTTGTAAAGTTTGTTTTTTATGGACGTCCTGCTGATTTAAGCAAGGACTGAAAAACAGAATCCAATTTTTAACCAGCTGCACTTTTGAGTCTGCTGTTCGTCACCGTTTGGAGCAGATAAAGATAATATTTTATGTCTGCAGAAGCCAGTATGATAAAAATCTGTTGTGCAGTTAACAGAGTTCTTTTTCCAAGGCCACGCTGACAAAGTACATGCAGTTCTTCATTTGATGACAAAACAAGGTTGATGCCCTTGGAGTTTTTGTTCCCTGATGAATATTTGTTCACCTGTACTGTGATAAAAAATGACTCTATGTTAGTTGACTCATATGGCTGGATAGCAGTATTGATTAGCTCAAACATGACTGATTTTCAGGTGAACTATCTTCACTCTTACTCCCACCACTGATAAGAACAAAGGTCTGTCATATTTTGAGTGTGGGTGCATATTGCTGCCTCTCCTCTCAGAGCACCATCACAGCGTGGTATCTTGACCCAACACTGACCAGTGATTGCTGTTCCTAGCAGATGTGTGATCACCTCTGCTCACTGACCCCCAGGCACAAACCCAGCAGAGCAAACACAGGAGTGAAGGACAGCAAGAAATGACAACTGTTTGTACTCAAAACCAAAAATACTGCAGTTCACATGCAAGTATTGGATTAGATGGAAATGATTCAATATTTCATGAGCATTGTTGCATCCCTTGTTGTGCTACACATTGTGGGGATACAACAATTCTCCAGTCAATTCGGTAGCCGTATTAATGGATGTAATCCTAAAGAAGGAAACATCAGAAATGTCTCTTATCAAATGTCTCTAAATCCCCTTCATAATTCCTGAAATAATCCCTTTCACGTGACTTCTTTTTCTTTTTCTTAGTTTAAAATTCTGGAGCGGATGAGGTCCTTTGGTATGATTCCTGTGCTGCCAGCCTTCTCTGGAAATATTCCCAAAGGAATACTGAGGTAAACAACTGAACATGACCTCTATACTCACATATGACGCATCATTTAAGGGCTTCAAAGGGATGTGTGCCATCAGTCGACTAAAAGACATGCTGTTGTCACCCTACCCAGCTGGCACCAGAATACTTGCTGGCAGGGACACTCTGAGTCACTTTTGGTCAGAAAGACAAGGTCCTACTCAGTGCCCAAGCTGTGCAAAAAGTTGAATTTAACATGAGCTCACAATTTCAGCTCTTCCTTATTCCAGTAATATGATTTATTAGTGGTTATTAATGTCTGATGTGCATGCCTTACATGTGAATAATAGGAATGCACAATATTGGGTTTTGCCTTTATTCAATCTGCTGATAGTCCAAAATCATTACCGATATTTTCATTTCGGTAAGCCTTCAAACTGCTGTCATGTGTGAAGTCCTGATTGGTAAAATTGTCACTGCAAACACAATTATCTGTAGCTGCCGAGTAGTGATACGTAATCCTTCATTGCGTCACAAAATAGTTCTAAATACAGGGGCTTTGTCGAGGGAAGTTAAAACACTTTAAGAATCTTACTGTCGCCCGTTGTCGAGGCAGCATTGTTTTTTGAGTAGTTTTAACCTGAAAGTGGAATAATAATACATTTTATTTAAAAGCACCTTTCAGGATTCTCAAGGACACTGTACAAGTTCACAAGGTCAAAACAACAATAAAATCGACAGTAGAATGACAAAATCAGCAAAAGAAACATAAAAACAGATGTAGACCTGCAGACGTGCAGGTTGTTGTTAAATAGAGTATGCAGTCCTGAACAGGTGGGTTTTGAGTCTGGATTTGAAGAGGGGCAGAGAGTTTAAGTTTCAGAGGTCCGGTGGGAGAGAGTTCCAGGGCTGGGGAGCAGAGCGACTGAAGGCCCTGCTCCCCATGGTGCTGAGGCGGGCAGAGGGCACAGTGAGGTGGATGGAGGAGGAGGAGGATTTGAGGGAGCGGGCAGGGGTGGCGATGTGGAGGAGGTCGTACGGATATGGAGGGGCGAGGTTGTGGATTGCCTAAAAGGTGTACAGGAGGAGTTTGAATTGAAGTCTTTGCTTGACTGGGAGCCAGTGGAGGTGCTGTAGGGTGATGTGATGGTGTGAAGGGGTCTTGCGATGATGCGGGAAGCTGAGTTCTGGACCAGTTGGAGTTTATGGATAGACTTTTGTGGGAGGCGAGGAGGAGAGAGTTGTAGTTGTCAATACGGGAGGTGACGAGGCTGTGAACAAGAATGGAGGTACTGTGGTGGTGGTGGTGGTGGTGGTGGGGGGGGGGGGGGGGGGGGGGGGGGGTTCAGAGATGGTTGATGTTACGGAGGTGGAAGTAAGCTGACCGGGTGATGTTACTGATGTGAGGTTGTAAGGACAGTGAGCTGTCGAGGATGACACCCAGACTCTTAACCTTTGGGGACAGGGAGACTGAGGAGCTGTCAGTGGTGAGGGAACAGCTGTCAGCTTTGGGTGGTGTAGATTTGGTGCCGATTAGGAGGAGTTTGATTTATGGTTGTTTATCTTGAGGATAATTACGAGGCCTTCGGTGGCACCATGTACTGCGATGTATCGGCTACTGTCCAGCCCTCAATATCTCCCCCCAGGGACAAAGCTCACAAATTCCTTTATTGGCCCTCATATTTATCGGTGCCATGGTCTCCAGCAACTGCACTTCATACAAAAAAAAACTTTAAGTTAGAACATCTCCAGGTTTACTTTAATTCTTTGGATCACTTCTACCTCACCAGTTTTTCCACTGTGCAGTTTGTTTTCATGATCTCTTGCTGTTCTCTGAGGTATCTGAGAGAAGAAATGCCTTGTGACTGCAACTTTCCATTTTAACCCCCAAAAATAATTAATTTCTGATGCTTCCTTTTAGGGCTGAACAATATATCGTTATCGTATCGATATCGAGATATGAACATTCAAGATATTGATATTGAAAAGCAACAATATAAACAATATGGATGTCCCCCGCGCTAAAACTGCACTTTCCACATTCTTTTGTATTATGATGTTTTTATTTTTCTGAAAAATGCTTGGTTTTCACCAAACCCATAGTTGTATCGCATCGCATCGATATCGAGATATCTGGCATGAATATCGAGATATGAAATTTTTTCAATATCGTTCAGCCCTACTTCCTTTGTCTTTCAGGTTGTACCCAGACGCCAATGTAACCAGACTGGGCCCTTGGTCTCATTTCAACTGCAGCTTCTCGTGCTCCTACATCCTGGACCCTCGGGACCCTCTGTTCCTCCACATTGGCTCCCTGTACCTGTCCCAGGTGGTGAAGCAGTTTGGCACAGATCACGTCTACAACACGGACACCTTCAACGAGATGACTCCACCTTCGTCTGACCCGGCCTACTTGTCTGCGGTCAGTCGCTCCGTCTTTGCCTCCATGTTGGCAGGTCAGTGTCAGGGTGTCTTACTTCCTGTTTTAAATCTAACCCTGCCTGCGTGAACGCTGTTATTCTGGGCAGCAAATACAATAATTGCCCTAGTTAGATTCCCCTTGGATGACCTGTTCTCCAGCCCTCTTACACAGACAGCAACCCCCCCTCCCCTTGCGCTCCCTGCTGCCCTTCATTTTCAAAACTGTCACCTTCCTGTCCCTCATCCAGATCTCATTTTTTTTCTCCCCAGTTGATCCTCAGGCAATTTGGCTGATGCAAGGCTGGCTGTTCTTCAGTGATGCGGTTTTCTGGAAGCCATCCCGGATCCAGGCCCTGTTACGCGGGGTGCCCCTCGGAAGAATGATCGTGCTGGACCTGTTTGCAGAGACTGAGCCAATTTTCTCCTACACTGACTCTTTCTATGGACAGCCCTTCATCTGGTGCATGTTACAAAACTTCGGGGGCAACAGCGGGTTCTTTGGCACAGTAGAGAGCATCAATTCAGGACCCTTTAAAGCCCTAGATTTCCCAAACTCCACTCTGGTGGGCATTGGCATGACACCTGAAGGCATTGAGCAGAATCCAGTCATGTACGAGCTGATGACGGAGCTGGCTTGGCGTAAAGAGCCGGTCAATTTGTCCAATTGGGCGTCATTATATGCAGTTCGGCGCTATGGCAGCTCTCATACTAACCTGACTGCTGCATGGAGGCTTCTGTTTTCAAGCGTCTACAACTGCACTGTGCCTCACTACAAGAATCACAACCACAGCCCACTGGTACGCCGCCCCTCATTTCGGATGAATACTGACCTTTGGTATGACCCTGCTGACTTGTACAAAGCCTGGAGAATGATGATCGAAGCAGCCCCACCCCTCATGTCCAAGGAGACCTTCCGCTATGATCTTGTTGATGTGACTCGGCAGGTTCTTCAGGTCTTAACAACGTCGTACTATAAGGATATCGTGGATGCCTACCACAACCAGAAGCTGCCAGAGCTGCTGACCGCAGGTGGCGTCCTGGTTTATGATCTCTTACCGGAGCTGAATCGTTTGTTGAACACTGACCAGAACTTTCTCTTGGGGACATGGCTGGACCGAGCTCGATCTTTAGCCTTAGATGATAAAGAGGCAGAGCTCTATGACATGAATGCCAGGAACCAGCTCACTCTGTGGGGTCCCAGCGGGGAAATAATCGACTACGCAAACAAAGAGTGGGGAGGCCTCATGGAGGACTACTACGCCCAGAGGTGGGGGCTCTTTGTTCACACCCTTGTAGAGTGTCTGGACAGCGGACAACCATTCAAGCAGGACATCTTCAACCAGGTGGTTTTTCAGGTAGAAAAGGGATTTATCTACAACAGCCGGAGATACCCGACCAAGCCTGTTGGAGACACATATGAGATCGCGCACAGGATCTTCTTAAAGTACTACCCACAGGCCTTAAAGAGACTATAGTGAGCGGAGACTGTAAAAACTTAACACAAGCTGCAGCAGAAGAATGTCGTCCATCACCCTTTTCCCTCCGGTTCTTCATGACCATTCCAAAACATTTTTGATGTAGAAGATTTGACAGCTGGAGTTTTCTGTTTTTGCACTTTTAGTCAGTGACAGATGATTTTAAAAGTTGTAGGAAACAAGGGTTTTCATTTGACAGTCACAGTGACCAAAACCCCATAAAACTTGTAATATAGGGGAAAGGAAAGCAAATTTTGATGCCCATGTACACACCAGCAGCGAGTTGGACCAACTATGTGAAAGTTTTAACTAAATCTAGTTTGAGCAATTTTATGCACTACTAACATTTGAGCCGAGGTAGTTCCACCATAGGCAGAAGTAGTCTTGTTTCTTGCTCACTAGTGGGTGTAAAATCCCCGTAAAATAAAGGCCCAGTTTACACGACAACATCGTCACCAGAAATGGAAAGGTTTTTCCTTTGCGTTTTCAAAAGCGCTCTGCGTTCACATGGAGACGATGTGAAAACGATGCTTGTTCACACCGATCTGCGAGAACGACTGAAAACACTGTAGAGTGCATGCCAGGCCAGTAGTTGGCGATGTAGGTTTGTAGAGGAACAGCGAGTTAGAACATGCGTACGCTTTCCGGTGAAGACAAACTTTTCATAAACAACAATGGCAAATGGACGCAGGAAGGTGTTTCTTGTCTGCACAACAAATCTGAATGGATATTTTTGTCTAGATAACAAACCAAGCACAGTAAGCAGCACATTTTGCTTGGTAGACAGTCAAAGCTGTTGCTGTTGTTGTTGTACCTGGGTGCGAGCGCAACCTTCACCTTAAAGAGCACTGTGCATGTGCCACGTGCCATCATTTTCCCTGAAAACGCTGATTCCTGTTTCCACGGTGATGGACACCAAAACTTCAAAACTTTTCACTCTGGACCCTGCTTTTAGAAGTTTGCAGATTCAGGCACTCCAGGCACTGTTCTCGTGCAAACCGAGGCGCAAACGCACCAAAAACTCTCAATTTTCGGTTGTTTTCCTTGTTGTGTAAACGGGGCCTAAGTTTTCATAGTGATGGTTTATAAAGTGGGATGAAGCAAAAATGAGGAGCAGAGGGTTTCAATGACGTTTTTTTGAGACCTGTTAGAAAAACAGACGATCACTGATTTTTTAGCTGTGGAATTATAACATGTCACAAATTAGGACTAACATATACATAATGTTATCTTGCAATGGGATGCATCCCATTGCAGGTCTTGGGCTGCTTGCTGGCGAATAATTTCATATCTGCCTAAAATTTTTATTTCATAATACTAATGGGCTCCATCCAATGGGCACTCTTTTCTCTCTTTTTAACAATTAAAATGCCTTGAATTATCAGCTTGGTCATGTAGACCTTATACTTGAGCCTTTATCGGGAAGTTGAGCCAAATGCTGTGTGAAATGTAAAAAATCAAATTTACTGAATAGTGTAGGGTAACTTAGAAAACTGTCAAAAAGTGAAATCTATTAAAAACAGGATCACAAGTTGGTAAACAATGAGGAGTTGGTCAGATAAAGGCAGGTATTAATAGAGTTCACATAAAGAGCACAGCCTGGCCAGTTTCCACAGAGTAGACCAATCAGAACAGACAAGGCCAACGTTGCGAAGGTGGCCTAAATGTAATGTGAGCCCCAACAGAATTCCTTCCCCCAATTTTCTCACAGTCCACCTGTGTATCACCCCCAGTCCCTTTAATAAGTCATTTTTTGACTAACCTTGCAGTGCAGATGGATCAGCCTGATCTAACTGTAGTCAGTCAGATCCTTTAGGGCAAGAAGAGGTGGGAGCTACAAGCAAGACGACAATGGGAAGCGACTTCTCGTACAGAGATTAGCTCTGATGCTAATAGCTTCAGTAGCAGTTTTGTGAGAGCTGGACCACATTTCTTTTTTGAATGATGAAGAACAAACACTATAAACTTTTCAATAGAAAGGATATTTTGATTCCACTCTGACATGTTTTGCTGAGAGTTTCTTTTACGGTGGCTTAAGTTCTGTCCTTTACACCGTGGCAGTAGCGCCAAGCACATTGACCGCTCAGAGTGTCCAAGTAATTTCAAATCACAGCAGAAACAGTGGAAACAATTTCAGAGCTGAAAGCAAATCAACATCAGGCAGGAAATATTAACTGTTGTTTACATGTCGCACCTCTCGTTATCTTGTAAACTCACAGTTGAAGTTGTGGTTCTTGTGATCTTTATGATCTTGTCTTCAAGCTTCCAGGGCTGCTCAGCACTTAAAATACGCTTCCTGTGGGCAGGGATGCACGCTGCTGGAGATACACGCAGGGCAAAGCCACAGAGAACACATAACACTACGGAGGCGGAAAGTCAGGGTTAGACCAGTTGTTTGCAGACTACTTTTGCCCTAGGCACACCTGAAACCAAGCCAAAATCTCAAGGGACACCTTGTTTATATCAATATAAAAGACTTTTTATGGCCTGTTTAAGTATATGATCAGTTTGTTTAACAATATCGGCAAATGCCTAATATACTATGAAAATAACCGAATTATGAAGTATTTGTAAACAAATAATCTAAATTATATTAAAAGTAAATTCAAATCTCATTCATCAGCTGTTCCTGAGTTGTTTTATCACTTCATGGTTGTACAAAAGCCCAAGGCACACCTAGATTCATATCAAGGACTACTCATGTTCCCTGTTGCACCATTTGAGAAACACTGTCATAGGTAGAGTGAGAATACAGGTAGATCAGGGGTACTTAGTGGATTAAAACTGGAAGGTTTTTAAACATCAGTGATGGTGGACATATTCTCACAGTCATCAGAGTCCCATATGTGAACTTGAGCTGAGGTAAAATGTGGGGTCTTTCAAAAAATATCTCTGAATTCATGTCAGTGTTTGAAAACTATCGTAACTATTAGTTTATGTTCTTTTTTTAAGCAAATGATCTGACAGAGTTTGTGCAATCAATAGTTCACTGAACAGAATCTGAAGAGTAAGCAGAGGCTATCTTACTAAGCCGTGCTTAAATGTTTAATGATTTTTTAAGGTTTACTGAATTTTGTTTTGTAAACTACTCACTTACTGCTCTGATTAATTTGCTCCTGGTGCACTTTTAAAGACTTTTTGTTGCTGTTTTTAGTCGTTTTTTGATGTAAAAATATATTTTTATATGGTTTAATATTTCATTCTGAGCTGAGGAATTAAACATAAAATAACTTTGAAAAATGCTGTGAAATTGTAGTCATAGTTTATTAATCTGATATTTTAGGGGCATTATTGGCCTTTTTTGACAGCAGAGAGCTGGTGGATGTACTGTGACAGTCGGGGATGGAGAGAGATGGGGGAGACATGCAGTAAATGGGTCTGAAGTTTGATGTGAACCTGGACCGCCTGCATGAGGCAAGAGCCTTCATATATGGTATGTGCATGGTTTTTACCCACTCCGCCAAACCAGCACCCCGGCATAGTTTTACTTTCAACATTTTTAAATATTAGGTGAGGAGTTAAGAGAAAAATATTTTTTGTTTGTTTTGCATTTTGGGTACAAATTGAAAAGGCTGTGACAAATAAATATGTTTATTGCCTTCACCATGTATTAGAGAAAATAAATCAAGGAGAGAATTTGAAATGCATTTTGACTAGAGATGAACAACAGTGATTTCTGGTTGTTATCAGGTATGACAGTATTTCCAAACTCATTAATTCTGATACTAATATCAGTACTGATACTTTTGCCAAGTGCACAAAGTCTCCACTTAACTAAACTCAGCTCCATTCATGGTGACAGTCTATTTGTGTTGGAAACAGATGTGAAGCAAGAAAAACATTTTATTTTTTAATAAATGAAACTTTTGATTTACAAAAGTGGACACTCGATGATGAGATAAATCACATCTGTGCATTCTTCAAATATTACAGCTAAAGGAGCCCCGAGTTAATGTTAATATTATAACAATATTATAACAATCTTTCTATAACAATCTCAAATTGATTATACCACCCTAATAACCTCCTTTACAACCATAGAGACATGAGGACCCTCCCCCTACATATAGATACATACCCCCCCCCCCCCCCCCCCCCACACACACACACACACACACATATGTGTACATATACAGTGGTGAACCAATTTGTTAGCCCACCTCTTATTAAACAAACAAAACAAAAATTAGAAATCTTTTAAATACTTGAATGAAAATGAAAATGTTATCAGACGGACAGTTTGAACAGAATTAAGGAATTTATAGTGAATTCACTTTTTTATACCCAAATTTGAGCTGCTCACTGAGCTTCTCTCAAATGACAGAAATTAATCAAGCTTAACATTAAACCACTACAACTAATTTTACTGTTCAGGAATAGCAGTACAATATTATAATTTGGCATCTCAATCCAGAAATAATAATGTGTTACAAATTTTCTTTTTTTTTTTTTTTTTTTTTTTTTCAAAAGCACTAAATTGAAAATATATTGATAACAGTAATTATTATATTTTAGCACTGAAATATCATTTCGGTGAAAGAGCTTCTACAGACTGGTGTATTAAACTTTACAGAAACATACAAATGATTCTGGTAATAACCAGTGTTGTTACTTTGGGGTAGCTGTGGTTGGTGGTCTAATAAATTGGTTAAGCTCTGTACATTCACATTTATAAAATGAAGAGAGTGCCTTCAACCTGATCCATTGTAAAGTGTCTTGAGATAACATTTGTTTTGATCAACCAACCTTTCCACAAATAAAGGTTGATTGATTGAATCAGTTGTAGTTGATATTTGCATAAAAACAAGTGCAGTTAATTAAAATTTATGGCTGTAATTCTTTTGAATAATCTGTTGTAGAATCCCCAAAACTTTGTTTTCAGTCTTTTGGTTAAAAACTATTAATAAACGTTCAAATTCACTCTGAGACCAGTAGGATAAAAGCTAATCAGCTTAACTAAACGAGCTACACATTGCTTATGTAAGGTATGTTTAGTGATGTGTTTGAGGTCCGGTCAGTAACATTGTGATGCATTTAGGTTAGCTTGGAAAAAATAGTATTTAATTATGCTATGAACATGATGTGTTTAAATGTAATTTACAGGGATAAAGTTTTAGATTTTGGCTGAACATGGAATAAATAAAGTTGAGAGGGGGTGAAATTTGTTTTCTTGGTAAGATGAAATAATTACATCAGTTACATTAAGTGAGCAAGTCAAGATATATATATTTAATAATTTTGTTAATTCACATAAATAAATACGAGTGTGCGATTCCGATGTTCTTACTGTAGGATACTTATGTTATTGCTTCTTCAGTAATTTTGTTCTGCTTTGCTGATCAAACACTCGACCAGTTGTTAAAGCAAAACATGATCAGTATGGGCAGGGATCAAGGCATCGCAGATTACAGCCAGTGTGTGGGATATTTATGGCGAGTTTATAAAGCGAAATATAGGCTTAAAATATATTTTCAGATCTGTAGATACCAATAATCACCTTTTTAGGAAATTATCTGCTGATTTGATATTGTTCTAATATGCATCCCTAATTTTGACTGTAATCTCAGCAAACTTGACTTTGTTTTTAAACTATAAGAACGCCCCCACCACTGAAATTTCAGTTTTTTTGCACCACTTTGATGTAATTTTTGTGTGTTGTTGTTTTCTCTGTTTCTGTTTCTTTTTAAAGTTTGGCCTTTATAATCCTCTGTAGATTACTGTAGCATAGGTGAGGTTTTTTCTTAACATGTGTGCCTTTTGCTCAGAACAATTAAAATTCTGCACCAGGCTAATAGTTGTGTGTTTTAGCCACCACTACGCAGTTTACACTCACAAAGTGCCAACCTATGCACCATGATGCACGATATTTGTGTTCTGTTGTACAGATGTGTTTTTGTATTTTTATGGATTGAACTGTTATTGTTAATCTCAGGCATGTCATAAAAGTCTAAAGACTGTGTGACTAATACATGGATTTTATTCTGCAGCCCCATGTGTGGTGTGTGTTTGCTCACTGTTTGATTTGATGACAGTAACCTGATCATTACACAAGTCTATTAATGCTCTTATCCTGTGCAGGTCAGGGCTGTAAATCATCAATATACCTGTGAACACATAGACTAAGTCTGCTGGGCTCTTTTCGAGGCGACTGGGACCAGAGGCAGGAAGAACCAGGAGGTCAAAGTTGAACAAATATCTGACAGAAAAAAGGGGGACAAGGAGGGGAATCACCTGTGACATAAAGTAAAGACTGTGAGGTGATGTACAGTCGAGGAAAAGCATACGACAGCGCTGAACTCAGAGGAATGTGTTGTACGTCATCATCACGCTCACTGGCTCTCTGTGAATGCTGACAATTACCTGCTCCGTTTACAGAGCGGATCACACAGACAGAGCACCGTTTACACTCCTAATTAACAGTTTACCCAGCTTTCTCATGTTGATACTGTGAGAGGAACTTGAAAACTTGGAGAAGATCCACAAACAAGTGTTTGCAAAGATCAATTAAGACATCCTTTAGGTTGAAATAATAACCCCTTTAATTGATCTTTTGAGTGTTTATGCCTCACCCAAGGAGAATCTGCAGTTTCTTATACTGATGAAGGATCACCTGAGGCTCCTGAGAAGTACACTATATTGCCAAAAGTATTCACTCACCCATCTGAATCACTGAATTCAGGTGTTCCAGTCACTCAGGTGTATAAAATCAAGCACCAAGGCATGCAGACTGCAAACATTTGTGAAAGAATGGGTTGCTCTCAGTGAACTCCAGCGTGGTACCGTGATAGGATGCCACCTAGCAGTAAGTCCAGTTGTGAAATTTCCTCACTATTAAATATTCCACGGTCAACTGTTAGTGGTGTTATAACACAGTGGAAGCGATTGGGAACCACAGCAATTCAGCCTCAAAGTGGAAGGACACAGAGCAGGGTCAGTGGATGCTGAGGGTCATAGTGCAAAGAGGTCACCAACGTACTGCAGATTCAACAGCTACAGACCCCTAAACTTCATGTGGTCTTCAGATTAGCTCAAGAACAGTGTAGAGAGAGCTTCATGGAATGGGTTTTCACGGCTGAACAGCTGCGTCCAAGCCACATATCACAAAGTGCAGTGCAAAGCGTCGGATGCAGTGGAGTAAAGCACGCTGCTGGACTCTAGAGCAGAGGAGACGTGTTCTCTGGAGTGACCAATCATGCTCCTCTGTCTGGCAGTCTGATGTACCAGTCTGGGTTTGGCAGTTGCCATGAGAACAGTACTTGTCTGACAGCTTTGTACCAAGTGTGAAGTTTGATGGAGGGGGATTATGGTGTGGGGTTGTTTTTCAGGAGCTGGGCTTGACCCCTTAGTTCCAGTGAAAGGAACTCTGAATGCTTCAGCATACCAAGACATTTTGGACAATTTCATGCTCCCAACTTTGTGGGAACAGTTTGGAGCTGGTCCCTTCCTCTTCCAACATGACTGCATAAAATTTTGTTGCTCTGTAACACGTGCTGTGACAATAAACTGATTTTGATTCTGATTCTGATTTATCCCAGTGCACGAAGCATGGTCTATATAGACATGGATGAGCCAGTTTGGTGTGGAAGAAAGTGACTGGCCTGCACAGAGTCCTGACCTCAACCCAACAGATCACCTTTGGGATGAATTAGACCGGAGACTGCGAGCCAGACCTACTCCAACATCAGTGTCTGACCTCACAAATGTGCTTCTGGAAGAATGGTCTAAAATTCCCTTGTTACTCCTAAACCTCGTGGACAGCCTTCCCAGAAGAGTTGAAGCTGTTATAGCTGCAAGGGGTGGGCCAACATCATATTAAACCCTATGGATTAAGAACAGGATGTGTGAGTGAAGGCAGACAAAGTTTTGGCAATATCCTGTATCAGATAGGAAATGACTACAGCTGAATCAATTCTGAAGATGTGTCTGTGACTGACTGAAACAAAGGAGACCATCAAAAACTAGACTGTTTTTCCTTCTTCAGGTGTTCTTCTATGAAGTGTCCCAAACCACACTTGAGTAGCTGCAAGTTCACTGTTAATATGTGATGTTACACTTAAAGAAAGCAGAATGAAACTTATTTTTTTGAACACTTACTATGAAGTATGTGAGTCAGTAGAGAATAGACTGTCACTTTTCCCAAAAACCGAACTGGCACAGTTTTGGAGTGTAATTCACTGTAACCGAAGATATTTGTCAATCCTGCCAGCCTGGCTGCAACACAGAAATGAGGCATTTCCATGAGATCAGTTTACTGTTTACCTCTTCCAAGGCCACACTGGTTAGCCACGTCTTTGCTTATTAATCTTGAAATCTTGTCCATGACGGCCTCTTTCTGTACCTGTGGCAGGGGGGCCTGCCAAGGAGGACACAGCACATGAAGAGGCACCGCTGGACTGTGGCAGGTGGAAGGCTGACAAATGGGTTTGTAGATTTGTCTTGGAAGAGGAGTAAGCCAGCTGCTTTGCATAATCGACACAGTCCGGTCTTTTTAAATTATTTTGCCATTGGTGGGTTGGAGCCCAAAGTGCTTCCACAGAGTGGCATTGCCTGTCCTTCATTTCCTTGAGGTGTACTTCCTGTTGTTGAGTTGTGGGGTTGCACTGGGACCACCTTCTGTTGGATCAGGCAGTTCACTGTTCCAGGCGCCCACTGCAAATCTGTATATTTTCAAATCAAATGTATATTTTACAGTTTGAGTACAGATTTTTACCCCTATGCTCAAACTGATATTCAAATAAAAAATTGGAGATAACTGCCCTATTAGAAAGATAGGAACCTATTTGTCCACAAGGGGCGCGAACTTTTGAGAAGTACATTGAAGCCACTTTCACACCTAGATCGTTTGGGAGATATGTCTTTGGCAGGGCTCGTTCTTGAAAATGTATGAACACAGCAGCTGAACCCTGTTTTGGTACAATTGTGCCAAGCTCACCTGAAAGAGGTGGTCTTGTGTTGCAGCCATGAACATAGGCGGACACTGCAAAATGTTTCACTTGTGCGGTCTTTATTTTGGCACTCACAACAGGCAGCGACTTCTCCATAAACTCTTCTTGCAGTGTATTCCTCTGGCTCAATGCTATGGTGCTTCAGTTCACTTCTCACCAGGAACCTCGCTCACACGTCTTCCTCAGCAGCTTCTTTCTTGTTACATTACATGGACACATGCGCCACCTTGTGGTGCAACCACGCAAGACGATCTACTCTCAACATGTCCAGAATATAACACTGCAGCTATAAAACAGGATAAACAACAAAACGATAAACAACAACAAAACTTTATCAAACAAGATAACTCTGAGAAATTATGTTTTTACCTCCGACAAGACTTTATGTGTTCACTGGCGTATGTTTGTTTGTCTGTTAGCAAAATTACGCAAAAAACTGTGGATGGATTTAAATGAAAATTTTACCAGAGGTGTAGTTTGGTCCAAGGAAGAAGCCATTACATTTTGGTGGTGATCCACATATTTGTGTGGATGCAAAAAATTCATATATTTTTTAAAATCCCATAAGTTAACATTGGGCTGTATTTTTATTTTTATTTTTTAAAATCATATCTCTGCCATCACTTTATGGATTTGCTTCAAAATTTACAGGAAAGTATTTATAATATGTCTCTATCATCAATCTGGATCAGATCCAGATGAAATTGACCTTGATGACAGAGACATGGACCCCATATTATCCTGTAAAACTGGAAGTGAATCCGTATAGAAATGGCAGAGATATGATTTTTTAAAATTCCGCCCAATGTTAACTTATGTTTTTTTCTTAAATTTTGGGACTTTTTTGCATCCATAAACATATTTGTTTCACCACCAAAAACAAATAATTTCTA
This sequence comes from Cetoscarus ocellatus, assembly GCA_037902135.1. Taxonomy (NCBI): domain Eukaryota; kingdom Metazoa; phylum Chordata; class Actinopteri; order Labriformes; family Labridae; genus Cetoscarus; species Cetoscarus ocellatus. The sequence continues at coordinate 577,438 of JBAMNC010000895.1, read as the reverse complement.
AGTTGGGCCATTAACAGCATCCCCTGAAAATGTCAGCAAATCCGTCCTGTAGTTTTTGCATAATCTTGCTAACAAACCACAGACAAACATATGCCAGCAAAAACATAACCTCCTTGGTGGAGGTATTTATAGTTATGTAGGGGGTCACTTAAAGCAAGGTTAATGTGAGAATCTTAACCGGAATCACAGAAATAAGGGTTTAACATTGAGTTGACCTCTCACACTTGAGTAGTTCAAGTGTGCTGGGTGTGTGAGTAAACTCGTGTGGATTTGCTGTTCATCATGAGACTGGGGTCCACATTCAAGATTTCCTGCTGCTTAACAGAAGGCTTTTTCTTGCCGCCATGATGGAGGGATTCATGATTGGCTTTATGGATTCATGTTGGGTGTTGGATGTATATATTTGTATATATATGTATATGTGTATTTTATATATGTATATATGTATCTATGCATATATGTGTATCCATAATATGAAGAGTTTTATACTCGATTGTAAAGTGTCTTGAGATAACACTTGTTATGAATTGGAGCTATACAAATAAAGATTGATTGATTGACACTGTTGTAGTAGTAGAAGCAGCAGTAGTAATATTAACTGCATTACAGTTACCAGGCAGAGACAAAGTACTTTAATACTAATGTGAGTCACTTTCTGCTCACAGGCAACACATGTTAGGTTAACATTATTCACAGTCACCAAGATTTTATCCTTTTTAAACCATATTTCAGGTATTTATCTGAAGGTCTGTTGTACAATCCCATATACCTTTGGCCTTAAGAACCAAAATGCTAAAATGCTAACTCCCTGCCACATTTTTGGAATAATTCCAGCACCACTCTATCAAGGATGATAACTGTGAATGTTGTGACCTTAAAGTAGTGTTACCAATACATCCCTACTAAAGGACAACCACACTGAAACCAGCGGAATAAAAGAGGACTCATCAAACAATTTGATTAATATTTTTATTACTGAAAAATATTGAGTATCAGGTTTATAGCTGTGGAGGGACTTCAACCATTTTAGTTCCTCTCCATATGTACAACAATGATATTTCTGTTCTGTTTCAGGCTCATTTATAAGACATGTTAAATCCAGTATATAAAAAAAATCAAATCAAACAAGCTTTAGAATCCACAATGAGGAGTTTCAGAGCTCAGATTGTGTTTCAGGGCTCAGCAGAGCGGATCAGACCGGGTTCAGATCATTAGACTCAACGTGTTAGACGGCTTTATGTCAAGAGAGGAGCTGAACCAAACCTGCACATGTGAAGTCCTTCAACAGGTTTAGTGTTCATGACCATCAACATTCACACCGTCCCAGCTTTTTTTACATTGGGCAACACTTTAAAAATCACAGGGATGGAAGAAAATCATAACAGCGAATCAGAGAGGGGCATTTCGTGAACTATTTCAATCTAGTTTTTTATTAAAATGTGAGAATCTACTGCATTTCGGTCAAAAGATTCAAAAACAATCTCAGTTTGAATTAATAGACAAAGTTTCGGACTGAACCCTAGAGGTCATAAAGAGAAACTGCATGTAAACAAAGACGTTAGAGCAGGGACGGGCAACACTGGTCACCTTGAGGGCCACATTAGTATTGTTCTTATTCCTGTAGGGCCAAACTAGGATGATCTCATTTACAATACAGTTACATATTATTTAACAAGATGAACAATTAAGGAGCCATTTTGAGTTCACGGTCATGCACAGGTGCATTCTGTAGTGCAAAGTGTTGCAGAACCAAATATAGCTAATAACACTTCTACCTTCTTGGAAACATTACTATTCCTTTTTTTCCTGGCAGATGCAGTCAAGTTCCTTTGTGATTAGGGATGCACAATATGCAATTTTTGACATCAGTAAAGTCAATACTTCCTAACTCATTATCCCCAATACTGATATTGATATGCTCCTTTCATGTGACAGTCCATGTGTGTTAGAAACAGATATGAAGCAAGAAAAAAATGCATGTTATGCTTTAATAAATTATAGTTTTGATTTACAAATGTGGAAATTAAGTAATGATGGGGTAAACTGATAGCACATTTGGACATTCTTCCAATATTACAGTCAATATATGGGATATTTATTGAGTATCAGCAAAAAATTTAATGTCTGCTGACACCAAAAATCTAACCTTGCAGTGCAGCTGGATCCACCTGATACAATGACTTTAACCAGTTACATCCAACTTGCCAAGCTCTAATCTACAACAATGGTGTAACAGCACGGCCCAATCAGCATAGATGCTAACAGCGCCAGTAGCAGTTTTATTAAATATTGACCGCATTTCTTTATTAAATTTAAAACAAAGATTACAAACTCCTCTGTAAAAAGGTTATTTTTGCTCCACTTCTGACATGTTTTGGAGGGAGTTTGTTTTATGAAGTAGCTTAAGTTCTGTCCTTTTCATAGTACTGCCCGCCTGCCACATTACCTGATTTTGCCGTATTGAATGTAATGGACAGAACAATCACCTGCTGGATTTGCTTTTGAGAGGTTCTGCCCCTTCCCAAACTCCTTCTGTGCTCTTTCCCAGATGGATAAGTGAAATATATTGAACGGTCCATCTGGTGGGTCAGGTTAGCAAAAAATCTTTTCCGGCAATTGTCTGCCGACACTGTTTTTGCTCTGATGATTTCATGCAGCCCTACTTGCGATGTACAAGTTTTCATATTTGAAGTTTTCAGGTGGGGAATAGTGGGATTGCATGTGGCCCCCAGGCTGACAGTTGCCCACCCCTGGATTAGAGCATATATTTTTAAGAAGCAACATTGAGCCAAAAAAGCCACAAAGAGTTTTTGTCAATCGACACTTCGCATCAACACATTAGCAGTAAAAAGTCAGATGCTCACTCTTACATCTGTTCCTGTCTGATGCAGTTTGTTAAGTCAAAAACAAAAACCCTCTGTGTGACGGCTTCTCATCAGTTTCCAGTCTAAAGGTGCATACAGACGTGTTACTGAGACATTATGATCCAGAGGAAGTGGGCAGGGAGGCTGTTCAAAACGCTTAATTTTTATTTTGTTTGGTTAAGATCAATTCAGATAAGGTCTTTTTTTATTCTATACATCTTTTTGTTGATATGTTGCTGATCTTATTTTTCTCTCTGGGCAGCCATTGATGTCTACGGATCTGACTGAGAGGATTAAGCAGGTGCAGTCTTTAGTATGGATAGATGACAATACGAAGGCCTTTGGAATATATTACAACTTTTACAGCATTCAGTTGGGACATCTGAGTAAACCTACATCAGCATTTTTAACCTTGAGTAATTTTGTTTTCTTGTTTGGCCTTTGAACAGAAAACAAACAGATGAAATTATTGTTGAATTAAACAGAAGAAGTGGCCCTGAAAGTCAAATGCAAAAATATTGCACTTGAAATTGGAAAAAAAAAAAAAAAAAATGTATGATGCAAATATTTTCAGCAAAACACCAAAAAAATCAATGTAAAAAAATAATGAAAAATATTTTTATTTTCTGATTTTTTTTTTAGTTTAGTGACCTATTCTGTACTTCCCCCGAAAATACTGGAAACATTATTTTAGTTGATTATTCCTCCCCTTTAACAAAACCAATGTGTATTTTATTTTACATCATTGGAAAGCCCCCAGGAATCAAAACTGTGTCTCTTAAATTGGAATAATTGGTTTCTGAAATCTGGTTTTGATGTTTATGGACCCAAAGACAAAACAGAATTTAAAAAAAATTAATAATTTTAGAAGCAGCAAAATTATCAGACAATAAATACACTCTTCAAGAAATGTTTAGAAACCTTCACAACATGATACTACTTGGAAGAATCGTGCATTGTGGAATAAGCAACACAGCTGAACATGTGGGCAGTGCCCCCCAAAAGATGTGGCAAAGTCTCCTGCTACTGGACTCTGGTGTTCTGGTATGCTGAGTCTCAGCAATATTGACGTCAGCTCTGGTACTTTTTCCAAACTTAGGACCAAGTTCTGTGAGACTTGTAAAGCCAAAGACAGACATAAAGTCATAAACTTATGAGAATAAAGTTGAAAAGTTACAAGAATAAAGTTGAAAAATTAAGAGAATAATCTCATAAAGTTACAAGAATAAAGTTATGAGAATTATCTCAGAAAGTTACGAGAATAAAGTCATAAATCCAGCTAAATTAAGCTAGAAAACAAACTTAATTCTGAGAGGTTGTACCAGAAGAGTCTTCTGGATTAAGGTACGCTTATATTGATATAAAGTTTTGACAAATAGCCTTCTTAATGTCTTTGCCAATACTTATGACTTTTTTCTCGTAACTTTTCGACTTTATTCTGGTAGCTTTACTTTTTTTTTTTTTTAACATACTTTTTTTTTTTTAACTTGGCCCTAGTCCTCCACCGTACTTATCCCAATTTTAAGAGACACAGTTTTTACCAGATAGAAAAAAGTACACTGGCATGCACACTCTCTGCCACATTTTGGGCAACTGCTGGAATCATATAGACGGGAAGAAGGAGATGTCTGAATGCCACGTACCTTTATGATTTGGTCAAAGAGATGCCCTCTCACTCTGAAGAGACATGTCAATCACACTAAAGGACATAAAACTAAAAAGACAGAGTGGAGGTCTTTGAATATCACATACTTCTTTGATAACTTTTAGGGGTTTTTTTTTGCCTCAGTTTCAGAAATGTAGTTATCTCTTATCTTATTATTGCAGTTACAGAGTAGTAGTAGATAATATGAACCAAAGGCTGCCTCAGAGTTGTGAGGATAAATGATAACACTCCAATAATATGAGGAAAAATTTATAAATTCGCCCACCTTCCCTGAATTTAAAAGTCTCAGTGCCAACATTTAATTAAAGGAGTTGCATCATCAATCACCCACCAAACCAATGCCCCAAGTACAGTAATGCATGATATGGTTTCTGTGAGTTAGCCACGAGAAAACAGGCTTCAACCCCAGATATGAGATTCAAAAAGCTGCCGGAATAATCATAAATCAATATTCAAAAACACAGAGATGACATGGAGACATGAACAGAACATATGGCAGTGATTAGAAAACAAAAATCTGTCCTCTTCTTCCTGTAAACATCCTCTAAAACGTTAAACATATTGATTTATTTCAAAGAAATAATAATCAAGTTTATTCAAAGAACGGTTAGAGAAAAATATTATACTCTTATCATCTCTTTTGGTTCAGATACAAATCATAGTACATCTAATCGAGCTAATTTACAAAAGATTAAGTTCTCATATTGTTCATTATATTCATATATTACAAGCTACATACAATAATGAGGCTGTGTGCATATAATGGGTTAAATCAAAATGGAGATCTGGAGCAGCACAATTAAAAGGTGCTCCTGTGTTAGTATGAAGAGCAGAGTGGCACACAAAAAAGCTGTAAGCATTTTTCTAAAATAATTTACAGAAAATGGTCTTTCAATTAAGTTTGCTATCTGAAGTGTGCCGTATTGTCTCTAATATGCGGGACAAAGAATTTATCCTGCTGCATGTAGGCTGGACTGACATTTAAGCTCCAGGTCAGACTGATGTGCAGATTGAATCAAGCTTCCTCACCTCTGATATGAAAATAAAGAATATTTCAACTCTTTAGATCTCAAAGTCTGGAAACTATGACTTTTAGGGATAATCTGTGCTAGTATTAGAAGTATGGCTGAACAATATATTGTATTAACTAGGGGTGTAAATCACGAGTTTCATGACGATACAATACGATATCGATTCTTTGGACAACGATACGATATTTGCCGATATCACAAAGTCTGCCACGATTCGATTTCAATGCAATACGATTCAGGGACCTTCGATCAATTTAAGACGATATTGTGTACTTATTGAACACAATCAGCTACATTTCACCTAAAGCAAGAAAGAAATACAAAGCAATTTCTAAGTTTTGACAGTTTTATTACTGAAATGTGAAACGATGTGCTGACCTTTGGGTATGATAGGTTATAGAGGATTATAACCATCTGTATGATCTAATCGTGTTTAAAATTAAAATTGAGTTAATTAGTAGTCAGGTGTTTTTTAGACTTTGCTTCACTGTTTAATGGTAGGTGTGGAGGAAGAATAAGAACAAGCTCTCACCGTTTTCCTTTCATACAATAAGTAATTTTTATAATCAGTGAGCTACAAAATCAAATGATGAGATAACTTACTGTACTCGTGTGATTACTCCCGTCGTGTGTGTGCAGCATGCATCCTCTGCTGTCAGATCGACCGTATCTTACCCAGATACAGCAGTGCTATTTTCTGATTGGCTGACATGTCAAGCTCCCGTTTAGCTCTGTGATGCTAACAGCGTGTTGCTACGCGTTAGCATATAGCGGTGTAACTCAGTGGGTGCTACACAGTACATTTTAAAGCAGGAGAAATACCGGGTGTGGTGTGTGAGAGAGCAAAAAGGTGGGCGTCTCATATGCTGAATATGTGAGACCTGAGAGCCCTGTGAAGTTGAAACTTAAGAACGAGGCGCTATTGGGCGGAAGCGGTGAAATGGATATCCGGTCAGAATTTCAAAATAAAGGCGTTGAAGATAACGATGTTGATCGATGTTTTGAGTTTCCATCGATTTGATTGGATCATTGCTTAACCAATCGATGTATCGATCCAGATCAATGGATCATTACACCCCTAGTATTAACATCACAACTGCTATGTGTACATTCATAATAGCCACATTGTGTGATGTGCATTGCCAGTCGACTTCAATGCCGATTATTAATTCACAGCCACCAAGTATCAACAATTTTTAATGTATTAATTTTCAACATTTAATAAAGCTTTTGGTTCTACAGAAATAAAATCAATAACTCTTGAAGTCCACATGATGGTGCTGTTGAGCCATTTTGCAGGTCAGGTCAACAGAGGTGACATGCAGGAGAGAGTCGGTATATCAAACATGAATTTATTGTGAGGACTTTCTTTGGACTTTGGAAGGGACATAATCGATGGACATGACACATGAGGTTTGTTAGGAACAACGCTTGAGACTAAAATACTGTAAATTCACAGCTAAACCCACTTGGCACCAGCCAGGAAAAGCAAGAGTCATGCTGGTTAGAGCCCAGGTCTTTTCCTCCCTCTCTGCATTATTTTGAGCTTACTAAAGCTCTACAGAGCAGTGAAGCTTAAAGTTGAAGGGAATCTGAGTACAGTACAGTAGATGTATTAACGTTTGATGCGTAGACATCAGTCTGAGTTTTGCTCCTGTTTTAAAAAAACCGACTGAAGTGGTGTGGACATTCTGAGATTCATTTCTTCCCAAATTTCACAGAATTTGGTCTTATTTTTCTTGTTGGATGAAAATGCAGTCAAGAAAAACTTAAAAACGGAATGTATCACAATACTCAGTATATTCTAAAATATAGAGAACAGTGGAAAAATTGAATCAGGACTTTGGTATTGTAATAATATTGTATCGTGGGGCCACTGGTGATCTAAACCTTTAGTAAGAGGCAGGGTATACATTTGTAATTGTTACCTGCCAATCACAGTCTTCTAAGCACAGGTCTTCTGAAATATTTGTAATTTTATTTCAGTGAGGTACTTTTTGATATACTCACACATTAGCCAAACAGTAATTGCATTATTTCAGAACTGATATCAAACAAAAAAAAAGAGGTTTTTCACAACCCTACTAATTTCAAATCTCCAGCATCAGTCAGTGAATCGGCCTTGAGTATCAGCCAACCCTAAATTTAAACAGCAGCAGTTGTGTTCACTCAAAAAGGTTTATATGACCACTTTCTTTCCATTTTAGAGCAATCGTTTGTCCATCTGCAAAAAGTCAAAGATCAAATTAAATATCTAAGATAATAAAGAAACCATTCAGTAGCTGTCTTTCTCTCTGGATCATTCATTCACTCTCTGGTGAGTCTGAGTCGACTCCTGTTAAAGCAGCATGTTTCAAACATTTCTTACTACAATCTTTAAACCCTCAAACATACATGTTAATGTCAACATAACACGGTTCAGCACATGACAGGGGCTTGAGTTTAAAATGTCACTTCTGTCAAAAAAATATGTGTAAAAATATAAAATAAGTACAGAGTTTGTACTGAGGCCCTAAGTAGACACACATCCATGCATTTTTTTTCACTGTTCCTAGATTTCTGGTGGTTTTCTCAACAAAACAACAGTGACTCTTCCACGCTTCAAAATATAACTTCAAATAACTCATTGCCAAAGGAAAACCAGCAATGTTATCCCAAGATAAGTAGACTAAAACACATTGATTCATTTTTGCATTCATGTGCAGAGCAGCATATTTTGTATCTGTATTTTATCATTTTAAAAGTAGTGCGCTACCAAAAAGTGAATGATGTTGTCCAGCGTTTATTTCTTGAGATCTTGGAAAAACAACTGAAATGGACTCACAAGCAATAAAAAGCCAGAGTTGTTATTTCATAATAATGATATTAATATACCTTATGGGCCGTAAAAAAACAATATTTGATTCTCTACACTGTAGCGTTTTTTATATGTGGAGATTCAGTGGTGCCAAGATGAAACAAAAAAGTATTATTGTACATTCTACCAACATGACAGCCAATTTATGGGCTGTATAGGACTGATATGTGTGTCCAATATATATCATCTGTAAATACAGGCAAAAATGATCCTATCCAGCAACGCTGATAAGAAACTTTTTAAGCTGTTATCTGCCACTTCTGATATTAAGCAGATGATATAGCAGATTGCATCCTTACTTGAGGTATCAAAAACAACTTGCATAAAGTTGTAAAAGTTAAGATAATGAGGTTAATACATCTTATTGTGTAATTTTTTTTCTTTAACATGCACAGCAGTATATTTTGTTTCCATAGACTGCAGAAAGAAAATTGGACGAAGCCATGAGAGTTTGGCAAAGGAGCCTTCTGAATGTTGATGCACATCAATGGACGCGTCATACTCCACATTATTGCAACCAAACTTCAGCTCAACCTTGTCGTAAATGAAGAAGCCATATTGAGGTGGGATTTAGAGGTTCTGGACACTCACTCAGGTGTTTTCATTCTGGTTATTTACACCCGGGAGAGGTTGGAAACAAGTGAGGCTATGGTAGGAGTTATCAATGTCAAATTTAGGTCAATAAATCCTCAGACCATTACAGGGTTCTACAGTTTTCACAGAGCTGTGGCACTGTTAGCCAAGCTCTACCACATGTAGGGATGGGAGAGAAAACAATTCCAGTTGATAATCGATAACAACTGCCTCAAGCAATCAATATCATAAGCCTTTTTGCTTACCAATTCCCTTATCAATTCCTTCTACTTTGCTCTTCATGCCTTGCATATGAAGGACGCCACGCTCTCATCAGAGGCAGTCAGCAGAATTGACAACAAAGAAGTCAAAAATCAAGGCAGACAAGAGGCAGAAGTGGTCAAAATTGTGCCTTCATTTTTGACAAAAAGATACTGCACAAGAGTGTCATGTTTGATATTACTGCCATTGAAAACCTAACTAGGCCAACTCTTTCCCCCCCAAAAAAAATCCGCAGGAATGGATAAAGAAATCGTTAAAGAATCAGATCAATAAGTAGGATTGTTAATTGGAAGGTTATAAAAATATTGTATAAATTCCCATCCTAACCACACCCACACAATTCTGGGAAAGAGGCTTAATCAAGGTCTGGTTTACCAACACCTCTGTGGGTGCCCCTGCCTTTAAGGCCATCTGACCAAGGGCAGATTCACATGGACTTGTAGTCATGTCTCCCTTACAGTTAGAACACTTGTATGTATTATAGTTTTAGACCAAATAAGTGAAATTTAATGTATGGATGCATGTCCTCTTCAGGCATCTAAAAATCTGAGACAGAAATGTTTGATTTTTTTCCTAGTTTGGCTCAAATATTAATTGTGTATAATGATATAAAAACTGAAACTCATAGCACAATGTAGTTATTGCCAAACCAATGGCAATATAGTCCAACCCCATCATGAGCCATTTAACTGCAATAGAAAGAGTAATAAAAATAAAAGATGGAGTATAAACATTATAATTCTTTGACTCTCTCTCGGGCAGAAAATAGGAGTGTTAAGGTGAATTTGGGGGTCACTAAATTACTGCACTAAACACAGCAAAGAGCACAGGCTTCAGAAAAGAGGAGTGATTTGGCAGCTTAACATGAACAACAGTTAAAAACAGCCATGGTAAAACCTTAACACAACATGCCAGGAGAAGAGGATCAACACTCCACATTTATGAGATCAGGTATAAGATGAGATAAAACACACAGATCAAGACGATAACAAACAATCATTAAGAATTAAAAGACCACGCAGCGTGACGAAGGAGCTGCAGAGAGGATAGTAGTAGTAATGTTTTCTTACAGTAAAGTTACCTGAGTTAGATACCTGGAGACAGTGGTTAAAACTAAAATAAAACAAGATGGCGCCCAGACTTAAACACAACATTTTAAAAGTGTCTGATTTGATTTGAAGAAGCAACAGAAATCAGCACAAAGTGGGCTTCACAGGTTTGAATAGAAAGTAAAGAGTTTTGATTCCAAGCTCCAGTTTTTTATTTAATTGACTGTGTACTTTACATTTTTAACAAGCAGAAGTAGGTAGTTTCTAATCAGAGTTATTATCATCAGTTTTATTGTCTGAAGTAACAAGCAGTAATCTAAAGGCCTATTCAAGCATCAGTGAATACTAGCTGATGTTAACAAATGTTGAGAAATCTTCAAAATTTCTGTGAAAGTATGTTTTCATGGTCAATTATGCTGTGTTATATATCTAACACATATCTACATATCTAAAGAGGAGAGAAACGTTGTGCTGGTGGAGTACTGATGTTTCCTGACGGCTCCTGGACTGATTGTACACGATTTAAAACATTCACTGACGTAGATGTAAAGCACTGGTAGCACGCTCAACCTAGAGAAGTTATGGCCTAACATAGCTTCCTGAAAGATGTGACATCCTTCAACGAACACCATCTAAAGTGAAGGTTTATGCCATTTCACCACGCGCAGCTGCAGCTGGTCTCACGATTCCCACACCGGCCTAGAGGATGAAAGACAGCTGTCTGCAGAAGGTGCCTCAAGCCTCACAACTGGAGTCCAGGCCTGAGGAGGAAGTAGGGATGAACGCCGCTGTAACTGAGGGTAGCGAAGGTAAGCAGAGGCAAACTCTTTCTGCTGTTTATAAGCATGTTAGATCAAACGTCTAAAGTTATTAAGCAAGCTTTCAGCAAGCATGACAGTTTTAGTTCTGTGTGACTTGATGCAGCTCAACATGATGTTTCGCCTCTATGTCGGAAAAGTTGCCCAAAGCGTCAGTGTGTCTGCAGCTTAATCAAGAGATGAAGAGTTGGATGGCTGAATGCCTGCTGCCATCTAGCTGCCGGAAGCTGGACTACAGTACAAAATAAGGCCCAAATTTGTGTCTTGATTGATCAAACAACAATCAATATTGGTCAATATTTGTTAGAAGGACACGATCAGCTTCTTGACAATCAGCCTAAATGATATTAATAATTAACTATTGCTGATTGAGATCTTTTTGTACTGCCGTGTTGAGTAATCACTTATGCAGTTGTTATTAAAAAACATAAATGATTGGCATTAGTATTGGCTGATTTTTTTACTGGATGATCTGTGATTGGTATCAGCTACAAAAAGCCTGACAGGGGTTTCCCGACAAATTTCTGTAAATTATTATCTAGCAAAACATTGACACTGTGCGACAAGATATAAACACAGAACTGCAACGTTAAATATAGCAATATCGTGGTTTATTAATATTTATTACACTCTTACTTCATCATATTGCCTACCAATATTTTCTGCAAATTGATTTTAACCCGTGTTTGTCTGATCGTCTATAAAAGACTAAATGTTGTGTTTAAGTCGAGGGTTCAAATGCCTTCATGAATCGATTAGTGCATGTAGTGCTGCTGATCACAGGGAAACACAGCAGTCAGCTATTACTGCCTCCACACACACACACACACCCGCACACAAACACACACACAAACACACGACTGACAGACCATCAAACCAGGAGAGATGATGATGATGGTGATTTTTGTTTCACTTCTTTGTTTTTCCCTCTCCTCTCTGAAAGTTTCTTGAGAAGACAGGAGACGGTTTGATGGGAGGGGGCAGAGGGGAGGTGGGGGAGGAGGTAAAGAGAAGGAGGAGGGAGAGGAGCTTCAAGCGGAGTCACAGAGAATCTGCTCCAGCACCGTCAGCAGGTGTTTGAGGCCGTAGATGTACCCGTGGTCGGGGCTCTCGCTTGGGAAAACATGGGCGAAGTCGATCATTCTGACCTCCACCTCCGCGTCTCCACCGCTCCCCTCCGTTGTTTCGCCTCCTTCTCCTTTCGCCGTCTCCTCCTCTCTTCTGTCCTCCTCCTCTTCGTCCTCATCCTTCCCTTCCAGTTGTGATTTGTTTCCGTTTCGCGCCTGTTCAGACTCACGTGTCCGCTTCCACGCTGAGTTGTCTTCTTCGCACAGTGCTGACGTTTTATCTGCGGAGCTCACCGTCGTCTCCGTGGTGTCACTTGCTCCACTGTTGCCATGGAGATGGCCCTTGGCACAGTGATGGTGGCCTCCTTTCGTGTGGTTGGCGTAGATAGTAGCCAGGCTGTAGTCCCAGGGCACAGACACCTGAATGTTGTTGTTGTTGTACTCGGTAACTTCCTCTTCTTGCCCCGCCCCTTCCTGTCGCATAGTCCCATCAACGACTCCATCGCAGTTGGCGGCTGATGACAGCTTGCTGGTTTTCCCAGCGGTCGGACTGATGGAGGGGGTGCTGAGAGGGGAGAGGAGGGAGCAGGAGGAGGGAGAGGAGGGGAGGCCCTCATAGACAAAGAGGAGGGAGCTGGCATAAAAAGTGAGCTGCTGCTGGGACTCGAACCAGCGGAGGATTCTCTGCACTCTGCGGATGCTGGCTGACACAGCGTCTCTCCTCAGACTGACGCCATTATGGAAGAATTTAGCCAAACCTGCAGGAAAGGAGAGAAGTTTAAATCCTAGAGCCTAATTGGCTGCTCCTCTCAGTATTCGACTGATGTGAGGCCACTTAACATTTAATACCATAGATTTATTTGTGAAGTAGGGATGTACAGGATTATTGGCACATCAGTCTCAGTAGGTGACAGATTTAAGAGTTAATTAACAGTATCAACAATTATACTTTGTTTGTATTTGCACTTAATTGTTCTTGTTTAATTTGAGTTTCCCTAATTCTGTGAGTCAGGGTTGTAAAAGGATACTGCACTAAAATAGACAGATTGCATTGAATGGCCTGTTTGTTAAAAGTCTAAATTATCTTTGGTTAATCAATAATCAAGCTCATCGAATTGCACATCATCATTTCTCTACATCATCATATTACACCGTTTCGCATTGAATCGCATAATCAGATTGTGATTGTGTTGTTGCTGTCAATGTGTCCTTAATGTATCAGATTAGGGACAGAGCATCAAGATTCGTATAAGATGCCCAACCCAAGCAAATATGCATTTAAGTTAAGAATATACTGTGTGGTGGCACATTAGATTGCCTGGAGCAATGAACCACCTAATCCAGCAGAGGGCACTCCCAGTGTAACCTAGAATACACCTGGAGAACATGGAGGACAGGTAAAGCCACTCTAAATAAACAATGAGAACATTTGAGGAGCAAAATGTGGAAGCACTTTGGACTCCACACAGACAATGACAAAATAAAAAACAAGGGCTTAGTGTCAATTATGCGTAAAGCAGCTGGCCCACTCCTCATCCACGATAATACCACGGGCCCATTTGTCAGCCTTTTGCCTCTGCAGTCCAGCAGCACCTCATCGAGTGTTCAGTCCTGTGGGACTGCATCCTGCTTGGCAGGTCCCCCGCCTGAGGCTTGTTTAAAGGCCATCACGGACAAGTTGGAGATTCATGTAAATAAATTTTAGCAGCTACACAGCACAGCAAGCTGGTGTCTTTTTTTCATACTGTCTCTTCCTCTCTCAGTGCATACTGAGCAGTAGGGCTGAACGATTTCAGGAAAAGATCGAATTGCATTTTTTTTCTGGCAGATATTGTGATTTCAATTCGATTTATGACTTTCTTCAAATCAAGCTTCAGTGCAATATTCACTTTGTTTACAGTATAGACAACAGTAAGGATATCAATGATCAAAAGCACATAACACATTAATCATCATCTTAATTCGATGATAAATAATTTGTTACCATTATTTGAGGGATACTCAAACTTCTACTCCTAAACAGAGGCTTTGTGTTGTTGACCTGTTTACCAGCACTTTCGTGGTGGAGATGTGACGTTGGCGAACGAGTCCAGTCTTTTGAACTGCTCTTTTAAGTGAATGATAAGAACCGATTTGCAGTTGTGAGTAAGCCGTTCATTTGTGAGCCATTCTTAAATGCAAATTGCCTGCAAATTTGTAAAACAGTATGTGTAAAATAATTGACAACAGATCCTGGGTCAGTCAGGAGTACTGCAAAAAATTGCAGCTTCGGCGATTCCATGATGACATTGTCTGAAATTGCAATTTTGATCAGAAAACTCTAAATTGTTCAGCCCTACCCCTAACCCCATTAGTTTCTAGATACATTTCTGGGGAGTTACTGAAAGATGTAAGGAACATTGATGTCCATTAAAAGCTTGTTTTAATCCTGTAGTAGATCCATTTTTCAAAGTGGCAAAACTAATAAATAACTAAAAAATAAAATAGTTACTTTTAATTCCATGTAATAAGTAAAGTACTTTATCATCTTTTGAGCAGTAATGAGTAAACTGCAACTTTCTTCAGCTTCCCTCCATTTAACAAATCAGAGCTCCTTTGATTAATGGCTTTGGCCAAATAACTGTGTTACCTCCTGACTGGTTTTACTCCACTCCCACTGTGTGTAACTTCATCACGTCACATGGGGTGGCCATGTGACACACAGATAACAAACCCCTCAAGTGTTTCTTTCCCAGTGGGGCTCTTCCAGTTGAGGTGTTCACATGAAGCCTTTTAAAACTGATCAGGCTATTATTCTGATTATAAGTGGTCCGTGTAAACATAGCTAATGACACCATGACATCAGCCATTGTTCTTTTAATTATACTGAAACACAGAGCATGACGTATTTATTCTTTGGAGCCATATTTGGACATCAGGGAGGGTTTACTCTGCTTACTCTCTGTTGTCATTGAGAAGCTCAATTTAAATATTATGATTTTTTTTGTGTATTCATAGGACTGTTTATGGATTGAGTACATTTTATAACTCTTATTCATATCAAAGTTTATTTTTCCAGTTGTATGTTAGGACTGTAGCTGTTTTTAGAAATTGATTTGGTGTTATGGTGCAAAACAATGGACACTAAGGTAAAACAAAGCTTGTAAAGGCCAATCCTGAACTATTGTGGCCCTTAAGAACGCCAAAGGCAGTAGTTTTCAGTAAGATTTACAAGTCCAACTCATGTGTGGGTTTAAATAATGCTACTATTTTACTATAGTTTGGTTTATTGGCTTGTAAGAATGCCAAAATACAAAAATTAACATGTAAATAATTTCTGTTCTAAATAACCATGCAATTCTGAATGGCTCTGAGGTGTGCATTTGGCTGTGAAAGGTTGTTTATCTCTACATGTCAGGCTTGTGATTAGCTGGTGACCAATCAAGAGCGGATCCCAGCCTCTTGCCCAATGACAGCTGGTCAACTGAAGACCCAAGGTGTACAATTGTGTCATGTGTCATCATCTTTAAACATGTTGGTAAACAGGAGACACCAATGCATGCCCAGTGTCCAGATCTCTGTCTGCTGAGCCTGATTTTAGACAAACTTTCACCTATTATGAGTCAAAAGAAAAGACATCAGATGCTTTAGGTCTCCATTTTCCAACACTTAAGTGGCTGCATTAGGACCACATGACCAAAACTGCATGTCCTCCACTGTGACTATTGCACATGCTAACTTTGTCATCATGATGGAAATATAATACATCGTTCAGCCCTGGTAAATATATCATGAGTGCTTTTGATATCTATATGAAACTTACAAAAATACCAACAACTTTTGGCCAAAAGCTGGTAATAAGCGTAGTGTAATTCATATTGTACACACTTGTTAAAATAACCAACATATTAATTTTACACTATGATAGCTGTACTAGAGCTTTTAATATATTGATTATTTTTAGCTTTCATTTAAAGCTGGATTGTCTATAATGCCATAGCGTGAGGTTGCCACACAACTAAGAGTTCCCCTTACACTTCACTGTCAGGTGTAGAAAATCTGAAGTAAGACACAAAAGTTCTGTCTATCAGTGTTAATTTTGTTAACTAATTATTTTCATATTCATATTTTCGTCAACAACCTTTATGCCCCGATGAAAACAAGACAGTAACTAAAAAAAAGAACTGCACTTGGGAAAAACTAAAATGAAATTAACTCACATTTTCATCAACAGATAAAAACTAGATGAAAATGTCTGAAAGAGACTTAATCCAATCAGATTGAATTTCATCATATAGAAAGTAGGGACAAGTCAGAAGTATGTCCAATCACAGCTACTTTGGTTGTGTGGAAAGGTTGGATGAGTTAAGAGGGACATCCAATCACAGCTGCCTTAGCCTCGTGGTGGTGGGAGCGATCCAATCAGAGCTGGTCTCTTTATGAATTGATATATTCATGTAGAGCAGGTTCACTGTTTGTTGTCGGTTCTGTTGTAACTGAGATGCTCTGTCAGGTAGCCTAAATAAGGTGACAGCATTTCACACAAAAGTTCAATTTGTTTCTGTTCATTTATACATTTAAACTTTCCTAGCACTCAATAAAGGGTTATTAGATGCTTCATTTTATCCAAGTGTAAAACATGACTTCAGAAATTCCAGGAAACATAAAAACTGCCTTA
The DNA here is from genome assembly GCA_037902135.1 of Cetoscarus ocellatus. Classification (NCBI taxonomy): domain Eukaryota; kingdom Metazoa; phylum Chordata; class Actinopteri; order Labriformes; family Labridae; genus Cetoscarus; species Cetoscarus ocellatus. Next base: position 560,574 of record JBAMNC010000895.1, on the reverse strand, counting down.
CCCTTTACACGTCATATTTTAGTTGACTAAATTTACAGTAAATTTCATTGACTAAAATATTGTGAAATATTAACTAAAACTAGACTAAAATTAAAACAATTTAGATGACTAAATTGTGACTAAAACTAAAAGATATTTGAGGTAAAAGACTATAACTAAAACTAAATTAAAAGGTGCTGTAAAAATTAACACTGGTCTATATGTAAAAGCATTGAACAAACATACACGTACCATCTTTAATGGTGTCCTTCACAAGTCCTCTCCCGTAGTGCTGGTCGTACGAGTCAAACATGTCACTGCACACCTTGTACACCTGAAAAAACAGGAATATTTATGTTGAGGTGATATTCTTGCAGTTATCTTGTGCTGTTGAAGTTTCAAAAGAGTTCAGATCTATGTTTGCAGTGAAGGGAGGGTGAATACTGGAATTTCTCCCTGTGGGACTAATAAAGGAATATCTTATCTTATACCACAGCTCCTGGTCTGCATCAGTGATCGATTATACACTGACTCCATCTAGTGGCTCATAGCTACACCTACATCTTCCTCCATCACATTTGACTTATTGACTCCAGCTCAGAGCACGAGTTCTGACAAAGGGCAGATTAAACCAAAGAAGCTGGGTATCTGAATAATATAACTTCCACTAAACAATACATCAAACATAATCAAAATGATCAAACTGGAACGACAGGAATATGATTTTCATCATGGTACAATATTAAAATTCAAGCAGCACATTTCTCCTCTAAACAACTGTATTCATTCAGATTTCTTAACAAAACTATTTTCTCCTTAAAGGAATAATTCAGTATTTTAGAAGTGAAACTGTACGAGGTTTGTTTCAATAGTAAAACATTCACCACAGTGATTTTGTTCAGCTCTGCTCCTCTAAAGCAAGACCTGGCATTGAAGCTAGGCTAGACATCTTTTCAGATGGAGCTCTGAGTAATTTACCGAACATAAAGCTGAGTTAGAACATATAGGGATTTTCTAAATCTTAAGGTTTTTTTATTTGTTAGAGACCCCACACATGAAGATAAAAAATCAGGCATTGAACAGTTTTGATCGTACTGTGTGTGGTGTGCCCCGATAATCTCAACACAGCACACCACATACATAACCATTCTGTCCCACCAGACCTAGAATCTTGTCCTCCAAGACAGAAATCTTGCGTGATCAAAGACAATAAACTGTCTCGTTGGCCTTGTTTACATCTAATAAAATAAAACTCAGACTTTAGGACCAGTGTTTAAATACCTTTCTTGAAGCTAATAAGAAAAATGAGGATTAAGCCTTTAAGACTCTGCTCTACACTTAGACAGGAATGCTTGTGTGTTTTTCCTCCAGGCCTCAGTGACTCTCCACCCAAACTATCACCGCTCCATCAGGAGGATCATTAGCACTAATGAGTTTCCTCTGTATCTAAACAAACACATAGCTGAGATTAGAGGGAGAATTTTCCTAGCTCAAGGCCAATTACGTCTGCTCTTAACTCTCTGTTACAAAAGAGTTCAAACACTAATTTATCAGTTATTGAACTTATTTACTTCCACCAAGGAGGTATGCCCTGTTGCCGGCATTTGTCCGTTTGTTGGTTTATCTGTGAGCAAGATAAGTCGAAAATAAATAAAGTTTCAGGGTATGTTGGTCATGGAACAAGTGAGACGTGATAAGATTTTGGTGGTGATTCAAATCCAGACGCGGACACAGAAATGTGTCATCTTTGTCAGATAGGGCAGTTTTCACATTTTTGCAAATAACTCAAAAAGCTCTCAAAGGATTTTGATAAAATTTTCAGTGAATATTGGCCATTCAACAAGAAACATTAGATTTTGATGGTGATCCAAATACAGATGTGGATCAAGGTTTTTTTTCTTCCAGGATTTGTTAACGTTGTACGATAAGGCAGTTTACCACATTTCTAGAATAACTCCGCTAAGACTGTCAGAAAGGCTTTGGGGAGCTCAGTTATAAATTTGGGTGAATATGACTTAATATTCATGAAAGCATTTACCACAAATTCATTCCTAGTTTTACAAACAGCAGAGGATATTTTTTACAATTCATCACAAATCCCCAAAGCTTGCATAAATCTTTTGAATGTAGAAAGAGGGTACAGTATCTCACACACCTAAAACTCTATCTTGGATTTATATAGAAATTATCCGAGCGCTGGAGTATGATAGTATTTTAATCTACTTTCAAGCTCTATTTTCAGGTACTGATCTATGGTTGTTTTACAAACGCACCACTGAATAGGGATAAGAATTGATACGATTTTATTGATAACAATGCCATTAACGATTCTGCTTACTGGTCCAATTCCTTATGATTCCTTTATCAATTCCCACTGATGTGGAAAAAAACTCTGCCTACATACGTAGGTTTCAGAGGCAACAGTGTCAAACACATGTCGCTCCTGATATTCAACACCTGGCTGCATAGATAAATGCTTTTGCAAGTTGCTGGTGTTTCCACTTACTGTGAAGTGCAGTCAGCATCTTTCTCTCTGGTGACTGTCACTGATGAGAGTGTGATTTATAAAGCATGCAGAACAAGGTGGAAGGAACTGATGAAGGACTTGTTATAACCTTACACAGTAGCTGGACCTGCAGTGGCAGTTTTATCAGAGCTGGACCAAAGAACTTTATTAAATGAAAAACAAATACCAACACTACAAACTTCTCTGTAGTAAGGATATTTTCACTCCATATCTGACATGTTTTGACAAGAGTTTGTTTTACGAAGTGGCTCATGCTCTGTAGTGCGGTAGTGCCCGCCTACTACATTATCTGATTGGCCTGAAATAAATGTGATTGATGGAAGGATCATCCAATCATCGACCGGATATTTTTCTGAAAGGTTCTGCCCTCCCCAAACTCTTTCTATGGGCTCTTTCACAGATGGACCAGTGAAATATACTGAACAGTCCATCTGGTGTCCCAGGTTAGAACTGTAAAGCAAAAAGGCTAATGATATGGATTCTTTAGGGCGACCACTAAAATCTGCCTACGTTTATTCCCCACCCATCCTTCAAAGCTTAAATAAGCCTTTCAAATATATAATTATATCATTTATGGTCAATCATTCAGTTGATCTATCCTTATTTGTAAAGTGCCAGTTCATAACAAGCGTTATCTCAAGGCAATTTACAATAGAGCAGGCTGAAGTCATACTCTTCATTTTATAAATACACATATATGCATAAATATATATAATAAATAAATTTGTATATACACATAAATACATACAGAGATGTATCCATCCAGGCAGAGATAAAGGTACTAAAATCACATTTGTCTCTGCTGAATATAGTGCTTTTTTTATTTCTATACTATTTTATTTACATTTCTAACGGAGGGAGCACTGCTGAGCTGATTTTACAATGTAATGGGATTTTTATTATAATTGTTCATTCCTTATGCACTTACCATCAAGGAAAACATTATTTATGCAAATATATGTGGAAACAAGCCTGTTTTGATGAAATACATTTGCTTTAAAAAGCAGCATAGTCATGTCACTTCACAACCCCTACCACTCAAGTGGCCATATGATCATTGAATCATTAAATACATTTATTCTTTGAGCTTTGAATTGGGAAAGTTACTCTTTCAAAATCATTAGAAGTGTTGGCATAATCTTTCCTTAGTCTGTCCACCAGCATGAAAATATTTGCTTTCTAGGTAGTTTAATTCCTGTAAGATTAACATTCAATGCTTCTACAGCACAGATCAAACATGGGTGTGCATTTACCTCCACCCGTTTCCACATGAGCAAATGTCCACAGGTGTTAAGTTCTTTATAACCTGTTTACAAAAGGTGTGGACACACGGCTATTAAGCTGGCAGTCACCTGTACTGAGGGTGGGTTAGATAAACACTGTGGGGGCTCTCAGGACAATCCTTGAATTAACGTTTGACCGTGTGATAAGACCATTCTCACTGTCGGTTCACTATCAGTGTTGAGAGAAAACATGTGGGCGTGAGTGCTGCACTGGGTCGAGGCATGTAATGACAAAAAGCAGAACAGGGTGCTCTTCAGAGACGGAGGCACGTTCAGAAAGCAGGCTGAAGACTGTCTTGCTTCAGTGACGTAAAAGTTCTTCATTGAAAGGCAGTCTTACATGAAAGATCCGAGGCACTCCGATGTACTTAAAAATCCTTTAATTTAGAAGAGTCAACGCATTTCGACCCATCTGAGTTTTCATCAGGACATGATTAACAACAAGTTACAGGTGTTACAATACACTGAGGATGTCATGTGACTGTGCTGTGGGTGACACTGTCACATGACATCAGAATCCTCACAACAAAAGGTTTGGGGGTCAAAACGTGGAAACATGCATGAAAATTAAAAAAAAAAAAAAATTGGACAAAAGCATATGTGTGGGCTGGAAGATATCTGAAACCTTAGTAAGAAACCAGAAGCTGATTGAGAGTTAGTGCAGATATAAAATATACAGAAAAATATGTCTAAGAGCTGTTGGACAAATCTAACCTTAGTTTAAGACCAGAAATGAAAAGAGGGTCAATGAAGCTTTAAAAGGATTCGCCAACATTTTCTTTGGCTTGTGTCTTGCCTCGCTCTCGAGTCTGTGACAGGCAGATAGACACCATTCTTTTATCTGTGCTTTCAGTAACAAAGAAAGAAAAGGGGAAAGCTCACCCACCGCTAATTAGCTTAGCTAAAACACTGGGAGTCAATGGGTATAGCTAGCCTTCCTCTGCCTACAGTCATCAGATAAAGTCTTCAGTAACTCTAAACGGTCCTGTGTGCTTGTTGTGACTCTCTTTTTTTTTATCGCGTTATGTTACATTATCTTCTACTATCATCGTATTATCTTCTTCTACTCCTAAACAGAAGCTTTGTTTCATTGACCTACTTCCAAGGTGGTCTGAGCTATAGATGTGACATTCGCGAACGAGTCCAGTCTTTTGAACAGCTCTTTTAAGTGAACGATGAGAACCGATTTGCAGTTGTGAGTGAGCTGTTTGTTTGCCAGTCATTCTTAAATTTTCAGGCAATTTGCATTTGAGCAGCTTTATTTTTTTAACTTCCTGTGTCAGAACGGTGTCTGATGAAGGGTTAAGAACTGAAACATCACATCTGTGGTGAATTTTCTTCATTTAAGTGACTTGGAGCAGCTTCTGGTGTGCAGATCTTTTTCTCTTTTTGCAACTGTTTTTGTGTTCAGCTATCAGCACTTCAGTTTTTTTTAATGTGTGTGCCTTTTTCTTTAGATAGGTTGAAATTCTATGAAATATGACGCTGAATTTCTCATTACAGAGGAGTTGGTGGGTCCAGTCTTTAAAGGCATACCTTATTAATGCTAAATAGACTTATAAAGCATGTATATACAGTCAGACACAGGTAATTAAGTGGGTGTCTTTTGTTTGCTTCTTTTTGCACACAGGAAACCCAAACTGGGAAATTTTCTGACGATGATGCTGCAATGGAAACTGATCAAAGAGATAAAGATTTAGTTATTTGAGAAGAAGTTTATGATTTCTTCCTGTCAAACAAACTAACGAGGCCTTGACATGAAGAGTGTTTACTCCTCCACCGCCTTCGGTCAGGGGAGGGGCCTCTAGAGAGTCAACACACTCCTTCAGATAAACTACAGATATCTCGAGAGCAGAGATCATCTTTTCTGTCTATCTGTGTGCAGAGGGGGGATTATACCTCTAAACTCAGTCAACAGCCTGAACATATTTCTCACATTATATTATTTCATTATTTTTATATTCAGCTGTTATACTGTACTTAAACTACAAGTCCTTTTTACCTTGGCCAAGAAAGATATGTTTTTGCCAGTGTTCGTTTCTGTGTCATCGTATCTAGATGTATTTGTGTATGTGCTGCAAAACAAACTTGACCCCCGGGGACATTACTTTTTTTTTTTGTTTTTTTTTTTAAACTTTATTTTTATTACAGATCTGGCAACACACATAAAACATTCATTTCAACAGCCGTGCTTTTCCTTTTACAATTTCCAGCTGCATCCAGATGATTTAGTGGCATATTTAGTAAAGATATACAAAAAATAAATAAATGATTTACCGTAATTTCTCGTTTATAACACACATTTTTTTGCTCTAAGTAGTTTTTTAATAGGATGAATCAGAAGGTTATAAACAAATTTTGATGAATGTGATTAATTTTCTGGGAATGTTGGTCATGGCACAAGAAAGAAGTGTCTGGATTCTGACGGTTATCCTAATATGGATGTGGATCCAGGACACTTTATCAAGATTTGTGAGCACTGCGAGATAGGGCAGTTTTCCACACTATGCCAATAACTCAATAAGTGGTCAATGGATATTTATTACATTTTCAGGGAATGTTGGTCATGGCACAAGGAAGAGGTGATAAGATTTTGATGGTAATTCGAATCTGGATGAGGATCAAGGATTTTTTAAAAGGATTTGTTAACAGTGCGACAAAAAAAACCAAAAAACATTTTAGACAAGCATTTATGATAAAGAATGTTGCAAACCCACTTCATGCTGAAATATCTGGGGCTGGATGGAAGAAAAACCTAGTTAATTGGAGTTTAAAAAAAATGTATAAACAAGAGCAGAAATGTTTGGGATTTTTGTTCATAATGAAGTATCATCATTAATTAATTAATAATTAATTAATTATTAATTCCCCAGTTTGTAGCACACAATGAAAAACTACAAAACTTCTACTTGGAGGTATGAAATCAATCATATGAAATAAATAACTCACTCTCATGCCCAGGACCAGGAAGCCAATTTCCTCCATCAGAGGGTATTTTCTAATCTGTTGCTCTCGTTTCTCCTGTGAAGCAAACGGATCGTAGCTCCGCTGTCCCAGCTTCACGTCCATGATGCACGGCTTCACAAAGCGTCGCGTCACGTCTTCCAGCTTCAAATATAAGTCTGAGAAAGTGACACGGATACAAGGAAAGAGATTATGAAACAGTCTAAATGAGACAGATGGTGGCTTTTTACAAGGAGAAATCAGATAAAACAATCAATACAGGTGATAATATGTTTCTGATACTACAATGAACTTTAATAGGTTCGGTTCAACTCATCATCAAATAGGTCATCAGCCAATCACACTGCAGCAACTCATTTTATTTAGGCATGTAGAGATCGTCAAGACAACCTGCTGAAGTTCAAACTGAGCATCAAAATGGAGATGAAAGGTGATTTAAGTGACTTTAAGTGGCATATCTGATGGTGCCAGAGTATTTCATAAACTGCTGATCTACTGGGATTTCCACACACAATCATCTCTTGGTCTACAGAAAATGGTGTAAAAACAGAGGAAGTATCCAGTGACCATCAGTTCTTTGGGTGAAAATGCCATGTTGATGTCAGAGGTCAGGGGAGAATGGCCAGAGTGATATTAATAGCCACTTGTTACACAAGCTGTTGAATACACAAGCTGATGGGCTGCTGCAGCAGAAGACCACACCAGGTGCCACTCCTGTCATCTAAGAACAGGCAACTGAGGCTAAAATTTGCACAGGCTCAACAGAAGGTTGAGAAAACGTTGCCCGGTCTGATGAGTCTTTATTTCTGCTGCAAATGATTTGGTCAGAATTTGGGGAAAACAACATGAAAGCATGGATCCATCCTGCTTGTATTGATGGTTCAACATATTTCTCTGCCAACTTGGGTCCCGTAGTATCAGCTGACCACCATTTAAACACCGCAGTTCCACCTGAGTATTGTTACTGACCATGTCTATCCCTTTATGACCACAGTGCTCCCATTTTCTGATGGCTACTTCCAACACTCCATGTCACAAAGTTCAAATCACCTCAATCTGATTTTTGAACGTGAAAATGAGTTCACTGTACTTCAGGGGCCTTCCCCGTCAACAGATTTTAATCCAATAGCGCACCTTTGGGATGTGGTGGAGCAAGAGAATTGCATTATGAATGTGCAACAGATAAAATCTGCAGTAACTGTGTGATGCTATCATGTCAGCAAGGACCAGAAACTCTGAGGAATGTTTCCAGCACCTTTGATAAATCTATGCTACAAAGAATTCAGGCAGCTCTGGGGGCAAAAGAACTGGTGCAGTCGAGTTGGACCTAAAAAAGTGGCAGTGGAGTGTCTGATAAACATATTTGATGAGTGTTTACATTTTTGTTTGTTAAAAAACTGGACCAGGTGGATCAACTATGCAGACTCAAAAGAAACTGATTTTAGGGAGTTTACCACAGAAGGACCCTGTGGTGTTGTCTTATCAAAGAAACCACATACATCTTTGTTTCACTTTTTTTTTTTTCACTCTTCCAGGTTGTTTGAAGTTGTACTGAACGCTAAAAAAGTAAAGACCCAACAGGATATACCTTTCTTTTACTTGCACAAACCCCTTTAGATGTACCATCCTGTTTTCAAGGGGGTCCAAACAGGATACAAACTTACAAAAGCAAATTGCCAACAATAACAAACTAACAAATAAAAACAAGAATCACAAAAAACAGACGCAGTAAAGCAAAAAAAAAAAAAAAAAACTAGAAAGCACTCAGAGAGTGCAAACATCCGCAAAGGTAGCTCACATATTGCTGTTACATCTATGAGTAATAGTTCCAGGATAAAGTTACCATCATAATATGATTCCTTGACCCTGAAAACCCACACTTAGCACTTGGAATCATGTTGATATCATTATTAGTTAGACAGTTACTGAGCAAAAACGATCATTCACTAATGGTGGTTATCTGGATCACCACCAAAATCTAATCCTTTTTATGTTGCGCCATTACCAAACATCTCCTGAAAATTTTAGCAAAATGCTTCAAGTAGTAGTTTCATGTAGTTTAGTAATCTTTCTAACAAACAGACAAACGGACAAACAGACAGACAGACAAACAAACAAACACACACTGGCAAAAACACAACCTCCCTGGCAGAGGTAACTTATAACAAAACACAATTAAACAACAACAGAAATCCACATTAGCTCAACACAATATTGAGGGGAAAAACAGAAACCACATGAGGCTAAAAGCAGCCACAATATCCAAGGTCAGGGGCAGCTGGATCCAATTTAGTACAACAAGAAATGGTGACACTGTTAACGATAACAAGAGCACTCGATCAGGCGGTAAGAAACGACTAAATTAATCTGATGTTAAGTACATCTAATAATGAATGTAAAATGTAAGCTGTTTTCCAATTTCTAAAAAAAAAAGTTATTAAAATGAAGTTATACAAAAGAAAGAATCAGCAGCAGGGATTGGTGAACGGCAGCTTGTGGAGTAAATGTGGCCCTTGTCATCACTTAATGCAGTCTACAGGACGATTACTATTGGAATAAACTGTAGCCTAAACAGTAAGAAAATATATCAAATCAGCCACTGAGGGTTAAAACCTGCATGGTAAGAAAAATATGCTCCAGAACAAATGCATACAGCATGATCAACAGCAAAGAATTATATAATATATGTTATTTGATCATGAGAAAATGTTGAGTAATTGATTAAAAAAAACAAAGATTTTTATTTTTACAAAAAATAAAATGTACTAAAAATTTAAGGACACAATCTAAATTACTTCTACTTCCAAGACTTATAATCACATTGCACTGATAAAGTACAATACATCAGCTTTTATTCTGTGCTCTTCTTGTTAATTTAAACATTTCTATTTGCAATTAAATTTAAACTACGTGTTGATGTGAGTTACTGATGATTATACTGCATCTCATTGCTCCTTAATTGAGTTACAATTATAATTACCAAACTGAGAGTGTCCTACAACTGGTGAAAAAATGGCCCTCAGTCTATGAAAGTAAAATAACTGGTCACCAAAGGACGCGGCATGATGTCCAGTTTCTTACCGTTTGGGCTGTCAGGTGAAGACCAGGTGCCGTAGTATTTGGGGAGATGATTCTGGAGCTCCAGTAGACACGGATCACAGCAGTCATCTGAATACACCTACAACACACAAAATATGTCACAACTAGGTATGTAACAATCAACTCCCCATACAATACATCTCACAATACTGGGCTTTCTTGGTATTAGATTTTTACCTCACAATTATCATGGCCAAGAAATATCAAGATAACAATATTATTGAGATTTTTATTGGAAAATTAATACTTTATGTTAAATTAATATGCAGTCTTAGTTTTTATATGGGCTTTGGAAAAATGCTCTTAAAAGATGCATAGTGAGGTGAAGAGACTGTCTGCAGCCATATCTGTATCATAGAAATGACCTAAATATAATACCACAGTATTTGTCAGGATGAATTTTATCTCTTTCTTTTGGTCTTGGATACATCTTTTATTATTGCTATCCATATGTATGAATGATGGTACAGAGAGAGACAGAGAGTCTGGCTCTCAGCCAGAAATAGTTGACCAGCACACACACACACACACATACTCGGTTGTCTGAGGTTACTGTTACCATGTATGTAAGCATGTTGAGCATATGTAAGCTCAAAGAAGACATTCTCCTCACTGACAGTCAGTCAGTCAGTCAGTCAGCATCCATTGTCTGTCCCGGTCACGGCTGTATAATAAACCATCCAGTCATGTCTTGAGAAGTTTGTTTCCTGTATCTGATAAAACATCTCATACTATCAGTATTTTTTTTTCATTTATTCAGTTATTATCTTATTTTGCTTTTGCTTTCTGCAGCAATATTTTACCACATTATTACAAAACTATAGGAGATTGTGTATTTACAACTGCATTTCAAGAACTACAGCCTCTTCTTACTCTTAATACAATTTTGTGATTTCACAGAAAACATACATCAATGAAAAATCACGCAGATGTTTTTACAAGGTTCTGATTTCGGCCATAGTCTGATTTAGTTTTTCGCTCATCTCCTGAGTTCTGTTAAGCCGCTGTTAAAACACAGTTTCCTTTTTTCAGGGGGTCAAATACTTTCAAAATAAAAGAATTTGCCCATAATTGTAGATTAAGAACTCTACAGCGACATTTTTTTCAGAAGTCTCATTCATCATTGATGTAACTTTAAAGGGTTAATTCATTTGGCCAGCCTGTGGCGTCTTCGAATGTGTCTCTGGAATATTTCAGACTTAAATGAGTGAGAGATCAGGATAAATAATGTCTGTAGTGCGGGATCAAGTCAGGCTACTCAGTATATCCCAGCACATAGTCTGTGTCAAAGGTAAAGACTAACAACGTCCACCAAAGTGAATTTGCTTATTTGGTGTTGCTTTTTTTCACAGACAGTTAATCATAAAACTTACTGAGATTTTTACTGTGTTGAAACATATCGTTAAAAAATTTTACAAGCATCATAAATTGTAATAAACTAATAAAAACTGGTAGAAATAACCTTCCATAATGGTGGAAAATAATGAAACTCATTCTATGCTTTCTGTTTCTACACATCTACCCCAGTGTGTGTGATCAGAATGAGGCGGACGTGCTGCCATGACTCATTCCTGTGTGTATGAGAGTTGCTGAGGCTGACAGAGCCGCTAAGCTCCAAATCAAACACTGAAGCTCTGAGGCTGCAGACACACACACACACACATACACACACACACACACACACACACACATACCCAGGATCACACAGCAGCATATGGGGAGTCAAATACTCCAACTGGATACTAGAATTCATATCCATCTTCACATTCAACGATTGGTAGAAACATTATATACACGTTGTCATACTTGCTTAATGTTGATTTTAGGTAAATAGCAAAATACTGATACAATTAGAAATCAGGGTATTCTTGAAAAAGTTCTTAAAGCACAACAATATGTTTCTTTTAAAGTATGCATAAAAGTTGTATTTCTATTCAATCAATCAATCCTTATTTGTATAGCGCCAAAATATATCACGTGTTATGTCAAGACGCTTTTCAAAAGAGCAGGTCAAAGCCAAACTCTTCAGAAGAGAACAGAGCGCCCTTTATCGTCATTATACGAAATGTACAATGAGATTGGAGAGCTTCTCCTTTTTCAGTGCAAACAGATAGTTTAGTGAAAAACTGAAGTAAAGTATAAAATAGTTAAAAGAAAGTAAAAGTACAAAATATATACAAGATAAAGTCCTACAGGACAGTGCAGTAAAAATCTCCATATACAAATACAAGATAAAAAAGGATAAATATTACACAAATATGTATGTATGTGTGTATATATATATATATATATGTATATACACACACATATATACATATATACATATACACATATATACATATACACATATATTATATACATATATACATATACACATATATACATATACACACATATATATACATATACACATATACATATATACATATACACATATACATATATACACATATATATACATATATATAAATACATATACACACACACACATATATATATATATATATATATATATATATATATATATATATAGATGTACACACCTATATTTATGTGTAATATACTTCAAAAACTTTAACTTAACTCTGTTATCCAACAAACTTGAAAGTGACGCACATTATTGCAAAAAGAAACACATAATTTTGAGGTTCTCTTCTTCAGCATGTTAGTTTACAACTGCAGAGGAAAAACATGTAAACACATTACCATGCTATAAAACTGCATCTCTCTGGGACCTCTGGGTGGAGGCTGAAGCTGCTTCAGCACAGTACCATCTGGATGCTGCAAAATACCTGCAACAAACAAACAAAAACAAACACATGACCAAAAACATTCCCACCTGTTATAATACAATAACTGTTATAATACAGGTAGACGTCCCCTGTACAGCACCATTTGTTTGAATTTATAGGAACAAAACAATTGATCACAGTTTTGGTACAAGCAACCATGTCAAGCTTGCATGAAAGAGGTGGTCTTGGCTCGCTTCAATTCAGCTGCTGGAGTGATTCTTCAGCAGTGAGAATAAAATCAACCCAGCAACCAACACAATCATCACACTGCAGCTGTAGTGTGAGCAGCAGTAGTAATAATTAGAAGCGCTCCAAGAGCACAAACCTCCACCAACACATTTCTGACACTATTTGCCTGATCTTTATAAACAGACCCCAGAAAAAATTCCTGTATATTCTCAACTGTGGCCAGCGAGTAGTCAGCCAGTAACAGTAACAGCAGCCATATTTTTATTTATATTCACTTATATTTTGTTTATAACTCTATATCTTTATATATATGTCTTTTTATCTATTTTTCAAACTGCTACTGGAATCTTAATATCCCTGAGGGAGTGTCCCAAAAGTGATCACCACCAAAATCATGTTTTCCTTGTGCGATGACTAAATTCCCTGAAAATTTCATTTATTTCAATTCATCATTTTTTGAGACATCCTGTCCACAAACAAACTTACAAATTTTGGCAAAAACAGGCAACCAAGCTGATAAAGTATTACTTAGAGATAATGTTTTAGATCCACAACTGCTAGCCTGCTAGATTCCTTCCCATAATACACAGGGCCTCTCATAGTCCTTGCAGTGTTGGCTGTGACGTAATGACATGAGAAACCAGCTCTCACCTTTTGTGTGACTTCACCCATTTCCACATACTGCTGTGTGAACATGAAACAATCCAAAAACGAACTATTTGGTACCATCTGAGACTGAATCAGCACAAAGCAACCAAGCTGTGGGTGTGAAAACCATCTGAAACTAAAAAAAGCCAAGCTAATATCATATAGTAGCACTTTTCATGAGGCATCCTGGTTTGGTTACTTATTTTTAGAAACAAGATTTTGACTTATATAACTGCATCCTAAACCTATGCTATATCCTATACTACATATACTAAATACATACTACATATATTACACTAAAATACTACATCACTGTAACTTGCATGTTGTCACCTTCTCGCCTAAACGTCTTATTTCCAAAATTGCTACATCTGAAGAAATGAAACAAATTCTCAACGAATAACTAAATACTGCGTTTTCCTGATTACAAATGATTTTTTTTTACTTTTAATTGGCTGAATCTAGTTTAAAACCCACTCACCAACATGGGCCAGTATCTCTGTCAAAAAATGAAAATCATATAAAATGAAGATAAGAGGTTTTTGCCAAACAGCGATAGTAAACTATGCTAATTGAACTGTAAATGCTTCCTGTTTTCACTGCCTCCATCATGAAGGTAACTCTTCAATGTTGCATCATAAAACTCTGAAATGATCTAGAAGTCGATGAGGACATCAGTGTTGGGGTGTTGAGTGCGTAACAGACTTTATGTTGGCGGTGACTGTGAACGGGATGTGTAGGTTTATTCATTGTTTACATAACTACTATTTAAATAAACCACAAGAGCAAGAGACTCACATTTACAGATATTTAAGATACAATGTAACAACAAGCAACATTACAGGTTTAGACAGCGATTTTCAGGCTTTTTTACCGATGGCCTGCCTAAGATCAAGCTAAAATCTCAAGACACACCATAAACAAATCCATGCAATAACTGCAACAGTATTTACCAATCTGTACAACGTATGAATCTACTACGCCTAAAAGAAATTAACAAACAGCTGCATTAGAAATTAAGTTTTTTTTTTAAATACCAAAAACTGTTTTCTTGATGTAACATTTGAACACAAGCAGAAGAAATTTTAATTTTTCAACTATTTTATCTAAATTAATCTTAACCCGGACATTAAATCATCTCCCACCCACAACAATGACAACATATTTTTACACTAAAATTCCAACATTCTCGGTTTAAGTGCATCCCATGCCCAGTACAACACAGTATGCAGAAATCCATTTTATTCGGGTAGATTACATAAAAAAAAAAAAAAAAAAACCCACAAATATTATATAATAAATAAGTAAATAAAAATATAAATCAATCAATCAATCAATCAATCAATCAATCAAAATTATTATTTTTTTAAAGGAGGAAAAAACTATAATAATAAAATAAAAATAAATGATCAATAAAAAGATACATAAGTAAATCAGCAAAAGCATTTCAGGGTTATAATTCACTCTCTATTGTGGAGATATTGTCTACAATGTGACCCCAAACTTTTTGAAAATACTTTTGTTGTCCTTTCACATAAAACATGATTTCCTCATATGTACAGTGGGATAGGAGGATCTTTTGCTGCAGTCAAAGCCGGTAGAATTAATTTCTTTTTATGGCCATCAAAGTTTTTATCATCTTGGTGTCACCCAAGATGGCTGTGTGAGAGTCAGGGGTCAGATCTTTTAGAAAAATTTCCAATAGCAATTTAGTTTTATCTCCAGAACAAATGAATTAAATCTCATGCTTCTTGGGCAGCAGGGGGACGTCTTGTGACTAAAACAATGAAGCCTATGTGGCGTGTAATATATTCTATAAAAGATGATCAAATTAATTAATCTGTGTTTTGTATTGGTAAAATTGTTTTGTGTCTTCAAGAGAAGGGTCTGTTATTCATACATTGTATATTTATATGGCATTTTGGTTTACTTTGATGAACAGTGCTGATGTCTTTGGCTGCTTTATAGGGATTTGTTCATGAAGTGAATCTGCTGTTGGATGTAAAGTAGATAATAAAGCATTTATAGTAAAAATAGAGTAACCAGTTGAGACACTAACATTTCCACTGCAGAAATCTGAGCAACAATAAAGAAAGCAAGTTCAACAGCTGATGGTCTCATGAGCTGTCAATGAGAAACCTTAGTTAGCCTACATTCACATTTAACAGTGAAAAAACCTTCATTGGTATTAAGGTCAATGAAATGTCAAAAAGGTCAGGGAATAGGCTTCTGAAACTCTTGCAAACACAGACATTTTTGATCCTCAAGTTCAAGGTGAGTTCACTTCAGGGTGAATGAAGATCTGGACTACTCTGCTTATCCGTACATGGTGCAGCTTCAATGAAAGATCCCTTCACCTCTCTTTTTGTTATGAGATGATACTTTAAATTTTTGCAAAAATTGAAGATATTTCCTTGGAACCTTGGAGCACCTGTCTTTGATATTTGTAAAGCAGCACTCCTTGGCCTATTTAGCCATTTTCAGTGATGAATGATTAACAGAGAAAAGGTGTGTATGGTTTATTGGAGCTAAGAATAATCATTATGCTGCTTTGTCTGAGCAGAGTTACCAGGAGATACGTAGGAGTCAGGCAGAGACACAGTGGGAGGAGAGATGTTAAGAGAAAGAAATATTGACAATTATAGCTGCAGAATTTAGTCTGAGGCATTTTGAGAGGAGGAAGAGGTGGAGCGGAGAAGATTAAAAATGGACAGGCAAACCTAATGACAAATAATAAAGAGCCTAACATGGCTTAACATTTCCTCAAAGAAATGCTGGACGGTTATTTTAGTTTCAATTTGAATGTTGGTTTACTAAACTCATGAAAACATGATAGTCAAGATAACAGCTGTTGTGCTGCTTGCTCTAGTTCTGTCCACAGGTTTTGTCATGTGCAGTTAATATTTCAGAGTTTGCTGTTGAGCCTGGCACAGCAACAATACCTCAAAAAAGGTAACTAATTCATTATAATACCTATGCTGCAGGCAGCAGCGCAGCAGGTAGTGCACATGCCTCACAGCCAGAATGTTGCTGGTTCAGACCCTGTGTCAGTCAGAGCCTTTCTGTGTGGAGTTCTCCATGTGCATGTGTGGATGCTCTCCGGGCACTTGAGCTTCCTCCCACAGACAAATGGTGCGCTCCATTTACATAGGAACTGGGAAAAGGGAAATGGGAATTATGTCACATCTGAGCTAGACGCGTTCCAGTTTCGAGCCGGTAAAGTCGGGGTAGTTGAAGGACGTCCGACTTAGAACTGGGAAATTCCAACCAAAGGGGGCGTTCCCAGTGACTTAACTAATTTGCAACTCGGAATATCCCAGTTCCGAGATCAACTGGAATGCAGCATAACATCTTCATCAGGTTAACTGGTGACTCTTAATTGCCTTTAGATGTTGGTGTTTGCGTGAACGGGTGTCTGTCTCTCTATATTGCCCCGTGACAACCAATCCAGTGTGTACCCCGCCTCTTGCCCAATGACAGCTGGGATAGGCTCCAGCCCCCATGACCGAAGAAAGGATGTATTGGATAATCTATGAAGCATTATTTTAATTTTTTACTCAATGATTGAATGATTTAAAGGTCATTGAAATGTCCAAATGTTTAGAGCATAACACTTCATAAATGCAGCATTTAGATTTTGAAGGTCGTAGTAGGGCTGCTCCAATGTGGAAAAAATTATATGATGATGATTATTCACTGATTTTACAACATCTGTGCAAATAATTCATATTGCCTTGAGATGCAGCTACAGCTGTGTAACAAATTCTGCAAATTCCTTTGTATCATCCTAAAGACTTTCAGAAATATATTAACTAATATAAAACTTTTATTATTACTTTTTATTTATCAGGCTGTAGAAAGAATGCCAAACAGTATTTATCACATCTTCACACAGGTAATTTAGGTTGTTTTGAAGGTTTTCAGTAATTTCGACTTTATAAAATTATCTTAGGAAGTGCACGACATTATCAGCTTGATAACGGTATCGGCCGATATCAGCCAAAAAAGTTAAGTATCCGTATCGGCCGACATTGAAATTTTTGCAGATATTTACAGCCGATAATTTGGCCACACATATCAGCCATATATCGCCTGGAATATTGGCAAATTATTCAAATGTACAATACTGATGCACCTTCTCATCACTGCATGGGTACATTTAAAAATCAAGGGTTTCATTTTTGCAAGAGTTAAATGCTGTTTTTCTTGTTTTACATCTGCTCCTCACAAAAATATACTGCAACACTGAAAGAAACCAGTCCATCTTGTTTAGTACAGAGCTCGTGCTCTTGATCAGAAATATTAGTATTGGTATCTGTGATAATGAATTTAAAAAAAAAAGGCATATCGGTGATTGGCAAAAATCCAATATCATGCATCCCTAAATAATCTCATATACATTAAAAACATGGACCTTACAGGCATTCAGGTACAAAATACTGCAAGTAGGGGGTAAAGAGGGAGATATTTAATTCAACAGAACCACTATTATAATTATTTTACACACAGGTATGATCACAATTGTCATTTAAAATGTGTCTTGTTGTGGAGAGAGTCTACAGGAGATGACAGAAAAGTGCTAGATGACTTTGAGAGTAACACGAGTCACATCAATAACTGAATATCTGGCCACCAAACACATTCAGTTCGAAAGCAATGTGTCATGACGCGGTCAGTCTTGTAACTGGCTACAACATACTGGACTTTTACTTTGAAATACGCAGCGGGAGTCTTACTGTGCAAACACACAGCTTTTTGTTACCATCTTCTCAAAGCACACACATTTTTGATGATCCACACTTGCGTCTCATTCATGACTCAAATACCCTGAACTGCTTTATCCACCATTCATCAAAAATATGAGCGTCTTCATTTAGTGCGTTCAGGATGATTTCTATAAAGTAGACAAGCAGCAATGTGGAGGAAGGAGCGCTTCACACACACTGCAGAACAAGGATGGCATGCAGCGCTGTGATCATCTAAAGATGATTTCTCTGTTTTTGTCAACATGGGAGGCCGTAATCATAATCATAACTGAAAGTCAATCAGTCGCCCAGCACACATTGTTGAAGGACATGGAGGACATTTTTTGCTTGTGGAATACAATATTTCATGAACCCTTTGAGCCATATCATATGCACGGCGGTAGGGCTGAAAGATTTATCATTTTCGGATCGAAATTGCAATTTCAGACAACGCAATCATGTGATCGCCGAAGACATTGTGTTTTGATGACTACTAGGGCAAATTCACAATCACTAATGTTCAAAAAACCTTCCACTTTTTATCTACAGGGTACCCTTAATATGAAAAGGGGACCCTGCTAATTATTTGAGTGAAAATTGATGTCTGTTATGCAAAGGCCCCGATTTTATAATGACCTGATTAGATTTTAAAGGTCATAGACTGTTGTGATCATCCTTTTCTTGCTGTCTTGTAAAAGCAGATTTCACAAAATGCTTCTTTGTGTTTCTTTAAAACTTTGACAAATGTCCAGCATTCCACCAAGATGAATGAACAAGATTTTGGAGGTAATAGGTCAAGGCTATCTTTGTGTGTGAATTCAACATCCTAAGTAAGTTTTTAGGGACTTCTGTCAAACTTAGCCCCCCCCCGACTGCCTGGGGCATCTACCCTCTTGCAGACCCCTCACTTTGAGCATAATTCCATAAAGGCATGTCCATCATGGCTGTCTGTGTTTTCTGTGTTTGTGTGTGCACGTGTAGCATGTCTAACAAAAATGCTAAGTTTGAGTTGCCCAAAAATGTTGCTCTGAGTGCTGGCCTGGTTCTGGAGTGAACAGAAAGATGCAAAAAGGAAAAGAGAAGTGTCCTGTTACATCATCACACACTGACCACAGCTGAGTACAGATGGAGCGGATTAGTCTGCTCTCTGGATGATCTCTAGATTCCTCTAAGACCACAAATGTAGACAAACAGACACACGGATGAAAGCTTAAACAATTAAAACAACATTCTCACTAAAGTAAATCCATTGAGCACAGTAGAGCCTGAAAATTGTTATTTTTGAGACAAATGGGAGGAAAAAGCATTTCTGGCTGCCACATATTAACTCTGTAGAAGTCCACGCAATAACTGAGCTAAACAGGCACTGTCTTTAAGACTCTGACAACATACATTGCTGCAATTCTCTTGCAGAACAAAAACATCTTCTGCAACTGTATTAAGAGCTGAGTAAACTCTGCAGCTCTTCAGTTTAATTCAAACAACCTTATTAATCCTTGTAAGGGCAGCTTGGACTAGGGCTGTCACCTTATACTCAATATGGAATATCTGTTTGAGCAAGGTGGTAAAAATCTGAACTTCAACTGTAAATAAACACTCAAGTATAAAATAAACAGCTCAAAAGCACATTAGGGTGCCTGGAGCAGTGAACCACCAGAGGGCGCTCCTGGTGCAACCCGTTTGTCCAGTGTTCTCTTTACCTCAACAACAGCTGTATCTACTCTGCCGGACATTAACAGAAGAGAAAGACCTTTCGAGGAAATGGAGGCAAAGCCCCTCTGAGCGGACAACAACAACACCGAAACATGTGAAAAACGTGGAAGCACTTTGGGCTCCACTGTGTGTCGATTATGTGCAAAGCAACTGGCCGACTACGACAAATCCACGAGCCTGTCTGTTGACTTTTCACCCACCACAGTCCAGTGGTGCCTTGTCAAAGTGCTCCGTCCAGTCCCATCAGAGGCAAGTAAATAGAAGAGGTAACTATTAAAATGACCGGAAATGCCCCATTGTGTTGCAGCTGTGTGTGTGTGTGGGGGGGGGCACCTATGCATTAGGCATAGGTGCTCTTCTCTTCTGAAGAGATCGAAGAGCACCTATGCCTTACGCTCTTGGGCAATTTATCACCTAAATGTGCCCAGAGTCTGAACTGAATTGGGGAAACAGGTTTTTTGTTATGCTGCCCCCACAGCCTGGAACACTATACAGACAGAACTGAAAATGTGAAAACTGGTTTCAGTCAAAGCTTTTCATTCCATTTTACTCACTAGGCAGCGAGAATCCTAAGAGCAATGCCTGTGTTTTTAAATTGTTACTGTTCCTAAAACTGTCGCACTTTCACTGTGTATTTGTTGAATCTTTTGCCATATTTATTGTTTATTTATTGCCTTAAACTTTTTTCTTAAAATTGTATTTATAATGATGTGTGCTGCTAACCTTTTAGCCAGGTTGCCCTTGTAAATGAGATCCTGATCTCAATGGGAATTATCTGGTTGAATAAATAAATAAACATGTTAATGACCTAATAACTGTAATTAATGTGTATGTTTCAAAAGCAATCGAGTTTGATTTTTGTGAAAAGTGACAGCCCTAGCTTTGGCAGAAAAACACCATAAACACAATGACATACAAACAAAAGATGTATGAAGTTAAAAACCAAGGCCTAAAACAGAGCATGCCAATAAATTAATTTGGATCCTGTTTCAAGATTTAACTTACATCAATGAAGATAAGCTTTGGGTTTACTTACTCAATGAAGCACGACAGAAATCACACACAAAAGCTGACAGTCAATGTGTTTTTCTAAAAGGCAGTCACCCTGCTCCATATTCAAATTTGGGTGGCGGGAATGCAGCTGTAATGCTGGTTGCCACTCACCTAACCAAACAGTGTATATGACTTACAGCGTAATTGTATTTTAAAAAGGATGCTTGCCAAAAACTGCAAACAAGGACTACCAAAATGGCTGGGGACCCTTGTACAATCATTTCCAATTGTTTTTTATGTAAGGAGAATAAATACACCATAGCCACAGCCATAGGCACCAACTTGTTCAGGTCATTTGATGAAGAAGAAACTCAAACAAGACTTGTAGTTGCTTTTAAGTCCAAACGCCATGCAGTCATGCCATAATAGCTTGGTAACAGCTATTTATTCTTGCAGATAAAGTTCAAAGCAAAAAAAAGTGATTGTTTGTTTGGTCCCTGAACATTATCATGATTAACAAATCGTGTAATTTCTACAAATGAGTTTTCAACAAAGACCTTATTATCAGTAATGATCCACGAACACAGTGAAAAATTCCATAGGCTTCTAGTTGAAGGAACCAGCACGATGCTACATTCAGGGTTGGCCTACCAAAATATGTCATCCTAGCACCACTCTATGGGCTTATACTGTTGGCAGGACTCTACGTGGAGGAGACGTGTTGAACTCAAAAGGGCATATAAAGCTTGGAAAGGCATAAAATTGGTTCTTTAATAAAAAAAAAAATCATTTTGCTGAATAGAGAGTTTATATTGAACCATGTATTATCATTCCATCTAAAATTTTAGACCTCTGAGGAATGAATATTTGACTCTAAAGACATTTTAGTACCTCCTATGTCCAAGAATCTGGGTTGAGGCTTTTGGGGGTCTGCGCAGATCTTGCTTCACAATGAGTACTTTTAAACCATACACTTTATTTGTTAGATCATTTAGATTCAATATAAATCCATAAATGAGCAGGCCTTCAGCAACATTTCCAAAGAAAGCATTCCTTTTGACCAGCAGAGACTATGGGCTCTAATTTCCTGGCGCAACTCAGGGTGGCGCAGGGTGGCGCACCCCCCGCAGTGGTAATTTCGTCCGGCGCACCGCCGTGCGCAGCCAATTTGGCAATTTGGTAGACCGGCTGCGCCGAGATGGGTGTGACGGCGCACCAGGGGGAGGTGTCCACAGATTTAGCTTGGCGCAGTGACAATTTGCTCCAAAAAAAACACGCGGAAGGTGCGCTGAAAGCCTGCCAGCTCCAACCTGGTCTATTCTCGGCGCAGACGAGGCGCACCCGGTGCAGTGGTAATTTGGCTGACAGGCGCACAGTGCGCACACGTCACCAAAACCTCACAGACAGATATCCAGAGTGTCAGGCACATTTCAATGCAATAAACAATCACAGCAACCACTATTTAATGTAACCGTCTGAACCAGCACATACATTTGTATCTATATTAATTGTCCTGTCACATCTGATGTCAGATCAGAGACGTTTGTCATAACTAACGAGTTCACATCTCTCAGCCAACCACAAACAGCCACATCATCCAATACGGAGTATCTGGCTTCTCTCATCTCATGAAATTAAATAGAAAAGAAAAAAGAGAGAGACGCTCGCTGAATAAATGTAAGTCACTCGGTGCCTTAAGGATTTACCTGCGATTGCCCATATTCCTCTGTTTTAATCTTTATTCGTAACGTGATCTAAAAAGATGGAGTACACTATTAAGGAGGATGAGGAGGAGATATAATTTCACCTAAGGCGCTGCTATTTGGCGATGACAGACCAGTAATGCAGATGGATCACAAGCATGATGAATGGATTAGCCTGCTGCTGTGTTTAAATGTAATTATCACTTAATTTTGTACTCCTATTATGACACAGGAACAGATTACATATGTCCCGCGAGGTGGTCCACACGATGACGTGCATCGTGGCTCCGATGCGCGGCCCGGTGGCCCCTGCGCTCTCCCAGTTGCTGTAAAAGTGACAGCGGCTCTGACCTTCTTCGCCACCGAGGTGAAAGTGTCACTGCGCCTCGCCCGCGGCGCATTAAAGGCGAGGAGAGGCGTTTATTTGATTGGTGAAGATCACACTCGGCTGTGTTAAACCCACTCAAGACTTATCTCCTCCTTCTCTGCTATGTGCGCCGGTAGGAGAGACGGAGGCGTGGGTGCGCCTGCCTGCGCCTGCCTGCGCCAGACTGCGCCGTGCACGGAACTTGCAAAATGCCCTGGACACACCCTGTTGGCGCGGCGCAGGCGCAACGCAGGGCAGGTGCGCCCCGCCTGCGCCTGGTCTACGAAATTAGAGCCCTATGAGCAGATTGTGACTCACTGGTGAGTACTTGCTTGCAAATAGTTGCTCATTTCCAGATCTGGAGTAAAGCAAACAAATCAGTTCAGCTCAGTGGTTTGGTACAAACATGCAGACCATGATGACATGTTCAATGCATCAGGTATTCTGCAATATCTGATTATCATGATAACTGCTGTCTTGAAGAATATAAGAGTTGCATTCACACAAACCATCCCATACCATGTAAAGCACGGTCCCACCTAAAGTCTGGATCATCTGCGTAGTGTGAGTGCCCCATGCTGTGCTTGCAGTTCAGCTTCCTGGCCCTGGCCCGCTTGTGTTTTTTATTTTGACAGTCTGCTTGCCTTTTTCTCCGTTTTACACTAAAAAACCCAAGGGTGCATTTGAATTTGTGAGGAAAACAGATCTCTTTTCATATACGGGCAATTTAAAGAGTGTTTTTCTCTGATTTTTGCAAGTGTTTGTCCACAAATCACATTCCATTTCTTCTTCATTACATACGCCACTTTCTTCTCTGCCTTCTGCTGCTGCAGTTCACCAGAGTCTGATCGCCTGTTAATATTCTACAGCTTTATATTTTTAGATTTACAAACATAAAACTCTGATTTTCAGATGTGTGTCACTCAATACTCAGTTATCAGATCAACTGATCTGAGTGTGGATGAAGATTACTGTTGATGCGTAAAAACGCAGCTATCCAAAACAAGAGAATGAGACTGACTGAGAGAGACCAACACACCTAAAGCATCAGCCATAAACAACCATGAATATAACAGCTGTAAAGGCTCATATCTAATAAAAGAAATATATTCTTTCAAGTGAATGAGTGAGAGGAGACCAGCATATCTTTTTCTCCGTTATTTGTCTGCATACAGCTGCTCTGTTAAAACCGTTATTATCACTCATGTAAGTTAAAAAGTTTCAAATACTAAACTGGCGGAGTGTTGGAGGTTTTTTTTTTTTCACTAAAAATTACACAAAATATGACGAAAAAGGGCTAAAGTTCCATTCGTAAGTGTCTGTGTGCTTGACTCATGACGCGGGTTGAAATCAGGCTTAATTGCGGCAAAGATCAATGGCCCTGGTGAGTGCGCCCTAAAATACTTCTACAGAGAAGAGCTAGGTGATAAACTGGTTCATTTGGATTTTTATGATACCAGTTTAAAAACTCGTGTCGCTTTTGTTTACCAGGGTGCCTAGAGTAATGCTGCAGGCAGCAGAGGTATGTGTAATAGCCACTGGTATCCTCTGATCCTGAATCATCTCGAAGGCATTTTTCCTAGTCACTCACTAATTTCTTCCAATTGCATTAACTGCATTAGCTGTTAACTGTATTAACAGGTAACGCAAGTTCCTCTGGTGCCCCAGTTCCCAAAGCAGTTTCCTCCATTTTTAATTCAGACCTGTTGACTCTTCTCCTATAGCATGTTTTATTGACATTTTTTTATATAAAGCTCTAGCTTCTTTCTGGCTCTTTCTGTACAGATGCAGGGCTGATCTTTCCCACTATGGCTATTGTTCAGGAAAGTGTCATGTACGTCATACAACCTCACTTCAAAAATAATAACCTGTCCCTTTAAGACAAAATGTGACCCTCTCAAGTCACATTTTGACTTGAGAGGCTCAAGTCTCAAGTCAAAATGTGACTTGAGACCTGTAAAAGCACATGTTATCTCCTCAACAAGTAGAGCACAAGCTCTCTTTTACGGCTTTGTTTTTGAATTTGACAAGTCAGCTGAGTAGAATCCAGGGCAGAAGAGTTAAGGTCCAAAGAGCTGGAGCTCAAGTGGAGCTCCAAACAGCTTAATGGCCAATAAGTTATCAACCAAATCTGAACCACTGACATGATAAGTGAATCATTAAACATCAGTCTGCGGTACAGACAGACAGTCAGCCAGTCAATGACACACATCAGCTCACTGTGCCAGTTAATGAGGCTGCAGGCCTCAAAAAGTGTCGGTTGTGTAACACACACAAACACACACAGAGTCAGCTGACCTGATGAGACACTTGATCTGACTGATGAAATGATGGTGTGAAAGAGACTGAATTCAGGTCAGCTGAAAAAAGGGAAGAGTTCAATTACATGTGCAAATGAAGCTCTAATGGAAAGGACACGTCTAACGTGTTTATTGTCATCAATGAAAATTGTATGTATTGCTAATTCATAGTAAATGCTACCTCAAAACATTTTGATGCACTTCCATGCGTGGTATCAACTCTGCTCAACTCCATTTCCAATAATAGTACCTCTTGAAGATGGCAGGGTCGTGATAGTTCAAAACTGCCTTATATTCACAACAACAGAGGGAGAGAGGGGATTTGTGGCTTTTTTGTCACACTGAGAAGAGGATTTTTTTCTTGAGATGGTTACAAGCAGTAAAACAGTATATTTCACAAGAAGTGCTCAAAGCGCTCAAACCCCTCTGACATTGTAAGCAGAGTTATTCTGGAAAATCTGAAAAATTCTCCGAAGGCAAATGTTGACAAATCATGTAAAAAATTTCATCCAAAAGCGCATTCATAACCACCAAATCTAATCACTTTTTCCTCGTCCCATGACCAACATTTCCTGAAAATTTAATCAAAATCTGCTCAAAACCTTTTGAGCTATCTTGCTCAGAGACAGACGGACAGACAAAGAAGGAGGCAAAAGCCACCCAGATTCATCACTGGTGCCATGACCGACATCGTCTGAAAATTTTATCAAAATCTGATAAAAAGGTTTTTGAGTAATCATGACAATGTCAAAAGCTGTCCTTTCTTACAAAGTTAACAAATATATATATCTTTTTTAAAAACCCTGAATCCACATCCAGATCATGACCAAAAATCTAACCACATCTTTGCTCGTGCCATGAATAACAATGTCTGAAAATTTCATCAAAATTTGTCAAAAGCATTTTGAGCTATCTTACTCTGAGAGAAACAAACCAGCAAAGAAACTAACAAAACACCAAACAGCCAAACGCTGGTAAAAACATAACCCCTTTTTTTGGAGGTAGGTAAAGCAGGGGAGAGTTTGTGAAGTCATACTGCATTGCAGAGTCAAAGATAGGAGACATTACATTTCTCCGTCAGATAACCCCGACTCCTTGTGGCGATTCTAGGACCATCCAAGGGTCATAGGTGTCCACGTCACGTTTTAGTCTCAGCACCGCTCACTTGGAACCTCTCTGGATGCGCTATGAAAAACTGTGCAAGGCACCAGGTACGATCCCTTATGGAAGACAAAACAACCACAGAAAGTCAAGCTGACCCCACCCTAGGGATGAGAACTGATAAGATTTTATTGATACAAGGGCTGGGTTTTATGGCCAAACAATAAAATCTCTGTTTTGTTAGTTTATTTGTTTTTTACGTAAAATTTGTTGCTGATTTTAATAGACTTTTTTCCTTTCAAAAACAAAATGCATTTAACAAGTTTTGCTTTAGTTTGATTGAAATACTGTATGTCCCAAAAGCAAACTCAATTTTCTAGAGATGCCCAATATTGGAATTTTGACAGAAAACAATGTGATTCTATTTCCAAACTCACCAATGTGTATTTGTGTTAGAAACAGATGTTAAACAAGAAAAATAAAATGTGATTCTTTAATAAATGATACTTTTGCTTTATAAAATTGAACATTTAGAGATAACAAGGTGAAACATTACATTATATCTGCATGTCCTGCCAATATTACAGCATGTTTATGGGACTATATGGTATGGCCTATAGGTAAATATCCTTAAATATCTGCTAAAAATTAATGTTTGCTGATACAACTATCAACTTTGTTGTGCAATGATCTGCCAATGATGATATTAAACCAATACTATTATGCATCCCTTGAGTTTTACTCAAGCCATTTAAGTGCAGGCTGTAATTTTGTTATTTCAAGTGTATAGATACACAATATAGTTTCGATATGGGGACGTGTGTCTGCACCGACATTGAAAGCTGCACCATTTTCACAAAATGCTACCATTAAACTCTCTTATGATTAATATACAGATGCACAGTATTGGATTTTTGCCAATATGCCGATATTTTTTAATTCATTATCGCCAATACCGATACCAATACCAATACCAATATATAGAGCACAAGCTCTGAACTTAAGAAAAATGGACTTGTTTCTTTCAGTGCTGCAGTATATTTTTGCGAGGAACAGATGTAAAAAATAAAAAAACAGCATTTAACTATCACAAAATGACACCCTTGATTTTTAAATATACTCATGCAGTGATGAGAAGGTGCATCCACATAGTATATTTGTGTAATTTGCCACTATTCCAGCCGATATATGGCCGATTTTTGTGGCCGATATATCGGCTGTAAATTTCTGCAAAAATTTCAATATCGGCCGAAACCGATACTTAACTTCTTCGACTGATATCAGCCAATACTAATAGCAAACAGATAATATCCTGATCCCTAGATTAATACACTTAAAAAATACAAACTTGAAAAACTACTTTTTTTCTGTATTTCTCTTTTCAAACAGTGCTACAGCTTTCAGCATGTTGTGTCTCTGATGGAAGGAAATGTGGGGCCGAACGTTAACTATGGGGGCCCAGTGGGAGCAAAAAGGCCTCAGAGTAAGTCACAGGCAAAAAAAAGAAAAAATCTTACCCTACAAAAAAAAAATGAATTAACTGCTTTAACAGATATATCGCTCAGCAGTGGACAGGGGTGCTTTGTGATATGTAAGAATCTTTAAGCAAGGGATGAACAGAAGGCCCAATACCCTTAGCCTTTGGCCATGTACCCCCAAAATATAATCTATCATTATTCACATTAGAGAGGACATTAATTTAAAATTCCACACAGATCCACTCCCATTAATCTTGAGATATTCCAGCTCAGTCAGATCTCAGTTTTTAAAGCTGTTTGCCTCTACCGGCTCAGATTTTGTCAGTCACCAAACATGGGCTTCTTCTAAGTATCCATGTCCACTCTTACTCTACCTGCACTGTTGGCTGTTGAACCTGTTGATAGCCCACACATCTCTAACATACATTCAAACAAAGAGCTATAGTTCAGCAGTAGCCCGAGGGCCCGGGGAAACAGGACTGTGGGAGGAGGAGGATCATTCTCAGTCAGCAGCAGTACGAGCTGGACAGGATTCCTGAGCTTGCTCTACCACTACTATGGCGTCTGAAAACTGTGTCAATACTGCTGTCCTCTTTATGTTGGCAAGGACTTATGCAGCCCGAGTTAATGATTGTTCACTACCAAGCCCAGCAAAGGAACGAGATAAGATAGATACAGTTTACTGTCAAACAGACTGTGTCTGTGCTGCTGTAAATGAGTCTTTGTTTTATGTTTGATTTAAAATGACTAATGGTTTACAGAGTGTCAGTGAGCTGATGATTAATATTCTAGTTGTCATTTTAAAACATGGTTCCAGATCATTTCCGGAAAAGGAGTTTCACCTAAAATACTCCCAACTCTGATGAAATACTTCTGTTTCCCCCTGTTGCTGTACTTAAGGCTTCTGATGCACATCAGCAGTGGTTTATAATCACCATCTGCCAATATCAGCCTCTTTTATTCACATCGGCCATCAGCAAATGAACGTGCAATGAAGGGTTATCAATTTCAGATGTTTATTTAGTGTCATATAAATTTTATGCTGACAACTGGCACTCCTATCCAGGTCATTCCCACGCAATCCTGGTTTTAGATGTCATAATCAATACAAATTCTCATTACTGCAACACTCCTGAAACACACAAAACACTATAAAAACAAAAACGTATTTTGACTTTTTAAAAAAGAATTATCAACAGACTCAGACAGAGCCACTCAAATATCTTTTTTTCTATTTCTTTCAAAAATAGATTTCCCATTTTTTAGAGTTCTCTCATTAGATTAGATTAGATTTGATAGAACTTTATTTATAAAGACTCCCTCAGGGAAATTAACATTCCAGTAGCACCATTTATAGCAGGTAAAAAGACGCTGAAACAAATACACTATACTTCTAAAGATTCAGAAACAAGTATTAATATAAATTTAAACTTTCTTGACTAATAGAAGATAAGCATTCAAAGACACGTCCACACAGTTGAAATTAATCATGTAGAGTTTTGTTTACATCAAATCTGAGCAAAAATCAACAACAGACTGGATCAAGCCCAACAAAGATTTAATTTGGCACAAAAAGCCATTTCTTGGTGCAGTGCAGCTGGATCTGCCTGATTCAATGTCTGTAATCAGCAGGTGTGGACAGTAACAAAGTAGATTTACTTGAATACTGTACTTAAGTAGTTTTTTTGAGTATCTGTTCTTTACTTGAGTATTTTTTTTTTTAACTTATGACTTTTACTCTACTACATTTGAAAGATAAATATTGTACTTTTAACTCCACTACATTTCTACAAAGGGTCTCATTACTCGGTATTTTTGAGTATAGCTTTGAAGTCAGCAGATAAAATGTCTTTTCTCTTCTAAAATGCAAAGCAATTTATTCAAGTGATGATGTCATATCTGTATCTCGCACATGCACTACTCAGATCGGGCAGGTAAACGTTGGGCTAATGTTGCTCTAAAACATACATACACTATATTGCCAAAGGTATTAGCTCACCCATTCAAATAATCAGAATCAGGTGTTCCAGTCACTTCCAGGGCCACAGGCGTATAAAATCAAGCACCTAGGCATGCAGACTGCTTTGACAAACATTTGTGAAAAATGGATCGCTCTCAGGAGCTCAGTGAATTCCAGCGTGGAGCTGTGGTAGGATGCCACCTCTGCAACAAATCCAGTCATGAAATTTCCTCCCTCCTAAATATTCCACAGTCAACTGACAGCAGTATTATAAGAACGTGGAAGTGTTTGGGAACGACAGCAACTCAGCCACGAAGTGGTAGGCCACATAAACTGACGGAGCGGGGTCAGCGGATGCTGAGGCCAACTTTCTGCAGAGTCAATCACTACAGACCTCCAAACTTCATGTGGCCTTCAGATTAGCTCAAGAACAGTGCACAGAGAGCTTCATAGAATGGGTTTCCATGGCCGAGCAGCTGCATCCAAGCCATACATCAACTAGTGCAATGCAAAGCGTCGGATGCAGTGGTGTCAAGCACGCCGCCACTGGACTCTAGAGCAGTGGAGACGCGTTCTCTGGAGCGACGAATCGCGCTTCTCCTTTTGGCAATCTGATGGACGAGTCTGGGTTTGGCGGTTGCCAGGAGAACGATAGTTGTCGGACTGCATTGTGCCAAGTGTAAAGTTTGATGGAGGGGGAATTATGGTGTGGGGCTGTTTTTCGGGAGCTGGGCTTGGCCCCTTAGTTCCAGTGAAAGGAACTCTGAATGCTTCAGCATACCAAGACATTTTGGACAATTCCATGCTCCCAACTTTGTGGGAACAGTTTGGAGCTGTCCCTTTCCTCTTCCAACATGACTGTGCACCAGTGCACAAAGCAAGGTCCATAAAGACATGGATGACAGAGTCTGGTGTGGATGAACTTGACTGGCCTGCACAGAGTCCTGACCTCAACCCGATAGAACACCTTTGGGATGAATTAGAGCAGAGACTGAGAGCCAGGCCTTCTCGTCCTTTGTGACCTCACAAATGCGCTTCTGGAAGAATGGTCAAAAATTCCCATAAACACACTCCTAAACCTTGTGGACAGCCTTCCCAGAAGAGTTAAAGCTGTTAAAGCTGCCATATTGAACCCTATGGATTAGGAACGGGATGTCACTTAAGTTCATATGCGAGTCAAGGCAGGTGAGATAATACTTTTGGCAATATAGTGTATATAGATAGATAGATAGATAGATAGAAATAGAAATAGAAATTAATAGAAATCAAAATAGAAAAATGGCTACTGGCTGGCTACTACTACTACTGCTCCTTCCTGTCTTCCATCTTCCTGTTACTCCCCCCCCCCCCCAATGAGGAGATGTACAGTCTGATGGTCTGAGGGACAAAAGAGTTCCTTAGTCTGATGGTCCTGCACCTGGGAAGGAGCAGTCTTGGGCTGAATAGGCTCCTCTAGTTGCTGAGGACGATTACTGTAACATCCCTCAAAAACATCCCTGTTTTTTCTGCTAACTGAAGAGACCATGATTAATCTTAAAAGTCTACCATAAACATAAACTTAAATATTCTTTACATAAATCAAAAATCTAAGGTAATGCTAATTAATTAAATAATCCCATATTTAGGTCCTGTTTTGGTGATAATAACCATGTTTCTAAAATAAGACTGATAGTTGCTGTTATTAGAATCGTAGAATGGGTATTGATAATTATTGACTGATCAAGATAACCGAGATAGCTGATGTCAACAAGCATAACAATCAGGTCTAATAATCACAAAAGTTTTATTACCGTACCCATAAACAGTGTTGAAGGACAGCCCTGTACTCACATGTGCTGCATGATCTTGCATGAGTGTTCAGACCACTTCCTTAAAGCTTTATGATCAGCAGATAAATGAGCTGAACACATGACAACTGCACAGGCTAGTCATTAGGATGCTTCAGACTGTATCACAGTTTGGACCGGCTCAAACAGAGCTCTCAGTCCTTCTGTTTTGTTCTCAACATCCTGAGCTTTTGTTTGAGTCACACTGAACTTGATGTGCTGGCCGCTCAAGGGACCGAAAAGTCCTGCATGCTGATGGACAAGCTATCACATCTTTAAACTGTCTGTTGTGTCACACAGTGCAAACTTGTGCTTAGCTGTCTGTGAGTGTGAATATGAGCCAAAAATAAAGAAGAATAAAACCAGACTCCAAAGCCTTTTTGTATCGTCTCAGGTCACACAGGAACATTTTGTTCAAAGACTCTGGTGGGCGGTTGGTCATTAAATCATGGCTCAGTCTGCTCCATAAAGTTGGACCTTAAAGGAGGCTCAGCAAGGCGACCCACTGATCTGCAGGTGCTGATAACTGCACCATACACTTACACTCCAGTCCACACTTCACTAGATAACATGTAATCAATGAATTTTTCAGTTAAGTATCTTAAACCTCATTCACACTTGCAAAAAAATCCTGAAAATTTTGATGAGACTCATCCCACCACGATGCACCACAGAGCACTACAGGAAGTCCTTCCTGCCTGTGGCCATCAGACTTTATATCTCCTCCCTGTAGTATCACTGCTCCGTCAGGTCCTGGAGAATAAACATTTTTCACTGTTTTACACCTCTGATATTGGATAAAACAGGCAAATGTAATACCCAGTGAAATATTCTTACTGTCAAACTGTACCAAAAGCCCCGTTTCCACCAAGTGGTCCGGTATGGATTGGCACGGTTTGGCTCAGGCCGGATTGGTAAAGCCTGATCCTGGTTGCGTTTTCACAGCCAGTCGTACCCTACTTGGTAGGCGGTGTCTAAGCCGGATGCCGATAGCATGACGTCATAGCAGCACGACACAGTGTACCCGGCTATTAAATACAACGAAGAAGGAAACGCGACACAGTTAACAAAAAGCAACGAGAATACTGAGGAAGGTCTGCACCTCCATAGTAGACCATGGGACGCTCGATCTTGATGCCATTTTCCAAACAAAAAAGCCTTGAGAGTTATCTTCATGAAGACAAGTGGAGATTTAAACAGGCGGGGCTGTGTTGTTCTTACCGCTGTCGCCATGAAGTGACGTCTCCTTCGACCAATCAACGGGCTGCAGTGTTTCTAGCTCCACCTTCTGGCATTGGATCGGTATGCTTGGCACCCCAAAAGAAGGGTCCCAAAAAGTAGGACGGTATGGTTCGCTTATAAGGGGTCCTGTCCCAGTTTTAGGCTATGGAAACGCCACAAAAAGCGAGCCGTACCGAGGAGAACCGAACCCTCTGGTGGAAACGGGGCTTTAGTTTCTTCTCCAGAGGTGGTAACACAGGCGTGATATTGGAGAGAGGACGGAACGCAGACTCAGCGGGAGACAGGAGCGCTGCAAGTAAGCATCTCTGCTTTTGTGTGAATGTGGGGGCACTCGCTGCGTGCTACAAGCCGTATATCTCTGTGTCAGATATTGTGGCCTCGTGGATTTAATGTAAATGTCTCAGGGTGTAAAAATAGCTGAGCCTTGTTGCGGTGCTTTTGCATAAAGGCACTGTGAACTGGGCTGTAGTGAAGGCAGCAGCAGATTAACAGGTAATTCACTGAGGGTGAGTGGGGGAGGGTGATGTGGTTCATCCTGTGTGACCAGTGGGAAACCAGAAAGGGAGACTTGACATCCATGTCAGGCTGAAGAGTAATAAAAATTATTAATTTCATTAAAGTTTTTTTTAATAATGGAAACTGAGGGCTGTTTTATTTTGAAAGAATGACCAAATCCTTTCATAGCCGCCACTGTAGCTTCAGGGCTCTGTCACTGCTTTTATGTAAAAAAAAACTACAACTTAAGATGAACTGGTGGTTAAACCTTGTGCTCATGCACTCTTCCACCTGCGCTCTCAAAGTTGCTTTAAATATATCTGACTCATGAGACATAACACTGCTCTACTTCCTGATGTGGAACCATTCAATTCAGATGTCAGAGCTAAAAAAATGCTCATCAATACTCAATAGAAACATCATACCAGCTCAGACTGATGACTGACAGATGACACACTGTCAGCATTGGATGCAGCATTTTTACAGTTTTTTTTTTGTCTGCGCTCAAAAAGTGTAACAGTTCAATAAGTTACCATGTCAACAGGTGACTTTCAGACAACTTCAGCAGCGGATAAAAACAGGCCGAGTGCTCATGAGTGCCTCTTGAATTTGGGTTTAGAAAAAAGCCCATCTCTCTCTGATTCTGTGTTATGGTGAGTTATTCTCTGAACAGCATGTTTTTTGTATTGTTTTGGAGACATTGTCACTGTCATTACATGATGGTTTACCTCATTAACACTGAATGTTCACTTTTATAAAACCTGGTATCATTTATTAATGAATAAAATGTTGTTTTCTAAGCTTCTAACACAAATTGACTGTCATCTTCAGAGAAACAGATCAATTTTGGTAAACTAGAGACATTGCGCTCTTTTCAGAAATATTAGCATAAGAGATATTAGCAAAAGATACAATATCTTGCATCCCAACTATTCAATAAAAAAAAAATTGATATATGGGCCTGCTTATTATATTACAATATGTTGTAATATACATGGAAACTTAACCCTGTACCACATTACATATTGTATTGCCAGATTTTTTTGCCAAAACACAGCAAAGCTGATAGGGCTGTGTGTCTTTACTAGTCTCACATTTGAATTCAATTACTATCATTCAGTCAACAACTCAATTACATTTTCACTTTTGTTTAATCAATGAATACGAGCAGTCACATAACTATGACCTTGTTTTAATTGTTGAGAAAGAAAAGAAAAAAGAATGAGTTCTTCACATGAAACCCAAATAAATTTAATACATCTATCCTCACTGTTGTTATTTTTTTCCATAAGAAAACTGACACTGCAGTCGAGCAGCAGCCTCTACCAACTGTCAGAGAAAGGCCCCTCCTTCTTTTAAGAAACTTCACAAACACGTCTTCAGTCCAAACACATTACACAAGAAAGTCGTTAACAACAGTAATTACTTTAATAGCAGCAAACTGTAAAGTAGTTTATATACAGTGGTGCGA
Organism: Cetoscarus ocellatus; assembly: GCA_037902135.1. Classification (NCBI taxonomy): domain Eukaryota; kingdom Metazoa; phylum Chordata; class Actinopteri; order Labriformes; family Labridae; genus Cetoscarus; species Cetoscarus ocellatus. The sequence goes on along the minus strand of JBAMNC010000895.1, from coordinate 525,699 downwards.
TTCCTGATTTTGAAAACACTTCAATAGTGATATTAGTGATATGTTAATATGTTATTATGGGACAAAAGTAACATCTTGTGCATTAACTGATTACATGCTGTCCCTGCAGAGTAAGAACAACAAGATGCATCAATTTGAAGATAATTTGCAACATCTCTGCAAGCCAATACCAATACTGTACTGATAACGTTGTACACCTATTACTTTAAAATAGCATTAGGACTGGGCGATATGACCTAAATATAAAATCTCCAATTTTTTTCACAAATGTCAATTTACGATTTCCTTGATTTTTCTTCCATCTCTGAGACAAAAACGCCACATGACACAGAAATTACATACAAATTTTTCCTTAATTTTATTGAATATATCTTAAACATAAACTGCATTTCCCTCTTATTATTAAAGTTCATGCTTTAATTTTGTTATCAAATGTTCTTTATGTAGTTGGGACACAGGCAGACTTGTCAACATGAACACTATGCAGAATCTATTTTATATTTTATATATGTCTATTATATTCATTATAAATATTAATTTGAAAATAAGAAGGTTTCTCTATCCATGGTTTTATTAATTATACATCCATAGTTACTATCTTTACAACCATATAGACATGAGGACCCTCTTGAAAATCAGATGCCACATCTCAAGGGACTAACCTTTAATAAATTTATAGTCAACAAATATGGTGCTATACAGATAACGATTGATTGCTTGAGTCTATATTCAGCAGAGACAAATATGATGAGGACAGATTTATGATCTGGGAGTCCATGGGTTTGTCACTATCATAAACTCTTGTTTTTAGTCCCTTTTTCTCTGCCTGAATGGATACATCTCTGGATGTATGTGTGTGTGTGTGTGTGTGTGTATAGGTGCATATCTGTGTATCTATAAAACGACGAGTTGGCCTTCAGCTTGCTGTACTGTAAAGTGTCTTAAAATAACACATGTTATGAACTGGCGCTATACAAATAAAGACTGATTGATTTTATCAGTATTTAATCTCATTAAAAAACAAATACATGCCTAAAAATGTGTTTGTGTGAAAATGGCAGGCCTACCATTTTTAAGAGAATGTACATTTTCTGCATTTATATTTTCAAATATTGCTGTAGCTTACAAGTGGAGTAAGAGTAAGTCAAGGGGAAAACAATCTCGATTTTTAATTTATAAATCTTCTGCAGACAAATTATTTGAGTTAATCTGTATACTGCTCAGCACTAAATGGAATCACAAAGTACCAGGGAAGTACAATTTAATCAACACAACATTGGTATCAGAAGATTGCAGCCCAAAATGTAAATTCTTGGTATCGTTAGATATAAAATCTTCTGGCAATATTTAAAGCCAATCTATTAGCCATACCCATCCATTAAATCAGCTATAATATTGTCAAATAACACAAACATACCATTGTTTTCACCTTATAATGACTGAGGGCTCTAATTTCCTGGAGCAACTCAGGGTGGCGCAGCCTGGCGCACCCCGCGCAGTGGTAATTTCGTCCGGCGCACCACCATGCACAGCCAATTTGGCAATTTGGTAGACCGGCTGCACTGAGATGGGTGTGACGGCGCACCAGGAGGAGGTGTCGAAAGGTTCAGCTTGGCGCAGTGACAATTTCGAGCCAAAAAAAAGCGCGGAAGGTGCGCTGAAAGCCCGCCAGCTCCAACCTGGTCTATTCTCAGCGCAGGCGAGGCGCACTCGGGGCAGTGGTAATTTGGTTGACAGGTGCGCTGTGCACACGTGTCACCAAAACCTCACAGGCAGGTATCAACAGTGTTAGGCACATTTCAATGCAATAAACAATCACAACAAGCACTATTTAATGTAACCGTCTGAACCAGCACATACATTTGTATCTCTATTAATTGTCCCGTCACATCTGATGTCAGATCAAAGACGTTTGTCATAACTAACGAGTTCATAGGCTATCTCTCAGCCAGCCACAAACAGCCACATCATCCGATACGGAGTATCCGGCTTCTCTCATCTCATGAAATTCAAAGGAAAAGAAAAAAGAGAGAGACGCTCGCTGAATAAATGTAAGTCACTCGGTGTCTTAAGGATTTACCTGTGATTGCCCATATTTCTCTGTTTTAATCTTTATTCGTAACGTGATCTAAAAAGATGGAGCATATTATTGCAAGGAGGATGAGGAGGAGATATATTTTCCCCTAAGGCGCTGCTATTTGGCGATGACAGACCAGGAATGCAGGTGGATCACAAGCATGATAAATGGATTAACCTGCTGCTGTGTTTAAATGTAGTTATCACTTAATTTTGTACTCCAATTTATGACACAGGAACAGATTACAACTGTCCCGCGAGGTGGTCCACATGGTGACGCATCGCGTCCTCCGATGTGCGGCCCGGTGGCCCCTGCGCTCTCCCAGTTGCTGTAAAAGTGACAGCTGCTCTGATCTTCGTCGACACTGAGGTTAAATTGTCACTGCGCCTCACCCACAGCGCATCTAAAGGCTAGGAGAGGTGTTCATTTGATTGGTGAAGATTACACTCGGCTGTGTTAAACCCACTAACGTCTTCTCTCCTCCCTCTCTGCTACTTGCGCCGGTAGGAGGGACGGAGGCGTGGGTGCGCCTCTCTGCGCCAGATTACGCTGTGCATGAAACTTGCAAAATGCCCTGGACACACCCTGTTGGCGCGGCACAGGCGCGGCACAGGGCAGAGCCCTGAGTGTCTACATCATCTACATAAACTGCATCATTTACTAGAGAATGACTTTCTTTGTTGGTTTCCTTTTTTTTCTCACAAGACTGCCATAATGACAGCAACAGGTCAGTTTTGGTAAAATTGAGACTTTGTGCTCTTGACAAAAAATATAAGTAATGGTATCATCAATAAGGAGCTCTGAAATGCCAGCATATGGAATATCTGGGGGGGAAAATGAATATCCTGCATCCCTATGAAGCTCCAAAACCTTGAAAGATACATCTGTTTAGAAGCACTGGAGAGGGATGAGTGGGAAAAGCATATGTTAACAACTTTATTCAACTAATAGCAAGAAATTTGTTGATGTGAAGCAAAAGTGACTTGTCCTTTTGTTGCTTTAATATTAAGATCCTATATAAATTGTCGTTTTAATGGCCTATACATTATATCTGTAACTATTATGGTAACTGATCGTCCAATTAGGTTCTCCCTTCATGCAGTGTGATGAAGGCTCTTGGTGTTTATTGCTGCTTGGAGGGTCATTTACATGATCAGACAATTCATGTAATGGACTGAGACATCTAATGCCTCAGTGTGACGACCAACATTTACCTGAAAGGAGTTCATCTTAATCAACAAACATTTGTACTTGCCTAGTTTCTTTTTATTTCTCCACTACTGCCTTATAACTAAATATTAGGGGTGTATGGTACTGGACTTTTGCTGATATCCCATATGCCAATATTTCTGAAGTCATTATTGCCAATACTAATATTTTTCATTAAGAGCACAAAGTCTTTGGCATGTTGGTTTAACATTTCCCTCTTGAAAAAAATTAAACTCTTGATTTTAAAGTAGGTATGCGCAATATTATCAGTTTGACATCGGTATCAGCCAATATCAGCCTAAAAAGTTATGTATTGGTATCGGCCGATACCAAAATTTTTGCAGATAGTTACTGCCAATACATAGGCCATATATCGGCTGGAATATCGGCTAACCACACAAGTATACAATATTGATGCACCTTCTCATCACTGCATGGGTACATTTAAAAATCAAGAGTTAACTGCTGTTTTTCTTGTTTTACATCTGCTCCTCACAAAAAATATACTGTAACACTGAAAGAAAAAAGTCCATTATTCTGAAGTACAGAGCTTGTGCTATTGACCAGAAATATCGGTATTGGTATCAGGATAATGAATTAAAATATATCCGTATATCTGATATCAGCAAAAATTCAATATTGTGTATCCCTATTTTAAAGTCCTCTTATAGTGATGATAGGGTACAGTAATGTAGAACATTTGTTTAATGGCAGCCAGTATAAGGGATATATATTGCTGATATACTGGAAAATATTAAATATCAGCCGATACCAGTATTCAACTTTTTATGCCAAGATTTGTCGATACCTATATTGCACCGGCAATATTGTGCATCCCTGCTTAATATGATTTTTTGAGCTGGTTTAAAGGTGTATCCATGGTTCAGAAAGAAACATAAATGACAGGTGTACTCACCCACTTTGTCGACTCCATACTTGTGACCTGCAACCTGATGTGACAGCGGGACGCAGCCGTTCAGGTGAGCCGACCCTTGTGACACCTGCGACCGCTGGCTGCACTTCTCTTTCCCAGAGGTCCCGCCGGACAGCCGCGGGGTCAAGTTGACCCCTACCGCGGCCGGACTGGGGGTCAGCTCCAGTCTACCGAGCGCCAGAGACGGCTCCATCATCACTTGACGCTGAGTTGCTGACATGTGAATTAAACTTAAAAAAGGGAAAAACAGAAGTCTTTGTACAAAAAAAATTAAAAGTCAACAATGTGACCGTATAGATTCACATACTTTTATTACGTAACCGAGTACAGAGTGCTGCCCCGCACACAGACTGTTTGGGCGTGAGGTTGACGAGCCTTCATGGAAATGGTCCAGTCCAGACGAAACCAGCGCAGCAGCAGCAGCCGCGCTCAAGCTCGCTGATTGTAGCCGCCGACAGCAGCCGCTCTGGCGGATAGCAACACAGTCGTCACCCCCGCTGTGTCCCGTGGTGAAACAGGGCTCCAGGAGCAACGCTAAATTACTGATTTTCATAACTTGAACAGCGGCATAAATACATCCTAGCCACATCCCTCTCCAAACCTGTATCAACGGCTGAACGACCAGGGCACGACTTCCGCTCCGACCTTTCAAAATAAGATAAACAGAAGTTTCTCTGTCAGATAGTTGAGCCTCTCAGAGACGAAACCCGCTCTTTGTCGCTCTGAGAAATCTACCACTGCTCTGTCTGAGTGTTACAGCTATGTACATCGTCAATATCCATCACTGACGCAAAGCAATTAGATGCGATGCTCTTATTTTGAAAGCGGTACAACCAACCTTCCTGTTGTGTGAGTAGCTGGTTTGATTTTGCCTCACGTAGCTCTACTTCCTCACTCCAGAGAAGTAAATACTGTCGTGTCAGAGTAATAATGATGTTATGGTCCTCTCATGTGTGATATCCAGTTCCAGTGAGCATTCAGAAAAGCAGGCTGGTCCAACCGAGTCCCCAAAAAACGTGATACTGAAGAAAAGCGCTGCACAGTCCAGGATTTCATTTTTTACTTATCGATATTGTCCATTCCACTCACAGGTCTCCCCAGCAGAACTGAGGGACGTCACGGCTCTCCTATTGCCGCTCTCTACACGCACTTCTCCCCGCTGAGTACACGCACATATGCGGTGTATGATAGTCCCATAATCCATGATATATAAAGAGGTCGGTACAGTCCTCCTCAGCCATAATATTCAGGTCAGTGTAGGCGTCTGCCTCCCTACGTAACGAACAGCGCCCAAAGCCCCCCACACATTTACGACACTTGCCTCTAGTGTCGTAAAAGTAACCTATATTCCTGTACGGCAGAGTCATTTTAAATTTATAAAAAGAGAGAAAGGTTTTTGTTTTTAAGTGGCACTAAAGTTCAAATCTGAAAACGCCCTATTTTTTGGGGCACAGAAAAGCAATTTTATTCATATATTTAAACAAACAAATAAAAAAGATTCAGAATATTAAATGCAAAACTTATTAAAGTTTATTCTATTCTCCATTTGTCTCAGGGTCAATTTTTGAAAATTCTGCTTTATTGCAATACTTTTGTGACACCAGGTCAACTTTTTTTTAAAATAAAATATATGATAATTCTGAAAATATAATATCATTTCAGGCCCTTATCTTTAAAATGACACCTGTGTCATGGGGTCAATGTCATCTCATTACAGCATGTAAGTAGTGTACTTTCTCAGAGCTTTATCAGATTATGCTGATTAGCTGTCCTTTTCCCCACAGCTCATATTTTCATTATATGCACAGCAGGGTACAAGGTGTGGGCAGGTTTGAAAAAATGGTCCTACATAAGAATGCTTTCACAAAAAATATATATTTATAATTTTTTTTACATCAATTAACAAATCGTAAGTACATGCACAGAAGAGAAATCTAATTAAAGTCAAAATTTTCTGTATTCACCCTTTGCCTTCAAAAAAGCATTCATTCTTATAGGCACACTTGCATATAGCTTTTATTAAAGAAAGTAGGCAGGTTGTTTCAAATGGAATTGGAAAAATAACCACTAACCACTGTGGCCTTCTCTCCCCACAGTATCTCCTGTTCCTCTTTCAGCTGTCAGCATTTCTTGAGCTTCTTATGCTCATTTTTTAGAAGTTGCTGTCACTTAGGGTTGCTATGTCTACCACTTTTGCCTTCTCTTGTGTTTGTCAACCACAACTTTGTCTGTTTGGTTCACCGTTACTGTCAGTCTGTATCATATGTATGTATTTATGTATGTATATATGTATATGCACTACAACTTAATATTGTTTTGAAATATTGTAATGTTTTTTCTCCTGCGATATATTCAAGGGAACTTCCCAGATATATGCTGTGTCTCTATATGAATGTTTCTGACAATGTTTAAAGTGAATTCTCTATGAGGAGCCCTGTGTTTTTGACATCTAAATGGAAACTGTTTTGCTCCCCTGAGCATCTGTGGTTGTTGCTGTAAAGACAGAAAGTGTAGTAATGAATGTCTCATTGTTAAGATGTTCACAGGAGCAGAGCTTCCCACACTTTTTGGACACGGCCCCAAAATAGCAACCCCAGGGTCTCAGGACCCCCTCTGTATTCATCCTTAAAGAGCAGCAGACCCCTGTGTAATTAGTTTGACATGAGAACGTTTTCAAAGATATTTTTCAACATACCTACCACCCTGACTATTTATACTTCAGTCAAACTCAATATTTGTATCCATTCTTTAAAAAAAGAATAAAAAGTAAGAGATCATTAAAAATGTTCCTTTGTCTTTGAAAAGCATTTCGAGACCCCTGGGTGGTCTCAACCCCCACGTTGAGAACCACTGTACCACAGACACATATGTGGAGTACTTGTATGATGAAAAGGGGGACAAAGTAAGAAAATATCAGCCACCTTTTAACACTCATTCTTTGAACTGTAACAGCACTGTTCAAGCCACAGGAGACAAAGAGTGCCTTCTGTGGCTTGAACATCTAACATGCAGGAAACAAACTTTGCTTGCACTGTGCTTCATTCATAGTAAAATCACTGATGGTGAAAGCAGACAGACCTTTGATGTAGTTAAGGAAACAAAAAAATTAACATTTTTCGTCTCCTTTAATCAACACACGAGCAGCAACATGCCCTGCTGAGTCATGTGTCTGATATTGCACATCCTTTGGCGTGACTACTACGCATGTCCACATTGCAGTGGTGGTTTTATCATCAACCAAACCAGACACTGTTGTAGGCCTAACCATCATCAATACAGTAGAGTGTGCCCAAAACTGTATTAGTTTCAGGGAGACAACTGCCTGATAGTGACATGCTCTGAAAGGTTGGGTTTACTAAAAATTATGAGCAAGATATGATGTAAAATAAATTATCTGAGCATCTGACTTCAAGTAACCCACCCATGGGACATTTGGACATATCCTTGTCCTGTTCCGCGTGGCACCAATAATTACACTTATCTGTTAGGAAGTCCGTGCTGTCACTCCCATTAAGTTCCATAAACAAAAAAATTGGAATCAGGAAACAGGCTGAAACTTTGTTTACAGGAGGAAAGCTGCAATTTTCTTAATCATGACAGCATAATCCTGACATGTATAAACCTAAATCACACTGAGATAATCTATTTAAATACTGTAGCTTATAACTGTTTTGATTGACCACATGATTCTCAGTTTGAGTTATCTAAAGCTCATGGTGGGGTTCATACCTCAAATGCCTTTTTTCCTATAATATGAAATTAACTTCGATCAAGATTGAGACATTTGTTTTTTCTTTGAAATTATAAATTACATATTTAAGATGAATGAACACATACATAACAAAAACATTTTAAGAAAAAAGTTGAAATCCAAAAGTGAATTACATTGTCAACACTCTACTTCAACATTATTCAAGAGGTTTAGACTTTTTCTGACTTTTTCTTGATGTTGTATTTCAACTTTGCTCTCACCGATTTGACCTTATCTCACTATTTGCACTTTTTTCCTCTAAGTGCACCGAAACAAGCTCTTTCCTCTTTATTCACTTGACCCTCTTCCATATAAACATGCTTCTCTCTGACAAAGGGAAACACCAAAGGTGAAAGCAAAACAGTTTGATAGATGGAGAGATTCTGCACTTTCACATTCAAATGACTCAACATTTTAGGAAAGCACCTATGATTTTGCTTCTAAGATCCAAAACAGCATCTTGATTCTCAAGTTCAAGAATTTGGCAAAGTATCATCGTGAGAAATCAATCTGATAGAACATAACATAATTGCTGACGCTCAAGTTTTTCCTTTTCTAAACATATATTGCCCCTATATCTTTTTATATTTTGAGTGTCTGTGTTCTCGAGAGCTGAGGCCAGAGGCACTATTCTTTAGGCTTGTCTGTCCAATTCGTATGACTGTATGACAACATTTTAAGGGATTTATTTCAAACTCTGCACTCTGACCCTAGGATACAATAATTTGGTTTGGGAGGTCACAATTCAAAAGTCAAGGTCATAAAGCCTCATGTGTGTCCCTGGATTGTAAACATGATAACACAAGAATGCTTTGAGGGATCATCTTTTAACTTTTAACTTTGCACAAATAATATCTAATGCATTTAAAAAAAAAACTAATTTACTGTCAGTGTCAGAGGTCAAAGACGTGCTCTCATGTTCATCTTTGCTTGTGAATGTGATCTTGTGATTGTAATGTCTTGAGAGTGCATTGAAGGTTTCTTCTAAAATTTGCACAAATATCCTCTAATTCCAGGATAACCTGATTAGATTTTAGAGATTGTAGTTCAAAGGTCAAGGTCACCCACTGATGTATTCTTACCTTGCTTGTCAGTGAAACATCTTCAAATGCTATGAGGGGCTTTCTTCACATTTCATGCAAATGCTAACTTTGATTAAGTAATCATCTCATTTAAGAGCTGGAAGGTGGATTAAAGAGATGGTATAGAACATGACAATGGAAAAGATAACACACATTATTAGATGGAAACAACATGCTTTTGATGACATCTGGAGACCTTTTGTAAGTTTTTTAAGACATGATGCTTATGTGGGTATCTTGCTTCAGGAGGAGGAAGCTCTGAGGGAGTAGAATGTCCATGTGCTGTGATACAATGTCCTGAGAAATGCCTTTGAAATTCAACTGTGTTATAACTGTATTCATTATTTGTTTACATAATTAAAGTGAGAGTGTGCATATATTTATGTATCTGTCTCCATGTGGGCATGTATATACTGTATAACATACCCAGGGCCTTACTGCTAACAGCATTACTTAATTTTTTATTTAATCTTTTTTCATCTTATTTCTATTTCTATTTCTAACATGTTTAAACATGTTTTTCTCATACTTATTTGGTGAGGGGAAGAGGGAATGGGAGGGAGAAGAGGGAGGAAAAGTTTGCTTTGTTGCATGTAATAGTATCTTGCCGTTTGATTTGCTGTAGCTTGCAAACAAAAAACTAATAAATACCTGTATAAATAAAAAAAGTAATAATCTAATTTGATTTGGAAGGTACCAGGTCAAAGGTTAATGAGCTTTTGGACCATCCCCTGCTTGTATATTTTATACCTCTAGAACATTCTCTAGAACATAGTACTTGGATCATGGGACACCGCCTGGACTATCAGGAGCTGTAAGCTTTTCTCTTTGCTTGTCCTTTTGTCACCTAGCACTCAGCAGTGGCCTGCGCTGCTGCAGTTGGAGCATCATGTGGGCCTTTTTTTGATACCTAGCCAAATTTTGCTCCGGCACATTCCTGCTGCTGATTTTGGTGATGCTGACATCTGGGCTTTGAGCATTGTGTCTGTGGCTGCATTGGTGGTTTCCAGCCATATGAAAACTATACATTTATGGAAACCTTATAGTATAAGCAATCAGAAAAACAATGTTTCCATTTGCCCTGATACCTATATGGCCGCCATATTGAATTTTACAAAATGGCTGCCATGAAAAATGTCTTCGTCAATATCTTATCTTATAAATAATCTAGAAATTTGATTTTGACAGCAAAACCACCATTTTCCGGGGCAAGGAATCCAGTGGTATCCAAATAAACAAGCTAGATTTAACCACAAAGTTATTTGGCTGAAATTTTCTGTTTCATTGAATGTTTTACAAGTTATAAGACATGAACGTTCCACTAAGTTAGTGTCCATTAAGAACGAACATGCTCCTCATGACAGCAATGGGTTTAATCTTTTAGGCAGCCAAGGAGTCTTTACATATCATCACCATATTCGTCATCATCAGTTTCATACTTGGTCTGTGTGTCCTCATCATTCTGACTGGCAAAGATCGATGCAGGAAAAACTGGTGGCCTTTGGAGCTGGAAGGGCATCTGTCATGGTTGGTTTCAGCTGGCCATCGGACTGCTTGTGGTAATCATTCTGCAGGGGATCCAATGGAAGATCCTGCAGAGCAATGCTGCTTGGCTTGGACGACACCACCATCACCGGCCTGATCCAGGATGGAGACGAATCTGCATACCGGCTGGAGGTTGAGTGGCTGGTGTTTTGGTGCAGCCAGAACAACTTGGAGCTGAACACGCTCAAAACTGTGGAGGTGACAGTGGACTTCAGGAGACAGCCTTCGTCACTGCTCCCCCTCACCATCAGCAACAGCCCTGTGTCATCCGTTGAGTCCTTCAAGTTCCTGGGAACTACGATCTCTCAGGACCTGAAGTGGGAGATGAACATCCACTGTATCCTGAAAAAGGCTCAGCAGAGGATGTACTTCCTCCGACAGCTGAAGAGACACGGCCTGCCTCAGGAGCTGCTCATCCAGCTCTACACCACTGTCATCGAGTCCGTCCTGTGCACCTCCATCACCGTGTGGTTCGGAGCGGCCACGCAGCAGGACAGACGCAGACTACAGCGCACAGTTAGGACTGCTGAAAAAATCACTGGAGCCCCCCTGCCCTCCATCCAGGAACTGTACTCCTCCAAAAAGGGCAGGGAACATCATCAGAGACCCCACTCACCCTGGACATAACCTGTTCTCCCTCCTCCCCTCTGGCAGGCGATACAGAGCCCTGCGCACAAGGACCTCTAGACTCAAAAACAGTTTCTTCCCTACTGCCATAACTCTTCTAAATAGCTGAATGTGGTACCTATTGCACTGCTAAATGGTCATATATTCACCTTCACTGGCCACTGATCCAATTGCACTACAATGTGTACTCTGCACCAATTGCACATATATTTATTTCTCTGCACAAGTGTACATACATATAGCATATACACATACTTCTCTCTTTTTTTACTGAGTGTACATATTCTTCTCTATTCAAATTAGGTGTGTATATATATACATATATACACATATATTTTTCTAGTATGTTTATGTTTATTTTTGCTGCTGTTATTCCGTGAGCGATACCACCTGCTGAAACCAAATTCCTTGTATGTCACAAACATACTTGGCCAATAAAGATGATTCTGATGACTGATTCTGATTCTGATATGGACTCTCAGGACATGTTGTCTCAGAGCTCCAAGGGTAGGAGGCAGCTTGTCACTTTCTGCCATATGCTTGCAGAAGAGATGCCATCACAGTTCGGAGATGATCCTGATGCCTTTGGGGGAGTAGGCTGCACAGACAAAGCAAGCCAGAGTGGCCAACATAGTTTCAGCCACTTCTGCTTCTGTTGAAAACATCTGCAGAGAACTGATTCATCTCTATCTGCCTTCGTGTAGACTTGGAGCCAGGTTGCTTTGACTATACAAGAGAACCTTCCAGTTTTGTCAGCGCCAGCAAACGCATGGAAGACTGGCAAAGCTTTTGCTCTTTCTGTCCCTAAATTGTTAATACATAGATACGATGGTACATACATTTTGTAAATACACCACTTATAATTATTACAGTCCATTTATGTTGTTCAAATTTTCGCCACATTCGTAATTCACTGTCTCTTGAAGCTGCAAAATCTTACTTGAACGCTATGATACTGTCGCACATCCTGTACTGTATATCATCCTGGTCTCAGGCCAGCACGACAGCTGTGAATCCAGTAAGATCTCTATACAACCAATCCCTGAAAATACTTGATAAGCAGCCTCAGCGGCACCATCACTGTAATATACTTTCTAAACACAAAATGCTGAGCCTTGACAACCTGATCATGTTTTCAAATATCCGTCTTGTGCACAAAATCATTTATAACGCGGCCCCCCCCTCCTTTTAAGAACTTTGTGCAGCCTCGCTCCGAAGTTCTATGTAGAACCCTAAGATCGGTATCCTGGGGGGACTGCAGCGTTCCGAAGCGCAAAACTGCCATCAGTGAATGGAATGAGCTCCCACAGCAACTCAAAAACATCCCTGACTGCTATTGTTTCACTCGTTCAACAAAAAACTGGATTCTGGGTCAGCAGTCGTGCCAACACTGAGTCTGGGATCCCCGTGCCTAGGTTACCATCTGGTACCTGTGGGGATGGGGCTACCTTCTTGGGTAGTCCCATCCCCCACTCTTTCACTAGGTTTGTTGTATACACGTGTGATCGATAACCAGTTGTCTGAATGCTAATGTTAGGCTTGTGCAGTGTGTACCTCCCGTTTTTGAGGTGACGGGCACCTGCTACGACCACACCTTATAATGCACTCTGTAATACAATCAAACTGTTCTTGTTACCTTTATTTGGACGATTTTACAACCAAGGTATTTAGCTTGTGTATTTTAACTTGTGCTGAGTTTTATTTATTTATGATGTCTGTTTTAAATTTGTACAGAATTTTGTCTATTCATGATGTCTTTTTTTATGTAAGGACTACAGATGGAAATTAGCTTCTCAGCTAAATCTGGTGCAGCCATCTTTTTATTTCTCTGGAATAATTGATGTCACTGCACGCTGTCCTGTATAAACCAATAAACTAAAACTAAACTAAAGACATAAATAAGTTCCAAACAGAGGGGAAAACACTCTTCAGATGAGATTAGAGAATAAATGGTGAATGCAACTATATACTAAAAAAAAGTTCTGGCATTTTGACCATTTTAAGCATTTCAAATATGTTTATGTATCATATAATCCATCTTTAAAAGATTTAAAACTTTTGAAGATCATACATTTGTCTTACTGTATAACCCTATTTTCTTCTAAATTGCAGAATAACTTAACACGCTGTTTGGTAAAACAAAAACATCAATTATACTAATGTCCTCAAAGATATCTTCAAAAGGACCTTTTTAAGATAATTGTTATTTTATGAGTGTTAACAGATGAGAAAAGATAAATATAGACTGCACTATCACAAAGATTACCATTAGTTTTAAAAATGTTCTACTCTGTTCAAAAATAGACTGTATTATCACAAAGATTAACATCCATCCTGAAGATATTCTCCTTTGTTTTAGCTTCGAGTGTACTATCCCAAAGATTACCATCTGTGCTAAAGTTGTCCTACTCTGTTTAAAAATAGACGGTACTATCCCAAAGATTAACATCCATCCTGAAGATGTTCTACCCTGAACAATAATCCTTTTTATTTCTTTTCAAATTATTGTATGTGAGAACAGAGATCCAAAAAATTACATTTTAATTTATTGCAAAAATATAAAGATTTGTTTAGTAATACATTATGATAACATTATATGAACTAAAAAACATCATGTTTATTAGATATGATGAAATATTAACACGAGATGTTTTGTTCTGTTTCGTATGGTGGTGTCAGGTTGATTTTTTTTTATCTTCATTTTCAGTTAAATTGTCAATTGAACCTCACTTTCTATTTGAGGGAAGTGAGGACATTTTATAATGTACTTTGTGAATTATTGTAAAACAGGGACAGATCATATTGTTGGTGTTTTTTGCTCCTTTTATGTAAGATTTGACTTTTTGTGTTTAATTTTTCCTTGAATTTGGCAACAAGTTGAGTATATCAACTGGGAAAAGACACGTTAGAGTGAGGAGGGGAACTGTTCTGCTTTTATATCATATTCATGACTGATAATTGAAAACACCTATTCAACTTTGTTTGACATGTGTAATCATCTCAGTGCCACAATAGTATACCATTTACCATACTAACAGAAGCCTACCAATATTCCTGTTCTAATAACAATATGATTCAAAGTCTTCAGAATATTTATCCTTGTTATTGAAAATCTAAACAAAACTAATCTGTATTAATTAGACATAAACCTAAAATAAAATACATGAAAATATGGGATATCGTAATAATTTGCTTTTTACTCGTTATTTGTGTTTGTTTTGGTTTAAATCCTATTTTTCTCTTTTATCTTCATTTTAAAGAGTCCCTGAGTTCTTTGAAAAGCATTTTTAAATAAAATGTATTAATATTAACATTCCTTACAGTCATTTTCATTATGATAACTGTAAGAAACATGCTGTTTTCAGATGAGAGTGCTGATGATTGAACAGTAGGATTTATTAAGCCTGCCTGTTAGCCTGGTCAGGAGCAGGCAAGCTGCACAGAATAAATCTCCATGGTATGAGGGCTGATTGATAAGCTGTGAGCCTTGTATTGAAGAAGATAAGCAGGGATGTCCTTTTTCAGCTCTACTATTCCCTGACTATTTAAGGCTGTGTACCTGAAGACTGGTGTCATTTGGTCAGTTTATGTTGAAGAGGTAGCCCTCTAAAGTAAACAAGGCAAGTGACTTTTGCAAAATGGACAAAATGCCCCTGTTCACAATTCTCTCATTGCCATGGCTGCCATTAAAGATTGTGGCTTTGAATTGATTGAGCATCTGCCTTATTTGCCTGATCTCGCTCCATCAGACTTTCATCTATTTCCAAAACTGAAAAAGGCCAATTCCAGTACCCACTCTGGGTCAGATGATGACGTCATACATGCAGTGGAGGACTTTCTGAACAGTCAAGAGCTGGACTTCTTTAAAGTGGCATTGAGGCCCTTAAACATCGCTGGCAACAGTGTATAGATATGGAAGGGGATTATGTTGAAAAATAATGCAATATGTCTGCCAAAAGTCAAACCCTTAAATATGAGGCTCACAACTTATCAATCAGCCCTCGTAACTTATGTGTCTCTGCTTTCCTGAAACCAAATCATAGCCAACTTCATCCAGGATAAGTGGAAAATCCTGGCTTCATCCCCTATCTAGGTTTTGTGAAATACCCCTCAGGACTATCCTGTGGCTGTACACTTTAACGATGCACAACATGACATCTCTGCTCTGCTCTGCACTTCATTGGCATTGAACAGGTCAAGCTACCACCCAGGGGTGGCAATCATGACAGATTTTTACAGCAGCGAGAAGCATACTGGATTTATACCTTACAAACTCTGTCTCCAAAAGGCCTTAATGATGAACTTTCTCTGAATATTTTCTGTTATTTATAATGGGACATGTCCCCCCTCTGTTTGACTAACAATGTGGGATACATATGAAGTGTACACATTTATTCTTATGTCCACTTTTTATGACCAGGTGACCTACTAAATGTGTCTATTTGTATGTATTGAAATCAACAGGACAGCTGCATATTAGGCTGATGTATTTTGTAGTCTTGCGTGGATTTAAATGGTGTAATGATCAATGGACTGTGTCAACAAGTCAAGTTTATTATAATGCTTCTCTACACTGTTACTTGTCTCATGGACCTTTAATGTCCCCTAAAATGTATAATTTTAAACTGATATTTTATTTTGCACTCTTATCTTTAGGCTGTAAATAGACTTTCATCATATTAACTCTCTCGGTCATAAAGCTGATGTTTGTTGTCTGTTAGTTTGTTGGCACAGATATGACATCACGATGATGATTGGTCATAGATGTGGTCACCACTTTCTATTTAAGACATCCTGCCCTCTTTAACAAACTGTTTGCCTGATGAAGGTCTAAGACTGAAATGTTGCAAATAAATACATTTCTTGCAAGTTAGACAGTGTGTAGGAGTCTACCCTCATGTTTAAATTGATTTTTTCTCCTACACACCTGTCTCTTGAACAAGATGTGCAAAGTACTTTCCTGAAAGCTCTGAAAAACAACATCTCTGCCTTTTGATGTGTTGAAGAGGAGCTACCACAAACTGTAAAAAGAGAAATGTTGGGTAGAAACAGTAGATTTAACACAGTGAAAGACTTGCTTACAATTATTGGAAAACTAACATTTCATTCAACATCATGTTACAAACAAAAAGAAAGTACTCTAAAAACAGTTTGTTTTTGCTCTTCCACCGTCATCACACCAGTTGTTGCATGCAGTCAGTTTCGGTCGAGCAGTGTGTCATGCTTGTCTGGCAAGTCACTGCACAAATTCATGGCTCCATGATCACCTAGTCTGACATACTGACCAACATTACAGATGAAAAAAATGGTGTAATCTGACCTCCACATTACATGTTTTTGGTCAATCAAAAATATGAAGTTCAAAAACATGTATGAATTGTAGGAGCTGATTGGTATCTGATTGGTAGCACCATGGAAAAAAATCACAGCAAAAATTATCTGTATCATATTGATTAAACTGGTATTGCCCATCACTACTGCCCCTGCATGAAATCAATCAAACTGTATTTATAAAACACTTTTCATACAAAAGAATGTTGTACAAAGTGTTGAACATTCAAGAACACAAGCAGATATGTGTCAGGGAATACATAATAAAATACAAAATCCTGCCCACTGTCCCAACCCATATTCAACATACACAACCACTCACACCTGCACACACATAGACACACACACAAGGACACTAGGTGAGGACTCTTCATATTGTGACAGATGAATGAGGAAAAGCCATCTTGAATTAAAAGGACCTAACACTGAACCGATAAAACCACGATAAGACATAATAAAGTGTTAAAAGTTAATTAAAATAAAACAGTTTAAAAACCAAACAATAAAAGTAAAGCTCTTGTCTTGAGCTACTAAATAATTTAATTCATTTTTTATTCGCCAGTCAAATTCCTCTGACAAAAAAGAGGTTTAGTCCTGTGATGGTATAAGTCAGAAAAATGCAGTTATTCCACCTTCATTTTTTTATTGCATGTGGCTGGACGGTGAAAGCCCTGACAACCAATTTAGGGAAAAAACTACGTTTCCCAGAGTGCACTGCGAACGAGTTACCGTAAAACAAGAACGCGGAAACAAAAGGGGTTTTTTTTATAAAACACAAACACATCCCCGGCTGTCGAAGTACTCAGGGAATAGACTACAGACATATGTTCTGCTCGCAATAATTTTACAACTTAATTAAAGAGCGATTACAGGAATTTAACCATCAAACGACATCACCCAGAATGGCACAGAAGAGAATAAACAAGGTAAGTTGAAGCTAGGGTTAACAGCTAACAGGAGCTAGCGGGCTACCGTTTGTACTCAGTTCCCTTTCACATACAGAAACCTGCTGTAAACGTAGATTTTAGCGCTTTCCATGCTTTACAAGAACTTCTCGTGAGCTTTGGGAGGTTTTTGAGAAGAGAATGGTCGCTGACAAAATCAAGAATATCAATAACCTCAAGATAAGACGGTGACTGACAACTTCTGAGTTTTGTGTTAGCATGCTAACAAATCGGCAGGGTGGCTTTGTAACCGAGCCAGTGTTCAATACAAACCAGAGACCGTGTTACTTGGTGACTCTCAGTGGGAATGGGTCAACGGTTGTCGTAGTGTTGATGATAACTGTCACTGTGAATGCTTTCTTTTTAGCTTTATTGTACCATCGATATGTAGTTACACTGTATGTTAAAATACACTATAATTTATTAGTTTTTAACGTACGCTAATGGCTGTAGCCATGACATCCGGAGACTAAGGCACCAGTTAACACGGCGACGCTTCTAATAAGAACACCGGCTACTTTCGTTTAAGCTTTGCTTTCACAATTTCAGAACTCTTACACTTAATGTTCCCCTTTTACACGACTGGATGTAATCAAGCGGCTCCTTTTTAAGTACAATTACTGTCCTGTTGATGGTATAATTTCTTCTGTTATCAGAAAACTTACCTCTCGACACAGTTAAATGACTTCGGGGTTGCTTTTCATTGTGTTTGATCAAACTGAGATAGAATATGTTTAACCTGCTAGTTTATAACAGCCCGCGTAAATTAAAGAAAGAGAATAGATACCAGCAACTTAAAACTATTAATCCTGATTATTACCATAAGTGTTTTAAGGTGTGAAATTTAACCTATGACATCATGAGTCATGCATCCCTTTAAGAGAAGATCTTGAAAGCTCCCCTCTCACACCACTCCTTTACAGCCAGGAAGTAACCTGAGTAATGCTTTAGTGCTGTTGAGAGTGAAGGAAAAGGGCAGGCTACACAGGAGGAGCTATTTCCAGCTGACACATGCAGCCGGACTGTCCTGTAGCCATGCAATGTGAACACTTGTGAAGGCCAGTATCAGAACAGCAAAGCATTCCCATTTAACAAAACCTCTTTGCGCGTGTGCTACCTATACTTGTTTATCAGTGGCTTAATGAAAAACAGGCTACTGTCGTATGTTAAGTTTCTGTTTTCAGTTTGACAGTTCCCTGGTGTGCACTTTGACATTTTTTAAGGCTCAGAATTACTCAGTTCCAACGGTTTTCAGACTATTGTTGCCCAAGGTACACCTAAAATCAAGCTATACCACAGGTCACACCATAATTAAACCCATAATCTTTTCTCCTCCTTATTTTCCTGCTCTTGATATGGTTTGTTAACATTTAAGGGGCACAATTTAAGGGTTTAGATAGCAAGTTATAAGACCTTAAAAATGTCATTATGGTGCAAGGTGAATTTTTTTCTTGAGCTAAACAAATCTGTGTCATAATTGACAACTATAGTTTCACAACAAACATTCTCTTGTCTTTTTAAGACATATTACAGTATTGTTTCAGTCCATTTATGTTTAGTCATATCAACTAATGCTCATTAAAATGTATTAAACAGCTGTTTTTCTCATATAATGTGTTTGATACTTTCCCAAATTTTACAAGTTCAATATTTAACTTGACAAATCATATATTTTTGTAATCAGGTGAACTAATAAATGAGGGCTCCCTTTGTCAAGTCTGAACTGCAAAATACAGTGTTCCCTTAGAGTTTTATGTAAATGTTCATGTTATAGATGTGTTACAACTTAGCTTTAATGCTGTTTTAACTTAAAACCTATTCATTAGTTGTTGTGTTGTCATAGTTTAAAAACTTATGGCAATACAAATTCCCAAGCACGTCAAAACTTGTCGTGCACCATGTGAGAACCACTGCTCTATTCGACTAAACTCAAAATGCCAGTGGGTATCTTTGGTGTACTCTACATAGGAATTGTGATAGGACAAAATAAATCAAATATCTGTTTGTTTTCAGTTGTACGGCACACACAACCTACACTAACTGACCAGTTCATTAGGTACACCTTGCTAGCACTAGGTTGCAGCCCCTTTTGCCTTCAGAACGGCCTTAATTCTTCGTGGTATAGACTCAACAAGGCACTGGAAACTTTCCTCATCTTCCATTCCATCACATCACAAAGGTGCTCTATTGGATTGGGATCTAATTACTGTGGAGGCCACTGGAGTACAGTTAACTCAATATTCAAGAAACCAGTGTGAGATTTTTTGTGATTAGTGCCATGGCACATTATAGTGCTGGAAGCAGCCATCAAAAGCTTTGTATACTGTGGTCATAAAGGGATGGACATGGTCCGCAGCATCACTGTAGACTGTAGCGTTTGAGCAACGCTCAGTTGGTACCAAGGGGCTCAAAGTGTGCCAAGGATTGAAACAAGGCAGGATGGATTCTTGCCCTCATGTTGTAAACTCACAATTCTGACCCTACTATCTGCTCACTTACAACTGCGAATCTGTTCACATCGTTCATTTAAAAGAGCCGTTCAGAAGACTCAACTCGTTTGTGAATGTCACATCTCTAGCTAAAACCACCGTGGAAGTAGGCCAACAAAAAAAGCCTCTGTTTTGGAATAGAAGAAGATAATATGATGAGAGTAGAAGATAACGTAATATAACGCGGAAAGAAACGAGTCACAACAAGCACACAGGACTGTTTAGAGTTGCTGAAGAGTTAATCTGATGATTGTAGGCAGAGGCAGGCTAGCACTTCCCATTGACTTCCAGTATCTGAGCTAAGCTAAGTAGCGGTGGGCAAGCTTTGGCTGTCTCTTTCTTGTTACTGCACGCAGAGTCTAAAGAACAGTGTCAATCTGCTTTTGATGGACTCGGACTCGGAGTGAGGAAAGACACAAAAAGACAAAAAAAAAGTTGGCCTGTAGTTTTAATCACCTTTCGTCCCCATTCTTAAGTCTCTGAATAGGCTGGCCCCTGACTACCTGTCTGACCTTATTAAGGTTCATCAGCCCTCCAGAGCACTTCGGTCAGGAAGTCAGATGGTCCTGGATATTCCTAGATCCTGCTTAAAAACTAGAGGAGATCGAGCCTTCTCGGTTGCTGCTCCCACTCTGTGGAACGTGCTACCTTTAAATGTGCGGACTGCAACTAGCCTCTCCACCTTTAAGACTCGGCTAAAGACGCACTTGTTCAGTTTGGCCTTTGGCAGAGTATAGCCACTTTTATTGGTTTTACTGGTTATTAAACATATTTATACTGTATTGTTTTTGTTCTTATTGCTTTTATTGGTTTTTATTACTCTTATTGGTTTTATTGTTTTTTTTTACTGTTTTTATTGTGCCTGCTTCTTCTACTGTAAAGCACTTTGGTAGGCCGCTGGCTGTTTAAATGTGCTATATAGATAAAGCTGACATTGACATTGACATTGACACTGGACATTATTTCATATGTATTACTCATTACCAAAAGATAAACCTTATTGCTTTAACTGTTGTCTTAATACTCTGACAATTTAACATGAGGGGATTTGTCTATCAGCCACTATATGAGCAATAGTATCTTTGAAAAGCATTAGATGTTTAAATATCACAATAATTCCCTACAACAAGTAATTGAATTCTGTTGTTATTGTGTGAAAATCAGAATATAAGAGAAATGTAATGGGGAACAGCACATAGGCAATCATTTGACAAAGAAAACTCAAGGTTCTCCCTCCTTCTTTTACACCATCCACAGGGATCTGGGGAAACAAAACTATGCAGAAATTAACATCATACATTACAAAAGCTCATCAAACAGGGAGGGTTAAGTTGTTTCTCTGGTTTAAAAAAATCTTTCATGGTATCACCACTAACAGCCTCTCTGCTCCGTCAAACAGGAACTACAGGACCTGACGAAAGACCCTCCAGCTCAGTGCTCCGCTGGACCAGTGGGCGATGACTGTAAGTACACACACACTTATTTTACATGTTTCAGCTTCACACTTAAATGTTTTCTGACTTTCTGATTCCCACTGCTGGCACCTTTAATGGTTTAAGTGTAGGTATATGTAAAAATCTGCGTCATATGTTCTAACACTTTATATAACTCTAAAATAAAATCATCATTTAGTTACATTCTGTCATTTAAGTTAAGAAAGGAGGGTCAAAGGTTCAAGGTGATTGTTTCAGATGTTTTTGATATTTAGAGGCCCTTTTCACAGCTTAGATCTGCAACTCGGTCATAAAAAATGGATAATAAAGGCACCTGATGTATTTTTGCAAGAGGCAACATAAGGAATAGATTGAAATATTTAAAGTCATATGCCAACTTTATTTGTCTTTTCGTGTCTTTCCTCACTCCCGAGTCCATGACAAGCAGACAGACGCCATTCTGTCAATGGTGTGTCCAGTAACAAGAAAGAGACGGACAAAGCTTGCCCAACGCTAGTTAGCTTAGCTCAAACAATACAAAGCTCAGCACTGAAGTCTATGCTGAAATCCATGCTGAGCTAAGCAGAGCAAAGCTAGTTAGCTAAGATAGATGAGCTACAAGTTGTTACACAGCAAATGCAGGTAATGTTCAGTGATGCGTTTGAGGTCCAGTCGGTAACAGCATGATACATTTAGCTGGCTCGGTAAAATGACTCTTTGATTAAGCTAGGAACATGATGTGTTTAAATGTAAATTAAGGACATGGAGATGAACATTTTCTGTGAACAAAGTTTAGTGGGGGTGAAATTAGTTGTCTTGGCAGTATGAAATAATGACAATAATTGTGTTATGTAACTAAGTTTAAATTTTTTACTGTATTGTCTTTTATTTATTTGTCTATCTGCGCTGTTTTTCCTGATTGATAATTTTTTTTTCAGCCTGCCATTTTGTTAATCCACATTATTAATAAAATCAAGTAATAAATGAGTCAATACATTTTGTTTTTTAAATGTCCCTACTGTTGGATTAGTGATGGGAATTGATATGATTTTGTTGATTCAAATGCTATGAATGATTGTTCTTGTCAATCCGATTCCTTCACTTTTCCCTTATCGTGTACAGTTATTCTTTTTGTGTGTGTGGACAAGTTAGCCTACATAGATATTCAGTGGCAACAATGTCAAACACACAACATTTCAAATATTCAATGAGGCGCTGCATTGATAAATGCTTCTGCCAGTTGCTAATGTTTCCATTTACTGAAAGTTGTTCAGTTAGTGCCTTTTGGTTGAAAATTAACAAATTCCTTTAGGGATTTGTTTATCGATTCTCAACTGGAATTTGTTTACAGTTCCCATCCCTGTGTAGAATTCTGTATTGCATTGCCTCATGAGATCATTTTGTGCATTTTTGTAGAGCAAATACTCAACTAGCTGTTAAAACAAAACACACCAAATGATCAGTATCAGTATCTGCCAAAAAAACAAAAATAATGAAGTTTTCTTTGCTCAAAGAAAAAAGTTAGAGGCCTGATCATTTTCAGGGGCACCGCAGTCTTTTCTGACAGACAGCTCGTGAGCTCTGTGTTCATAAAGTCTAAAGTTTACATTCTCTCGTCTCTCTTTCTAGTGTTTCATTGGCAGGCAACCATAATGGGTCCGGTGAGTATCACAGCATCACTTAAAGCTTTCAGTGCTCTCATAAAGACTCCTGTCCTTTCTCAATCATCAGACAGTCTCTACTTAGATTGATGACCTTCCTCCCTCCTACACCTTTAAGACCACAGCAGGGATTTGTTTGTTCAGATTTGCATTTTCATCTTTTGTTTTGCATCCCCTTGTTTTACTCTGGATCAACTATTAGGAAAAATCCAGTGTGATACGGACTAAGTTTTTATTAGAATTAGAATGTCCTTATTCTTTTCACCATGTTTTTTGTCTCTGTGCTGTGAAGTAATATAGTTTTTCTCATGTCTGTCCATCAGGGTGACAGTCCATACTGTGGAGGAGTTTTCTTTCTCACAATCCACTTCCCCACCGATTACCCTTTCAAGCCACCAAAGGTAAAAGCAGCTTGAGTGATTTGTAAACTCTCTTTTCCTTTATCATTCATATAAAACATAAAAATAACATGCACTTACAGGCCACTTAACTGCAGGGTTCCTACGCAGTATGGAAAGTATGGAAAAGTATGGAATTTGATTTTATAATTTTCCAGATCTGGAAAAGTATGGAAAATTGAAACTATTGTATGGAAAAATATTCATGTGTCCAAGACTTCTATCATTGTTCTATTTTCTAAAAAAAAAGAAAGAAAGAAAAAGAATATAAAACAAAGAGAAATGCATCGATCTGCTGGCAGCATAGCTAAAAATGTTTGTGTGAGAGCACACAGACGGTTACGGTCCCGGAAAACATTTGGGCAGATTTCTCAGCTGACATTACACTCCGGTCCGGTAGGTGGCAGGCTGGCAGCAATGCACCTGTAAACTGGATGCCAGCCACCAAGCAAAACCAACAGAAGAAGAAGTAGGGCAGGTGAACTAGCTACTGCTCGTGAGCGAGCTAAAATGGGAGGATGTAAACTTTCAGAGGAGTGGCTAAAAAGTCCTAAATACAAAGGCTGGTTGGCAAAGGATTCCAGGCAGACAAGAAAAGCAAAATGCAGACTTTGCATGAAGTCCTTCGACATCTCCAACATGGGGGAGGTGGCGGTGCTGAGCCACATGATGGGAAAGAAACACAGCCGCCTCTTTGCGGCATCTTCTGCACCTAGGATAGCTACGTTTTTAAGTCAACCCAGCGAACTTGATGAACGGTGAGAACATTATTGAACATTATGAATTCAGTCTGTTTGTTTTAGGTAACTGCGTTAATTTCAAATGTTTACATACTGAAATTAATGTTACCAGACCTGTCATGTTTATTGTACGTTTACTTTATTTGCACAGTCAATCAATAGTATATTGTGATAAGCTGGCTACAGTGCACTGACATGCCGTCTATAATAGCAGACTAATTAATGTGTCTCGTCGGCGATAAAAAAAGAAAAAAAAGTGAGAGAGACCCGCTATGGCCGCAGCGTAGAACCACAGTGACTCTGCCACAGTCTGATAGTTAAGTGAGGGGAGGTGAGGTGACGGCTTAAATGTTACGTGACACATATTTCAGAGTGACGGCCATTTCACTTTTTACAGCTTGTGTGTTTAACGTACAGACTCCAGTGTCATGATGCGCTGAAAAAAACTTAGGCTCCGAGTCTCCGTTGCCATGGTTACTAACAAGCGTTTGAGCCAGCGCAGTAATAGTAGGCCTACTGTAATCACGTTGCTATGTAAAACGGATGGTTGCTAGGGACCCCATTCTGATCAGATTCACTGTATTCTCAAATGTCACAAATTATTTGATGTTTTTGCCGAGAAGTCTGGAAATTTGGGTATGGAAAAAGTATGGAATTTTGAAATGTCAAATATGTAGGAACCCTGTAACTGGGTCCACCTGTTCATCTGCTCCATAGCTGATCAGCCAATGGCTTGGCAGCAACTCACTGGATTTAGGCATGTAGATGTAGTCAAGACGACCTGCTGAAGTTCAACCTGAGCTTCAGAGTGAGAAATCAAGGGAATTCAAGTGACATTAACGGTTGTGGGGGCTAAATGTGCTGTCTAAGTATTCCAGAAATTGCTGATCTCCTGGGATTGTCATGCAAACCATCTCTAGGGTTTACAGAGAATGGTCCAAAATTGAGAAAATATCCAGTGAACTGCAGCTTCTATTTCTCAGTTGATACCTGCCCCGACGCCTCATAATTTGGCAGAAACAACATAAAAGCACGGATGTGTCCGTCCTGCCTTGTATCAACAGTTCAGGCTGGTGATGGTATAATGGTATGGGGGATATTTTGGCACACATTAGGCCCCTTAGTACTTTCAGTGGGATAACGCTTCAAATCACAAAGCTCAGATAATCTCAAAAGCGGGGTGCACACGTAATGATTTTCTAAATCTGATTAGATGTTTTATCTGTTAGAGACCCCACACATGAAGATAAAAAATCCAGCATTGAACAGTTTGATAGTACTGTGTGTGGTGTGCTCCGATAATCTCAACACAGCACAGCACACACATAACCATTCTGTCCCACCACCGATCAAGAATCTAATCCTCCAAGCCAGAAATCTCACATGATCAATCGTGATCTAACAAAAACAATGAAGAAGAAACATATCAACAACTGGAAAACACAACACGCAACATGGGACAGGACATACGAGAAGAGGGAATGATCGTGGATTTGGGACAGATCTCAGTCCAATAGAGCTCCTTTGGGGTAGGTGGAACAGGAGATTTGCATCACTGATGTGCAGACGACAAATCTTAAGCATCTGTGGGATGCTACCATATCAGTATGGACCAAAATCTCTAAGGAGTGTTTCCAGCACTTTGGTGAATCTACAGTATGCTACACTGAAGGCAACGGGGGTCAAAAATTATATTATTTTGGATGTACCTTTGGATGTACCTTAAGAAACGTATAACCATTTTGTTTTGTTTTACAGGTAGCATTTACAACAAAGATCTATCACCCAAACATAAACAGCAATGGGAGCATCTGTTTGGATATCCTTCGGTCACAGTGGTCTCCAGCACTAACAGTGTCTAAAGGTAACCATTAGATGTTTTTTTTTATCTCTTAGAAAAAAACATTAGAGCTGTGCAAAAAATCATTTTGCAT
This sequence comes from Cetoscarus ocellatus, assembly GCA_037902135.1. NCBI lineage: Eukaryota > Metazoa > Chordata > Actinopteri > Labriformes > Labridae > Cetoscarus > Cetoscarus ocellatus. The sequence goes on along the minus strand of JBAMNC010000895.1, from coordinate 499,544 downwards.
TCATATTTAGAAAAGATTCAGAATCCATTCAAAACACCCATGAATTGATTTTAGACACTTTTTTTAACACACATTATACCACAGTGCATCTAATATGTTGTAAATAAGCTGATGCAAACATTACAAAGACATGATCTCTGTGTCTTGAATATATTTTATTGTGCTTTTTTACGAGGGCTGATTGATAAGTTGTGAGCCTTGTACTGAAGGAGATAAGCAGGGATGTCCTTTTTCAGCTCTACTATTCCCTGCTATTTAAGATAAGATAAGATAAGATAAAGATAAGATATCCTTTATTAGTCCCACAGGGGGAAATTCCAAAGGCTGTGTACCGGAAGACTGGTGTCATTTGGTCAGTTTATGTCGAAGAGGTAGCACTCTAAAGTAAACAAGGCAAGTGACTTTTGCAAAATGGACAAAATGCCCCTGTTCGCAATTCTCTCATTGCCATGGCTGCCATTAAAGACTGTGGCTTTGAATTGGTTGAGCATCTGCCTTATTAACCTGATCTCGCTCCATCAGACTTTCATCTATTTCCAAAACTGAAAAAGGCCATTTCTGGTATTCCCACTTTCGGTCAGATGATGACGTCATACATGCAGTGGAGGACTTTCTGAACGGTCAAGAAAAAGACATTTTTAAAAGGGGCATTGAGGCCCTTAAACATCGCTGGCAAAGGTGTATAGATAGTAAAGGGGACTATGTTGAAAAATAATGCAATATGTCTGCCAAAAGTCAAACCCTTAAATATGAGGCTCACAACTTATCAATCAGCCCTCGTATGTCAGATTAGAATATTCAGCCTCTCAGTGCACTGCAGGTGGTAGCAGATGCTGCAATAAAACCCTTTTTAACAATCAGGATATGTAATGGTTATTGTGAATCAGTTTAAATTGACAGGATTGGTAGAGGAGTTATTTAAATAAAAGGTTTGAGCATGTAAAAGTTAATGATACTGAATCAAGTCTGAGAAAAGTAACCTGTGGAGTAGCACAAGGTTTGGTATTAGGACCTAAGGACAATACTCATCTATTTTGTTCTGCGTATAGTATCATACATTTCTTAGAATCACTAAAAGAAGAGCTTATTAAGTTGAAAATGTGGTTTGACTTTAATAAGTTCTTATCAAATTAAAATAAATCAAAATAGGACATAAAGCTGAATCTAAATGGTGTGAAAATTGAAGAGTTTATGAAGCAAAGTTTATAGGAGTGATCATAAATCAGAAACTTTGTTAAAACTCACATATAGAACACATTAAATGTAGGACGTAAAGATTTATCTTGAATTTGACAGCATAGGGAAAAAATAAGCCTCAAGCTGCAGCCTATACCTTTGCCGATTTTTGTTAAATGATTGTATTTTGTGTTTGTTTTTAACATTTCTGTAACTGAAATAAAAATATTCATCCATTTATTCACTCAAAATTGATTTTGAATTGGATCAATTAATCAAATACTAACCTGTTAGATGATTACTACCTCTACCAAACAGATTGTATGTCATCTTTTAACCACCTTCTAAAGTTTACCATCTCATCTGACTGGATCTGTCAAAATATTTATAACACATTAACTGATTTTGTCTTCAATTCTTTTTTTAAATTGCAGTTCTATTGTCTATATGTTCACTGCTTTGTGACCCCAACCCAGACGACCCCTTGGTTCCAGAAATAGCAAATCTTTACAAGAGTGACAGATGCAAGTGAGTACACACACTGCACACGCTGGTTCATTCTGTCCTTTACTGACCAGAATCTCTTACAGTGCTGTGCCATAAAGAAAAGCTTTTGTTTCTTGTTTCTTGTCACTTTGTTTTTTTTTTTTATTATCTTGCACATATTTTACATATTGCACATATTCTATTCCTATTCATTACCTTTATTTTAATTTTGATTTTAAAGTTTAATCCCTGCTTTTCAATTTCTGCTTCTGTTCTGTTTGTATATGTTTTTACACTCTGTGTGTATCTAGTCTGTACTTAGAGAATGAAGTAAACTGGCGTCAAATTCCTTGTATGTCTAACATACCTGACCAATAAAGCTGATTCTGATTCTGATTCTGAATAAGCTGACTTGAAGAGGCCTAGAGCTGCAGTCAGCAGCCTGCTGCCGTTTCAAGATGTAGTATTTACGCCCCTGTGACGTTTCCTCTTCACTTTGAACATCATGGAGGAAGAATGCTCTGTCTTCAGCGGTATTAACAAAGGGGTGACATTGGAGAGAAGGGGGCATTGAGACTCAGGGTGACAAAGGAGTGCTGTGGATGCATGTCCCTGCCTCTGTGTGCATGAGGTGGCAGCGTGTCGATCGTTAAGCGGTATTGCAGCGTGAACAGCACAGATGTAACAGCCTTGTGAAATAATGTGATTGTCTCGAGGTGTAAATATAACGTCGCTTTGTGGCGCTTTTGCGCCAAAGGTGCGGTCACACGGGACACCACTTGGTGACCGATATCGCATCACTCACGTCAGTTGCGTCGCGTGTCCATAAAATAGCTCAATTTGTCACCGTCGTGTCGCTCAGTGCTGTCATGCCCACTCAAGTTTCACTGCAATCATATCATATCATAGATCATTTATTGGTATGTCTTAGCTGACATTACAACTGTATCCTTTTCACTCATCTACCAGCAGCTGATGGCCCTGCTGCTGCCTCAGCATCGTCTGTCAGCTGCACCTCAAGTAGGGAGTTCTCTGCGATCCCGTCTTCCTCGACCCCCGAGCCATGCTATTACTTGTCTCCCTCGGGCTGATAAAGGAGTCGAGGAAGGACAGGACTTTGACTGCAGAGAACCACCACTTTTTCACCGGCCGTCCCACTTACCCACTTCTTCCCCCCTCCTCCTTTTTTTCCCTCATATATACATCCCGCAAACCCCTCCATCTTTTCCGGCATACATCCACTGCAGAATTGACACACACACGTTATCTGCAACAGCTAGACTATCAAGCGGGCTTGGCTTCCCTCGTAACTACAACACTGATTGGCTGTCGAGGCACAGCCACACACCACAATCTTTTCAACTCTGGTGGCCGAGTGACGCAACCTGGTTGCTCGTCCAAAGTGACCAGGTAGCTTCTGTCGCATCACACGAGGGCTGGTCACACCTCATTGTAGCTGTACATTGACTTTGCATGGAGAGTGCTTGCCCAGGTCACGTCAGTCACGCCTGGTGTGAACGCACCTTTAGACACTATGAACTGAGCTCCTGAAACAACAGTGAGAATAATTATCTTTTGTTGACTGTCAGATGCACCTTTTTTCTTAGCACCCCTCTCCATAATTTTCAAGAATATTCAGTGAAATAAAAGCTGCCTTTTCAAAAATCCCCTCCTGCGTATGGACATGGCTAAAAACACCAACATTAGGCTGTTGGTGATCATTTCCAACTCTGGTCTGAGCTGCTGTGATCTGAAAGTTTACACTGAAGGATCAGTATACTTTCATTATTGCTAATATATGTTATTTATATTCACTATCCACAAACCTAATCCTCTCTTTTTGTTTTCTGTTTCAGATACAACAGAGTGGCAAAAGAATGGACACAAAAGTATGCCATGTAAAGAAAAGAAATATTCAAAGATAGAAAACACAAAACCATGCTGAGATTTTTCTCTTTTTCATTCCTTTTTTTAAAGTCACAACGCACTGTAAATCAAAGTATCGAATCATTTCCTAATCTTGGGTAACTTCCATCAAAGCTAACTATCATCAATGTTATGTCTGAGTTTTGAACATTAGCAGAGGCTCTTCAAAGATTGTCTTAAGTCATTGTATTGATACTTTGACATTTTAAACCTTATCATTTTGTTTTTGCATAGAGGACATTTTGGTTTGTAACATGCTCATTACAGATGCTTTTAAAAAGAAGTTCAGCCAGTGAACTTTAGGATTGAAATCTCATTTTACTTTGCTGACTTCACCTTAAACTCATACAGAGGTGATAAAAGTTTCTGTTGAATTTTTTGCATTTTGTAGCAGGTTGAATAAAATGATGTACTGTTAAATGGGAAACGGGAGCAATTACAAGTTATGTATTTCTGTGTTCTTCATCTCTTATTGTTATTATCTGTTTTTATTAACAATATTATTAATAATAATTGTATAGTATTAAAATCCTCTGGAACTCTATCACTGGTTTACCTTTTTTTATTTATTTTTGTGGACTCAAGAAGCAGTCCCAGTGGAGAATCAATAACAACTGCCTAAAGGAAGCAATGTCTTTTGTCTTTCTGCTTAAGAATTCTTTCAAAACTTCCTTCCAGTTTGTCCACCATGTCGTTGTCTCATCAGAGATGGCCAACAGAAATGACAACTAAGAAGTCAAAGGTGTGATCATAGCAGAGTGGAGACAGAAGTGGTCAAAGTTGTGGCTTTATTTTAGACAAAATTATGCTAACTGCATTGTGTTCAAGCAAGTGTGAAAACACTAGTGATGTGCTGCAGCATTCTCTGAATAAGATATCAGGAGTGATGTGTTTGACATTGTTGCAGCTGAAAAGCTGAGTAGGACGACTTTCTCCATACACAAAATCCACAGGAATTGATCAATTTGATTTGCAAGCAGAATTGATGATGGCATTGGTATCAATAAAATCTCATTGTCTCATGCCTCTTCTTCATAACATTAATATGTCATTATTTCCCTCTGAGCCTAACTCCTGTGGATTTTAACCACAGGAAACCTGCTTTAGGGGTAAAAACACTCCAGAAGGGTAAAGATCTAACACTCTGGTCTCAGCTGGTTCACATTGCACTTGTTATCCTGATCTGCCTCTGCTCTCTTTGAAACCTCACAGGTTTGCTGTCAAAAGTAAAGGTAAATATAAAAACACACCCTCTTCTGTTAACAAAACCGTAATGACAATCCACATTTATTATTTAATCAAAAAGGAGTACTTGTAAAAAATGTTTGTTTTTACTTTAAAACAAGTCAAAAATCATGGTCATTTTTTTCAATGTTATATTTTGAGGGAGTTATGCATGGTGGACCCCAGGCATCAACGGTATAAATAGTTATTTAGTGGGAATTAATAAAGATCCACAAACACATGCCTATGACAAACACTTAAATAATAGAAAATGCAAAATCCAAAGTATATGTCTTATTGCTGTTTAATCATACTATTCGCTAGTGAATTACACATTACATTAAAATAAAAAATTTACGAAATTTGATGAAATCTGAGTGCAGGCACAATACCCAATTTGTCCTTCTTCAGCCTTTTTTGATTTATGATGCAATATTTCAATATGGTAAAAATGCCCAAAGATAATGTTTTTATGAAACTTAATACAAGGGTTTGGGAATTTACCACCTGGTAGTTGGACATGGTATTGCAACCTCAATGATATATGTACATATATATATATATATATATATACACACACACACACACATATATGTATATATATTAATATATATATATATGTATAATTTTTTTTTTTTTTTCACATTTGCAAACACTTTTACATAGGACAAACACAGTGGGCAGAACGCTTTTACAAAGTATAAAATACTTAAACAAATGCCAGAAGCAGACCTGAAGTGATTATAAGCAAGGAAGTCTTTCAGATTTTCTATATTTATTTTCTGAAGTGCACATCTGTTTTGTGTTTCACAATGTTTTGCATTTTCTTTCATGAAATGTAATCTTGTCTCTAGAAATATATATCTGTGAAGAACTGTAGAAGTGTTTCTTGTTTTGTCTATTTATTTCCTGAAATTTTCATCCTAATTTGTTTTGTGTTTGCGCAAGTGTTTTGTTAATGTATTTTTGTTTTTTTTAAATGTAATCTTGTGTTGGTATTTGTTACTGTGTTTAACTTTTTGTATTTTTTTTTTTTTGGAGTGTTGCATCAAGACAATTATTCAAGTACCCACAGCAAATTTAGGTCAAAGAGCAATAATATAGTGTCCATCGTTACTAACATTGTTCCATCTTTGGAAATTTCACTTTACAGGTATTATCCTCATTTCCATACATGTCTTCACTTTCCAGTTCTTGCTCTCTGCCATAGTCCTTATTTCATTTTTCTCTCATTGTCCATCTCCAATGCTCATTGTCCTTCTTTGATGCAACACCCTCTTTTTTTTTCTTCCCTTTTTCCTCTCCCTGTAGACCTCCCAACAGGATCAGAGATAAAATTTTCCTATTACATTTACATTATGACTGTACTTAGGGGGTCCTGGGTCAGTTTTTTTTAAACATTAATAACAAGATGTATTTAACCAGGAACAGAAGAAAGTTCTTTATGAAGCATTAATAACAGGATGTATATAACAAAAAAAAAAAAAAAAAACGAGAGAGATTTTGCACCTCAGCAGGAGGGTGAACCTGGGAGCTCTGAGATAAGTTTGAACATTGATATTGTAGTATAATAGACAACCTTTAATATCATTTGCATTGTGGAGTCGGGGGAGACAATCTTCCATTTTTTTTTTACCCCTCAGATAGACTGGGTTTTTTAAGAAGGATATCCATTTTGACCATATTTTATTAAACTTTTCCATTTGTTGTTTAACTGAACAGGTGATTTTTTTCCATCATGTAAACACTGCATTTATCCATCCTTCTACTGTGGGAGGGTCAGGATTCAACCATCTACGGGTGATATTTTTCTTTGCTGCTGTTATCATTATTCTGAATAATTGGTTATTAGCATTACCCTTGAGGTAGTTTTGTTTGGAATATGTCCTCTATTATCTCAAACACCTTTAACCAGAAGGGTCTTAATCCAGGGCAGCCCCAGAACATATGGTAGTGGTTTGCCTCCGGACCCCCCACACCCTCTCCGACATGTAGGGTCCATTCCAGTATATTGAATTTTTTGCTTTGGGGTAACAAAGAATCTAATTAAATATTTCCAGGAGAATTCCTTCCATGTGTTAGAGTTAGTGCATTTCCATTGTAATTCACAGAAACTATGCCACTCCCCTTTTATTATGTCACACTCACCCTCCTTTTCCCATTTGCTTTTAATATAGTCTGTGGAATGACCCTTTTTGCCATGAGATTATACCTTTGTTAGATTCACCTGAGTAAGCCCTTATTATTTCTTGCAATACTGAGCCCTCCAATTTTATTGGATGTCTCTTAATACATTCATCGTAGTAACGCCGTACCTGTAAGTATCTAAAGAAGTCTTGCTTATCTAATGCAAAATTTTCTTTTAAAATTTGGAAATCTTTCATCCGTCCTTTGTCTGTCATTGAGTAAAATATTGTGATCTCTTTGCCTGTCCATACGCTAAATCTTGTATCTAAATTTCTAAGTCTAAAGTCAGGGTCATGTGCAATCAATCTAGTTATCCATAGCTTATCTGTTAATTTGTATTCTGTCCTTATTGTGTTCCAGGTTTTCAGTTGGCTTTTGAGCCATGGATTTTGTATTCTGTTTATAATCTCTATTATGTTCTTATTTCCTAAAGTTGCCTGAATTGGGTTATCTTTAATCAATGTCCTTTCAATGTCCTTCCATCTGGCTGTATAGTCTTGTTACACATATTTAGGAGAGGTCTAAGTTGGGTCGAGTAAAAGTAGTCTTTCAGATTTGGTATCGCAGTTCCACCTTCTTTTTTTGAGAGTTGTAGGGTTTTGAAGCGTACTCTTGGCCTTTTTCCCTGCCAGATGAACCTCGAGAGGATCTTGTCCCATTCTACAAATTGCTTAGATTCAATTTCAACTGGGAGAGCCTGGAACAAAAACAAGAACCTCAGGGGAATATTCATTTTGACCGATTCTGTTCTTTGAGTAGAGCTTATAAATGGGTTGGTATTCCATCTCAATATATCTGCTTTTATCCTACTCAAAAGGGGGTCGTAATTTATTTTTTTCACTGTGTTGATCTCATTTGGTAGCAGTATGCCTAGATATTTTATTTTTTAACAATTTTGGTAGGGAATTCGAGGATTCTGTTAAATATACCAAGACATCGTCTGCGTGTAAAGCCACCTTATGTTCATCCTTGTCTATGTAAATTCCTTTAATATTTTTATCCTGTCTGATCCATTGGGCCAGTGGCTCAATGTAAAGAGCAAAGAGAAGGGGAGACAGTCCGCAGCCCTGCCTTGTGCCTCATTGTAATGTAATAGGTTTTGTTAAATATCCATTTATTTTAATTTGGGCCATAGGTTTGTCTTACAAAGAGTTGAGAAAATTATACAAGAACTTCCAGCTTACAGAGTCAAAGGCCTTTTCGGCATCTAAACTAACTATTATTGCCTCTAGCTTATTCTGTTTTATGTGATTTAATAAATGTAGAGAACGTCTAATGTTGTCGTGTGTTTGCCTCTGAGATATAAAGCCTGTCTGATCCGTATGTATAAGTTCAGGAAGAACCTCTTCTATTCTACTTGCAAGAATTGATGTGTAAAGTTTGTAGTCGACATTTAGGATGGAGATCGGCCTGTATGAACCGCAATCTAATTTGTCTTTGCCCTCTTTAGGGATAACAGATATAACCACTTCCCTCCATGAAGGAGGAATCTGTCTATCTTTTAAGGCTCTATTAAAGATGTGAAGGAGGCTAGGTTTTAACTGATCCCTGAAAGTCTTATACCATTCAGGGGGAAATTCATCTAGTCCTGGAGATTTGATCATTTTTAGTTTAGAAATAGCTTTATCTAGTTCTTCTTCTGTTATGTCTGATATAAGTCTTTTGTTTTGGTCTTCTGTCAGAGTAGGTAGATTCAGGGAGTTTAAGAATTGCGTCACCTTCTGTTCCTCTTCTAACTGTGATTGTGTGTATAACTGTTCATAGTATTTTTGAAACGTGAGTTGTATTTCTTCTCTTTTTATCTGTAAGTTTCCTGTCGTAGGATCTTTTTTTCTGTATATTGTGCTATCTGCTCTTTGTTTCTGAAGTTTCCTTGCTAACAATTTTAAAAACTTCGAACCACTCTCATAATAGTTCTGTTTCATGAAAATCATCTGTTTTTGTATTTCCAGGGCATATAAAGAGTTAATCTCTCTTCTAATTTCTTATTTAACGATGTCTGATTTTGGATCTTTTTTGTGTTTTGCTTCAAGCTCCCCCAGTTCTTTCGTTAGCCTCTTTAATTTATGTTGTCTTTCTCTTTTTTTTTATTTGCACAATATGAAATAATTTTCCCTCTAAAATATGCTTTTAGTGTATCCCATACCATCTCTGGAGCCACCTCCCCATTATTATTTTCCTTTGAAATTGTTGTATTTCTTTTCTTATCAGAATTTGAAACTGTTTATCATTAAGAACACTTGAATTTAATCTCCAGTGCATTTTTCCTCTGTGTCTGTTCATTTGAATAATAGGAGAGACTGGGGCGTGATGTGATAAGTCTATGTTACCGTGCTCGCATTGATGTATTCTGTGTCTGTCTCTCTTAAAAATGAAAAAATAGTCGATTCTGGAATACACATCATGTGGATGTGATTAATGTGTATAATCTTTAAATGGTATAAAATTTATTCCAAATATCTGTCTACTATAGTGTTCACCATGCATGAAAGGGTTAATGTAAACTAGAAAGCACTCGGAGAGCAAAAACGATTGTTCACTAATGACAGTTATCTGGATCACCACCAAAATCTAATAATTTTTAAGTTGGGCCATTACCAACACCTCCTGAAATTTTCAGCAAAATCCGTCCAGTAGTTTTTGTGTAATCGTACTAACAAACAAACAACCAAGAAAACAAACATTCACCAGCAAAAACATAACGTCCTTGGCGAAGGTAACAATAGCCGGACAGAAATGCTCCTCTTGTGACGTCATAGCTAGTCAGCCATTTTCAACGCAGAAGTAAAACAAAATTACTCCAGAGCTCAGTGTGGGGTATTAATTTATGAAAGTCATGTAAACATTTCTCCTAGTTATTCCCCAGCACATTGTTTTACAGTGGTCTCTAATCTGCACATCCCCGTTAGATCTGTTTGAGGCCTGTGTGACTTCTTCTAAAAAGAGGTACAGTTTCATCCTCACTTCATGATTCGGCGTAGTTTTTGTTGCAGAGTAGAAGTTAACAGGAAGGCACACAAGTCAGCAGTTACTTTGTGACAAATGAGTTGCTAACTTTTAATTAACCAAGGAACAAATGCTCAACAAACTTTTAAGTTAAAAAACAGCCAAGATTCTGCTTTCTTTCTAAATTCTCCAAGGCTTGGTCAAGTATATGGCCATATCCCCTTTGCACTAAACATCTGGATATTTCTACAGCCTTCGTTTTAAAATCATCATCATTATTGTATATTCTTCCTAGTCTTAGCCGCAGAAGACCACACTCCTCTAAGATCAGGAAACTGATGCTACAGTTTACCCTAGTTAACCAAAATGGGACAAGAGGAAGTAGAATAGCGTTGCCTGGTCTGATTAGTCTGGATTTTTTGCTGCCACGTTCAGATGAAAGGGTCACACTTTGACACAATAACATGAAAGCTTGGATCTATCCTCAAGCCAGGCTAGTGGTGTGATTGTGTGGGGGCATGTTTTTGGCACAATATGTGCCTCTTAGCACCACATAAGCATTGTTTAAATCTCACAGCCTACCTGAATATTGCTGACAGTGTCCATCCCTTGATGGCTACAGTGTTCTCATCTTCTGTTGGTTACTTCCCGCTGGAAAACGCACCATGTCACAATGTTTGAATTGTATCAAAGCGGATTCTTGAACATGATAACATCCACCAGATCTTACTCCAGTGGAGCACCTTTGGGATGTGGTTGAACGGGAAATTCTCATCATGGATGTTCAGTCGACAAATCTGCAGTGACTGTGTGATGTTGACAATACGGAGCAAAAACTCTGAGGAATGTTTTCAGCACCTTGTTGAATCTATGCCACAAAGAATGAAGGCATCTTTGAGGGCAAATAGGTCTCCAACTTGGTCCAAACAAAGAGTCCCAAATGAAGTGGTTGGTGAGTGTAATATATAGAAATAATGGGGCAATAATGTGGTTAAGATACAGAAGAAGATAAATTGCAAGAGTGTTGGTGCACTTGGTTAATCTAGGAAAACTGTTATCCACATAAGATGGAAACCATGAGTATTTAAAGCAGGAAAAATGTAAAAGTGAGGGAGGGTTACTTTGATCAGGGCAACTGGCAGCCCTGGGGACACATGCGGCCCTCCAACTTGTGCAGTGCAGTCATTAAAAAAAATCAACAAACTTTAACCCTTTGAATTCCAAACTAAGAAATACATCACAGAGAGCAACATTTAGATAGCAGTTGACCCAGTTTTGAGGAATCATATATATTTTTTTTTTGTCAAATTTATTTCCTTCAACTAAATTGTGATTGTCAGAAGATCTGGAAATATGTGAAAAGATTTTTTGTTACTCCAATGTATGCTCTTGCTGTTCAGTTTCTGAGGAGCTATGCAGCAACGATTCACTTCCAATTTTTTCTAGTTTTCGAACAATTTTAATGTATAGCATTTTTTTTAATGTATAGCAGCGCCACCCAGTGGATACATTTTGGTGTTACAAACTCTATTAAGAGAGTTGAATAAGGAAAAACAGACGATGAGATTTCAGAGTTTTAAATACAGTGGTATGGCGACAAAAAGTCAACCAAATGGTTACAATGCCAGTCAAAAGGTTATACATGAGGAATACATAAAAAATGACCAAATTTGATTCAACCTGAGATACCCAAACTATGTCATACACAAATTGTAATATATAATAGAAATATATTTAAACTAACCACAGATTGCTTGTATTGATTGATTAGTGATGACATAATACACCGATGAAAAATGGGGTAGGACAAGATAAGCCTAGCTTCTTCCTACTCCATTTCGAACATCGAACAGCATTAATACTTAAAGAAGTTCTGTATATAATGTTCTCATTTTTTGTTGTTTTGTTTTTTTAACTTTAATAGTTTATTATTCCTTTGTTCGAATTAAAGATTATCAAATCAAATCAAATATATGTTTTGTTTTTCTGCAAGCGATTAATGACATTGGCCTAATTGTGTTTTTAAATGCCTTATAATGCATTGGAATATCAAAATGGTATTTATTTCAAAATGTTCTTTAGATTTATTTAATTATGGATCTTTTGGGGTTCCATATAAAATGGCTTTAATTCTGTGTCATTTTCATTAAATTATACATTTTTATTTGCACTAGAGTTAAAATATTATAATGTTGGTGTAATACATTTTATTTGCTGTTTTTGTTTATTTTCACATTTTTCCTCATTGAAAGTTTCCAACAATAGGTAACAGTTCAGCCCTCAGGCACTGAAAAAAGATTTTATGTGGCCCACCGTGTAATCTACCGAAGAGGATTAGGGCTAATTGTTTCTGGAGGTTGAATTTTTTTTCTGTGAAAAAATATCTGAAGCTCATTTGAGCCCTGTGTGGCATTTCTTAAAGAGAGGTACAGTTCAGTAATCACTTCATGATTCAGTTTAGTTTTTATCACAGGCTATAAGGTGACAGTAAATAATATAAAAGAGTAAATGACTGTCAAACCTATGTTTGCTCTCTGATCGGTTCACTAACCAGAATCAAAATGCCCCTTATCGAAATAGTCATTGCCAGATTACCCCAGTAGATGATATCTGTGTTGGCAGAGTCTATCTTAATGCATTATATTGAAATTATCATCATTTTATCACTTCAGCATTTCCAATGATGGAGAAACCCAATGTACACTTAAAGATGAGAGAAAACATTCTGATAGTATTTGGTGTTCTGTGTTGATGGTATCACTTAGTAATTTTTAAAATGATTTGAACAGATTAGTTAAGAGTTATAACGTTATTATGTTATTTCTTTAAAAAAAATATGATGGTAAGTGACAACATTATATTCTCGATTTTACTTAAAGTAATGAAAGTCAGACGAATGACAATGGCGCCCCCTGCTAGCTGTTCACCAAAACAGTTTGGGAACAAAGAGCGCTGAAATGTTTATACTTTATCTGTAAAACGAAACAAAACAAAACATATCGTCAGTTTGGAATTATATTAACCAAACAAGACGATGGTGAAACTTTAGTTCACTATAAAACATACAATAAAATAAAACAAAAATAGTTAAGATCTCTAGCGGAAACGGAAGTGAGGCTGCTGAAGACCGTACCCACAATGCACCGGGGCGGTCTTGAGGCGCCTTTTGCAGCGCCTGCATGTCAACACCTGGAATAAGAAGAGTATTTGCTTCATTGTAAACTGTCTCATGCATGACTGTAGCAACACCATTATCCAGGACAATACTCTTGTCTCTAGTTTTTCCGTTTAAAGGCCTCTGAAGTGTCGGACCTGCCATGGCTCCCTTCGGGTTAATGTCAGCGGGTGTTAGCCTGCTGGCTAAGTCCTTCACTGTCTTCTCCTGCACAAGCTCCCTGCAGAGGTAACCAAACCTGAAGTTATTCCTGTTCCTGCTCGATTAACCTTTGAAGAGGGCGAATTCAGCATGTTTTTATCCTGCAGTCTTCTGTATGAGCTTGAAATATCCTTAGTAATCAGTTATTTGAAGCTGTAACGCAGACTTTCTTCCCTGTCGTGTAGCTTTAAGAACTTTTATCTGAACTTGAAGGCTTCTGACCCTCAGATTTGAGCTCCAGTGCAGCCCTTCCCATCAGGGGTGGCCCCTGGCTCTATGAGGGGTACATTGGAAATATATTAAAAGTTACCAGGTGTAATTAGAATTAGGGGTGTCAAAAATAATCTTTTAATCGATGCATCATGATGGGGTCTTTGATGAAGATACATCGATGCAATGACAGTCAGTAATCGTTTCCAAATCTTCCCTAAGGGTATCAATAATCTATCTATCTAGCTATCTGTCTGTCTGTCTGTCTATTGATCTATCTATTTATCTATCTATTTATCCATTTGTCTCTCTATCTATTTATTTATCTATCTATCTATCTAGCTAGCTGTCTATGTATCTAGTTATCTATCTGTCTATTGATCTATTTATCCATTTGTCTATCTATCTATCTGTCTATCTATTTATCCATTTGTCTATCTATCTATCTATCTGTCTGTCTGTCTGTCTGTCTGTCTATCTATTGATCTATCTATTTATCCATTTGTCTATCTATATATCTATCTGTCATCTATTTATCCATTTGTCTGTCCTTCTATCTGTCTGTTGATCTATCTATTTATCCATCTTTCTATCTATCAATCTATCTATCTATCTATCTACTCTGTCTGTCTGTTGATCTATCTATTTATCCATTTGTCTATCTACCTATCTATCTATCTAAGTGACTGCTCATGCAGGGATTCGTGTAGATGCTTACAGCTTCAGTAGCAGTTTTATCAGATTCTTTATTAAGTGAAAAACAAATACAGACACTACAAACTTCTCTATAGTAAGGCTAACCTCGCTTCACTCCTGACATGTTTTTATGAGAGTTTGTAGCAGTAGCTCCCCCCTACAACATTATCTAATTGGCCCATAATGGATGTTGATTGAGGGAACGATTGTCCAATCACCTGCAGGATATGCTTCTGAAAGGTTCTGCCCTCCCCAGACACTATCCATGGTATTTTCCCCGGATGGATTAGTGAAATATATTGAACAGTCCATCTGTTTTGCCAGGTTAGCACAGCGTATCTATGCTATTGTAAATAGCTGATGCAGACATTATGAACAGATATGAGCTGTACATATTGAACACATTATATTTTGTTGTTCTGCGGCAGTTTATGTAATCCAGCCTCTAAATGCTCTGCCGACAGCAGCAGATCCCTGAATCCAAAACACCTTTTTATGACAGAGAGATTGAGTTGTGAATTGTGAATCTGAATGAAAAATCAGTTTTTATGGAACCTTAACCCCCAGAATCAGAATCAAATGAAATCGAATCGTAACCTTATAGAAGATTCACACCTCACTGATTAGCTTTATTCATTATTTACATTGTTCATTCAGGACACAGGGGCCTACACTGTGTAAACCGTCAGTACTCCATTTTTAATCAAGTACAGAAAAATAAACCTGTATTCTAACTGTATTGTTGGAAACATATAATGTCAGAGCCATTTATAGTATTAATCGCTCAAATATGGAGAACGGCCACCAGACCCAGAAACACGACCTGAGTAACAGAAATACACTAGCTCACAGCACTGGATAAAGAGATGTTCTTAATTTAATATAGTTTGTGTGTGTTTGTGCCGCAGGTGTACCAGTGTCCTCCCACTTTCTTTCTTCAGTCCACTGAGGTGTCTTACTACTCAGGCCAGCAACCCTCCCAAAAGACCTCCAAATGGATACATCAGATTTGTGGTGCAGCAGAAGCCAATGCTGACCAGACAACACCCAGGTGATTCTGCAGAACCTGCTGCTAATGTTTGAGGCTGTGTACAATACATATATATGCTCTGTAAGCTACAAGTCATTCACTGGATTATACAATATGTAGATGAGTAGGGTCCTCTTATTAGTTAAGAAATGTCCTTGCAGAGGTAACCAAACGTGAAGTTATTCCTGTTCCTGCTCGATTAAGTGGTGAAAAGGGAATATTCAGCATGTTTTTATCATGAACTCTTCTGTATGAGCTTTAAATAACCCTAGTAATCAGGTATTTGAAGCTGTAATGCAGAATTTCTTCTGTATGGCGTAGCTTTTAGAAGTTTTTTCTGAACTTGAAGGCTTCTGAAGGACTGCCATGACCCTCAGATATGTGCTGCAGTGCATCATCATGGGGTCTTACATGAGGAAGCAGCAATGCAATGACAGTCAAGAATTGTTCCTGAGTTTCCCTAAGGGGATCAATGAAATATCTATCTATCTATCTATCTATCTATCTATCTATCTATCTGTGTGTGTAGCTACTTGCAGAGGCTGTTGCTAGACTTCTGCATCAGTTTTATTTCTAAGGAAGGAAAGAACAAGTATAAGAAGAGGAAAGTTGAGCTTAAAAGCCATTACAAATTTATAAAAGGAGTTCACATTTATCCCACTGCTTGTATTTTTTTTTCTTAAAAGTATCCTGGTCCAGTACTATACAGAAAATCAAGGATACCACTTGCTGTGTTGCATCAAAAGTAACCACACCTGCTTTGTTGCTTTCAGATACCAAACCAGTGGACATCATGAAGATGCTTGGCCAGCAGTGGAGAGGCATGAGCCCAGAGCAGAAACAGGTACTTCTCTTTTTTTCTTGATAAAAATGCTGCCTTTATGTTGACCTTAAATTATGTACAGCTCATATTTTCACATCCGGTAAGCCAGCATCTGACCAATGAGAGGACCCGTTGTTGGCATGTACATCACATCACAGTCAAAACATTTAACATGACGGCCTGATGGTATGTTTGCATCACTGCAGCCCATTTTGCTTGACAAAAGCTGTCAACATTACAAGGATAATGGATTTAAAGAGAATTGATTGAGGGGGATAGTGTTGGAGCTGCAGTATGATGATGTCTGTTGACTTAAACTTCTACTGTTGTAAACAGTTGGTCCTGAAGCAGCTGTGGTTCAGTTTCAGCTGTAAAGCAAGCTGCTTTGTTGAGGCGCAGCCTAGCTCTGTACAGCCCTCTGATGGGGTGCCAAAAAGTGTGACGGCATCGATCAGTTACTGCTGTAACTTTTTTTCCTTACCTTACTGAGCTGAACTGAACCAGACTACAGGTCAACCAATGCAGCTTCTGATTGGTTGACCTGCCCACCCTGTGGTCAATGGTCAGTTCAGTACTGCTCAGCCATGTTTTCAACAATTCTGCATTTGTTCTACTGTCCACGTCCTGCAGTGGACATCCCAGCTTGAGCCAATGAGGTGAAACTGCTGACAAAACAATGGCATGGTGTCACACCCTCAGGTCTATTCAGGGGGTTGGGGGAATGAGCAGTTTTAGGGCCGTTTACATGAGAACAGTGCCCGGAGTGCCTGAATGCACAAACTTTTGAAAAGCGGGGGACCAGAGTGAAGTTTTGAAAATGTTTTATCAGGAATCTTCGTTGTCAGGGAAATCAGGGATGCATGACGCATGCGCAGCAGTCTTTCAGGTAAAGGTAACAAACACAGCTACCAAGCAACATGTGTGCTACTTAATGTGCTCGGTTTGTTGTTGCTCCCCTAACAAAATGTTTATCTGCTGCGTCAATACTCTGACCAGTGGAGACACATTTGTTATATTCGCCAAAGAGTGACATTGCCAAATACTTGCCTGAAATGCACGCTACTGCATTTTCAGTCGTTTTCGTGGATCCGTGTGAACGCATCTTGTTATCACACTGTCTCTGTGTGAGTGCTTTTGAAAATGCAAAGGAAAACCTTTCAGTTTCTGGTAGGGCTGAACGATTTTAGGAAAAGATGTAATTACGATTTTTCTGGCAGATATTGCAATTTTAATTTGATTAACAATTTTCTTCAAATCAAGCTTCAGTGCAATATTCACTATGTTTACAGTATAGACAAGAGTAAGGAACTCAATTGATCAGAAGCACATAACACATTATTCGTCATCTAATGTTGATGATAAATAATCTGTTATCATTATTTAAGGGATACTCCAATTTCTACTCCTAAACAGAGGCCTGCTCACCAGCACTTCAGAGATGTGATGTTCGCGAACGAGTCGACTCTTTTGAACAGCTCTTTTAAGCGAACAATAAGAACTGATTATTAGTTGTGAGCAAATTAGTAAAATAGTATGTGTAAAATAGTTGACAAAACAGATCCTGGGTTAGTCAGGAGCGCTGCAAAAAATTGCAGCTTTGGCGATCACATTGTCTGAAGTTGCGATTTCGTTCTGAAAACGATAAATCTTTCTGCCCTAGTTTCTGGTGACGTTGTGGTGTAAACGAGCCCTTAGTTTGAGAAACTTGTAATTTCACATTCTATAAAGTGTTCCAACTCTTTTAAAATTAATGTTCGTATTTAGGGATGTATTTATTTGTTTATAAACTCGATTAATTATAGCTGTAAGGTTGAAAAAAAAAAAAAAAAAAACAACTCCCTGAACATGCTTGAGTTTGATCTGTGAAAGTGGTTGAACTTTTACCTTATTGTTTCTCTCACATGCAGCCATTTCAGGAAGCGGCTCAGTTGGCCTTGGCACAGTTTAAGGTGGACAGGGAGCATTACCAGGCACAGCTAACTCCAACACAGCTCAAACAACAAACCTTGGAGAGGAGGGAGAGAATTGTCAAGAGGAGGGCCTATCGTAAAAAGAGGGTAAGAAGAGAGAGAGAGAGAGACAGTGATGGAGAAGAAATAAGGAGAGGCTGGACCAGTCTTTAGTCTGGAACCAGGATACATTTTAGTTTAGTTTAGTTAGTTTAGTTCAGCATCTGTAAAAACTGTCTGTGTAATGCTGTGTGTCTTGATGTTGGAGTCATAAGACTTATTTTAAGTGCTGGTTCTGTCACTCAGTCTTTCAAATTGTTGAATAAAAAGTGTGTGTTTGTGCGTGTGATCCAGGAATTAACCACCCTCGGGAAGCCAAAACGTCCGCGCACTTCTTTCAACATTTTCATGTCGGAGCACTTCGAGGAGGCCAAAGGGGCATCAACAACGGTTAGAAATGCACGCAGCTCTGTGACACAACATTTAAAGGGACATTTCAGATTTTTGCTACTAAGAGAATGGAACATAAGCCTGATTGCAACACAATGTGATATGTTTTTCCTTCACCTTCTGTTGCTTCCTGATGACAGACATTGAATCAGGTGGATCCAGCTGCACTGCAAAGTTATAATTTATCATAATTTTTGGAAAGACAAACAGAAGTACAGTTCTCTAAATACAGTATGTTTCTTTGCTCTTTCGTGTCAGTCGTCCCTCTTTTAACATCCTCACGTTAGTTGTTATATATGGTCAGTTTTTATTGTGTGGTCTGTCATTCTTGTCATGCAAGTGACAGCACGGTTTATGGCTCTGTGGTCGCCTGATCTGACATGGAGGTCATCCCAAACAACAAAAAAATGTGCAGTCTAAGCTCTGCATAAGAGAGTGTAGGATATTTGAAGTGGTGCTGTATCATGTTTGCTGTACAATGCAGACGTTTCAAGTCAGGTGTTAAACTACAATGTAAAATAAATACTTTCATGACTAGATGTTAAACAGCTTATTTTTTATAAATTAAGAAATTCAAAGTGAAAGAACAGAGTGAAGCAAAATCAAATCAGTATTTGGTGTGACCACCATTTGCCTCCAAACAGCATCGACTCTTCAAGGTACACTTGGTCACGATTTTTGAAGGAACTATGTTCAGTCTGATTTTTTACAGAACAACAAAAATGAGGTCATTAATTTTGTTTCTTCTGCTCTTGTTTCTTTAGGAAAAATTAAAGACGCTGACGAATGATTGGAAGAATCTGTTCGCTCATCAGAGGCAGGTGAGGACTTCCTTTCATTACTTACTGTGGCCCTCAGTCATCAGTCTGGTGTGGAAACTTTTGCTGGATTGGGTGGAGAGATCATCTTACACCAACTCTTGCTCAGGAATTATGAAATATAAGTATTTTGCCAGTTGGTGTACCAACAAGTGGCCGTTGAATATTCCTGCGGTTGAAAACAATCATTTTTTAAATAACACACCCTTAAATAACAACGCTCAAGCCCTGAAGTTTGGACATGAAAGGATGTAATGTGGTAAAAAGAGATGGAGCTTTTCTGAGCTATAAACTGACACCGACACAAGAGGTGAAGAAAAGAATCAATCATTTATTCTAAATATCCTAAATACCTTATCTAGCTTATTCAGCTTTTATTTGGGGTTTGATGGATGTTTGGTGTAGACAGCCGGTGTGGAGGGTGTGTGTGAATTTATCTTCATGTAGATCCATCAGAGTGGTCCAGCTGACTGCTGTCCAACCATGTGTTTGGGTATGTTCGAATAGTCCTTTTTTGGTGAGGAACCATCCTTACTGAAGAAATGACCCGGAAGCATTTCAGCGTCGGTCATGATAAGAGCTGTTCGAATTCTCCAAAAGTTAAGGAAAGGAGGGTCGTTGCTTCCTGTATTATCTCCTTTAGCTTAGGACACACTGGCCCATCCCTTACGAAAGGAGAGGAGAAAGGAATGCCCCATAATGCCTTGCGGCGCGTGACGCATGTAAAAACGGCACTCACTGAACGTTTACGTAAACTTACGAAGGAGAAAGGACAAGTTTTGTGGGACTATGAAGATATTATATAATACTGTGTAAACGTTTTTGGCAGGTGTAGAGAAAGAGATATGCTTCAAAGTCAGTGCTTTCAAAAATATAAACATTAGTCCATTTCTTTTTTTAATCATTTTTAAATTGGTGGACAGAAAAATAATTACACGTCATAATTTATAAAGCACTTAACTTAAAACATTTCTTTTTCTCATTAACCGCCTACAATGTGGATGAATATTAAACATACAACTGTGGTCCTTGTTTCCTACAGTAATATTACATATTAATTGCCACATTTCCATCTGTCTTAATTGATGAAGTAAATCATGCCAATGTTAAGACAGAACAAACGGATCTCTAATAATGTTTATTAAAAACAATCAGTAAAAGGACAAACGAGGCATTTTACAATGCTTCAAATATAATGACAGATTTAAACAATGTTCACAATGATATATGTGAATGAAACGGAGAATAGTGCCTCTGAAACATTCTGGTGTATGATCAGACCTCAGGTTTTCAGTACCTGTCAAAGATGTCAACATTTATAGATGCTCTCACCTAACCTCATGGCTGATAGCAGAAAACACACTCTGCATGACCAAAGGGCAAAACACCTGTCACAGGTAAATCCTCTGATCATGGATTGAACACAAAACAACACTGTGAGGTAAAGCACATGACAAAGACACTTCTTGTAGTTCATTTTCGGAACATTGTAGTTCGTCATGGCTTACCTATGTCACAAGAAATAGTCATCACATAAATATCACACCAAAGTGAAAATGCAGTTGTTCTCTTTTACCGCAGTCTTCCTTTCCTCTCCTTTTATTCCCTCCTTTCCTTGACCCTGTGACGTTTTCCATCGGGGTTAAGGGAAAGTGGATAGGAAAGGACTTAGGATATTTCGTGTTTATGCTGAATTCTGCTTTTAATGTCCAATTTTGGGATTCTGTCCATGATTCCGAGAAAGCGGATTTTCTAGGTCTCTATGGAGGTGAGTTTAGGCATAGCTGCAAAGGTTTCGTGTGGTTTTCATCCACACTGATCCGGGAGCCCAAACAGGCACATTTTTAAACTTGGTTCCAGAGTGAATAAATCTCAAAATGCTGCCCTTGCATTTCCTTGTGTACAACAAATACACAAATTATGATCTCATAGCCCCACCTCTCCCTTAATCTGGATGTGCTAGCCCCAACAACAGAAACAATGGTGGATTACAGTGTTGTGTTCATGCTGCCGAAGCTCCTGAGCTTGTTATGGCTTTTTCAGTTAAGTCTCTTCGACGGCTGTAAGCAGCTGGTGGACATGGAGAACAGTATCTCCTTGTTGTGTTTGCTTGCATTGCACATGTTTTGTGTGCATGCTTCATTTCTTCTCTGGTTTTGCTGTGTCTGTGGCAATGGTACAGCTCCAATTTCAGACCTGGCATATACACTGTAGTATTTGGTTCATGAGGTTTTTGGGCGCACATAAAAGTTTAAACATTTTTAACTTTTAACTCTTCAGACGTAGAGTCACAGTGCTCCTTAACGACGCGAAAGTAGCCACAAATAGCAGGAAGTGAGCAGTTAGTTCATGCTCTCAGTTAAACTACAGAGTTTTCAGTGTTTTTGTGTGGACGGACACATTTCTTGAAAAAGTGCTGTGTTCATGGAAAACTTTTTAAAAAACAAAAATGAATGTAAAAAGTCCTTAACAGGAAATAGCTTAAGACATAAATACCCAAAGTAGATGAATTGATTGATCTGGTACATAAAGTCTTGGTTATGGATAAAGTAATGTTTAACTTACAATCACATAAAGATTTTTTTATTGAAAACTGTGGAAAATGCGTTACATGTGTCTCCACTGATAGATGAGATTTTCTCTAATGCTACAATTGTGGGTATCATTTTATTTTATTCTAATGTTAAATCTGTAATCCTTTGAACCTTTTACGCGGTTTATATTTTGTTAACTGATTTTTCTTTTTTTTTTCACACTGGGTGTGTATGGGCTTTATGGTCATGTTGGTGAAGTTGTTTTATGTATGTTTTAATATTTCCTTTTAGATTAGATTAGATTAGATTAGATAGAACTTTATTAATCCCCTTGAAAAAAAAACAACCTCAGGGAAACTAGTATTCCAGTAGCAGTTAAGTATTACAGATAAAAGATAAATAAAAAAGACAGATCTAAAAAAAAATACACACACACACACACATATATATGTATATATGTATATATATATATATATATATATATATATATATATATATATATATATACATGTGTGTGTGTGTATATACATTGATTGATTTCATCTCCGTGTGGGCAGGACCCAAGACTCACGGAACTGATTCGTGCAAACTTTGGAGCAGAACATTTTTCTCCCGAGCAAAGGAAAGCTGAAACATGTTCAAAGCGATCAGTAAAATGGCACCACGAGGCCTCGAATGTACTGACAGACTTCCACAGGAATCTTGAGCAACAAATATCAGGAAGAAACAGAAATTAAAATTAAGAAGAATACATCTGGCTGCAAAGTTGCGCAGCAGGTAACACTTGTAGGTTGCTGGTTCAATTTCCCATGTTGCTCTGGGCCTTTCCATGTGTGGAATTTCTCCTGACACTCTGGTTTCCTCTTTCAGACTAAAGACTTGCTTTTTAGGTTTTTCGTAACTCTAAACTGGTCTTAGGTTTGAGTATGTGAATGGTTCTTTGTCAGCCCTGTGATTGGCTGGCAACCAGTCAAGGGTGTGCCCTGTGTCTTTAATGTCAGCTTGGACAGATTTAAGTAAGAGGGGCTCCAAAATAGCATTTCAGAGTAAAGGTGGATCATGGGGACTCAGTATGTGAAACGAGAAGGTTTTTATGTATGTTTGAGATCATGAATATATTCTAGTAGATTTCTCGTCACTGAAATAAAGGATATGAACATGAATTAAGACAAATTTGGGCTTTTAAATTGTTTAGCTTTATCTTTCCTCTGGTTTTGTTCCATCTCAGATCTACAAACAGCTGTCCGAGGACGACAAAATCCGCTACAGGAACGAGATGAAGTTGTGGGAGGAGCACATGGTGGAGATCGGACGGGAAGACGTGCTCCGAATGAAAACGCTGTCCAAGTGGAAAAAAGCAGTTTCTAATACGAGTAAGGCAAAGAATGCCAAGGCCAGAAAATCTGTAAAAGAGCTGAAGAAGACCCCAGCCAAGTCAAACACAAAGAAGAAGACGAGCACCTCAAAAACTGTTGGATCTACTAAGACAAAATAACGTGTTGATCTGCTGAGTTTAGAGGAGAGAAGTGTTTGACAGCTGAAGAAAAGATGAGAGGATGAAGGGCAAGGTCAGGAAGATCCCAGTTGAAGGTTGAGCAGAGCCAAAGCTTGAACCAAATTTAAAAGTCAAATCATAAAACTGCCCACTGAGGCCTTTTTGGTGAGATTTGAAGTAAAAATCAAAAAACCATCAGCACTTGCGCTGATATCCCTTCTGGCTCTGAGTGGAAAGAAAAGAAGTTACAAGATAAAATGTTAAGGGGAGAAGCTCAAACTTTGGCGATGAAGTGAATGTAGAGGGCACTGATACCATTTTTGTACTGTAAAGATTTACAGCTCCAGGTACAACCATGTTATACTTGCAAAAGAAAAACAAGTTTATGGTTTCCGTCCCAAATAACAAAGTTTTATTTCTGGAATTGCAGAGAAACTGTCAAATTTCTGTGTTTTGTGATGGGTAACAAATCCATGGAAACTTGAAAAGCAACATGTTACTCCGACTTAGAAGAACATGGGTCCATACTGGAGAAATTCATCCAGCAAGCCCCTCGCAAATGCAAACCTTCATGAAAAGGGCCCAACAGTTTCCTTAAACAGCTAGATGCTAGATTTTAGCAAACCAGAAGTATCTTTTATGGGTTTTGGAGCAATGAAAAGTACCTACAATGTGTGTCTGTTAAATTATTCACTCTGTATTGCAGCTGCTTGATATCCTTGGAAGTAAAATGCACAAATTGAGCTTCAGTTCTCATCAAAGGGGGGGAGTGGAATTGTCAACCAATTCCAGTTGAGAATTGATATCATTTTTTCTTATGCTTAACAAATTCCCTTATCGATTCCTTTCATTTTGTTCTGCACGTCTTTCAACTCAAGGACGTCAGCCTCTCAGAGGCAAGCAGCAGAAACAATAATGAAGAAATTTAACTTTGTATCATGGCAGGCTGAAGACAGATGTGGTCAAAATTGTGGCTAAATTTTCCTCAAAATGTAGCTAACTGCACAATGTCCAGCAGGGTGCAGAGGCATTTATATAGTATGGCATTAAATATCAAGAGTGTCATGTGTTTGAAAACCTGAGCAGCCCAACTTTTCTAAGTTTAAAAGCCAAAGGAACCAATAAGGGAATTAAATCGATAAGCAGAGTAGATTATGGCATTGTATCAATAAAATCTTAGCAATTTCCATCCCTACCCATGGTGAAGCTAAGCTTTATTTATCAAATCCATAACCCATAATCAAGTATCAGCTTGTACATTTGCAAGTGTCAGACTGTGAAAACCTGCATTTGTCTCTCATGACTTAAACATTTTGACTGACTTTTTGTATTTTTAAGGTATTAGGAGTTAAAGTTTTGCATTGTACCTCTCAAGCTTTCCATGAGTTGCTTTGTTCTGTAAAAAAACCCTGAAAGGTGAAAAATAAAATTTGCCTTTTATTCCTAGTTTGGCTCCATTCAAGTCATTATTTAGGGGTGCTGGTTTGGCGGAGTGGTTGGTAACCAGGCATGACCCATAAACATTCTTCTGCTGGCCCGGGTTTGGATCCTCCCTGTGGCCAGTCTGCAGAGTGTCCTGCCCCTACTCTGTCTTGCCACCTCTCACAAGCCTATCCACCGTCTCTCCTCTCCTATCAATAGAGGCACAAAATGCCCAAAAAATAATCGAAAAACTAGAAAGCACTTGGAGAGCGCAAACCTCTGCTCACATATTGCTGTTACATCTAGCACCCTCCAGCTACCAAACCAACTTCTAAACCTGGTTCCATTTGCCTCATGTGACTTATGGTGTGGTATGGTGTGTTAAGAAGATGGGGGTGGGAATTATGTCACTTCCCAGCTCGACGAGTTTCAGTTATGAGCTGGTTAAGACGGGATAGCTGAATGATGAACTTCTAAATGGGAAATTTGGACCAAAGGGGGCGTTCCCAGTGACAAATACTAGAAAAGCACTCAGAGAACGCAGACCACCAAGCAGCTTCAGTCCACTTAGGCGAAAATGGTCTTATCTGGCAATGTTAAAGAATCCTTTAAAAAATTCCTGGGTCCAGATGGTGATCCAGATCAGTCCCAAAATCGAATCATTTCTTCCTTATCCCATTCCACACATTTCCTGAAAATTTCATCCAAATCCATCCATAACTTTTCAAGTTATCTTGAAACAAACAGCAACAGATTAGCACCATAGATGTGCAGCATTGGACATTTGTGTCCAAATGAACCAAAATCTCTGGGGAGTGTTTCAGGTACATTGTTGAATCTATACCACCCACAATCAGCGCAGCTCTGAAGGCAACAGGGGGTCCAACCCAGCACTAGCGAGGTGTACCTTATTAAGTGGCCAGTAGATGTAAGTCACCAACATCTGGAACAAAAGCTGCTCTTGCGTCTGCTCTCTAGAATATACTGTTGTTGCAAGAGTGAAATGAAACCGTGCCACAGCAGTAAAAAGACCAGGTCACAAAAAAAATCAATTAACAATGTTTTAATACTCATGCATGAAAAGTTTATTGAGTGATATAAACATCAACTATCCAAACTGTACATCAGTGCAATCCAGGAACTTACATTTAACACACTGCACACACACAATATTACACACTTTATAAACAAAAGGGAGCTCAGGCATTTGCTCAGTTTGAGGCATGAAAACAGGAGAATTCAGTTACCAGAGCATCTCTAACATTTAAAATAGTTATTGTTTGCTATGCTTGAACAAAGTGTAGAAATTGAGTTGCGACCATCATGTAAACCAAACTTTGGGTGTGAAATACTGAGGCAGGCTTTGTCTTTTCAATTTCCTTTAAAAAAAAAAAGGTAAAAAACCACCTTAAAGATACTGTCCTGTCTTGATCAACAGACTGAGAACCATAAATGTGATTAACTGTGACTGTTTCTGCCACCTTGTTTTGTATTGTTGAGCACTTAAAGCTGCAGTTTACAGGGAAATTGAGAGAAAGCCAAAGTTTGTTTAGTTCATATACTCTTAAGACCTTAGATCAATCAAGTTATGGATGCTCTTGAAACAACTTTTCCTTTTTTTTCAGTTTTTCTGCAACTTCATGTGCTCTTGGACAAGTTCAGGCAGCAGACCGAGGCAGTTTGATTAAGAAATACATAAGAAACCAGAAAAGCACTCAGACAGTGCAGACCACTGCCAAGCAGCTCAGTTCAGGCAGTGGCTTTTCCACAACCCCTGTAAAAGATACAATCCTGGATCACCAGATCCAGAATAGTGTCAGGATCTGGACCAAACTCAGCACATACATGGAGGTTGTTATCCTGTATGAACACAACAAGTTTTGGGAACATCACTTAATATTTTGATTTTATATGAATTATTGAATGTTGTCAATGGGATTTCCCATTATAAAGTTCAATGTTTTTTATGACGTCAATCCCAAAATGTAACGGCTTCTTCCTTGGACCAAACCACACCTCTGGTAAAATTTTCCTGTAAATCCATCTGTACTGTAATCTTGCTAACAAACAGACAAACAAAAAAAAGAAAACAAAACATATGGCATCAAAAACATAACCTCCTTGGTGGAGGTAATTATCCCCACCAATGATTGTTTTCTGTTGTCTTTATAAATGTGCTGAAGGTTTTAAGTCTTAAGGCAGGGGTGTCCAAAATACAGCCTGGGGTCAAACTGCGGCCTAAAATCATTTTGTTGGCCCTTGCCTAACTGTAAAAATTAAATGAATTTTGGCCCATGTTAGGATATGAAGTATCTTAGAAACATCACTAGGCTTAAAATTGAGGGACAACTTGAATGGTAAGCAAATTTACAAGTGACAACAAAATAAATCTTGTTAACCTGATGGATGAATTGTCTCATGGCAGCGTAGCAGAATGATCTCCGACAAAGTTTGACAGCTTTGTGCAGTTTGTTCTTGTTTTGTGTATAAATGTGGAAATCAGGGCAGCACGGTGCCACAGCAGGTAGTGCACGTGTCTCACAGCAAGAAGGCTGCTGGTTCGATCCCCATGTCAGTCAGGGTCTTTCTGTGTGGAGTTTGTTCTCCCCGTGCATACCTGGGTTCTCTCCAGGCACTCCTGCTTCCTCCCACAGACCAAAAACATTGCCCTTAGTAATGAGTGTGAGCGTGATTGGTTGTCTGTCTCTCTATGTGGTCCTGTGATTGGCTGGTGACCAGTTCAGGGTGTACCCTGCCTCTTGCCCAATGCCAGCTGGGATAGGCTCCACCCCCCATGACCCTGAAAGTATAAGTGGTATAGATAATGGATGGATGTGGAAATGACCCAGTGCCTCTCTTCTCTGCTGTGAAGAGCAGATTTCTCCTCTTGATCAGGAATGGATCTGGTGGGGGCCAGGTTCAAACCTGCCCTCTGAAAACTAATTGGTTGCCCCAATTTCTTCAGTGATTGGGTATTTGCCTTGCCAACCCACGGATAAAGAGCTGTAATGTTGGCTGCCTTTACATTAGACTGGGTGTACTAACTGTATTACCTTTAAGTTGGGATGTATTAAAAGTGTCATGGTGTCGTCATATTTTTCTAGTAGTTGCCCTCGGTTGAAAAAAGTCTGGACACCCTTGTCTTATGGGGTCAGGTCAAGAGTAGGGATGGGCGATACAGACCAAAATGTACATCTCATTTCTTTTTTTTTTTTTTTTTTCTTTTAAAAATGTTGAACTGGGTTGTGTGGCGTCATGGTTGTGCCAAACTACAAGATTGTTTGTTGTTCCCAATGTTGGGCAGTAAGAGCACAGTCAGGTTAAGATCTG
Organism: Cetoscarus ocellatus; assembly: GCA_037902135.1. Classification (NCBI taxonomy): domain Eukaryota; kingdom Metazoa; phylum Chordata; class Actinopteri; order Labriformes; family Labridae; genus Cetoscarus; species Cetoscarus ocellatus. Next base: position 471,466 of record JBAMNC010000895.1, on the reverse strand, counting down.
GCTGATACTGCCTGTTATGATCTGAGCTCAAGGCACTTCAACGCCAGCTTCACTTTGAGAGAAATGTTTACGCCTACAAAACAGATATTTGCTGATGGATTTTCAGTGCTCTGTAACATGCAGTTCACATCTTGTACATTTCTTAAAAATACACTCACTTATGAAAAACTCAATGAATCCAATGTTCTCACAAAATAATTCTAAAGCTTTCAGAGAGAAATTCACAGAAAAAGATACAAAAACAAGTGAAATACAGTAGTAACCTTTAAAGCTGCCATAACAACCTCACAGCAGAGATCTGAACACATGACCAACTAAAAAGCACTCGGAGCAAACCTCCGCCAAGGTAACTCACATATTGCTGTTACATCTATAAGCAATAGTTCCATGATATACGTAGTTATCATCATAATATGGTTCCCTGACCCTGAAAACCCATCATGTTGATATCATCATTGGTTAGGCAGTTGTTGAGCAAAAACCATTGTCATTTTTAAGTTGGGCCATTACAAACATCTCCTGAACATTTCAGCAAAATCTGTCCAGTGGTTTTTGTGTCATCTTGCTAACAAACAAACAAACAAACAAACAAACAGACAACCAAACAAACAAACAGGAAAAAATATGACCTCCTTGGCAGAGGTAACTAGCTGTCAGTCTTTTTTTACACTGTCGAGTGTTTGCTGTAACGAAGCTCAAAAACAATCACATCAGTGACCCCGCAGGGTCAAAACAAACCGTCACTTCACCGCGTTTGTGACTTCAGCTCCTTCTGCTGTCTGTCTGTGCAGAGGAGAAGACAGATTTGTTCTCTTTCCAACATCGTCCTGTAACATGCTCCTGTATCAGGGTGCTTGTTTTTTCTGTGTGGCAGCTTCTTTCAGTAAAGCCTGAAAGTCCGGAGATAAAACCAGTTTGTGGTCGACGTTACCCAACACCATCATGTCTCCAGTCCGACCATCAGACAGACGCACTGACACCAGTTGCTGAAGGGAGAAGAAGGAGGAATCATTTGTGTATTAATAATGAGTGAGTGGCTCAGCTCATTGCATTACTTAAATATGATGGTCTTCTTGGTAAAGGAAAAGTGCAAGAATTTAAATACAAACCCAACGAGCTGGGTCTCCCCTGTCTGAAGGAATATTGTTATGCGGCTAAGCATAGACTATTATACCCCTGTCAGACTGACCAAAAAACCCGTTTAAACCCGGTAACAATCGGCTCCTGTCGGCAGTTTGAAAGGGTCTAATCGGCATTTCGACCCGGGTTGACTGGCCCTGGAAGCGACACAGGTTTTTTATCGGTTCGCCTCCGATTTGCTCCAGTGGGAACATCACACCCTGGTCAACCCGCTAATTTACGGATGACGTCGGCATAACGTGCCCATGGCATTACATTGCGCCCGTCCCCTCCATCTGTAACTTACGTGACTCTTTGCCATCTCAACAACAAATTCCATCCGCCCTTGTATCATCAGAGCTCGAATGTCGTTCAGTCTGCACTGAGTTTGTATATTTTAAAAGAGGGACAAAAGTACAAAGTACAGAAAACAGCTGACCAAAGTGTCCACGGCTAACATGCTCCTATCCATTGTTTACATGGTCGTGCTTCGTCGCGCTGATGTCAACGTGATGACATCAGCGCGACACACCAGAGTAAAAAAACAGCCACGCAGCTCGTCTGCTGCCGATTAGATTCGGGTCTGGTAGCAGGGGGAATGTAGTCACTTGCAGATTGTTAGCGGGTTATCCCGCGTTGAAAAAACCTGCGTTGACCCACTAATTTTAGGGTGGAAGCGGTATTAGTTTGCCTCTGTGCACCAACATTCACTAGAGTAGAAGTCCCAATGGTTAAGGACATATCAGTAATAGCTTTACTGGCAGATAATAAGCTTCAGGATCATTTGAGGGTCTTGGAAGATCACATATCTGACAATCTTTAGAAATGCAGGAAATACTGAAAACTTGCAGGCTCAGAGACCCATCCAAAATACTGAGGTGGTGTGCTTAAGATCCAGACTCTGAACCAAATAAAAGTGACAAAAAAGGTTACTAAGGGCTTAAATGCAAATGCAGACAGGTGATTAACCTTACATATAAACAGTTCTTCTCCAGAAATACTGGGACACCAACAAATACAAACAAAGAGCAAAGTTTGATTTTTTAAGTGGAAACGGTTTGTTGGCCTCATTTGTTTCCTCAACAAAGAAAATTAATCATTAGCCTTTTAAATATTTATACAAGTTTGGTAAAGTTTGGTTTGATTATGATAAAATTATAAATTAAACAGTATTTTATTGATTATAGATGGTTCTAGTTGGCACAGGTTACCTGTGGGGCAGGTAAATTATAATCATTTAAATTCTGGCACAAAAATATTGACTGCTGAGAGGATGGGTTCATTTTTATGATTTTTCTCTTGCTCAACATACAGAGTAAACAAATTATATCTTAATGACATTGGTATATTCAGAGGACATTCTTAGTTGATGGATGGTGCATTTACAACTCTTCTGACTTTAGACAAACTACACCGCCGGGTTGATTTAAGGGCTTTGATGAAAGCTTGGTGTCTTTAACGTCCTGTTTTTTCACAATCATAGTGATTTTCTGCAAATATATACCATGTAATCCCTTTTTTGAGATTATTTTTGGGCTTTTTTGTGCCTGTATTGACAGGAGAGAGAGAGAGAGAGATAGTGGATAGGCTTGTGCAAACTGGCCACAGGCTGAAGTCAAATCAGGGCCGGCAGAAGCATGTATATGGGTGGCGCCTGGTTGCTTACCACTCCACCAAACCAGCATCCATGCTGTATATAAAGTACAAAACCCAAAACCAGTGAAGTTGGCAGGTTGTGTAAATCGTAAATAAAAACAGAATACAATGATTTGCAAATCCCGTTCAACCTATATTCAATTGAATACACAGCAAAGACAAGATACTTAACGTTCGAACTGGTAAACTGTGTTATTTTTTGCAAATATTAGCTCATTTTGAATTTGATGCCTGCAACATGTTTCAGAAAAGCTGGCACAAGTGGCAAAAAAGGCTGAGAAAGTTGAGGAATGCTCATCAAACACTTATTTGGATCATCCCACAGGTGAACAGGCTAATTGAGAACAGGTGGGTGCCATGATTGGGTATAAAAGCAGCTTCCCTGAAATGGTCAGTCATCCACAAACAAGGATGGGGCGAGGGTCACCACTTTGTGAACAAATGCGTGAGCAAATTGTCGAACAGTTTAAGAACAACATTTCTCAACGAGCTATCGCAAGGAATTTAGGGATTTCATCATATATGGTCCGTAATATCATCAAAAGGTTCAGAGAATCTGGAGGAATTACTGCACGTAAGCGGCAAGGCCGAAAACCAACATTGAATGCCCGTGACCTTTGATCCCTCAGGCGGTACTGCATCACTGTGTAAAGGATATCACCACATGGGCTCAGGAACATTTCAGAAAACCACTGTCAGTAACTACAGTTCGTCGCTACATCTGTAAGTGCAAGTTAAAACTCTGCTATGCAAAGTGAAAGCCATTTATCAACAACACCCAGAAACGCCGCCGGCTTCGCTGGGCCCGAGCTCATCTAAGATGGACTGATGCAAAGTGGAAAAGTGTTCTGTGGTCTGACGAGTCCACATTTCAAATTGTTTTTGGAAAGTGTGGTCGTCGTGTCCTCCGGACCAAAGAGGAAAAGAACCAGCCGGACTGTTATAGGCGCAAAGTTCAAAAGCCAGCATCTGTGATGGTATGGGGGTGTATTAGTGCCCAAGGCATGGGTAACTTACACATCTGTGAAGGCACCATTAATGCTGAAAAGTACATACAGGTTTTGGAGCAACATATGTTGCCATCCAAGCAACATCTTTTTCATGGATGCCCCTGCTTATTTCAGCAAGACAATGCCAAGCCACATTCTGCACGTGTTACAACAGCGTGGCTTCGTAGTAAAAGAGTGTGGGTACTAGACTGACCAGCCTGTAGTCCAGACCTGTCCCCCATTGAAAATGTGTGGCGCATTATGAAGCGTAAAATACAACAACGGAGACCCCGGACTGTTGAACAACTTAAGCTGTACATCAAGCAAGAATGGGAAAGAATTCCACCCGAAAAGCTTCAAAAATTGGTCTCCTCAGTTCCCAAACGTTTACTGAGTGTTGTTAAAAGGAAAGGCGATGTAACACAGTGGTAAAAATGCCCCTGTGCCAACTTTTTTGCAATGTGTTGCTGCCATTAAATTCTAAGTTGATGATTATTTGCCAAAGAAAATAAAGTTTCTCAGTTCGAACATTAAATATCTTGTCTTTGCAGTGTATTCAATTGAATATAAGTTGAGAAGGATTTGCAAATCATTGTATTCTGTTTTTATTTACGATTTACACAACGTGCCAACTTCACTGGTTTTGGGTTTTGTACAACACATGGTTATATAGAATCTTTACACACATGCACTCAGAATACCTGCAGGAAGGAGAAGGCAGCTCCCTCTGAAACGTCCATGACGATGTCTCCAAGCTTCAGCTCCACCTTCCCCGACCTCCTGATCTGCAGTTTACCCAGAAGCCCCTCTGGGAACTGGGACAGCACCGGGCAGCCCTCCTTCACCAAGGACTCCTGAGGAGAGACAGGATGAAAGAATGAAGTCAGTAACAATTCAATATCTTGTTGATACATCAGATTTAGACAGAAAATGCTCTAATAGTGCAAATACTGGCAGAGATTTTTGCCTTCAGAGCTCTTCTAGTTTTACATGAGACTTACATCTGGTTTTAATCTGTTTTACCAAATTTTTATTTATCTTACTGAGTCCTTGATGTTTTATTCTTCTAACTGCTTGGAAATTTTTAACCCACTTCTTGCCTTAAAGTCACTTTGAGCCTCATGATTTTATGGATGAAAAGTGTTCTTCAAATAAAACATTGATTGTCAAAAAGTGGGCTGTGAGGGATCATAAAAAATGAATAAAAACATTAGCTTCATTGAAACCACATCCTTAAAGATCATACATTAATGAATTACAATTTTAAGTCCCAGATAAAAACACCCTGGATTTTTCACTTTAAATGTTCACTTTTCATCAGTTACACAGAAGAGTATACTGTACCAGTATAACTGTGGTGTCACAGTTATACTGGTGTTTAAATTAACTGTGAACATTTCTATAAAAATGATGATGATTTTAAGCATTAATAATGTTTCAAAGGCAGGAAAGTTTCCAGGAACAGTATAAAACAACATGTAGGATTCTGTATTGAAAAATAAAGCATAGATTATTGATACAACACTACGCATTCATACTGAATCTGTCTATGAAACAAGGTGGTTAATATTTTGTACCTCATGTCATGCCTGTATGATGGATCTGTGGGCCCCAGAGGGTTTCAAAAGGGGCCATAGTATACTGAGTTTGGGAAAGGCTGGAATGGAGTTGAGTTGAACTGAGCTGAATAACTGTCAGGAGCTTTTATGATAACCATAATATTCATTCTTCTATTGGGCAATATCAGAAAACCTTTAATAAAAAAAAAACAATATTATATATATTACAATATGCTCTACAGACCAGGCTACACAGACGCTGAACTCTGTGCTCTCAACAAGTACTTTTACTAACTCCTGGATCTGGGTCTGATTCTATTTACTTCATTTGAGTCTTAAAGTAATTTTCTGTCATTATGTGAAAAAAATAATAGTTTTATGAAACCTGCAGTATCAAAGCACAGATGCTGCATGAAATTATACATTCTATGCAATTAAACAAATGGTTTAGCACATTCAGCACGGAAATTGAATTATTATTCTTATTTTTCAAATGACAAAAGTATCAGCACTCGCAATGACAGTCTTTGACTTTTATTAAATTTTATGCAGTAGCAACATCATCAGCGTTTTTTATATAATTTATTTATTTGCTATTATCTTTTTTTTTTAATTATTAGTATCAATACTTATTACTCTTATCTCAATTACTTATTTTCATCTACTGATGTATGTCATTTATTTGTGATTGTTCTTGGATGGATTTCAAACTGAATTTTAAGTTTTGGGTCTCTCTACACATTTGCAATTAACTCATATATCATGGTATGTATTTATGTTTATTTTGTTTCAACATCTTTTTACAGTATTCTCCCTTGTTCTTGACGTGTATCCTCTCTGTTTCTTTGTTAATCATCTACTTGGCCGGTCACCTGGTCTTAATTATTTTAGATGGTCACACACACAAGTGTCACAAACGCTGATGAGAGCTTTGGGCTGAAACGCGTTCATTTTGTTGCAGCTGCATAAATGTTAACAAAAATTAAAGACTTTCATTATGAGTGCTGATGCTTTTGTCATTTGGGTTCAATACATTTTTGAGTCAGCACTGACAACAAGTGTCTTGTTTTATGAGTAGAGCATGACTTCTAAAAACATGAAATACTTAAAGTATTCTTATTTTTCATGCAGCATTCTCATTTTGAAAAGCGTTTCTCGTCTTTTCTCAGTTTGAGCATTGAAAAAGATCCTATTTAAAATACTAAATTGCAATTATTTTTTACCTACATTACAATTTAATGAAACTTGTATCAACAAGAGGAATGACAGGTTTTAACTCTTTGACATATTTTAATCAAAAATATAGATTAAAATGATTATTATTAGTGGTCTAAAAAGATCAGTGGGCCTCACTGCGGTTTGTTGAAACTGTGATTAACTGTTTGGTTCTGGTCTCTGCGTGTAAGAAAATACCATCTGTCTACAAATATACTACATTGCCAAAAGTATTCGCTCACCCATCCAAATAATCAGAATCAAGTGTTCCAATCACTTCCAGGGCCACAGGTGTATAAAATCAAGCACCTCGGCATGCAGACTGCTTTTACAAACATTTGTGAAAGAATGGGTCGCTCTCAGGAGCTCAGTGAATTCCAGCGTGGAGCTGTGATAGGATGCCACCTGTGCAACAAATCCAGTCGTGAAATTTCCTCGCTCCTAAATATTCCACAGTCAACTGTCAGCTGTATTATGAGAACGTGGAAGTGTTTGGGAACGACAGCAACTCAGCCACGAAGTGGTAGGCCACGTAAACTTACAGAGCAGGGTCAGCAGATGCTGAGGCGCATAGTGCGAAGAGGTCGCCAACGTTCTGCAGAGTCAATCGCTACAGACCTCCAAACTTCACGTGGCCTTCAGATTAGCTCAAGAACAGTGCGCAGAGAGCTTCATGGAATGGGTTTCCATGGCCGAGCAGCTGCATCCAAGCCATACATCACTAGGTGCAATGCAAAGTGTCAGATGCAGTGGTGTAAAGCACGCCGCCACTAGACTCTAGAGCAGTGGAGACGCGTTCTCTGGAGTGACGAATCGCACTTCTCCATCTGGCAATCTGATGGATGAGTCTGGGTTTGGCGGTTCATATGTGAGTCAAGGCAGGTGAGCGAATACTTTTGGCAATATTGTGTATGTGTGTACGGACAGAGGCAAAAACAAATATAATTCATTCATGGTATCAAATGCTTCAGCTCATTCTGTTTGCAAATAAAGTCACTTCACTACTGAAAGAACTGCTGGAACATTCAAAAACATCTCCACAAAGAGTTTATGTTTATAAACCTCAACACGTGATCCTGAAAAGTATTTCACTCACTGATAAAACAGCATCATTGATTTGGTATTTTTACTTTTACTCACTTGTGCTTGTAGATACGAGGACCTCTTGTCCTCTGCCTTTCCATCCTTCTTGGCAGGTTTTCCTGCTGTAGTTCCTGCTGCAGGCTCGACCTTCAGTCCAGATGCTTTGCAGGGCATACAGTCAGGCAGCTGCATGAAGAAGAGCTCTTCTCTGCCCGACAGACTCAGATCCTGGAGCAGCTCAGCCAGAGACGGCTGCTCCTGTTTGTGTTCCTCTGCTACACGGCCTCCTCGACTCTGAGCTCCGCAGGACGGCGGTCTGAACAGAGGAGGGTTCTCTGCACCTGGAGAGAGAAAAACAAACCCAGGAGTGAAGTGTCACAGTGAAGGAGAACTTGTTTAAGTGTTTCAGTCAGCAGTAGGGCTGAAAGATTTATTGTCTTCAGATCGAAATTGCAATTTCAGACATTGAATCATGTGATTGCCCTGATTGCTCCTGACTGACCCAGGATCTGTTGTGTCAACTATTTTACACATTTGCAGGCAATTTGCATTTATGGAAGTGCTGGTCAGCAGGTCAGCAACACAAAGCCTCTGTTTAGGAGAAGAAGTTGGAGTATCCCTTAAATAATGAAAACAGATTATTGATCATCAATATAAGATGATGAATAATCTGTTATGTGCTTTTGATCATTGATTTCCTTACTGTTGTCTATACTGTAAACATAGTGAATACTGCACTGAAGCTTGATTTGAAGAAAACCGTGAACTGAATTGAAATCACAATATCAGCCCTAGTCAGCAGTAACATCTGGAGGTGATGTTCTTACATGTGCTGATGGACTGACTCAGAGGAAGCTGGATCGGTTTCAGCTTTACATCGTTCCTCAGACCAGGATCATCTATGAACTGGGAAAGAAAAAGTACATTATGTTGAGGTGTGGGTCATTTTTGCTGTTATTAGGGATGCACAACATAAACAAAGCATTATCAGTATCTTCAGATAGTAGCTCCATACAGTAATTATCGGTACTAGCAGATATGAGAATTTTTGCTTGTATTTACAGGCAATATATTGGTCATAAGAATTGCCCATTTGGTATATCCCATATATTGGCTGTAAAATTAGCAGAATGTAAAAATGTACCATAATAGTTTACTTCATTATCACTGAATATCCACGTTTATAAATCAAAAGTGTCATTTATTAAATTACACTAAATACTCACATCATCTCTCTGTAGTTTGGAGAGTATCTCATCTTCATCATCCTCAGACTCAGTCCTCTCCTTCTTCACCACTTTACACACAGGGGAGCTGGTGGAGTCGTAGGGGTCTGCAGCTCCACGCCAGCCTGAACAGAACAGCAGGTCAAGAACATCCGGGACAGAACTTTGACTTTGACAGTGAGACGCAGAGCCACAGTCTGTGTACCTGTTTTGCGTATGGTGTCTGCAGGTCCTTGTTCAAAGATGGAGTGAGACTGGATGGTTGGAGGTCTCTCCCTCCTCCTTCCTCTGTTCTCTCTCCTCCTCTCGTCCCTCGCTCTTCTGTCCTTTTTGGGAGGGGCACGGACTTCTTCCTTCAACCTGAGCATGGATCAAAATTTACATTCAGCAAAAAGATATTTCATAACATAACCTCAGATATTGGGACAAGAAAAGTCTTCTGATGGTCACTTACTCCTCTTTAGTCTTCCTCACAGTGTGGATGTTTGGCTCAAAGGTTTTCTGCAAAGACAGAAACAAAAACATCAATTTCTTTGTTGGCTGACATTTGAAAATGGAGATTTGCAAACACATGCTGCATTTATTATGCTGCCATGTCTCTAGATAGCCACAGAAAAAACAGAAATCTTATTTTTGTGTGTGGGGTGATAATTTAGCGTCTTTTCCAGGTGCAGATCGAGGTTTGTTTTGGCATCAGCTAACGGCAACTGCTTTTTAACAGGCACTTTTGTTGACAACCAGCTGGTGTACAAAGTAGAGATGCACAATATTATCAGTTTGATATCTGTATCGGCCAATATCAGCCTCAAAAGTTAAGTATTGGTATTGGCTGATATTGAAAATTTTGCAGATATTAACAGCTGATTCATTGGCCACACATATCAGCCATATACCAGCTGGAAAATTGGCAAATTATACAAATGTGCAATATTGATGCACCTTCTCATCACTACATGGGTCCATTTAAAAATCAAGGGTTTCATTTTTCAGGAGCTAAATGCTGTTTTTCTTGTTTCACATCTGGTCCTTGCAGAAATATACTGTAACACTGCAGAAACAAGGCCAAAATTGGAGTCAGCAATCAAACTGATGAGCATGTTTTTGGTCTGTGGGAGAAGTGGGAGTGCCCAGAGAGAACCCACACATGCATGGGGAGAACATGCAAACTCCACACAGAAAAGGCCCTGACCGAGCCGGGGATCAAACCAGCAACCTTCTTGCTGTGAGGCACGAGCGTGCTGTCCCACCATGCTGTCTCAAAAATAATGTTAAGTTATATATTTTTTCTGAATTAAATAAGCAGCCTCTCGAATGTTTTAGGACAACTTTTGCTGGAAGTGCCCAGGTCAAAGTACAAGCACTGGGGTGACCAAGTCTTTTCTGTTGCTGCTCTCAGGCTCTGGAAGAAGCTCCCTGCCGAAATGCCTGACCTGGGCCTCTTCAAATCTGGACTGAAAACGTATTTATTTAGGTTGGTTTTTAATACCCAGTACCGTGGTGACACTTTTACTTTATTTTATTGCTTTTGTTGTTTTTATTGCTTTGCATTGTTTTTATTTATTCTTTTTTATTTACTATCTATTGTAAAGCACTTTGGTTCACGGAAAGGGTTGTTGTAAAGGGCTGTATAAATAAAGAACATGTACATTTACATTTCACTTGTGTGAGCACATTAACAAAGTAAAAAAATAAAATAAAATTCAAAACCCATTTTGAACATTTCTTGTGGTGTGTAAGAGGTTGGGATAACAGAAAACTAAATTTTTTAGCTATTATTTTATTTGGTAGGGTACTTAAAATAATATTTTTGCACCACTTTTACAACAACAATCTTTACATTTTACTTTAGGACATTTATTATTTGATCATAATGATGTCTTTTTATTGTTTGATTAAAATCTCACAGATGGGAGAAAAATCACTGAAGTCTAGTGATTAAACAAATCAACATTCATACGTCCAGCCTTTTGTTATCACTCCTAACCTTCGGTTTCTTGAGGGCTCCTCCCAGAGTCAGGTCCCTGGTTATCAGAGATGTCAGTCTTCCAGGAGGGGCGGTGGAGGACAGACTCCTTACCCGGCCAGCGAGCCCCCTTCCCGGCTTGAAGCTGTGCCCAGCCCCGCTGCTGAGGCCGGAGGACCCGGGGACACTCGCTGTATCTCCCGGGTCAGTCATTTTGTATAAAACAGTCCTCTTTCTTCTCCTTAAGCTAAAACTTTACTCCTCATGAGGCTTAAAGGTGAAGCCCCCCTCTTGAGCCCACTGTTGTGGCAGTCTTAAAAGCTAAAAGAAATTATCCTCCATTTTGTTTCAGCGGTACCAAAACAAACTGCGCCAGATGCAAACCTGCACTCCCCGTGAGAAAGGACGTCCTTATCATGAAGCAGCATAACATTTTAGATTAATTTGAGTTATTCTGGGTCCAACCTTTCGTCATTTATAACAGTTCATATTTTAATATACCTCTTAATCATAAAACAGCTGAGTTTCCAGGGAGTTGTTGCGGAAAACATGCAGGTCCTCCTGCTGCAAAAATGTTAAAAACACGTCTTCAAAACAGTTTCACTAACCCTGGAGATCACTGAAGCAGTTTGTTTATCCAGTTTAAAAATGCCACTTCCCGTGTTTCTTCTTCTGCACCGTTTTTGTTGTTCTTATCCGGTGCTGCACACAGATGACCGCAGGAGGGCGCTGTCCGACACGGAGTGTGCTGCGACTACTGCATATCTGTCAGTCTATATCAGACTTATTTTATATTAAAAATATTACTGTACAAAGTTCAGTCCACATTTATTACACTAAGTCCTGATTATTCTCTTCTTTTATCCCTCATGTCTGAAGGAGACAAAAGCTGGTAAACTTTCTCTGATAATTTCACAGTGTAAATGTTTTTCCTCACATTGTTTGGCACATTTTGACTAATTTCCACATTTCAAACACAAATTACTTACCTCACCTTTCTTCACTGTGCAGCAAATAATGGTTACACAGAGCCTTTAAGGGGATATTTTTGTCCCCATCTAACATGCCTTAAAAATATCATTTTAATATTTTTTCAACTCTTTTTCATAAATCATTTAATCCACACAGTCCTGATCATTACTACAAATGATTCAATTATTTCCACAGGTTAAACCATTTAAATGCCCATTAGAACCATTTAAGTGTCAAGTTTAATGTTTTAGATTCCCATATGTTCAAAAGTGCACATTTCCATGGCCAATGATTAGTAACAACGTTGTTTGTATGGATTTTGTCCTTTTTCTGCCTGATCAGAATAAGGGAAAAACTCCTTAATTTCTTAAAAAGGGACACTCAAAAAATATTAATCCATCTATCGATTATCTATTCCAGTGATTCCCAACCAGGGGTACATGTACCCCTAGGGGTACACGAGCACATTGCAGGGGGTACGTGGAAACATTTAATAATTTATTTTCAACTTGGAAGTACTGAGATAAGCCTGTCAATAAAAGTGTATGTGTGCTACTTCTATTTTCCCTGGGGAGACAATAACCTGTGGCACAGGTTGTCTTTTACAGACAGTTCCCGAGTGTTTGGTGCTCTGATGTTGCTGTACTTCACCGCAAAAGAAGCACTGAGGCTGCGGTTGGTCTGCAGACGTAGAAGTGAATTTATACAGTATAAACTAGGTTGATTATGTTCTACTTTAAAGAATCATCAACACGCATGAGTGAGGGGGTACTCATGGTATGACGAAAAGACTCAGGGAGTACACAAGACAAAAAAAGGTTGGGAACCAGTGACCTATTCAATTATCCTTTTGGGGTTGTGGGGGCTGGAGCCTATCCAAGCTGACATTGGGCGAGAGGCAGAATACATCCTAAACCGGTCGCCAGCCGATCGCAGGGCCACATATAGAGACAGACAACCATCAATGCTCACACTCATACCAATTTGGAGTCACCAGTCCACCTAATGTGCATGTTTTTGGTTTGTGGGAGGAAACCGGAGTGCCCGGAGAGAACCCATGCATCATGGGGAGAACATGAAAGGCCCTGACCGACCCAAAAATATCATATGTAAATTTTTTTTTTTTTTTTCAATGATGTTTTTTATCCACTTCAGTCCTGATCAGAACTAGAAAAAACTGGAATTTTCTGGAGGGATTGATACAACAATGATTAGTTACAACATTGGTACTTATGGATTTGTATTTCTTGCTTGGTCAGAATAAAAAAACTCCTTAATTTCTGAACCGTGTATGAGGTTGGATGCATTCAAATTGAAAAACAAGGCATCAGCTACTCCAAAGAGTCTTTTAAAACTGTTTATTTAATTTGGTTGCGCCTCATTTGTCATACAAGTGAAGGACCCAACAGTGGTGAAAGGAATACAAAAATACTTTACTCCAGTAAAAGTGCAGTTACTTTAATGAAAGTTTAGGTAAGAACAATTACAAGAACTGTAAGAATCTTCTCAAGCTTAATTTAATCTTAAAGCAGGAATAGAGAATGGTTACCACAAGGGCCATATTGAAACTAGCTTTACCACCAGAGAGCAAAATTAAGATAAGATAAATATAAGGGACAAATATTTGTATCTATCATATGAGGTCACATTATCGACACTATTTGTACAGTGCTTAACAAATTTACTAAATCAAAAAAGAAAACCATCCAAAAATCATAAAGTACTTGCAGGTGGAATATTTCATTTTCAGCGAGCTCTCCACATTTTACCATTTTTGGAGTATTAAGGAATATCGAACTGATTTCAGCTTTTTCTCCCAAAATTTGAGCCGCCCGGCTCACAGGGCTTCTCTGAAAGTCAGAAATGAATCAAGCAGAATATTCAGCCACAAAAACAAAATGTTCTGTTCAGGAGGCAAGCAAGGAACTGTAATTGAACATCTTAATCATGAAATCATAACGTGCTTTTTTTTGTTTGTTTGTTTGTAAAACAGAAAATTTGAAAATTTTATGGATAACAACAAGTGTTGGACTTATTCAAATTAATGTCTACATAGCTAATAAAAAAGAGCAATTCACAAATTTTCCTGATAACTCACCCAATGTGTAGAACCGGATATTGTGCAGTATGAACAAGAAATGATCCTGACATAACTCTGTGCTCACAGATGTAATCTTGGTAGAGTATATTTACCAAACGTTAGACAGCGAAAGAAAGGAGGGTCATGAGCCACATTCAGTTTTGATGTCAGAGATTCAACAAGGTGCTGGAAACAGATTTTGGTCCATTTTGACATGATCACATCATGCAGTTGCTGCAGATTTGCCAGCTGCAAAACCATGACGCAAATCTCCCATTCAGCCACACCCCAAAGATGCCCTATTGACTGTGGGGGGCACTGGATAGCAGGAACCCCATAGTTGTCTCCCAGAAACCAGTTTGAGATTATTTGAGCTTTGTGACATGGCGTGCTCCACTGCTGGAAGTAGCCATCAGGAGATGGGCACTGTGGTCATAAAGGGATGGACGTGGTCAGCAACAACACTGAGGCAGGCTGTAGGGTTTAAATGCCCAGATTGTGCTAAGTGAACAAAAGTACAAGATTTTCCCCACAACATCAAACATCACTGATCCATGCTTTCATGTTTTTTACCCCAAATTCTCACCCTACCATCTGAATATTTCACGATACAAAGTTTCTCACAAAATAACTCAAAATGACATGTTTTGCTTTAATTTTGTCCTTCTTTCACTTTTTCAGAACTTTGTCACAACTGTCTTTGGCTTGCCGGTCCTGCTGCACATGCTGTGGACCACGGTGACGATGAACACGATAACGAGAAACCCAGCCACCGCTGACAGGCCGATCATCCCCTGCCGTCGATAATCTGTCAGGTGAACTAACCGGAAACAAACAAAAAGAAAAGTCATGAGGCAAACAATCACAAAAAAACCAGAGTAAAAATAAAAAAAACTAAGTGTATTTGAAGTGCAGAGTCAGCAACACTAATAACCTTTCTGTTGAGTCAGGACATTACTGCTGTTAAATAATAAAAATCAGTCTGCTTTATCAGAGGAGCTCGTAAATGTTATCCACGTGAGGCTGTGGCTTCATGTTTTATGGAGATCAGGTCAAAGTGCTGCTGGTCTTACAGCCACTTATCTGTTTCAAGTAATGAAGGAGTATTTTCATGTGTTTATGCTCATATTTTTATTTTGCTGTATAGGTTTAGAGAGAAGAGACGTCACAATGCAAGAAAAGTACTATGGCCACCTAAACAGCAGTCCGAGGTGCATATTAGCTGTAAATGTATTTAATTGAAGTAAAATATGTTAAAATTTGCACAAAAATGTCTAATTTAATCTAAAAATAACCCCAACCAAATCATAGCATCATCATAAATCTTAGGGTAAGACCAAATGACCTTGACCTTTGAACTCCTGAATCTACCTTGTATTGGTGTGGAATTTTTCTGTGATCAATTTTTATTCAAATTTTTTTATCATATAATAAGAAAAAACAATGTAGACGTTGTCATTGCCAAGAAAATAAATACACACACACACACACACACACACTCAAAAAAAAACAAAAAACAAATCAGTAATAATAATAGTTTAGAAAAATGTGTGCATGTGCATCAGCCAGTCTAAAAGTTGATGGTTATAATTGTGGAGAAAAAGTGGATTTGAGAGAAAAGTTATGGGAGGAACTCAGGTTTGTACAGCCAGCGATCATTCTATTAGAGAGATGTCTCTGAAATGATTAAACTATTCTTTTATTGTTGGTCAGCTGAAAACCAGGACTGAATTATGGTCTTTTTGTGTCGGTTGAACCTGCAAATAAAAATTTTTAGCAATCAAATCAGTATTATCTCTACAGATGAAGTCATCATTAAATAATATTACTGAAGCTTGTTCAGGTATTGGATCTATTGTGGGAATTTTAACAGAGTTTGACAGGATGCCCTCCTCACATTCTGAAAAAACCCATATTATGTTGTTTGGAGGCACGATAGGGGAAACAAGTTGACCCCCTCTTTGTTTCTTCTCCAGAGGTAGAAACAGAGGTGTGATATTGAGAAAAAGGCATGTATACACAGTGGGAGACAGGAGCGCTGCGAGTGAGCCTCTTTGCCTTTGTGTGTATGTGGCGGCAACACCGTTACCTGCATATCCAAGTCGTATTGCAGCGTGAATTTACACAGATATTGCAGCCTCGCGGAACTAATGTGAATGTCTCTGGCTGTAAATATAGCAGAACCTTGTTATGGCCCTTTTCTGTAAAGGCACTGTGACTGGGCTTGAGACTTTAATTAAGGGGGCCCTAATTTCCTGGCGCAACGCAGGGTTGCGCAGCCTGGCGCATCCCGCACAGTGGTAATTTTGTCCGGTGCACCCCCGTGCGCAGCCAATTTGGCAATTTGGTAGACTGGCTGCGCCGAGATGGGTGTGACGGTGCACCAGGGGGAGGTGTCGACAGATTCAGGTTGACGCAGTGACAATTTCATGCCAAAAAAAATGCGTGGAAGGTGCGCTGAAAGCTCACCAGCTCCAACCTGGTCTATACTCGGCGAAGGCATCATTTGATTGGTTGAAGATTACACTCGGTTGTGTTAAACCCACTCATGCCTCCTCTTCTCCCTCTCTGCCACTTGCGCCAGTGGGAAGGATGGAGGCTCGCTGCGCCGTGCACGAAACTTGCAAAATGCCCTGGACACAACCCATTGGTGCAGCACAGCGCGGCGTAGGGCAGGTGTGCTGCACCTGCACCTGGTCTACGAAATTAGAGCCCAAGGTGTCATGGTAAGGGACAGGAAACGAAACTAATTCTAGTTGAGATTCGATAACAATTCTCTCAAGAAATTGATAGCATTAGTCTTTTTTTGCTTGACAATTCTCTGATCAATTCTTTCCACTTTGACCCTGCCTTGCAAATCAAGTTAGTCAGCAGAAATGATAGCCAAGAAGTAAAAAATAGAATAATGCAAGACAAGGGACAGTAATGGTCAAAATTGTGGCTTAATTTGTGACAAAAATGCTAACTGCACAACGTTAAGTGGATGGAAACCAAAAACTTTGCTAAAGCATTTATCTATGCAGCAGAGCATTGAATATCAGGTATGATGTGTTTAATATTGATGACAATGAAAAGCTAATTATGTCTACGATATTCCACTGGAATTGATAAGGGCATCATTAAAGTACTGGATTGATAAGAAGAATCGATATTGCCATTGCTATCAATAAAGTCTTATCAATTCGCATCCTAGTCATGGCCATCTGCTCCCCAAGCACCCTCTAACAACATTAAAAGCAATGAAAATTGACTGTGCAGGAAATGGGACTGTTAAGATCATGTTCAAGAACAGAGATGAACATGGAGCCAGATGATGTTGAACTTCAACCACCAACCTCTGATATTGAATCATTTTTTCCCTTAGACTGTAAAAAAACTGGACGAAGCCATGTGACAGCAGCCCTTTTAAGTTAAGTGGAGCCTTTGGAACATCTGATGTCCTCTAATGGATGCTGCCATACTGCAGTGCCACGTCAACCAAAATTTAGCCTGACCTCCCCACAGACAGAGAAGCTGTGTTTAGGTGGGACCAATAGCAACCCTACATTTCCTAAACCAGAAATCCTCAGTATATCCTCAATAAAAGAAAAACGGGCATGATATAGAGCCCCCCACCCCACCCCAGTGAAAACACGCGTATAATAATAGCTACCTCCAGGCCAGCGTATGTTTGTTTGTTTGTCTGTTTGTTCGCAGGATTAAGCAAAAACTACTGGATGGGTTTTGCTGATGTTTCCAGGAGATGTTGGTAATGGCCCAACTTAAACATGATTAGATTTTGGTGGTGGTCCAGATAACTGTCATTAGCGAATGATCATTTTTGCTCAATAACTGTCTAACTAATAATGATATCAACATGATTCCAAGTGCTAGGTGTAGGTTTTCAGGGTCAAGGAATCATATTATGATGGTAACATTATCATGGAACTATTGCTAACAGATGTAGCAGCAATATGTGAGCTACCTTGGCGGAACCAGGCTGCAAAGATGTGTATTTTGGCTGTGAAAACCATTTTTTTCCCCGCATGCAATCATTAAAGGGTCAGGTTACTGCAGCCAGCCCCAAGTGGACACTAGGGGTACTGGAGCTGGATTATGTTGGTAAAAAATATTGCATTGTTTTATGGGAACCTTCAGGTATGTACATGTCTGACAATGTTATAAGTTAATTCTCGATGAGCTGCTACACGGCTTAGCCTTTAAAAGCTCACTGTTTCACTCTTCTGAGCATCTATGTTGGGGCAGCAAAGACAGTTTTTGAGGACAGAAAGCATCCTAACAAATGTCTCGTTGTATAGATGTTTTCTAAAGACACTTTGGAAGTATGTGATTAAAAGGTCAGAGTGAGAAAAAAATCATCTGGAAGTCTCCATTTAACATGGTCACTCTTTGAACTGCAACACTGCAAAGAGTGTTGTCTGGAAATTACAAACAACCTGCCTCCAGTCCATTCTGAAGGTGGTAACATACGTACCGTTAGAGGGCAATGTTGGTTACAGTACGTGTTATCGGTTTTATTTAATTTACTTTCCAAGATTTAAGTATTTGCAATTCCAACCCTCAACTTTACCCTTTGTATTTTAGTAACACAAGTTTAGCTCATCATCATGATGTTTAAATCGCAGAAAAATTGCATTATTTCAACCACTTACTGACATCTTCTCCTCCTGTGTTTGTTTCTGTGACAAGCATGGCTTCAGTATTCTTCAGTTCTCCATCATGAACCTCTGGTATTATTTTGAGAATACGGCACATCAGTGGGTACAAATCAACCATATTCAAAGGTCCTACTGTCGCATCGGTCTTGAAGTCCGGTCCCACCGCCCTGAAGA
The DNA here is from genome assembly GCA_037902135.1 of Cetoscarus ocellatus. Lineage (NCBI taxonomy): Eukaryota > Metazoa > Chordata > Actinopteri > Labriformes > Labridae > Cetoscarus > Cetoscarus ocellatus. The sequence goes on along the minus strand of JBAMNC010000895.1, from coordinate 452,772 downwards.
TCGCCCGCATGTCCTGAACTTCATTATCGAAGCCGTGCTCTCCTTTGTTGAAGATCAGTGGTAAAAACTGTGAGACAAAGAAACAAAAAAGTTTCAAGGCTCTTTTTATTTTTTTTTTGCTGGTACATCACAAGAAACAAAATTCATATTTGTTGTAAAGGGGTGAGAGGAAGCAAACATTCTGAGCCAAACTTGGAAACTGAAACTTTTTTCTCAATATTGTTTGAAATGTTTTGAGTTCTGCCTTGATATCAATATTGATAAATACCATCCATCCTAAAAAAAACTTATATCCTTTGCTTATGGACAATGGATTAAGAAAGTAATCAACATATTCAACAGTTTGATAGGCTTTGCTCTCACAGTCAGACGCTGTAGGTCTTCCAGGGGGCATTTTTACATAACAATCATTTTTTTTTATCTTTATGAATTTTAGACATTATATAAACTTATCTTTTTTTTTGTTTGAAATACTTTTTTTGTTGTTAATGTTTTCCAAATTGTTTAATGTATCTATGATTGAATGAACAAATTGTGCTGCAATAAAGTAAATAGGTACATTAATTTTTTTTGTAACATGTTTCATCAATAAGTTTATGTTGAACTTCTGTGACCATATCCTAAAATCACAGCTACCCTCTATTTATCTGCAGGTTTTATTACTCTATGTTTATTTCTAATAACTTTTTAAGTGCTTTCACTTCCTCCTGCTTTGGTTTCTTTTTATAAAATATGAAGTTATTTTTAGGATCTTAATTGTCCTTTTCAGTCAATGTAATTTATGTCTATAGGTGTTGTCCATATTGATGTTTGTGTAAATTATGGTACTGTTGTTCTAGTCTTGTTTTAACAAAACGTTGCAAGGATGATTTTTGTATGTTATTTTTGAATATCCAACTGTATCTGATTTTTTGTTTTACCTAAATCTATTTTTGGAATGAAAGTTAATCTTCTGTTAAGCGGATCAAGTTGTGTCTTGGTTGGAAGAAAGTTCTTTGCCAATATTATGACATTTTATCTCAGGGGAGATTAATCCTTCATACCCCTCCTCAGTTTGGTTTATGAGGCTTTAAAGTTTAAATTGGAGACCAAATGATCAAGCATGGCTTTGGCCATTTCTGTATCTCATCTCTTTCGGTTTTGAACTTTGAGTCTTCCAGGGCGTCAATGAATAGCATGTTTTTGAAAATATGGTTATCTAACTGTTCTTCATTAGGTAAACCAGTTGAATGATTGATCAATGGTATCCAGAGCTTGGCATTAAGAAACTGTCTCTTTGCCATCCTGAGTGCTGCTTGCATTGCTGCTTGTTTTCTTGGACTTTTGTGCAGGAAGAGTCAAACCAAATGAAATATCCACCTTTTCCACTACAAACTGGCTTGTGACCTTTGATATGGTGGACTCTGCCTGTCTTAAATGTGCTCCTGGTTTCTGTCTTTCTTTAGATCTGGAGTGTAATGTCACACAGGATTCCTGACAAATTGGATCTCAAATGATTAACCATTTTTTCTGTATCATAAAATTCTATTCCACCAACTCGGAACCTGTGTTAATGTGCTTGTTAGCCCTATAGATATGGGATTCAGGATGACTTTTTAAATAAGTCCTAAGGGATTAGGTCCCCCTCATCCTTTGGGGGTCCTTCTGTTGGGACAGGATCTTGGCGAACTTGGACATGTATGATTTGAAGTGCCAGTTGTGGAGTTTTATCAAGATCGACTTAATACTGCAGTTCCTGAGCCCTCTCGGTAACTCCCTCTTGACATATTGTTTGCCCTTGTTCCTCTTGTGGAATCTCACTTGATCCATCACAAGGAGCTTGACATGAGGAAACCCATCAGGCCCTTTGTTCTTTAGGAGAACTTTATAGGCTTTTGGGATTTTTCATTGCGGTCTTGGATCATTACTGATAATAAGGTCATTGGTGGACAAAAAAATGTATGAAACTTGAACTTGACTTCATGACAGTCTTCAAAAAAACAAACATAATCAATGAGAGTATGAAGCTATTGTCAAGCTGTTACAGAACTACAACATGGCAGTTGGACTTAAAAGCAACTATCAAACTTATCACATATAAGGCCACATTGAAAACAATTTTTTGATAATTTTTCATAAGGCACTCCAGCCATTTTAGTAGTCTTGTTTGCTAGCAATTGTTTTTAAAAAACAGAATAGTGCTTTAAAATGCAAGAGTGAGGCAATATCAGATGCATTTTATGTAGCAAAAACAGTCAAATCTCATTTGCATGTGCTCGCCATGGATATTATTTCAGGTATTTATCCAAAAGGCTATTTTAAAATCACACAAACTTTCAGCCTTAGGAATTGTAAGTGCTCAAATTCTAAACCACCTACAGAAGGAGCCACTGAAATATTCTTCAGTTTCCATGGCAGAGCCTTGGCTGGTCCATGACAGGAAAGTGTTTCAACCTGCCCACCCTAATGGTTGTTATGAGATCCCATGCAATTATGTGTTCAACATGTAACCCAAACCAATTTGTATTTTGTAGGATATATAAATGAACATTTTGCTTAGCATGGAAAAGCCACTATGAAGAAAAACAAACCCAAAAAACTAATCCTTGTTTAGACTCCCAGTGGCTGAAAGTTGGCTGGTAACTGGATGGAACTTGGCTAGCATTTGGCTGGGAGGGGAAAATTGAAGGGGCTGCATGTGTTTTGGACTCATTCCTGCACCTCTCTAATGTCTTAGATCACAGTGGACTTGTGCGAGGAGTCCCTGTCTTTAAAACACTGGGTTCTGCATTAGCAGACAGAGACAGAAACCTTCATGACTGTTTTCATTCTGGACCCTGTTTTCAAATCTGACTGTTTTTAGGCACCCAAAACACCATTGTTGTGTATTAGAACAGCTAAAATGTCACCAAAATTAACAGCTTTTGTTATAAATGTTCTGTAAACATGTTGTGTGGTACGCATATGTAAAAGGAAATGAGATTACACTGCTTACAGGGACAACTTTGGAGCACATGGCACACTGAAAATTGACTAATTAACTGATCTATCTGTACTCTTACCCCATTGACCACGTATCCAGGGTCAGCAATGAGGATGATGGGCAGCAGTCGAGGGTGGTTACTGTAGTGCAGTCTTTCAGGAACCTCTTCTTTCTTATACACCTGAAGGTGAGGGTGGCCTCCTTTCAGAGCCTGGTACACCGTCTCCAGCCTCCCCTCTTTAGGCAGCAGCATCCCAACAGGACCATAATCCAACAGCTGGAACTGGATATCTGAGAATTTGAAGCCAGGGATCTTAGTGAGGATGATGTTCTCCACTTCTCCAGCTTGGTGAACTGTATTCATCCCGTGGTCAGAGGTGATGATGATGTTGAGCTTGTCTGTCAGGCCGTGGTCTTGTATCCTGTCTCTGATGTAGCCCACAGTACGGTCTACTTGTTTGACCATCTCTCTGACCTCTTCAGAGTCAGGTCCAAATTCATGACCTGCCAAATCTGGCTCTCCAAAGTACAGTGAGACAAAGTCCAGGTCTTCTTGGTGGAACCATTCTCCAATCACTTTGTCCACATTAATGCGCCATTCTGTCTCGTTTGCATGATCATATAAAGGAGGCTCCACTTGTCGGAACTCCACAGTCTGTTTCTGGTACTCAGGTGCAGTGCCAGGGAAGTGTAGAGAGCCAGCCTTCAGGCCCTGAAACAAAATAATAGATTCTCATTTATTTTAAAGGATTTTTCCACATATTAGAAAACAATTAATAAATCAAAACAGGTGTATTTTAGATACCTGTTTCTGTGCTGTTATCCAGATGGGTAAGCTTCCATTGTCCCAGTAAGAATCAACAAACTGAGTCTGGTAGTACTGCTTCCTCTCCTGAGTAGTCGTGTTGAACCACATGTTGTGGATGACTCCATGATTCTCAACATGACGACCTGTTAGAAAGAGAAATAAAGGTTCAGACACAAATTAATTTATTATTATTGTTTTATTCCTGTTATAAGTGGTGACTCTTCCACCTCACACTGCATGGGCATTTAAGCCAAATTTTGGAGCTGGTTTCTGGGTGGTATGACCTGATTCGTGGCTTAAAGGGATAGTTTTGTTTTGTAAAGTGGGGCTGTGTGAGGTACATAGCATGAGCCTGAATATGTGCCACAGTGTCACAGCTCAATTCTCTCTCTGTTCATAAAAACTCAGGATAGATGCTAATGCTACACATTGCTGTTAATGGTGCCAGACTCTCCGAGTAATAAAAAGAATTGTGGGAGAGAACAAGCCAGAAAAACAGCGGGGGTCATCACATGCTACAAACACTTTGTTTACATCCGTTTAATATCCCACTACCATGTGGTATTGATTTGGCACTATTTTGAGACACATCACAGCCTATGAGTCCATCCGCCAGCAGCGCTAACTACTTTGCTTCACAAGAGGAAACAACCACCACCAAACAGGATAAATTAACGATTTCTGCTGCGAATATGACCACCATTTACTCTGGATACTTTGTAATACTTGTATGAACTGGAGTTCATATGTGAGAAACTTCTGTAGATGGAGAGTCAACAGGTCGGAATTGAAAATGGTGGAATGTGCAGTGGGAACTGAAGGACCGGAGAAACACACGATACTTGTTGATACAGGTGGGTAAGTCGTAAGCTCATGTTGTCAATGTATAGCATTAGTGTCTGTCCCTAATTTTTCTGACCAGAGAGAGAACTGAGCTGTGACACTGTATGTACCATCAGCGCTGAGTTTGTACATTTTTAAAGAGGGACAAAAGTACAAAGTATAGTAAACCGTGTCCATGTCTTCCATGCTCCTTTCCATTGTTTACATGGTCGTGTTTCGTCATGCTGATGATGTCATCAACATGATGACATCAGCATGATACGCCAGAGGAAAAACACAGCCACGCAGCTCATCTACTGCCGATTAGACCCTGGTCTGCTGGCAGTGGTGAAGGAGTCACTTGCCGATTGTTAGCGGGTTAACCCTCATTGAAAAAACCCACGTTGACCCGCTAATTTTAGTGTCAAAGCGGTATAATTGACATGGTAACAATCTAAACTGTTACACCCTCTGAGTGTGTAGGAAACTACTATAGAAATACATACAGATAGAGCCACCAACAGACATGATTGGGCCCCTGAAAAAGCCCATAAATGGGCCCTGCATGGATTCACATCTGCATGCATTACTCACAGTCACTTCAGTTTTATCCTGCTGTGTTATATATGCCTGTTTTTTGTGAGTTCTCATTGCCAAAGGGGGCAACACGAGGGTCCCAGTACAAGTAAGCATCTCCGTCAATGTACTAACTTTTGATTTATTGTTTTTTGATATGCTGTACCCCTGTCTGTTATTTTATACTTAATATATACATGGTTTGTTAGACTGCTCACTATAGCAAAAAGTATATTGTCTGAATCTTATTTCCCAGGGCTAAGCCCTCAATATATTAATATTAGAAAAACAAAGGCTCATGCCATTTAAAAAAAGAGCAAGGTCACAATTTTAAACAGGGAAAAATAAAATAATTGTATACAATTTTACTTTAATAAGTTTTGTAAAGTATGTCTTTGCTTGAATTAAGAATGACTCATTTCTATGCTCACTGTCTGTGGGCCCCTCCATGACTCCGGGCCCCAGAGAGCTCTGCCCTTTAACCCATCTTATGGGCAGCCTTGCATACAATGCAGATGGTGTGTGTTTTATTTAATGATTTTCAGTTTAAGCTGATCTGATGTTTCCATTGATTATTGATGGTTATTTTTTTAGTTCGTACGAGTTGAGTTGAATCCTTCCACATCAGGAAGTTGAGCTCTTGTATTAATGGTAAATGTGCTTGAGCTTATATAAGACTTTTCTCGTCTTTCTAACTAATTAAAGCACTTTCACACTGCAGACTACATCTAACAATTTAAGCTCAAATTGACTCACTGGTGGTTCAGTTGAGTTTCAATGTAAAGTTGTCCATAAGTATTAGCTAACATATCCACGCAGCTGCTTCCGCCTGGTTCAATGTCTGTAATCAGGCAGATCCATCTTGCCAAGCTCCAATTTAAAACGACTGTGAGTGGCCCAGAGCAGCACGGCCCAATCAGAGCTGTTAGAAAAGGAAGAGGAACGAGTTACGAGTGAGACGACAGCAGGAAGTAACTGCTCCAGCAGAGATTAGCATAGATGCTAACAGCTTTGATAACAGTTAAATCAGATCTGGACCGCATTTCTTTATGCTAGTTATGCTACACTTCTGACATATTTGACGTGTTTTAAGATGTTTTAATAGCCTACAACATGACCTGACTGGACTGTAATAAATGATGAAACAATCATCCAATCACCTGCTGTATATGCTCCTGAAAGGTTCTTCCATCCCTAAACACTTTCTATGGGCTCTTGCCCAGACGGACTTGTGACATATATTGAATGGTCCATCTGGTGTGTCAGGTTACCACAAAGGTACATTTATCTGGAAAATTTCCTGAAAAATATTTATATATACAGCAAAGTAATAATTGCAACATGAACTTTACAAATATTGTTCAGCCCCACTCACTGTGTAACAGGAAAATGTTTTTTAAAGGGCAGTAAACGTGACTCCTGGTTTACTCAAAGGACAGGCCTTGGTTCACTTGATGTAATAACCACCTTTAATACATGACCTCTTTTATGCCAGTGACCCTGGTGACCTTTCCAAAGTTACCTATCTTAGCTTTACATGTGATTTTTCAGACAATCCCAGTCATGCTTAAAGGACTGTGGTTCTTTTTCCAGTTACATGAAGATAAAACACACTTTATTCACTGACTGTAAAGAAGCACATCTTAACACAGACGTTTCTTGATTTTTTTTTTCTCTTACAAATGTTTTTATTACTGTTACCTGTGAGCATTGTGAAGTGAGCAGGGCTGGTGATGGTGAGAAAAGGTGGTATGACGTATTCCGCCTTCACCCCATCCTGAGCTATCTTGTCCAGATACGGGGTGTCAACATATTGGTCGTAGTCCCAGCGAAAACCATCGAAGGAGATGAGCAGTAGCTTATTTCTGCTGGACACAGAGAGGGTAGAGTCCCGTGGTGGAGCAGCAGCACATGGAGAGGTGAGAAAGAGGCCGAGGACGAAGAGGTAGAGCAGCAGCATGACACAGAGTTCTGTCCTCGTTGGACCAATCCTCCAAAAACAGATTTCTGCTCGACTTTAAATCTGTATCTGTTTTGGATGCAGTAATTACTATAATAGACAGCTCCTCAAAGACGACCCTGCTGTTCTCTGCTCAGCTCAGTGTGTGTGATGACCAATGTTATTAGATAAAGCCTCATAGTGTTTACGTTGGTCGTTGGTTGCCACTTATCTAATCATACACATGAGCAGAGTCTTATATCTTTATTATGGTCATAGAGCAAGTATGTGAGTGTGTTAAAACATGATAGCTGAGAGTAACTCTTAACCTTCTCAACCAGCAACATGTGGATACAGGCAATAATAAAAAGTACAAAACATGACCCAAGCAATACTATTTATTAGGGATGGGGGAAAAATCAATACGCCATAGCATCTTGATATATGGCATGGTGATTGTATGTTGTCTGATATACTGTCAAGAACAAAAGAAAGAAATTGGGTGCATCCAGATGGTCAATAGACAGGAAGCTGTCAGTTTCTCTGAGGGTCAAAATGGATGTCTAATGACAACACTGCTATTTTTGTTTTTTATTAAGAGTAGATTATTTAAAAACAGCAATTATGGATTTATCTCTGTGGATCCACAAAAGCAACTTTCTGGAAAAAAACACTGCACTTCATGGCCAAATCAAAAATATCCCAAAGCAGTATATTTGACCTGGTATATTTGGACTGTTCCAGACATATAAATAAACAAAGTGGGTGTTACCATTTGTTGGCACCAGAGATCCCTTGGAGTTGCGTAGGTTAACTTCCACCATTCAATAAAGCTTTTCGTTCTGTAGAAGTAAAATCACTTACTTTCTAAATCAACATGATCACGCTGTCAAGCCCATATGCAGGTGAGGTCGGCAGAGGTGACGTTCATTGTGCAGGAGAGAATTAGTACATCAAACATGGTAGCACACAAGACAGACAAAAGGTGTGCACCATCTGCATGAGAATAAAATGTTTGGGAGATACGACTCAGCTCACTGGGCATCACTCAGGGAAAGTGAAAGCTAATGACAGCAAACCTAGTGCTAAACTAACCCCAGTGAAAAAAACAGCTAACGATTGACATGCTTAGCTTTTAAAGCCACCTCCAAATTCTGCGTGAGCAAAGCAAACAGCTCAACTCATGACTAACTTCATGTGCAAAGACTCTTGAGCTTTTGATACATGCTGGTTGAAGTCTAGGTATTTGCCTCCAACTTTGCAGTGCTTCACAGACACAGCAGTACTAAAACTCCACAGAGCAGTGACAATGAAAACTGAAGCGATGCTGGGCACAGCAGAGCAGGTTGCATTGACTCGTGGCGTTTGGACATCAATGTCCTGTTTTTAATTAAACTGACTGAAGTGACGTGAATATTCTGAACAACTGATTTGTGTTGAATAGATAACTTCTCATGAGGATTTACACTTTCTTGCTATTAGAATTTTTATTTAGATCATTATGAATAATACGGCTTTTCACACATAGCACATACCCATACAATGATGCTATTTTTACCAGTAGATAAAGTCAAAAATAAGCATAGCAATAATAATGCATTAAAGCAGCACTATGTAAGATTCTGGCTTTCAGCTCTCTAGGGGCCTCTATGGTCGTTGAGTGTAACAACATTGTCGTAAAACAGAGCGCCTCCACCAACGTGCATTTGTTGACATACAGAGGGAGGAGAAGTGAGCCGACAGGACGTCCCAAGAGACAAATAAACCATGTGGACTGAAAAGGTACAGTCTGATCATGTTTCTTTTCAAATAAATCACTTTTCAAGCGTTTGCTGTCAGTTGTTAGCAACTTGTACTTACAAGTCCAACAATAACAGGGCCAAATCAGCATCGGTCGGACATCCATCCTCGTCTTTCAGCTCACACCAGGGAGTGAACGCCGGGCCAATGTTTATCCTTGTCTAGGCAATTAGCTTGTTACTTTACCACTTTCTTTTTGTTGTCTCCTCTGATAATACTTTTCTTTTCTTCAGTTTTTTTGCTGCTTCCGCCATGATAACAACTCTACGTTTAGCTTTCTTCTTCTTTTTTTAATTTCCAGCAGACCAGACGCAGCTAAGGCGTATTGCTGCCCTACATAGAACTTTAGTGCGGATAAGTCAGCACATACGTTAAGCTTTTGCCTCGACTTCCGTCTTCTAAACAAATCAGGAAGGAGGGGGAAGTGACGTATGCCGCAAAGCAGTCAAAGCAGTAAAAATTTGTAGTTTTTCAGTGTTGAAATGTTCCTACCATCCACCTTGAAGTTACATAGTGCCAGTGAAGGTGATACAGACCCCCTCAGACCATGACAGGGGTGTCATTCAACCTGTTGTAAGGTGATGTACCATCGCAATGACTCCAGAAATACTATATTAAGGTGGAAAAACTACTTAGTGCTGCTTCAAAGATTAATTACACTTTTAATTAAGTACCAAAGTTGCCCACCTCTAAAAGCATATTATGTTATGGGGAATATTTAATTGAGGAGTATTACTGTAATTGTTCAGTTATATTTTCTCCCGATAATTTCCTATTAATAACAGATGATATTTTATATTATCATATTTCTATGTGTTCATATTTAACCTGAATTGGAACAGACATCTAATTAATTAAAACAGGTCATTTTGGAAAATTAAAAGATAATTTATTTTGCTAGATGTTGACCTGTTTTAATGAATAACTTTGCAAAAATGTAAAGTGTCATCTGATAATTTCTGATCCCATATGTTACATTGTTGCTGTGAACACCTGACTTAACTCTGATTTAACGATTAACTGGATGTTTATGGTGAAGGTAAATTAATCAGACATTATCACGAAAGCCATGTTTGATGAAGTGCTTTTAATATACAACAGACAAAAAATTACAGATGCTTCTAAAGCAGCTCTGAATAATATAAAGTCAACCTCATATATAACTCACACTAAATGGAAAGTAAGTTGGCATTCATTTGACTTTATGAGATCAATATTTAACTTCTATGCAGTCAGTAAATCTTCATGAAAATGTAAATAGTGAAAAGCAATCAAAAGGCACATGCACCACTTTCATATTTGAACAAATGAAATTCTGATGAGTTCTTAAATTAAAAGATTTACACCCAAAATATTTAACATTGTATTAAATAAAGATTGAATTTTTAAAACATCAATGTTGGTCTGAATTCTCAGAAACTGGTATGCTTTATGTTGTCGCTTTCTTCTGTAGCAATTTCTTTGACTTTGATGCTGATGAGAGAATACATACAGAGACATTAGTGAGATTACAGTGAATGAACAATCATTAAAAGATATTTAATTGATCATGGAGGGTAGCATAAGGAAAAAAAATTCTCATCACCTTTTATCTTTCTTGCCCCTGTTCCACGCTGTGTAGGCAACTGTCACTGCAAACGCTAGAAACAAAAACCCGAAGGTTGCTGCGAAGCCAATGAAAAACTGGTGCCTAATATCTTGCTCTGAAAGTGCAAAGAACAAGAAAATCTTATGGGTTAATTGTAAAATATCAAACTGTACACACAAACAGGACAGTCAGTAAAAGAGGACACTGCTCTTAATGGAAATGCTATTAAGTAAACTGGTTTAATTTACTAAAATATTATTAAATTTACAGGGCAAACTCACAACCTGCTGTAATTTTTATGACTGTGTAGAGCTGATTATCTTTTCTGAACAATCATTAAGTCTGTCTTTGTGCGGCATTGCACAATATAATCTATGACAGATTTACGACCTGCTATTCTTGGAGAAGCGTTGACTCAAGAGAAGTCAAAAGTCCATCATAATGCTATCATCTGCTCCTTATCAGTTTACATGAATCAGAATGTGTTGGTTTTACTGGACCACAGCAGCTTATAAATGCTTTACAGATTCACATAAAAATGATCAGAAATATGAGTAGTCTTTATTATTTTTGTGATCTTGTTTCATCAGCTGTATTAAACTTAAGAAAAAGGAATATTATGAAGAATAACTGATGCCCAGCAGCTTAACCTTCATGCACAACCTGGCAAGGTCATTACATTTTAGAAAACATTTGTTCTTCCTAAGTTTAGAGATGTGCGGTTGCACTTTATTTTATATTGCATTGTCATATTTTGAGTCTTTTTTCATTAAACAGTCCTCCAATACCCCAGTATAAGATTATTGATTACTTGGAGAAGTGGTTGCTAACAGGTAGGATCTCACCTGAGAAGCTGTTTGTAGCAGAAGAAATGAGTCAGGTGCCCCCTAACTTCCTCTTGTTTATTAAACAAGTGTTATTTTATCTTTAACATGAACCTCTGAATCAGTCATATAAATATATCATTTTCGGATGCTGCTGGTGTTGTTCTTCCCAGTCTTTTTAATTTTGGATCAGTACGTTTTTACACATCAACAATAATCCTCATCCACAAGTAGATCAGCTAATGTGATAACTGAATATTTAGTGATACATCTCAAAATGAGAGTTGTAAAACTTTTGGGAGCTGTAAAATATTGGTGGTTTTCACACCTACAGCTGCAGTTGCTTTGTTCTGATACAGGTGAGGACACCAGATAGAATGGGAACTCATTAAAACGTAACACCTGTAAAAGTGTCAGCAGAGAAATTGTCAGTGATGTGGAAAAGTAGAAAGCAGCTTTAAAAGGTTAATTTCTCCTGCTTGAACATTCTGGACTAGATTCTTGGAACTAAATTAGGTTTTGAATCAGCTGATGTTATTGATTTATGTGATCTTCTGCTGTAGAGATGGTCAGTGATGTTAACCTGTTTATATTTTCATGTGTATTGTGCCTGAGCACAGAAAGTGACTGTATAGCATTCAAAACATTATTTTTAAGTAGTACTTTGTCATCAGCTGTAAAGCAATTATTATCTCTACTGCTGCTGCTTATACTACAACAGCAGATTGATGAGTTATGTTGTCACCCTGTTTGTGTGGGTTGCTTGGTTGATTGTGTCCTCGCTGCAACTGAACTGCTCCAGGGGTACATAGTAAGCAAGCATAGACCATCTCTTTCAGGTAAGCTTAGTGCAGTTATTTGTACTGAAACAGGATTGCTGTATTCCTATATAGTCAAAAAAACAAGCAAAACAGGTAACGCCCACTTGAATTGGAACAAATCTCCCAAACTATCTAATAATAATAATGATAAATTTATTTTTATAGCACCTGTAAAAACAGAAGTTTACAAAGTGCTTTATAGATACTGTATGTTGGCTTCTCAGCCTGAATTGCTAACTATTAAGTAATGTCTTTTGTCTGCAGATATACACTGTTTGTCTGTTTGGATGTTAGCAACATTACACAGAAACTACTGGATGGATTTACATCTAAATTTTAACAGAGGTGTGGTTTGGTCCAAGGAAGAAGCCATTACATTTGGTGCTGATCCGCATATTTGTCTGGATGCAAAAATTTCCCCAAATTTTCCAAAAATCCCATAACTTAACACTGAGCAGTATTTTGTCCCACCCACAGCACCATCTGATTGGTTACACGCTCTGGTTACACAAACAGCCAATCAGCACTGAAAACTGTGCATGCAGTTCTGCTCACAGACATAGCAAAGAGGAAGAGAAGTTTTGCCAACGGAGAAAGGCCGACGGTGTTCCTGGAGCCTTGGTGTCTAAGATAAATTAAGGCAGCACTCTTCCAAAATTGTAATAAACATCCCAGTCCTCTACAACTCACAACTACAAGTAACGTTACTGTGAGCTCACTGACGTTATAGAAACATACGCAGCAGCTCTGCTCACACGCAGGCCCTCCAAATGTGCCTGTTAATCACTTGAAACAAGGCTGTTGATAATGTCAATATGGAAATAGCCCATCATGGCAGAAGTCTGTGTGCGTGGGTGTAAAAACCTAATCCCCAAATTCCACCTAGAGCGAATGCAGCGACATCGCACGCTGGAAGCGCCGCGGTGCGCACAACACCATAATCTGTACAAGCAGCAGCAAATTGGTTCAGTCAACAAGTTACAATACCCACTACTAACTAGGCCACTCTATTGGATGATATTTATATCAACAATAAATACCACTTCTTGCAGATTGACATTTTTCATTCCACAATGTGTGTGTAAAATAAATATAGGAATATAATATTGGGTGGAAATCACAATTTATGGTGGAACTGAGCTGCTTGGCAGAGGTCTGCACTCTGGGAGTGCTTTTCTAGTTCAGATATGTATTTTGGGGCCAGACCTCTAGCTGGGTCATTTGAAAAGCTGCTACGTAAATACATTTTTGTACAAAACACCAAAAATCTGCTGTATTTCCATGTATATCTATGTCACTTCTTACCGATGTACTCATTGGGGCTCACTGGAGGGACCAGCATTCCTATGGTATTGTCCAAGTGTCCATCATTGACCTCTGGAATGATTCCAAGCAGGTAGCACATCAGTGGGTACACATTTACTGTCTCAAATGGATTAAACTCCAGATTTTTATGGAAATCAGGTCCCACTGCTCTGAAGAAAGGCTTCATGTCCATAACTTCATTGTCAAAGCCATGCTCTCCTTTGTTGAACTGAAAAGCGTAAAACTATGGAAAGAAGACAAAACACAAAATAACATTAAACAAGTATTTCAGGTCGCAGTTTCAGATAATCACTCATCAAATATCATTTTCATTATGATAGCCTTTGGAGTGAATGTATGTTAAATCAAATACCCAATCACTGATATTCTGTGGCAAGAGAACAAGGTATTTTTTATTTTATTTTTTTACTAAAGTTATGTTCCCTTGATTGTGACTGAAAATTTGCATTAGAAATCGATGTTGATCAAGAAAAACAACATTCCATTTTCTCATAGAAAAAAAAATATTGTTTTAAAATGTAAACATTCGACAATAATATGGTGAAGCATTGTGCTACATCCATACTTTCTGTGGGCACTACCACCAATATTTCTGATTTATATGGCTTATATGTTTAGCCAAAAGATAAGCAAAAATGTCGATATCTGCCAGTACTGGTATTCCACATTTTAAGCTAATAGCTGCCAATACTGATATTCTACCAATGATTGTGCATCCCTAAGACTGACATTTACAATATCATTTTAATCAAAAGTGCTTTTACTGTTGTTTGTTCCTCATTTTAAAAAAAAAGTCCAGATCTGATTAAACTGCGACTGAAGCTGTTAGCATCTTTACTAATCTCAGAACTAGCAGTCACTTCCTGCTGTTGTCTTGCTTGTAGTTCCCACCTCTTCCTGCTTTAAAGGATACTGATTAGGCCTTGCCACTTTGGGCATCTTGTAGATTGAAGATTGGCAAGATGGCTCTGCCTGATTACAGGCATTCAGTCAGGTGGATCCAGCTGTTGTGCAAGGTTACGACAGGGCAGTTTTCCACATTTTCAACAGTAACTCGCCAAACACTGTTGAAGAAGCCTAGCAGAGGTTTGTGCTCTCTGAGACCCTGTAGTTATCACAAGACTGATTTTGTTGATAAAATTTGGTTGTTATTGCCTAATTCTAGGCTGGCGCCCTGTGGTGACTAATTTGGGCCATACATTTATAATATTAACTTTTATAATCATACATGATATTATTTAAGACTTAATCAAATTTCAAGCATTAAAGCCCAACAAGATGATGTGAAACAGTCCATCTGGCATGCCAGGTCAATATAGTAAAGGCAAAGACTGACTTAGCTTCAACTTTGCCTCGTCCTGACCTTATTTATGATCCAAAAAGCGCTTGCACTCACCCCATTGATGACATATCCAGGATCAGCAAACATTATAATGGGCAGGAGTCGAGGATTCTTGCCATAGTGCAGTCTCTCAGGCATCTCCTCTTTCTTATACACATGAAGGTTTGGATGCCCTCCTTTCAGAGCCTGGTACACCGTCTCCAGCTTCCCCTCTTTAGGAAGAATCATCCCAGTGGGGCCATAGTCCACCAGGTGAAACGCAACATCTGAAAAGCTGAACCCGGGGATCTTAGAGAGCATGATCTCATTGACTGATTCACCTCGCATGACTGTGGTCATCCCGTGGTCAGCAGTGATAATGATGTTGAGTTTGTCTGTGAGGCCGTGGTGCTGGATCCTCTCTCGTAAGTAGCCCACAGTACGGTCCACTTGTTTGACCATCTCTATTCGCTCTGGGGAGTCTGGTCCGTACCTGTGACCTGTTGCATCTGGTTCTCCAAAGTACAGTGTGACAAAGTCCAGGTCCTGACGAAGGAACCACTCTCCGATCACCTTCTCGATGTTCAACCTCCAGTCTGTCTCATTAGCGTGATCGTAGAAAAGAGGCTCCACTTGTCGGACCTCCACTGTTCTCTTTTGGTACGTGGCTGCTGTGCCAGGGAAATGTAGAGAGCCGGCCTTCACACCCTGGAAGAATAAAAAACATAGCTGTGTTCTGATCATAGAGGATGCTCATGAGTCTTTAAAGGAAACATAAACAGAGCAGATGGATAGGAAAGGCTCAGGTAGGCTGAAAACAGGATAGAGGTCTGAATCACCTGTTTCTGTGCTGATATCCAGATGGGCAAGCTTCCATTGTCCCAGTAGGAATCAACAAACTGAGTCTGGTAGTACTGCTTCTTCTCCTGAGTAGTCGTGTTGAACCACATGTTGTGGATGACTCCATGATTCTCAACGTAGCGTCCTGATGAGAGAAATCAGCATGGATGAATATGACCCCAAAAGTTCAGTTTGTGAAAGGAAAGGCCTTTTACACTCTCTTCACACACCAAAATACTTTGTAGACGCATGCATTTTGATGTTACAACAGTCACTGACCACATGGGCATATGCCACTTGTTGCAAGTCCAAGTCAAATCTTTGAGGCTAAGCCCAGGTCAACTCTCAAGGCAGCCTGTAGACTTATTTTTATTTATATTTATATTTATTTATATTTACATTTATTTTTACTTCTGTTCATACCTATCTTTTTTTATATATCTTTTTATCTGCTATAAATGGTGCTACTGGAATCCTAATTTCCCTGAGGGAGTCTGCTGAAAGGATAAATAAAGTTCTATCTAATCTAATCTAAAAGTCCCCGGATCTCAACGGCGAGTCAATCTAGTTTTTAATGGCTTATTTAATAATGATAAAAAATGGCTGTAATATATTTATTTAACCAGATAAAAACCCTTTGAGCTCAAGATCTCTTTCACAAGGGTGACCTGGCCAAGATGTCAGCAGCACACGTCAAAGAAAAAACATATTGATAGGTGACAATATACAATAATTGAGAATACACATTTTTTGTGAGTGCAGGTGTCTTGCAGTAAAGTGCAGAATCTTTTTAACATAAACAGCAGTTCAGAAACACAGTCACTGTTCAGTGGTCTCACGCTGTTTATCCATCAGCATGGACCGAAAGACTCCAAGTGAAATGAGCTCTGAGAGCTTCAGTTTAGTCTGTAAAGAGTTCCTCGCTGTGGGGGCAGAAAAACTGAACGCTCTCTCCCCCAGTTCAGTTCTGACGTGAGGAACAGAAAGATGGAGAATGTCACAGGACTTTAAGGCATAGTGGCTTTTAGTTCTCTGAAGAAAAGTACATGTACAAGTATGATGGAACTAAGCCGAGAAGAGCCTTATAAATCAGGGCCAGCCAGTGCGTACACCTCTGCACACTTAAAGAAGGCAAACCAGATTTGACACACAAGTCACAGTGATGCGTGAGACGACCATCATCAGTGACAAACCTCAAGGCCCTGTGATAAACAGTGTTTAAGGACTGCACACTTAAAAGGAGCACCAAAATACAGCACATCTCTGTAATCAATCAGTGGAAGAAATGTTGCTGACACAAGCTGGCCTTTAGTAAAAAACAAGATTTGTTTTGGTAGTGGAACCCGAGCTTCACCCTGAGTTTGGTGACCAATCCTGCAATGTGTGCTTTACAGGAAGAATATAAAGAATAATGCTACCCAGAGTAACAGGAATATTTTTTTTTTTATCATTACTAGACATATAATACTAACCATTTGAGTTTCAGTTGTGTACAGTCACACTGGGTTATATAAATGTACTGCAAATAATGAAAAAAACACTCTCAGTATGTAGTTTATTTTTGGGTGACTGGCTCTAAAAAACATAATTATCTGTCAGGTTTATGTTATTTGAACTGTCTGCAAGACTTTTAGACATCTACACTGCCTCCTGGCTCATCATTTAGCCTTTAGAAAGTCTAGCAGTGAACCAGGCCTACAAAAATAATGATTGGGCACTAGTCTCAAACCTCTGGTCTGAGTTGGGTCCAAAGTCTTTAAGGGAAAAGTCCAACTCCAGTTTGAAGTCACCTTTGGGTGTAAGTAAGTAATTGAACTTCATTTATATGGCACTCTGTTATCTATGGATATACTAGCAAGAATCTGGTGATGAAAAACATACATTGGTGAGGATACAGTGTATCAAGATACCGTAAACAGGACAATGGTTCATGATTTTATTTTTGGGCAGTTTGTGCCTTTATTGATAGGAGGAGACACAGAGGATAGGCTTGTGAAAGGAGGCAGGAGAATAGGGGAGGCCACTCTGCAAACGGGTCACAGGCTGGATTCGAACCCGGGCCGGCAGAAGCATATACATGGATCGTGCCTGGCTGCTGACCATTATACCAAACCAGCACCCCTACCTCATGATTTTTCAAACAAAAAATGTTTTTTTTTTTTTTTCTCAGACTTAAGAGCCCTCAATATTGCTCGATTTAAGTACTGCTTCAAATCAGTGCTATCATGGTCCTTGCAACCTTGATAAACTGTATTGTGAGTACCAGACAGATTGAACACCAATAAAGGCAACAGAGAAAGGGAGAGTCAAATGGCTGATGGTCTGCAGCCAACTTGTGGCCGAGGCTGCACTAAAAAACAAAATAATCCATATTCCTATAAATGATTCAGTAACAGAATATTAAAATATTTCACTGAAAATGTAAAGTACAGTATTACCCCACAACATATTTTGATATATTGGTGTATCGATTTTTTCTTACACCCCAAATATTGATCTAAACTGTAGACTCTCCTTTTCTATTGTTCTTGCTCTCTCTCTTTTTAATTTGCTCTTGTCCTTTTCTCTGGTTCTTGTCTTTCAAGCTGCTGTAGATTGTTGTTGTGGACAGTCTGCTGCTGTGGACCTGCATAGCTATTTTTTTTTACTTCTTATTTTATCCCTTTTCCATTATAATTACAGTTCCTAATATTAACTTCAAAATGATCAATCTATTAAAATCCTCTGTAGTTCCTGCAGATATTGCACGAACGGTGCTTAACAGTTTTTTTAGACCACCACCCAGTGTTAGGTTTTTACCACTGCTGCCCTGAATTAACAGCTTTTGTAATTATTATTTAGGTTTCTATAATGTTAATACACCAGTATGAGGAAAAACGTTCACCTAAATAACGTGTTTAATGCTAAAATATGGTTATTATTGTTATCCATGAATTTCAAATGTACTGTTTTCCAAAAAAAAAAAAAACACAAAATATATAGTGAAGCACATCATTATTTCTTGCTAAAGTTTATAAAAGTTTTAGAGGTTGAATGTTAAACATGAATAATTTCTGACTTATCAGAGTAAGCTGCTCAAATCTGGGTATAAAAAGGTGAATTCAGATTGAAATTCCTCATTCCTGTTCAAAATGTTTGTCCAATAACGGGTATAAACATTTTTTTCTAAGGTTTCTTAAATAGTCATTTTTTTTACAGGTGGTCTAATAAATTTCTGTAGCCAAGACTACCAACATGGACGGCCTCCTGCTGTGGACTCGCTTGACTCAAACTGCTTTATCCTCAATCAAACAGCATCAGAAACAGCATCATTTAACATCAATTCTTATTTTTATATCTACAGAATTTAAGTTAGTCGTATTTTAACTAAACTTCTGTAATAAAAACTATCAGTTCTCTCCATTTCATCATTATTATAGTTGATCATGTTGATATTAGAACAATATTTCTGATAGCACCATAATAACTACCTTTATAATCATATAAAGAGAAATATGTTAAAGACAAATGGATGGTCAGGGCAGCTATAGGTGATTATTATATAAAAAATAATTTTAGTCTCTACCGGCCTATCTGTTTTTGGAGTGCTCAGCATGAGTCTGGCTCTGGTCAGGATTTCTGGTCTTAAAAACAGAAGATATTTTCTTTCGCTGGAACTTTTGCTAAATGTGGCTGTTGTCATGGTGGACTCACACTGGACTTGGATTAATGAAGCAACTTTTGTATGAAAAAAGCAAGAAAAGAAGAAGAGTATGGCTTTCAACTTCTCTTTATAAAAGTGTTTTGGGATGACAACCTTTTGGTGCTAATATATTGATAAGATCTTACCTTAACCTTAACCCTTAATGACAGACAGACCATGTTGTGCCAACAACTCTGTGATGGCCCACGGTGTAACGCCCCTGTGTGAAAACAGACCCCTGACTTTATTAACACTGCTCAAGCAAACACCCTGATCATTAGCATGTTAATGATTGTCAGAGCCACCTCATAACCAACACTGTCTGCTATACATGCAGTCTGCTACCAAGGCCGTGCACACACTGACTTTATCCTAGGTATTAATTATCTTCACCAAGGAAGTTATGCTCTTGCGGGCGTTTGGTGCTGTTAATCTGTGAGCAGGAAAACTCAAAAAGTTTTTGGTCAAATTTTCAGGGAATGTTGGTCACAGCACAAGGAAGAAGCAAACCGATTTTGGTGTTGAACTGAAAACTGATGTGGATCCAGAATTTTTGAAATACTTGTTAAAATTGCACAATAGGGCAGTTTTCACATTTTGATAAATAAATAAATGGAAGATGACTGGTATTTTTTTTGCAAAATTGTAAAGTATACCACATAACAATCTGTTTCGACTTAGCACTACACCAACAAAGATAGATCGATTGATAGGGATCTCTGGATTCAATAACCCAGGATTATGTGGTCAAAGAGACAGTGAATTATATATTGGGATTGGAAAATGAAATACAAACAAGAAGTTCCTCAAGAACACAAACCTCCAGCAAGGCATTAACAACATTTTTGGTTGAGTTATTATCAAAATTGTGGAAAACTGCCTTATCTTGCACTGTTAACAAATAATAATAATAATAAAACCTGGATCCACCTCTGGATTTGGATCACCACCAAATTAAATTAATTGGTCCTTGGCCAATGATCAGTTCTAGCTGATCATTAAAACAGCTAGAACTGAACTTTCTGAGTTACCCCATTAACAATCTAACAAACAAACACATACTGTAAATGGTAGAAGAGATGCAATCAACTATATCAACTCCTAATTTATTTATTTTCTTCATCTTCATTCATAAGCACAATCCAAACCATCACCTGCCACTACATGAAGTTATTGTTATTTTTTTTCTCTTTCTTTCTTTAAGTTCAACTGTGCCACAAAACTTCAGAGTGTAATGACACCTTTATACAGCACTTTATGCTAGACTGAAATGAAAAAGTGTAAATTCAGCCTTAGTTAGTGAAATTATAGAGTTTTCCCGAATATTAACTTGAGTTTATGTAGGTATATTTTCTGCACAACTAAACAAGAAATCTAGAGAAAGAAGAAGAAACACCTGCAACAGTAAAACAGAAATCATAACCCCACTACAACATAGTTTTAGCTTTATAACTTTGTACAGAAAGATGGATTTTACTCTGAACTCTGAAGGGAACCCTGCATACAAACAAAAAAAAACCCATAAAAATACAAAACACAACTTAACTTCCTTGGCAGAGTTAATAAGTTTACTGACAAAAATCCTCTAATTTAATGATGAAAGCAGTTTAAACAGAGGTGTAATAACAAAAACAATGGTCTTAAGGATCTAATTCAGTCTTTTTCCACTGTGAAGGAGTAAAATCCAGGTATTCCCAAAGTTTGTGATGACAGAATGACAGACAATTAGTTCCTTCATGTTAAATAGATTTTAGGTTTCACATCTGTTCAGCGGCAGGTCATTTTTTTACCCCAAGGACAAGGGGAGTAAACAGAATGTTAGGACAATAGGAGGTTTGTTGTAGCACCAACGGAGCCCTTGAAGCCCTAAAAAGGGAATTTTTTATCTTCTGTGAAAAGTATGGTTTGTTTCATGTCAGAACACGAGTAGGCCGATAACATGTGCAAGGCTTTACACTTCTTTCTCTGTCAAGGTCTCTATAGAGCTTCCTCTCTGCTGTCTTGGAATGTTCTGTCAAATAAATGTTATCTACCCAAGTTTTCTTTGTTTTTCTGTTGTTTTTATTTCCAGGTATTTTTTACCCATATATGTCAGTTCTCACCAGCCACTTTTATAAATTACACCGGTTTAACTGCAAATGGCTAATCTTTCAATCACATGGCAGAGCACAATGCATTTAGGCATGTAAACATAGTTAAAATGATTTACTGAAGTTTAAACTAAGCTTTAGGATGGAGAAAGGTGGTTTGAGTGACTCTGAATTTGGCATGGCTGTTGGTGACAGTTAGATGGGCTGGTCTGTGCATTTCAGAAACTGCTAAACAACTGGATTTTCAGGTCTCTAGGGTTTACAGAAAATGGCCGTAAATGAGAAAATATCGTGTGAGCAGCAGTTCTCTGGGCCGAAATGCAGAGGTCAGAGGAGAACAGCCAGAGTTGTTCAAGGTAGAAAGTAACTCATATAGCCACTCGTTACAACCAAGGTATGCAGGAGATCATTTCTGAACATACAACATGTCAAATCTTCAGGCATGAAAATGGGTCGGGGTGAAAAAGGTGAGAAGGACACGACTAAATATTAATGAATTGAATATTTCTTATTTAAAAGCATCAACCTGATGCATTTGAGAGAAAAGTAAAGCAGAATCACAAGACAGTAAAATTCTCATCGGATCCACATGATTCATGTAAGTCACCTATTTTGGTTTCAAAATGGCAAATTTCGCTAAAAGGTGAGTGAATTTCATTCCCGAATCTTGGGCCGCAGCAGCTGCCTGTCCTGGTGGCTGAGAACAGCAAACTGAGGTTTCATTTTGTGCAGGTTCTCCAAGGTTGGACAATGAGA
Source organism: Cetoscarus ocellatus (assembly GCA_037902135.1). Lineage (NCBI taxonomy): Eukaryota > Metazoa > Chordata > Actinopteri > Labriformes > Labridae > Cetoscarus > Cetoscarus ocellatus. The sequence continues at coordinate 430,617 of JBAMNC010000895.1, read as the reverse complement.
GATTGGAAAAATTTTGCCAGTTCTGATGAGTCTTGATTTCTGCTGCCACCTGCAGATTGTAGGGTCAGAATTTGGCATCGGTAACAGGAAGCATGGATCCATTCTGCCTTGTATAGATGGTTCAATTGAGTGGTGGTCCCCTTTGAGCCAGTGGAGCATTGTTTTACTGTCACTGCCTACCTGAGTATCACGATGATCATGTCCATCCCTTTATCCATCCAGCAGAATAACCTGCCATGTGACAAAGCTCAAATCATCTCAAACTTGAACATGATAATGAGTTCATTGTACTCCAGTGGCCTCCAGTTACCTTTGAGCAGAGCTGGCTGGCTCATTAGGCGATATAGTTAAATACTACAGTCGCTTTGGCCTCCAGGGGGCGCCACAAAATCTGAAAAAAATCCTGTCAATATACTTTTATTAACTCTTAAAATGGAAATGCTCACATTGATTTAAATGTAAAGCAATGCCCAATTCATATAACTATAACGTAATATCAAATAAGTAAATGTAGCTATGGGTGGAGTTATTGTGCGCAAACTGTGTGGTTATTTAAATTTTTTGACGTTGATTGTTGTTTATAATTTATTAATATTATTATCATTTATTCACTTATTCACAGGATTTTATTTTGTGGTAAAGGTATTTATATTGTATTTCAGATTTTTCTTTATTTATTTGTCATTTGTTAAGCATATAAATTAGGTGACATTTATCTTATAAATCAAAGACAATGACAGAAACTGCTATTCGATTTCATTTGTAAGAGTATGTAATTCACTGATGGAGGGGAGTGCCATATAAAATCTCCCCTAGGGCGCCTCATTGGGTAGTGCCAGCTCTGCCTTTGGGATGTGGTGGAGAAGGAGGTTTGCATCATGGAGGTGCAGCTAATTAATCTGCAGCAGCTGTGTGATGCTATGATGTTAACATGGACCAGAATCTCTGAGAAATGTTGAATCTATGCCATGAAGTACTAAGGCAGTTCTGAAGACAAAAAGGGGTCCAGCTTATAACAAAGTGGTGAATGTGAGGCGGCCTGACCAAAGTTTTAACTCTTGTTGTCTGTGTCCACCTGCTTTATACATCAGCCTTTAACAGCTTTTGTCTGCAGGTAAACAAAGATCTCATTCTCTTGAATAATGATGATAAAGTAGGCAAATCTACCTGTTAGCAGGGTGAAGTGTGCCGGACTGGTGATGGTGATGAATGGTGGTGTGACGTATTGTGCCTTCACTCCATCCAGAGCCATCTGATCCAGATTCGGTGTGTCCACGTCCCGGTCATAGTCCCAGCGGAAACCGTCGAAGGAGATGAGCAGCAGCTTGTTTCTGGTTGAGGAGGATCTCAAAGCGCCCCGTGTTGGAGCAGCAGCAGATGGACAGACTCCGAGGAGACAGAAAACAGTGAAACAGAGCAGCAGCATTTTGATGATTTCCATCCCGACTGTGATCTGAACGTCTGTGTGTTCAGGGTGAAAGTCTCTGATCCTTTATCTCCTCCTTTGTCCTTCCCTCATATGATCTGTTCAGGACTTTTTCCAGGACTTGAGTCTATATTGTTGCTGTTGTTTCACCACAGCTCCTGATCTGTAGTAAATCTGACAGATAGAGGCTGATAACACTTGGCTATATCTGTCCCTGCTCTTAGAGAAGGCGCTCCATCTTATCTTATCAGCTCATAAAGAAATCAATTTTTAAGGCTTATATAACTCATCTATCTTTGACTGAAGGTTTATGGCTTTATGAACAGATGAGGGTCACAACAAACTGCTGAAGTGAAATGAAAGGCCAAGGCAGGGCTCAGAGCTCAAACTGGAAATACTCCAGGATTAATATTTCATGTTGGAAATAATGTAGGTTTGTTTTTGTTCACTTTGGCACAGGGAATGTGATTTTAACCATTATGCTAAAATGCTAACTCATGGTAACACAAGTTTGTTTCAACACACAGATGATGATGATGAAAGTCAATGATAGTGACATTTGACACGTGACCTTGAAACTTCTAAGGGCAACTTTAATAAGAATAGAAAGTTTGAGACAAAGCCCTTAAAGGGTTAGTTTGGCATTTCTTTAAGTGGGGTTGCAAGAGGTCCATGGCACTAGTAGCTAGAAAAGCACAGACCTCCACCAAACAGCTCAGTTACAGCAGTGGCTTTTCCACAACCACTGTTAAAGATACCATTCTGGATCACCACGTGCTCTAATTGGACGGCAGAGTCTCCGCTCATGTCTGTCAATGTGGAGGGCTCCTCTGCCGGCATTGCAAGGAAAACTGAAAATGAAGTGACATAGGCTTGAAAAACATTGACGTCAGTTTGCAAATAAACTACAATTCCAATCTTGATCAGATCCACATGAAATTTACCTTGATGATAGAGACATATTATGTATACTATCCTGTAAATTTTGAAATGCATCCATTCAGTGATGGCAGAGATATTTTTAGTCATTAGCACAAAGACCAGGGCCCTCAGTCATTAGCACACAGACCAGGGCCCTCAGTCATTGCCATCAGTCATTACCACACAGACCAGGGCCCTCAGTCATTATGACACCGACCAGGGCCCTCAGTCATTACCACACAGACCAGGGCCCTCAGTCATTAGCACACAGACCAGGGCCCTCAGTCATTAGCACACAGACCAGGGCCCTCAGTCATTAGCACAAAGACCAGGGCCCTCAGTCATTGCCCTCAGTCATTACCACACAGACCAGGGCCCTCAGTCATTAGCACACAGACCAGGGCCCTCAGTCATTAGCACAAAGACCAGGGCTCTCAGTCATTAGCACAAAGACCAGGGCCCTCAGTCATTGCCCTCAGTCATTACCACACAGACCAGGGCCCTCAGTCATTAGCACACAGACCAGGGCCCTCAGTCATTAGCACAAAGACCAGGGCTCTCAGTCATTAGCACAAAGACCAGGGCCCTCAGTCATTGCCCTCAGTCATTAGCACACAGATCAGGGCCCTCAGTCATGAGGGATGCCCCCCACAACATCTCCACATAGCCAGCTGCCGTTTGACACCCCTGCACAACCTGGAGCTCCATTGATCCATTGAAAACAGCCCCCAGATCATGACGGCGCCCCCTCCACTGTGCCGTGTAGAAAACATCTCAGGTGGATCTCCATGTCATGCCAGTAATGTTGGAGCCATCAGGACCGTCAAGGTTACATTTTTCCTCATCAGAGAACAAAACTGTCTTCCACCTTTCAATGCCCCATGTTTGGTACTCTCATGCAAACTCCAAACGGGCAATTTTATATAACGCTTAATAAACGTATTAAACCACCTGTGAAAAAAATAAGACGATTATCCAGCTTCAGAAAGGGGTTTAGTGGAATTTCAAACAGAAGTCACTTTTTTACACCCAAATTTAGGCCGGCACTTTGGGCTTCTCTGAGATGTCAGAAAATAATCAAGTTTGATATTTAACCACAAAACTTTTCTGTTTAGGAATGAAAGTAAACTAAATTTGACATCTTAATCAAGAAATAGTAGACATAGTAGACAATTAAAATTATATTTTAGCACTAAAAATATAATTTTAGTTGAAGAGCTACATACTGCTGGATTGGTAATCACCAATGCTGTTATTACACTGGGGGTGGTCTAAAAGTCTGAAAAAATCTGTTACGCTGTCTCTCTGTCTCTATGCAGATATGGTTACAATTTAAAGTAAGAGTCTGCCCGCGTTAATTTAACTGCCATCTTCAAGTTTTTTTACTCCTCATTATATATTTTGGCAATCCTATTAAATGTGACTTTGGAACAATGTTGTCATACTTAATAATATAACTGAACCCTCAATTTAATGATTAAAAACACATTAAAAGGACCCATACTTGTTTTTTGTTATCTGCAAAATTTGTAACTGCATTAAAAAGATAGTCAAATATATTAAGATAAACCTTCCAATGAAAAATCTGGAATGTGAAAAATCTCTTTAGCTGTTACTGGGTGTTAAAAAGTGGTCACAAATATATGTTGATCTAAAAAAAAAACCCTTTTTATCAACAAATATCAGTTTGTTCCATAAAGGTACTACCATTTACATCCACTGTCATTACAATTTGAAGTTTCAAAACAAATGACGTGGTGTCTCACCCAATAGCCTCAACATGTTAATGTAAAGAAGTGTGAGCGAAAGAGACACACCCTTAGTGATCCCTGAAACAGAGAAGAACATCTGATAAACCATCATTAACCTTCACATGTTCTCATGAAAGGATTAAAACTTGATCTGATAAAGCCTATCAGGGTGATAGCACCTTTATTTTTATTTGCATTATGATGGGCCACCCTGCCCAGAGAGATAGCAGAAGTCAATAAGTGAAAGGTTCAGTTTTAAGATGTGAATTAACATCAAGGCTTTGAAACACTTCAATATCAAATTCATCAAATGTATGACTTTTGAGGACCCTTAACTAAAAGCTGGAAGTGCTCCAGAGCTGTGCGATTTATTGTCAAATGTATAGGAAACTGCCACTGCGAACACAATCCAAGAGAAAATGCCAGGACCCTCATCCGGTTTCAGATCACATCTAAAATGACTTGTCTCTTGTTCCATGACCAACATAGGTTTTATAATAAAAATGAAGCAAAAATGTCCAAATTAATGTCATAATTAGGCCCAACAAAGTCTCCTTTATTTTCTAAAACTGACCAAACTCACATTCTGCCTTAAACCCTTTCCATTATTATCAGTAATACCCTAAAATACCAGCAGATGGCAGCTCCACACCATGGATCAGTCCTGACGTTCAGTCTTCAGGTGTCAGTTTTATAAACCTCTGTTTTATTTATTCAAATGCTTAAGTATCTTTTATTATGGCGTTAACATCATGCCAAAACCTCACAACACACACCAAACATGCTTTACTCACACCCAATGATTCGTACCTTTCAAACAAATACATCATGCTTCAGAAACAAATACAGCATGTTTTACACAAAGAAACATATTTCTTCAGTTACAAAAAATATCCTTAAAGTACAAACCAAAATCTTTCAAGTGCAAAAAACAATTCTACAACTACGAAAAACTGTCACGTGACTTTTGGCACTAATTTTCCGCCTCGCAGATTCACAAACAAATGCCCTCAGATTCTCACACAAATGCCAGTAAACTAAGAAATGCCCTGTAGTTCACACTCGACAACAGCAGGTGGCGCTGTGGCAGGATGCTACAGCTGACGAGGAAGGCGAGGAGGAACTGATCTAAACTGCATCTTTAAATAAATGTTTGATCAGGCAGAAATGTTAATGGTCTTTAAATGTTTGCTGATTTGACAAATGTTTAATGTTGACGTTCAAAGGCTTCACCTGTTCAGTGTCCAGTTAATAAAAGATTCAAGCATATTACACTTTCTTCTTTAATACTATTTCAACCAAAAACAACCATGTAAGTTATTGTTCTACACTGCAGATAAAGTGTAGATACACAGGGGTTTGTCTATACATGAATAAAAAAAGATTTTTTTTCCAGTGTAGAAAAATAAATAGTAATACCTAATTTTATTAAAAATGATTAGCCTATCAACTTTGGTCCTAAAATATGAGATCCTATGTCAAACAAAAGGCATAATTTTCAACTTGCATAAATCTCCAATTCCAGTGATTGCACTTTTGCTAACCCCAGACCTGTCCATGATGTTTTACATCTTAAATCTCTTGTTACTAAGTCAGAAAATAATTCTCTTTAAAATAAAAGCCATTTAGGTTTTTGTTTCTGTGTTTCATGTTCTGATACATGGCATTTGTAATAATTAATACTGCTGGTTTTGTCAAATATGTGACTTATTAAACCCAGTATCCAGTAAGTTCACAGACCTAAAATTATAACTTGCAAATCTCGATTTTCAGTCAAACTGATATAATGCTTGATGATACAATGCTCAACAAATGTTGCTTAGAAAATACAGGAAATGGCTTTTTTTCTTTCAACAGACTACTTCCTAAAATAATAGAGCTAATGGAAATTTTCTTGTGTTGTGATTTTACTGCGTGAGACATGTTATTGGTTAACAATATTGGTTTGAATATAAATTATTTTATTGTACAGGGTCAAATTTTCACTAAAATACAATATCACATGTCAGAATAACAAGCCAAAAATTACCACACAATAGCAACAATTCTCTTCATAAATGCCTTCAATCTTTATTGAAGATATATGATCACACTTTTAACCTCTTAAACATCATCAAACAGTACCAGAAAGTGATTACTCATCTGACCCGGAGCAGCTGCAGATGAAAACATCACATCCAAACACATCCACACAGGTACACACTCATATATCACACATAAAGCACTCTCAGAAATCTGTCTACACACAGGCTGTTTATGTGGCACTCCTTTATGAGCTGTAGGATCTGCAGCACTGACCCCGGTGATAACCAGAAGAGAAATGCATGCACAAAGGCTACCAGAGGGGAATGGTGCATTAAAGACAACGGTATAAAGTACAATCTGAAGCCTGGTGTCCTGACTGAATGATTCAGATTTTACAGTGGATGTTTTCATGGTGCAAACAGTTATGTGTTCAAACATACTGGTTACAATGGGTTTCAGTGGGTCCAAAAAGTGGACACAGGGTCACAAAAGTGCTTTGTTTGTAGTACCATCATAATACAATTCAGAAAACTGGAAAATGAAAAGTGAATTGAGTGAAATTGAAATGAATGCCATAGTACTAAAATAACAAAAACCTTATTAAAGTGTTAAAAGTGTTACAAACGTGGACATGAGACCTCTTAAGGTAAACATAATCTTAACTCATGTGCAAAGAGTATTTAAACAATCCCAAGTTTTCTTGATATTTCATGTCAAAATAATACAGAAACAGTTTATTAAATAAAGTAGCTGGCCCAGTTTCTCTAGAGGTGATATTTCCTCCATCATTTTGATTGATTTTCTAAAATAGTCCTCATCTCTGAACATTTGAATGACAATTAATATTTTTACAGTCATGACAGACTGTAAAATGGAGCCTTTCTTACAGAGCTGGGCCTTTTAGGGGGCAGCCTTGGTCACTGTGTGGACCAGAGCCAGGCAAAGGGACAGAAGTTCTGAGAGGAGGGAGAAACTTTCAGTGTGCTCCTCAAGAAATAAAGATGACAGTTAACTGAATGTTAACTGAACTGACATGACTGAAGGCACCAGTGCAACATGACTGAGAGTGAAGAATGTTAGGGTGTTTTGGGTGTAGGCCAGGGTCTCTTGATGAACAGAGTCAGTGGCTCTCAAGTGGTGGGGCAGGACCCAAAGTTGGGCCATGGATCCGTCTTCAGAGGATAGATAAAAAAAAAAACCCTGAAATGTTCATGTTACCATTAAAAAATGGAGCAGAATGAAATGCATGGATGCATGCAGGCCTGCCCTGGAGAATAGCTGCATGTAGCTCTTTTACCATCTGTCTTTTTTTTCATGTCTACTTTGCCTTACAACATAAACTCAGTAGATCCCTCTGGTCTTCTGGTGGTGGATTTTTAATGGTGTCCAAAGCAGTGGCAGTTTGTCAGTAGGGGGTGCTGGGGTGCAGCCCCCTCCAATATTCAGTAGAGAAAGTCTACTTAAACACAACATAATATGTCATTAAATTATAAACAATAATGGATTAAAACATCTATTTTTATAGTAATAGTATGACACAGTAATAGTCTGTCAGCAGCACCTGTCACCACTCAATAAAAGGGGTTTCACAATGTTTTTACGTAAGAACTGTGCTGTGAACACACAGTTTACGTACGGGGGGGGGACGCCAGCCTAATGGGAGTCAATGCAAGTCCTTAAACTTTTGTTCAGCATGTGACCTGAGGCGTCTTTGGGATTGGCCGCTTCAACTTTGCTTGCAGGGCGCAGAGAAGTGCGGCCCGCACACACCCGCACAATCAGTATTGTTTTGGTGTTTCTTTTCTTCATGTGATTGGACAACGAGCGCCGTCAATCATATCAACACATTACTGCAGCAGATGTGATTTACTCATGCGCAACCATCTCACGCATCCGACCAACGCTCCAAAGAGGTGTCGCGTACTAGGTCCAGAGAACCATCAGAGGATCGCAGAAGAGGTGAGATTGCATTGGAGAAAAAAATCAGTAAGAGGCTATGCTGCACTGAAGATTAGATTAGGATGTGTCTTACCTAGTAGACATAACATAATTCAGGGGCAAAGTTTTCCATTTTATTTTACACATGGCACTAAACTATAGATTAGGAGCCACAAAATGAGTTTGCCAAGAGGATATATCTTTGTTCAGAAGAACATTATCCTTTTGAAGACTTAAGTTCTAAAAAATCGATATAGTTTTTTAATTCTTGCATTTCTTTACAAAAACAACATACTTTTAGGAGGATTTGGGGCTTTTGATGGGTGGCTAACTTTGTACCCCATTAGAAGTTCATTTTAAATTTAATTGACAAAATTGATTCATTATTTTGTTGAAAATATTATTTAAAGGGACCAATAAAATTTATTTTTGAAAAATCATGGCAAAGCAGGAACAATGTACACTAATGAAGAGTAAAAATAGGTACACACAAAGTCTGAGGTAAAGAGAGAGAAAACTAAGACAGTACAGACTGTAATTTTGATATTATACACAAATGCATGCAGAAATTGCAGATGTTTATTGCGCTGCTCATTAAATGTTACTGTTACATTTTGTGAAAACCTTTGAAAAATTACATAAAGCAGAACTGATAATGCCATTAAGTTGTGTGTTGCAATTTACTGGTTAAAATAATGTTTATTTTGTCCCAAAAGTGTGAACAACACATTATTTACCTTTTAAGTGTTTTACAGAGCTTATAACCCCACCAATAAAGTGTTACGTCTTACAAATTTCATTGGTACATAAGATTCTGTTTGTGTTTACAATCTTGAGCCATGAGACATAAGACATGTATAAAATAAGACACTGTTCAGTTGGCACAAGAAATGTTCTTAAAATGGTGACATAAATTATAGCTTTATATTCTGGGAGCAGGTTCAACTTTGACTGTGTTTTGGTTTTTTCAGTAAATACTGATGTTAACTTTTGATGTATTTTTTTATTCCTCTTCTGTAGGTCTACAACACCATATTGAGGGGACGATTCTCCTTCACTGACCATCTCATCAGTGCCACTTTGCTGCAGGGTCACAGGTTCACACAGTACCACGCCATGTTTCCTGAAGATTTCCTTGAAGGTCTACCCAATGCTCAATGGAAGCAAGCTAAAGACAGAGCCGAGTCTTAATTGACAGCAAGGAGGAGTTCAAGGCCTGCTGTGGTGCTGTGGACCTTATCCAAATGTTCATGGAAAATAATCTTGGAGAGGTATTTTCAGAGACTGTCACTCTGCTAAAGATCTTCATCACCACACCCATGACCACTGCAGAAGCTGAGAGGTGCGTCTCAAACCTTAAAAACAATCAAAACTTTCCAGAGAAACAGCATGAACCAGGACAGGCTGAATGCACTGGCCATGCTGTCAATGGGAAAGAGACAGAGATGATGGACTTCAATCAGAGGGTCACTGAGAAATTTGCACCTCAGAAGGAAAGGAGGGCAAAATTTCTGTTCAAATTGTGCATTGTTCAAAGTAGGTTATGTGGTCATTGTGATTATGTTATGTCTTAAGTTTTTTTTTCACTGTAGTATGGAGTACCTTGGTTTGTTTCCTCCAGAGCTGCACCCCCCTTAGAATTTTTAGCACCAGCCGCCACTGGTCCAAAGCATCTTTTCATGACCCCCGCCCCGGTACTAACCTTATGGTGCAGATGGACCTGCCTGATTCATTGTCTGAAATCACGCAGATATATCTTGCAGAGCTCCAATCTCCAACGACTTCATCTGCAAAAAGCTGGACGGCCTAATCAGGGAAGAGAGGCGGAAGCTGAAGACGTGACGACAGCGAGAAGCAACTGCATGTTTGAAAACAATGACGGCTTCTGAAGCGGTCTTCGTGGATGAGGCAATATCTGTGGTTTATCAGAAATGGACTCAATTTCTTCTTTAAAAGAAGAGAAGAGCAAAGATGGCCACTTAAAGCTGTTCTTACTGGATATCATGTTTTTGCTCTTCTCCTGACCGGTTTCGGTGAGAGTTTGATTCACCATCTAGCTCCTCTGGTCGTGAAAAAGATGGGAAGGACTCCAAACCCCATTGTGATAATCATGTATTGAGCGATATGATGCGAAACTGCTCAATGTTGTAGGAACGTTCCTCCTTCGGGATCCAGACTCCCTCTGTGTACCTCCACTGCACAGCGACTTTCCCTCTCCGCCAGATCACCTTCAGGATCTTCCAGAGAAGTATGAGGAGCTGTGGACACTGCCTGTAGACTTTGTAGGGGACGCTGAGCTAGATCTTTCTGCTCTCGCAGCTTCTTCCGGCAGTGCCACCTGTTCCTTACAAGGTCCGAGCTCATAGTCCCTCAGGGTGTCGCTGAAGGTGGCGTGGAGATGATGGTCGATCTCCTCTACAGGGCAAAAGAGGTTGCCGCTTTGCTTCTGGCCCAGTAGTTTCTTGGTAAAACCAAAGGGGCTTTCAATGAAAGCACATTTCCGACCTCTTCCTTGCCCTTCCTGTGGTGCCATTCCACCCTCCTCCATGAGATGAGTCTCTTCCCTATGATGCTTGTGAGTTTTGATAGGACAGGCCTTTCGTCTACCTTGGCCGTCTTGAACTGATGTCTCAGGGACTTTGGCTCTTGCCTCGGCTGACTAACTGTATCCTTTCGCTTGCTTGCTTGCTCCTCATCTTTTTTCTAACCAAACCACTCTGCTCCCATGTTATGATGGTACACATGGTCTGGAGTTTCTGGTTGAAACTGCCCTTTGAGATGGATTCCAGGTACTTGTCTACATCCTCATCCAGCTTTAGCCACTCCTTATTGTAAGCAGCCAGCCACTTCACCCTTCATTGTTCCTGCTTTCCTGCTTTATGGAGGGACTTGTGTTACTTGGAGGTCCCTGGTACTGTGGGGAGATTCCAGACCTGGCTCCTCCTCCGTCTCACCAGGTTCTGCAGCCGGCGCATTGGAAACTGTTACGCCAGCTGCCGTTCCTGAGCGTTGCTTCAATTGGTCCCTCCTAAGACAGACCATCCTTGCCTGGTGGATCTTCAGGTCCTTCAGGTTCTTGCAGACCTTGCCACAGTTACATGTTGCACTCATATTCCATTGTCCATTTGCTTGAGTCAATGCCTTTAATTCCATCTGTTTGGGATGCTTATCCTCCCCCCTCTCGAGCATCCCTGGGGGTATGTTTCTGTGGGGTTCTTCGTAGCAAGGTTGGGTGCTCCCTCTCGTGAGCTACACGCCGGGGGGCTAGCCTTCCCCACCCCAGCTGCCGTCTCTCTGAGCTGTCCGCTGTCTCTCCAGCCGTCACCGCTCTATTCATGGGTGTCATCCAGACTTTCCTGGAGGTCACTGGCTATGTCAGGTGGATTAGTTTGAATACACCTTCAGGTGCTACTTGGACACGTCATCGGTGAAGAACCTGGGGTCATAGAGTGTTTCAGGTACGATACTTTATGATTTAAATCATTCTGTGTTTTTTTTTTAATGAAAAACAAACAAACAAACAACTTTTTAATTAAAAAAAAAAAAAATGCCTCCTCTTTTAAATTTTTCCTTATTCCCCTTCTCAATAAATCTTGGTTAATTGTAAATTTGAGTTGAAACGATAAACCACTGAACCAGGTTGTGTGAACACGTGCATTAGGTTTTTTTTTAAACAAATGAGGGTTTGTGTTGTTGTAAACTGTTTTATATGCTGATATAAATATATCAGTTTAAACTAATACAAAGAAAGCAGATGGTGGATCTGTCTGATGTTTTCCTTAATCTCTTATAAATCAAATATAATCCAAAAGTCTATTTTTGACATTAAAAAGCTTCCTGTGCTGTATTGGAGATTGTTTCAGCTTTTCCCTCGCCAAGTGCAGATATGAGCTGCAGAATAAAAATCAGCTACCCTGAATGAAAATGCATTTGAGTAATGGAGTTAACATCATCTTTTAACACAGAATTAAAAGATTTATCACTGCAGAGGCCGGCACTGGAGTCCTGATTGACATTACACTGATGTGTTGTTTTAAGTTTTTGTCCGGCAAAGCACACTGTTTTACCGACTAAAAACTAATAAAAAGACACTGATAACCAGGCATGTGGGAACATGTTAATGCTGAGGGGTGCTGTGAGCTCTTTCACAACATAAACACATTTCAGATTACTGTCAGCTCCAGTTAAGTGACTGCCATTGTCAAATGTTTTCTACTTGTCTTTAATGTCCTTCAAACATGATGATATGGTTTGAAAAGGAAGCCGAGGAGCACATAAAACTTTTTTTCTTCTTTTATACTTTTCAATAAAGTTTCACTCTGTCACTGCATCCATGTAAGTTATTTTTCTACACTGCAAATAAAGTGTAGATGCACAGGGGTTTTTCTATTCATGAATAGAAATAGAAAAAAAAGTTAGGAAAATAAGTGATAGTAATACCTAATTTATCTAAAAAAAAAAAAAAGGATTTGCCTATTAATTTTGGGTCCTTAAATATACGACCCTATGTCAAACAGTAGGCTAAAGACAAATGGCAAACTTTCAACTTGCATAAATCTCCAATTGTTGTGATCAGGTGGTGGGAAAATGTTTATGCTGAGGGGTGCTGTGAGCACTTTCACAACATAAACACGTTTCAGATTACTGTCAGCTCCAGTTAAGTGACTACCATTGTCACTTAACTTGTCTTTGTATCTCTCAAACATGGTTTGTAATGCTAGAGTTACCAGCAACTTGCTTTGACATTAACTTTTACAGGTCCATACAAACACTTTGCTCTGAGGCACTTGCAATGAACATACAGCGCATTTTTGGTCTTTTTCAGCTTGTTCTGAGAGTAGGGCTATGATGGATCTCTAATTAAATGACGTAGCATTTTCACTGACTCCAGGTGCATGTCAGAAACATCATGATGGGCAAACATGGTGGTCACCTTGTGCCAATTGCAAAATCCTCCACTTGTGAAAGGGCTGATTTTCCCTTTTACAAGGTGAAAACCCTTTTATTTTGCCTTGCAAACAAAAAACACAGTTCTTATCGGGTAAAAAGTACATGCTTCGGTCCAAAACCCCCCCCCTGGAAAATGTAAAGTTGGCCATTATGGCATCTCAAATCCAGCAGTGGGTGATACAAGCCATACTGGAGCTGCTAAGGTTTCATCCTGAGGTAGCAAAGGTTGCACCGGTGCTTCAGCTGCTTCAGCAGCAACACAGCTTGTTGCCGGAGATAAAGCTGGTGCAATGGCTTCAGCCACATGGCAACTTGACCCTGCGTCCTATTGCTCGGCTTCTAATTTTTTTGTTTTTGAACTTGAACAAAAATAATCTAATTTTCTCTTCTGAGACATTGTTTAGCATACCGACAAATGTCATCCAGAAATGCACTGACCTGCACTCGACCCCACTGCGATTTAGCATGATGTGATGACGTTTCCCATCTGAGAGATTAAACATTTTTTACATAAATTGGAATTATTGTTTGTAGAGTAGAAACAACGAGACAGGGATGTGAGTGAGTCGAGGCAGTTTAGTTATTTCTCTCCACTTTACAGAGCATACAGACACTACTGTATTCATGCTGTGTACTGGTAAAACTGAATACCCCCTTGACCTGGAAACGGAAAACAGTAAGCTCACTTCCGCTCCTAAAGGCAAAAGTCCTCTTTGGTGAATGTCTCTCATAAGTGGGTCCACCACAGTTTCATGTAATGCCTAACATTAAATTTCTTTTCCTCTGTCGTTAGTTAAAATACAATGTTCAGTCATGATGATGAAATTTCATTACTTCTAAATGTATGGACATATTGTGTGTGCTCCCCCTCTTGTCAACAGCACCTCACGCACTCATGCTGATAACAATGAATTCAGAGACCAATTATTGATCAAACATGACACCCAGTGTTTTTTCTCTTTTTAGAGACAATATATATATACCCATTATAACAACAGAAGTGTTCTACCCACATAAAGAATCATGACCAGTTTAGCCAAAGCTCACTTTTCTAATAATCAAAAGTTTGCGAGCGAGGAAAAGAGTGAAACAGACAAATTTGTGTATCATTCGTTCACTTGATTTTCAAAATAAAACCAAAAATGAAAAAATGAGAAAACCACTTGTTTATCTTTTAAGAAAGTCTACAAGAGCAATCATCATATTAATGCTAGTTACTGTAACAGGTCCAACAAAAAACAAAAAAAAAGGTTTTGCAGGAAACTCTATGATAATCTAAAACAGAACTACATAACCCAGATTTTTGATTAAAGTTGATATGGTCTGATCCTATCTCAGCGCCTGTCTCAGATATAAACACTTGAGGCTCTCTTCATTAAAAGATGTTAATGCCTCCCTGTAGTTATAAACACTTTCTCCTAAGCTGTCCATCAAACAACTGACAGAAGGAGCGTTCACTTTTCTCTCGCCTCTGCCCCGAGGCCGGCCGGGTTCAGGGCTGATGTGTAATCTTCAAGGGGAGATCACAGTCAGCGTTCATGCTACAGGAGACAACCCCATCCATATTCATGAGGTCGGAGTGGATTCAGGTTCGATGTTAGGTCCTGTCTGTCGGGACTGACTAAGGCTTAAACACAGAAATCAATGATGAAGGCCTCTGACTGACCTGGTTAACTCTGAGAGTGTTTACATGTTGAATAGAGTCAGTTCTCAACCTGACTGAGTGAGTTCAATGAGTCTGACTCTTTTTAGGATTTAGAACCAGTGTTTGGCCACATTCTGACCCTACCATCTGAATGTGGCAGCAAAAATTGAGACTTATCAGACAAGTAACATTTTCCCAATCCTCTGTCATCCAATTTCAGTGAGGCTGTGTGAATAGTCTCTGTTTCCTGTTCTTAGCTGGCAGGAATGGCAGCTTGTGTTGTCTTCTGCTGCTGTAGCTATCTGCTTCAATAACAACCATTTGTAATAAATAAAACACTTTAATAAGGACATAAATGTATCCAAAAAGGGCAGTTCTTAATTAAGGTGAATTAAAGGGATAGTTCAGGATTTTTAGAGTGGGGCTGTATGAGGTACATAGCATTAGCCTGAACATTAGCCACAGTGACACAGATCAGCCCTGCATCCGTACAGAAATAGTTAGCACAGAAGCTAAGGCATTGCTGCAGATAGGGCCAACAAAACTTCTTAAAAGAATTTTGGGTGAAAACAAGCCACAAGGACGGCATAGGGTGATTGTACGATTCATCCAGATAACTGACAGTGACTTGCTTTTCAACTCCCGTTCTGATTTGCTTAGGCACTACTTTAGTACACGGCACAGCCAAAGTGTCCTTCCACCAGCAAAGCACTGATTTAAACACAGTCTGACTTTGCAATTTTGCCAAGTACACAAATAGCACCACTTTGCAACACATAGGCTGTGCTGTGTCACAAAGTAGTGCCTAAAAATAGCTGCTTGATGTTGGAAAAGTACGTTATAGTAAATAAACTGTTTATAGTGTGTAATCATTCCATCACACTTTTGTGGCTTGTTTTAATTTCTGCAAAGTTGGTGGCACCATCCGCAGTAATGTATACTCTAGCTTCTGTGCTGACATGTTCTGCAAAGATAGAAATCAGAGCTTTGCAGCTGTAGCTCGTGTTCAGGTTCATGCCATGTGCCACATGCAACCCTACCTCAAAAATCTCAACTATCCCTTTAAATCATGTGTTGAATGCTGTGGTTTCACAACTTCAACATTTCTGAAAAATACCCTGCACTTCATTGATTAAAATTTGATAAAATTCCCTAAAATGTCCGGGTTTTGCTCAGCTTGTTCTGCAGATGAAGCTGTCGCCGGTGAAAGAAAAAAATGTGCATGATTCAAACTACCATAACTCCTCAAGTATCCATGCTATCCAAATAATTCAAATGGATTCCCAATGATGTACATTATGATAAAGGCTGAATTGCCTGAGGAAGAGGTGCAGGAATTCAGCTGATTGAGCTGAAGAGCAGAGAGAGGATTCAGAGACAAACATGTGAGTCATTTATCGGTGGTTTATCAGTATTTTCTGTGTAAATATTTTAAAATATTGTAAATAATGACATTAGTATCATTCTGAAGTGTCCTCTTGCCATTCTTTTGCTGTGTTTTTGCCTAGTTCATCTTTTTTTGTCATTGTCTTTTCATCATAGTTCATGTTTTATGGATTTTATAGTTAAACTAGAAAGCACTCGGAGAGTGCAGACCTCCGCCAAGCGCCACAGTTTCCCCCTATTTGTCATTTGCACCATAAATATAAGTCCCACATTTATTTTGACTACATTTTTAGATTCCTTGACCATGAAAACATACCGTTGGCAACTGAAATCATAATGATATCAACATTAGTTCAGCAGTTATTCACGAAAATTGAATTTTCCTTAATGGCGGTTTTCTTCTGGATCTAGCTCCCTAGCTTTTGAAGATACAGCAAATCCGTTGGCACCTTCCAAATTCCACAATGCCTTGGCTATATAATGGTGTTTGTTGCGTGTTTATAACTTCATTTGTTCTCTTCCTATGATGAAAATTCCAAAGGTCCCCTATTTCTTCATATTCTGGATCATAGTATCCGGAATTATTCCTTTATCCGGATCAGTCTTTGATAAACTGTAGAGCATGTTAGAAACTTTTCCTGTATTTTTTTCCCCAAGTGCCCTGACCATTATTTGTGGAGTTATATGCAGAAATGTCGAAAATGGCCCTATCTCCCAGTGTTAAAGAATCCTTTAAAAAATTCCTGGATCCAGATGGAGATCCGGATCACTTCCAAAATCTAATCATTTGTTCCTTATCCTAATCTGGACATTCCCTGAAAATTTCCTCAATATCCGTCCATAGCTTTTTGAGTAATGTTGCTAAGTAACTAACAGACAGACAGACAAACAGACCCCCCCAAAAACATAACCTCCTTGGCGGAGGTAATAATATAATAATAAAAAATATAAAATAGGTTGAGTTTCTGTTTTGTCTTCTCTTAAGTGTTGTACATGCTCATTTAGAGTTGTCTATAAAGAGGAACCTGTTGAAAAATTCAAATCTCTTTTTTTCTTTTCTTGTAATCACACACTGTTTTAAGCATTTACAACTTAATAATGACAAATACTTGCTGGAATGTTTTATTTTTACCAGAAAAAAGGTTCAAAATAATTTGCTCATAGGGCATTTTCTGACATATTTATTGAGAAAAAAGGCAAAAACGACCAGGCAGCCATTTATGTTGATAGTAGTAAAAGGCTTAATATTTATAATAAAGTGCTGTGCTGGAACACTGGCATTATACCAATATACCCTCCTGTCAACATATTGAGCATGCATGACACAACACATGCTGCTGAGGGTCCTCGGTTTGGGTTTTCAGAATATGGTCACCCTTATTTAACATATAAAAAAATAATTGCTTATATTGGCTAATGAATAATGCCTTTTTACTCCCATTTCAGGGTTTGCTTCAGAATATGTAAGAGGGTCTACAGTTTGCTGTGCTTGTAGTTGTATTGAACTCTCAGGGCCTCCATACTAAAGAGTGCTCGAGCTTTGTGTTTGCATGTCTGTAAACATAGGATTGAGTTTGTCCAAAGAGAAGGGAGAGAGAGAAGGAGAGAGAGTGCGCTGGTGTTTGTGTGTACGTGTGTGCGTCTGCAGCTCTGTCGCCTCAGTCTGTGCAGTGCTGACAGTGATGTATGGGTAATTTAAAAAGTCATTCTTTTCTACAGAGCGGTCTGCAGTCAGGCCAGCCAACCGCAGCCCATTCCCCTACAGCGCTGAGAAAACTCATCTACATCCACTACAGCGCTCACACACACACACACACAGGAAGGTAATCCAGCACACACACTGACATCACAGCATGTAAACAAACACACTCTCACAGTCCTCACATGAAAACCCTTAAATGATCTTTAATTTGTTGTCAGATGTTTTGATTCTCATTAGTGAATCACATCAGCCATCCAGTTTGCTGTTTTCTGTAAATATGAACTCACATGTCAGCGTGAGACCTCAGTGTTCCTAACATGAACACAAAGTGCCAGAGGTCAGCAGTGTTGCCGTGGAAACAAACCTTGCTTATTTGCGGCGCACTTCAGCCTGCGGCCCGATCAGACCATTACAGAGGCAGAGGAGTGTGAGTGCAGTTTGGTGAGTGTAGATGGCGCCATTGATTCTGAAGGACTGGACTCATGCTGAGAGGCTCAGATCAGACTTTTTGCTTCTCTGGCTGCAGGTCACCTTTTCCTCTCACATAATCAGAAACAACAGTGGTAACTACACGTCAGGCTACTGATAGTAAAGGTTTTTTTTTTTTTATAGATCCTCCGGTTTTGAATACAGTTTTTTTTATACATCAGCATGAAGTTAGGTTTCTTGAAGCTGCTTAATACAACATGCACATGGTAGCACTTGTTTTAATGAATTACTTCCTCAAGTTAAAATTAAAGTTTTAAGTGAAAAAGAATTAAAAGAAGCTGAGATACCATGTAGAAGAGCTTGCGGAAGCACTCTAAATCTAACCTAACACATCTGAGAGAAAGCCCATAACAAGTGTTTGGGAATGGGCAGAACCTTTAGAAGCATATCCCACAGGTGACTGGATGATCAATTAATGCTTTTTTACAGGTAAATCAGATACTGTAGTAGGCAGGTGCTACTGCGCAACAGAACACTTTAAAACAAACTCTTCTCAAAACATGTCAGAGTGGAAAATATCCCTTCTATGGAGAAACTTGGAGTGTTATTTGTTTTTAAGTCGACAAAAAATGTGGTTAAAATCTGATAGAACTGCTACTGAAGTTGCTAGCATCTATGCTAATCTCTAAAAGTGCAGTCACTTCCTGCTGTTGTCTCACTTGTATCACCCACCTCTTCTTGCTCTAAAGGACACCGACTGGGCCATGCCACTTTGGTCGTCTTTGGTTGGAGCTTGACAAGATTGATCTGCGTGATTACAGACATTGAGTCAGGCTGATCCAGCTGCTGCGCAAGTTTACTCTAAATCAGGCTTTCCCAAAATTTGGGACCATTTTTATTAAGTTGCAAGCCATCAGATTTAAATTACTCAGGTTATGTCCACATTTACGCGGGTATTTCAAAAAAACTGAGGTTGTCCCTCTCCATTCTTAAAAATATATCTGCCCACATGGTTGCATTTTTAAAAAAAAGAAAATCCCTGTGTACACAAAAATACAAGAATGCAATAATGCACTGTGAAATGCTTTTTATCACCTTGTAGTCATGTCCAAAATATGCACCTTGTTTTGCTGTTTTTAAGAAAAATCTTTTAGTTCCATATGTATTCCAACTACAATTTCCAATTGATGTTATGATTTAATTTGTGGCTATGTTAACTAGTGATAGTAGACCTGTTGAGTAAATATTTCTTTGTTTATATTTCATTCATCCATCCATTATCTAAACTGCTTATCTTTTCAGGGTCATGGGGGAGTTGGAGCCTATCCCAGCTGACTCTGGGCAAGTCGTGGGGAACACCCTGAACTGGTTGCCAGCCAATCACAAGGCCACATAGGGAGACAGACAACTATTTACTCTCATACCTCAGGGCAATTTGTAGTCACCAGTCAACCTAATGAGCATGTCTTTGGTCTGTTGGAGGAGGCCAGAGCGCCCAGAGAGAACCCACGCATTCACATAGAAAGGCCCAATTGACCTGGGTACTGAACCGGACCCTCTTACTATGAGGCATGTGCACTGCCTGCAGCGCCACTGTGCCACCCTGTTTCTATTTCAGTTTGAGGCATTTCTGATTACCTTGATCAAATCATGTTATTAAACACATTCGTTAGTACTACTGTTGATTTCAACAACTGTTGTAACCACAGCAACCCCAGAGCAAGCCAGCAAAAGGCCATGGGTCAACGGTCAACATGGTCACTTGTTAAACAAAAACACAGCATCCAGTCCAGTTATCAACACTTTGACTTTTGTCTACTTCCATACTCTCGCTACTCACAGACACAGATCTGATTGCGTCCAAGGCTTCTCTGAACTCCTGGATCTTTGATTTAACCCAGGAGACATGCAGGCCCAGGCTATCACACAGCAACTACGAGTACATCTACAGTCTCTGCAAAGGTCACAGCATCATCAGCAAAGTCCAGAATGACACTCCACAGCTTGCTGCACCTGTTACCTGTCCTATTATCCAGTCCATAAGTGTCGGGACCAAAACACACCCA
Organism: Cetoscarus ocellatus; assembly: GCA_037902135.1. Lineage (NCBI taxonomy): Eukaryota > Metazoa > Chordata > Actinopteri > Labriformes > Labridae > Cetoscarus > Cetoscarus ocellatus. The sequence goes on along the minus strand of JBAMNC010000895.1, from coordinate 410,378 downwards.
TGAGAGGAAGTCCCTACAACAAATGATATGAAATGATTTACAACCAGCACTGGTCTGTGGCCTGGGGGTTGGGGACTTCTGGTTTATAGCAAAGCAGCTGGTAAAACGCTGACTCAAAATTGCTTCCAATGCTGCTCTTGGTCCATTTACTTGATTTTCCACCAATTTTCGGCACTGTTAGCCCCTCATAACTGCTGCTGGATCACTGGCCTTTCTTCATTTAGCAGTGTGGATTAGTTGTAGGTCGGTTCAAGAAGCCTAAAATGGGCTTTTTTATTTTTGTTTTCATATTAACAGAAACTTCAAAATTTTCTCTGAAAGTGTTTCTGGGGACTTTCTCTCTGTGTCCTCATGTCCCTCGCCTGGTGGAGGAGTGGACGATCAGACAGCAGGGTTTCCCTCCTGTTGTGTGTGTGATGGATGAGGTCGGTGTGTGATCACTCCACGATGACACACACCTAATCCTCTCTCTTCCCTGCTCTCAATCACCACTCTGCTCAGTATTCCTCTCCTCTCTCCTCTTCCCTACATCCCTGCCTCCTTCCCTCTTCTATCCTTTCTTTCATAGGTCATCTTTTATTTTTTTTTCCAGATCATGTTTTGCTTCAGCACCTTTTATCTTTCCTTGTTGTTCGCACTACCCTTCGTCTCCTGAGCTGTCCAGAGGAGCGATGGTGGGTTAGCCTGGGGGTCAATGATTTGTGCTGTGTGTTGTCAGCGTTAGCGTGGTGACAGGTCCTGACAAGACTGTTCACGGGAAATGCGGTATGTTTATGCTAATCTCTGCCTGCAACCTACCAACATGTCTGTGAAATGGAGCTGTCATGACACCCAGTGGGACACAAGCACACAAACATTATTCAAAGTATTCAGACAACTTCTCTGTGTCTGCATACCAAACAGAACAGCAATGTTCTGGGTTTCTTATCCCAGGCCATCATGTCTGATCACATATCAGATGTCTTTTAAAAATTTGTACAGTGAAAATCAGCTATTACACCAGGCCAACCTCTGCTGTGACATGATGACAGCCATTCTGTAGCTCACACGTCTTTTTTGTGTCCAAACTCAAAGTGTTTTTGCCACTGACTGCCTCTTCTAGTGCTCCCCTCTCTATGAGTTTACCTTTGCCATCATGTAGCTCTCAGTGATAAAACATCTTCTTCTATTAGCCCTTCATTACAGTGTCTGTAAGGCTCCTAAAACACTGGCATTTAAAAGTCTTAATTATATCTAAAAATATGGAGGACCACAGACGTGAGGACAGTTCTGATGAAAAAATAAAATCGAATAAAACTGAATCCCCAAAATCCAAACACTAGACCAGTGATCACAAACTTAATCAACTGAAATCTCTTAAAACGCTAATAGAAAAAGCTAGATCTACCTGCCAAGAAAACCTAATGTTTTTATTCATTTATTTATTTATTTTTTTAAGTGGGGTAGCTTGAGGCCTGTGGCACTAGTAAATATGAGTGCCAGTGAAGGAACTTGCAAGCTTTGTCCCTGGGGGGAGATATCAGGGGGGTGGCCGGTAGTCCGTACATAGCAGTACATGGTGCCACTAAAATCCTTGAAATGAACTCACTTACAGGTTAAAACTACTCAAAACTGACGCTGATATGCTACAGTAAGATTCTTTACAGTGTTTAACTTTTCCTTCACAAAGCCCCTGTGTTTAGAGCTATTTTGTGATGCATCAGAAGGCTTTCTCCAGCAACTCCCCTCATTAGATCAGGTCAGATTGCTGCAGTGGGGTCAAGAAGTGGTCACTGGAGCACAAACCAATACAAACTGCTAAATTTGGTTTGTTGTTTCAAATATGGACATCAGATCCCACCCCTCTGCAGCAACAAAGTGTTTAATTTATAGTGACTATTTTACCGATCAGGACTATGACACACGACAGCAGTTTGAAGGCTTTCATTTTTGATAAAGCTTTCAGTTAGGGACCAGCTCGTAGCTCATAGTTAAGCTGCAATAGGCTTAGACTGCTGGGGGATCTGGACACTGAGCTCCTCCCTCTCTCTGTCTCTCTAACACTCTCTCTCTATATGCCTCTGCCCCTTTTTGTTTGCTCCTGTGCTCGTCTCTGGCTCTTGTCTTGTAGGCCACCTGGGATTCTTGGTGTAGACCGCCTGCTACTGTGGAGTTGTGAAGCTTCAGCGACTACAGTTACAAATATTACAGTTCCTGATTATAATTTCAGAGAGATCAATAAAATTATAAATTCATGGTAGTCCCACACGTATAGATTGATCACATTAGATTGATCTCTTTGTCCATGGATGTATTGATTATTCATCCATAGTAACTATCGTTACCACCATATAAACATGAGGTCCCTCTTGAAAATGTAATGTCACATTTCAAGGGGCTTACCTTTAATACATTGATGTTCAACAAAGTGTCAGGATATGACCCAGAGTGAGTTGTAGCGTTGGACCCAAAAGCTCAATGATCAGGCAGTTTGACAAAGTTGAAGTGATTTTAATTTGAGGCTCAGGGAATAAACACAAAAAGTAACAACAGTCCAGTAGATTGCGGTAGGTGGGAGCTCAAGGAGACCTGGAAGGAAGCAGAGGAGAAAAAGGTAAGTCTTGAGAGGAAAAATCTAAAAATCACAAGCAGGCCAAAAACACAGTAGCTACGCCCCTGTACGAGGACGAGGGCTTAGAGCCAGAGGCACAAAGCGAGTAAGAAAACAGGACGAGCACAAACCAGGCGTAGTGTGTGCAATCCACCCGCGCTGCAGTCATCTGAAGAGGAGAATAAGTAGGGAGCGGTGATTGGAGGCAACCAGGAACAGGTGTGGAGAACTGCCGCGCGCCTGAAGCCCCGCCTCCGCAGGAAGGTGAAGGAGAGGAGCAGTGAGGGAGGGGGAGAGAGACTGAGAGAGACTGTGAATCCTCACACAAAGACAAATATGATGCTATACAGAAACTGATTGATTGAATCTATATTCAGCACAGAAATGCGATCAGGACAGATTTATGATCTGGGCGGCCATGGGTTTGACGCTATCATAAATTCTTATTTTTTGTCCCTTTGTCTCTGCCTGGATGGATACATCTCTGGGTGTATGTATGTCCATATACAAATGTATATCTCTGTGTATTTGTATATGCATATATACCCATAAAATGAAGAGTATGGCTCCAGCCTGCTCTATTGTAAAGTGCCTTAAGATAGCACCTGTTATGAACTGACACTATACAAACACAGATTGACTGATTGATTGATTGATTGATTGATTGATTGATTGATTGACTGATGACCAAGCAGAGACTCTCTTGTGCTGTTAAAAGCACCCCACAGAGATTTCAACCTGCTGACTGGTTTCAGTCCACATCGCCCTCATTTCTTCAGACAGTTATTGGTGAAACTTCAACCCAGCTCCTGGGGCAATATTTCCAGCACCCCAGAGCTGCTTAAAATGCAAAAAGAAGAGCTGGAAACATGAAATAGAGAAAGATTTTTTTAAAACTCACATTTTGCAGGACTTATGCATTTAGACCACTTGCACATGACTGTCTTTTTTATTTGATTTAACATGTGGTCTTTTTTGTTTGTTTGTTGGTTGGTTGTTTTTGAAAATAAGAAATAATAAAATGTGAAAAGGCTTGTTGGCCTGCAGCTCTTTTTAAATGTGTATTATGTGTTTAGTTTACTGATATCTTGTGAGAGGGGGCAGATTCCATAAGATTATTCTTCTTTCTGCTCCTTTTCATTCACATGTTTGAGATTTTTGTTTGTATTGAATGTTTTATTTAATGACAGAATGAAACATAGTCCTGAACCAAAAAACTAAACTAAAAACTATTTGAACAGTTTTATCATTACCGTCTTTACTGTCCTTACTGTTTTATCTTTAAGTTTTTATGCTTTAGGCAGCCTGACCTGGAGTCCAAATTATCAAACAAATTCACATTTTGAGATTTGGGTTTGACCTGACTGTGGCCAATAAGGTGGTCCTGCTGACACTACACACTGAGGAATAATTAGGAGAAACAAATGGTTCTCTGTAAAAAAGGGGTGGTAAATATATTAATGAAATTATCTAATATATTAATGAAATTATCTAAATATTACTTAGGGAAAATAAGTATGCAAGAGGGCTATTCTGTAATGGGTAAATTACTTATTTTACATATTTTTTAACAGCAATGATAGCACAGCAGACTTGCTCAGAGTGCATAATCCTTCGCCAAGGAATTTTTGACATTGTCGGACAAGTTAAAGTCAAAAATGTTGGAAGCTGCCCAATCTTACACTCTTTTACAAGTCATTCTGAAATGCAAATTGCCAGAAATTTTTTAAGAATGGCTCGCAAACGAGCAGCTCACTCAAATCTGTGAATCATTTCTCATCAGTCACTTAAAAGAGCTGTTCAAAAGACTCAACTCGTTCGCAAACATCACATCTCTAGCGCAAACCACCGCGGAAGTAGGTCAACAAAACAAAGCCTCTGTTTACGATTAGAAGAATATTATACGATGATAGTAGAAGATAACATAACACTGAAAAAAATGAGTCACCAAGCACACAGGCTGTTTAAGTTGCTGAATAGTTTATCTGATGACTGTAGGCAGAGGTAGGCTAGCTAGCTAAGCTAACTAGTGGTGGACGAGCTCTGCCTTCCTCTTCCTTGTTACAGTCAAAAGAATGGTGTCTATCTGCTTGTCATGGACTCAGGAGTGAGGCAAGACACAAAAACATATCCCTTTAATAAATATTAAGTATCCCTTACCAGAAAATGCTGCAATCAAAAGTTAAAATCAGTACTACTATCTTTTCATTAGTATTTTTTCAGTGATTGGGTAGCTTGTATCCAATTTATTCCAATGTCTTGTAGCTGTTAAATTAAGGTACACTCAAAACATTGGGTAAAATGTACACAGTCAAACTGAGGGAACATTGCTTGAATTTAAGGAGTAAATTCTATAAGGTTTGCAAGATCAAGTCAAAGGTGACAGTGGGAGTGACAAGCCTGAAATTAAGTCACAGGCCTTCAATGAATCAGATAAAATATCTTTTGTGTTCACGTCGTTTGTCCTATATTATTGAAACAAATAAGACATTTTACATCACATGAGATCTTGTATAGTATCATCGTGTACCGAGCGATGTGTCAAAACAGCTAACTTGTTTAACAGAACTTTAACTTGTTCTGTTGGAAAAGCCCAACACGCTGACTGAATGTTTGTTTCCATTTTCATTGTTCAGATTGCAGCTCTGTGGTGAGAAGAACAACTTCTTCCTGTCCAAAAGTTTTTGGCTTCAAACTTCACTTTTTCTGACAAACTTTTGCTTTTTGAACTCCTTCCACCTGGTAAGAAGTCACTGGCTGTACATTAGGTGCTGGATAATGGGACACTTTGTGCTGTCGTGCTGTGTATGCAACAGGGTAAATAAACTGTGAGCAAAAACCCAGTGACAGTAACAAACCTCCAAACCTTATTAGTGAAACATCATCATCAGACACTCTATCCAAACAAATCCTCCTTTCACTGAGCCATCTGCACTCTCTCAGCCTCGCACACGCATAAATCTGTTAGCAGAGAAACTACCTGCAACAGCACATTTGTCAGAAGTGTGAGGATGATGGTACAGATTGTAATTATTCTTTTTCAGTGTTGTGTGTCGCTTTCTGCTGCTCATTAGTGTTGCATAGAAATGATATATATTTATTGGCTTATTTATAGATAAAGAAATCAGAGTTGATCTAAGGTAAATGTTACTAGAAGAAATTGCCATTAGTGAAGATACCTTGACATGTTTACAAAAACAGCAACCACTAATTATATCTGCCTTTAAAATAAGGCAGCATGAACTGCTAATTGCTTCACTTTCCTTGTGAAAAGTTGTCAAAAACAGCTGCTCAGTGTGTGGATCTTTACTTTATAATATGTTGAATTATTTAACTTATGGTTGCCCCTATAGTGTTGCATGAGCAGGGCTTTAAATAAGGTCATGTATATACCATAAACCACAATTATGTAAACCTCAACCATTACTTAGCTGAGGCTGACACTGGTGGTATCGGTCATAGCTCTGGCAAAGCAGTATCTCCTCATGTGCACCCTGACCAGTTGTTTGAGACTATATGGACATCTTTATTTATTGGAGCTGGCTCTACATGACTCTACTTGGTTATTTTGATTTTCCATTGGAAGTTGTATTTAGTACCTGGCACAGTCACCTCTTTCAAGGTTTCCTGTGCGCTGAGCAGACACTAAAACATAAGGTGGAAACACCACTGACCTCTGAATGGTCAGAGTTTTACCACACAGAGACCGGGATATCTAAAATGCAAATGAATCCTGTAATGCCAAATGACTTCTTAAACTTTCCACTGCTTTTAATGTTTATGTTCAGCTTGCATGTGTCTCTGGAACAAAACTTGTCTTTGACAATAAGCCACAAACTAAAAGCCAGCTGTGCTTTTTCCCCTATTTTCCCCTTTATTGTGTTGATTGCAGCAGGTAGTGCGGATGCCTCATGGCAAAAAGATTGCTGGTTCAACTTAGTCGGGTCTATTCTGTATGGAGTTTGCATGTTTTCTGTGTGCATGCATTGGTTTTCTGTGGGTACTCCAGTTTCTAGCCATGTGCAGCAGCTGGATTGGCCTGATTCAATGTCTGTAATCAGACAGATCTATCATGACAAGCTACGATTGTGGGTGGCCCAAAGTGGGATGACCCAATCAGTATCCTTTAGAGCAGTGATTCTCAACTAGTGGGTCGTGACCCAAAAGTGGGTCACGGACTGTTTTTCAGTGGGTTGCCTGTGCAAAATGTGTTGGAAAATTATCCTGTGCTTGTACTTTGAATTGGACTGCCATCTATTCACACTCCTTATCAATAGGTGGTGCTAATTAAATGCTAATTGACATCTGTTTTAATAGAAAGGCTTTTGTTATATGTTTAATAAGCAGGTACTTAGCTAAAGCTAGTAGCAGTAGCAGGACTTTTTTTTTCATGTTTGAGCATGAACGCTCGGTTAGAAAAGGCTGAATTTACTGAAGTGTGTTGTGTTGTGGCAGCCTCGGCTTATTTAGTACTACTAAATGAATGCTATTAATACATGGCTGTTCATTCTGTATCCAATGATGCAGGGTTATTACAGCTACAGTTAGACTTATAGTCTTGAAGCCTTGTGTCCCTCAGATGTACTTTTTGTTTTCAATTAAAATGCAGCTAATTGAGTGTAAAATGTTGTTGTTGTTGTTGTATCTCAGATTTCAAGTGCAGCATCTTTGTATTTAATAAATTTGAGAAGATAAACATTTTACTCGCAGCCTGACATAAAGGGGTGATGGTGGGTCCCAAAAACAGACCAGTTGAGAACCACTGCTTTAGAGCAGAGACCAACTACTCTAACAAGAAGACAAATGACAATGATTGTCCAATCACCTGCCAGATATGCTTTGAAAGGGTATGCCCATCCCTATGGGGGGCTCTTCCCCATATGGACTTGTGAAATGTATTGATCTGGTGTGTCAGGTTGCCAGTTTACTCCCACAGACTCAAAGTAACAGCCCAATCTGCTTTTGTTGTGGATTAACTCCCCAAGTGCATGCACTGCACTTTTATTTGTGAGTGTTTCCAGGTTGGTTGAATGATGCTTGTTAGGATCTTCATTGTTGCTCTTCTCTACAGCATCTTGTCCTGTCCTACACAATCATCGATATTTGAAAACCAAAACAAAACAAAAAACAGAATATATAGGTGGGCACTTTAAGCTACCATCACCTTGTTATCATGACTTAATGATATTGTCAGAATAGCTCCAGCTGTTACTAATACATTGTATTATTGTGTAGTAATGTTAAATAAAAAGCAGGGATGTTTGGATCAAGGGTGGCACTGCAGTGCAGTAGGTGCCTCACAGTGAGAGGGTTGCTGGATCAACTCCCTGTGCCTTTCTGGGTAGAGTTCACATATTCTCCCTGTGCCTGTGTGGGTTTTCTTTAGGCTTCTCTCACAGACCAAATACATGATCATTAGGTTAACCAGTGACTTTAGTGGGACAGTTCAGTTTTTGAAGTGGGGTTGTATGAGCTCCATATGGCCACTAAGTACCTTAGATGCAGTAGAAAGTTCTCTCCTCTCCTTTAGTAAGCCACAGTCTGTAAGAGTCTGTTACACAGAACCAGCCGCAAACAGGGAAGTATTGTACCAAATACAAAGGGTATTTTCTCCGCCTACAAGAACTCCCATCAAAAAATAATACCATAGTTTAAGAGTATGTTACCTAGACATTTTTTTGAGTGCATTAACTTTTCGGAAGTATAAAGTTTATTTGGAACTAATCGACTCACGTCATGTATTCCTCCACGCAGCGCTGCCGCGAGCCGCTGAATCACTCCGCCTCCCTCTCAGCTGTTGTCAACATAACAGGCTAGCGGCTTCAGACGCTGATTGTAGCCTCTTGAAACTTTTATCAAGTATTGTAATTCTTTTATTCTGACTCTTAGCGGTGTGAGGAAGAGACAATGTAAGAAATTAAAGTGATTATGACAGCAACGATGAAGTTTCATTCACTTTGGAGCCAAGACGATATATGAACCGGAGTTCACAGAAGAAGAGCTGCTGCAGATGGAAACCGTCACACCATCTGGATCACTCATCAGATAGATTTTCCTGCTCTTCTGAATCCCAGAGTTTTGTGGACATTCTTCAATTTCCTGAAAATAAACTTGAAAAACGTCCCAAACCTGGAGGACCTAATGACAGTTTATTCTCGAAGTAAGTAATAATGATCTGTCAGAGACAAACAAGCAGAGTAGAGGAGGCTGTTTACCATAACACTGCAGACTTCTTGTGTGTGTGTGTGTGTGTCTCTCTCTCTCTCACACACACAACCATTACTGTTGTGTGTGCGGCTCGCGGCAGTGCTGCGCAGAGGAATACATGACATGAGTCGGTTAGTTCCAGGTAAACTATTATTATATATAGATATCTTAAAACTCCTTTTTGGGGTGTACCCATGTGGATTCGGAAAATAGCATTTTGGGCCCACAATGTTTCACTAAAGACTGACCTCTCCTTGGGTGATGTCGGACTATGCAGCAATATCATTGTTATTCACATGTGTTGAACAGACAATGCTGCAATGTCTTTTAAGTAGGGATTTTATTTAAGTTGGATAAAATCATTTTAAAAAATTGTCTCTGTAGAGGATCAGATGCAGCTCTTTTTCTTTCCCCTTTGGAAACACTTGGATCTGAGGGGGCTGGGAGGCTACGGTAGGGCATGATAATTAGCATTTAGCAAACAGGCTGTGCACACAGTGCCTGATGGGAGGGGGGGTGGGGTTACAGGCCGCAGAGCAGACCTTTAAAACAGTCTTGGTGTCCACCTGGAAAATGCAAATGTACTTGGAGGCTGTATAGCTATTCCACAGTAAACCCCAGGAAGTAAAAAACAGTGTTTTAAGGGGCATTTTCTTAAAAGAGGCATAGTGCATTTTTGTGTGATCTGAGACTTTAGTGAAAGGTGTCATGTTCCTCTGCCTCGAGCCCCTTCCAACAAAATTAAAAGCATGGAAAATTTACTTTGTAGGACATGAGACCTTTTAAGTGTTGCTGACTGGACTATTTACATGTCAACACATACTTTCTGTTGCTCCCTTACTATGATGCCACTTTTAAAACACTCTGACGAAACAAACGCTGCTGATATTTAGGGTGTGACCCGGTGTTATTGTGTCACAAGTGATCATGTAGACTGGTGACCAATGGCTGCTTGTGTCTGTGGTTGTCATGGTTATAACAGAAGTTGAAACCAACAAGAGTACCAATAAAACTTTCAACCAACAGGATTTGATCAAGTTTATTAGATATGTCTCAAATTGAAATGTAAATGAAGAAATATTTACTTAATACGCATGCTAACATCAGTTAACATTGTCAAAAGTTAAACACTGGGAAGACTTGTGGTTCGAATAGATATGAAAATTAAACTCGTTTGCATTGAAGTTCCAAAAGATGTTGCATATCATTAACAAGATGACAGGGTAATTAACAATGTTTGGCTGTGAGTTTATGCGTTTTCATGCGGACTGGAGCATTTATGAAAGTTTTGACCTTCCAAAGTTTTTGGTAATACCTGTCTATGTTTAACCTGGCACACCGGATGGACCATTCAATATATTTTACTAGTCCATCTGGGAAAGAGCCCAAAGAAAATGTTTGGGGAGGGCAGAATCTTTCAAAAGCATATCCGGCAGGCGACTGGATGATCATCCTGTCAATCAACATTTATTAAGGGGCAATCAGATAATGTCGTTAGGCAAGCGAAAATATCCTTACTACTGAGAAGTGTGTAGTGTGGGTATTTGTTTTTCATTTGATAAAGAAATGCACTCCAGGTCTGATAAAACTGCTACTGAAGCTGTTAGCATCTATGCTAATCACTGTATGAGCAGTCCCTCCCTGCTGTCGTCTGTCTCGTAGCTCGTTCCTCTCCCTGCTCTAAAGGAGTCTAATAGGGCCGTCCCGCTTTGGGCCACTCACAATCGTTGTAGATTGGAGCTTGGTAAGATGGACCTGCCTATGGATCTGCCTGATTACAGACGTTGAATCAGACAGGTCCAGCTGCTGTGCAAGGTAAGTCTACGTGTGTTCTTAGCACAAGTTTAACTCTGATCTTGAACAAGGTTTGCTTGGTTACAGGATTAAGATAATATAAGAATTTTCTGAAATGTTATCAGAGGATTCTAATGGAGAAATTCCCTCCAAGGACCAGCCAGCGGTCATTGTGGGGCTCTATAGCAAGGTTGAAGCAGCCGATAGCCAGCAGCATTATACACAGAGGTGTGTTGTAACATAAAGGGCAGCTATTTACATGACAGAGTGCAGTGAGGATTTGGATATGTGAATGTGTGTGAGACTGATAGTCCTCAGTCATGCTGTGTGGCAGCTGTGAGGGGCCTGTAAAGGTGCCTGTCCATGAATCAGGGAGGAGCAGCCCGGCCAGCCTGGCCAGATTGATGAGGGGCCAACACATGGTTAAGTCTCATTTCATTTACAAGCAGCAGCTACTCACATACTGCAGTGTTGGGGGGGGAGTTACAGCTGCTTGTGTGTCAGAAAGTGTGTTAGTCTCCTGGAGGGTCAAGTTTCCCCCTGCTGGTCCGCTGGTTTAATAGAAAAGTAAAATCGTCTCGGCCATAGATGCTGTAATGAATAATAGGTCGGTTGAGATAGATTGATGGCTGTCCCTTGACAGGCTTGATCAGCTGAGCTTAAAAAGCTTCCTCAGAACACAGTTTCCCAGAAAGCTGTGGGAAAATCCATGGATGGGGAGGATTTGACAACTTACTCACGTTCAGACAGAGTCAGGGGGGATCAGCACATATCCAGAGGAATTTTTCAGTATTTCAACCAATCCTTTTTATGCCCTCAATGACCAAAAAGCATGAACAACAAGCTGAAGACCACACAAAGTTAACTTTTCTTTTATCAGGACATCTGAGTCTTTATGAGGGGTCTGCACCAACAAATAACTAATCATTCGGAAATGATGTTTTGAGTTTCTTTAATTCAGGAAATGTCAACAGACTAAAATATTTAAAAACAGAAGTATAACTACAGCTACCAAGAAGGGTTTAGAGTCCTTGTCCCAAGATCTTTCACAGTTAAGGCAAAAGCGACACAACTAAACGTTGTCATCATTAATCCTTGAGACATTAATCCTGTGAGGACATGATATTTATGTCAATTGATGGTGCATATGGTTTGGATGCACGCAAGAGAGCACGACACAGCACTGTCTTGACACTGGGCCTGCACAATAAAAGAAAAATATACAATGTGCAATTTGTAAGCCAACTGCTTGACACATTTGTATATCTTCAGACACGTTGCCGGTGTCAGGAAAGCAACAAGAGAAATCTGCTGAAAGATCACATAGAGTCTGTTGCATTTTAATAAAGAGAATAATCCTGATTATAAATCAGAATGATCATAAAAGATACAATAAACAAAACCACCTGGTTCATAACTTTTCTTAAAACATTACCTTTCTCCATCTATCTGCCTTTGAGATGCGTGACGGTTGGTTCGCCTAAGTTTTTTAAAGTTCCTCTCCTCTCTGCTCCCGATGCAGACGGGTTAAAAACTGAAGACCGCAGAAAAACATCAAATAAACCTGTAACACAAATGTTTAAAACAGCATCATATGGAGGCTCACACTCAGAGAGCCGTTCTCTCTCTGATGAGAGGCTGCAGCTACAGTAGCTCTGCTCACAGGGACTAATGGTGGTGCACAGGGTTGAACCACAGCTGGGAAGGGATATTATGTGAGGTTGTCTTTTAACATATCTATCATCTCAATGGTTTCCTTTATGCTGGGCTCATTGTGCATTTTCATATTACAATAATAATGAAAACGTGGTTTAGCGTTCAAGCCTTTTTCACACATACAAAAATAGACACACACTCCCTCAGTAGGGGTGTCTTTTTATTTTTGATGATCAAATATCTAATTGAATTAAAAATAAACAATTCTGCTTCACATTAGGGTGCCTGGAGCATTGAAATGCCCAATCCAACAGAGGGCACTTCTGGCACAACCCACGTCCCTTGCACTTGTTACAGATTAGCCTCTGGGTCCAACAAAGGTCAGCAATATACACACAAGCTAACCCTAACCTTATGTGTGAATCAATGAGAGGAGATGAAACTGAGAAAAAAAATGAACTGGTTTTCAAGAGGAAACAAAAGAAGCAGGATGAGCTCACTGGCAGGTTTTTCTGCTGGGCCTCCGGCGAGGGAAGCTCTGGTCAGCGTTGCAGTGAGCGGTGAACCCAGTTGTCTTTGTTCAGTTCAGTTTAATTTTCGGTTGTGTTTACAACAAAAACAAAGACTGGATTCATTCAAGGTGATCAGTGAGTCTGTAAGTTAGCTGCATTGCCTGATTTGCCATGACATCGTTTAACAGAGATGAAATGTCTGCTTCCTGAGCGCCTCAGGCATGATGCATTCAAGTCCATCAGACACTTCAATTACATCCTAACACAGCTTAAAGGATAAGTTCGTTTTTTTGACACCTGGACCTTATTTTTAGGATTAAATACGCTCATAGACTCACCCAGACAATTTTGGCGGAGCTCGGAGCCATTTTCGAGCAATTTAGATATATCCGATGGCATTTTTCCTCATGCCGTAGTAGCAGATGGGGCCAGAAATTGAAGCCCCTAAATTAGACATTATCTGCTGCGAAACTCACTCATTTCAGCTACATTTTATAAATGAATGGCCAGTGTTATCACCATGTCAGCTCAACTTTGTTGTTATGGTCATCCGGGGCGTTACAAGGACGGGTAACTTTTGGTGACGTCATAGACAAGAACATGAGTAGAGCCGCTGTTGTTGCTAGGCTACACTGCTACACGGCTACTTTTGTTCAACATGGCGGAATATTTATCCGATGTAGAAGTGTCTGACGACGACTTTGAGTATAATGAATGCCCGTATTGTTTTGAGCCAGAATATACCGACGAGGAGCTATTTGAAAGGAGGATGCAGAGGGAAAGAGCCGAACAGCTGGCCAGAGAACAAGCAACCACTGTACGTCCACGAATGGGGGCTAACTGGCGGTGTTGTTGTGGACATTGCACGGCAAACACAACAGAGGAGGAGTGCCTTTGCTGCTCAGAGTGGGACTTGAGACCAGAGGAAACACGTATTGATGCCCCCCAAAATACGATATCTGGCCCCGTCTGCTACTACGGCATGAGAGAAAAACGTCGTCGGATAGATCTAAATTGCTCGAAAACGGCTCCGAGCTCCACCAAAATTGTCTGGGTGAGTCTGCGAGCGTATTTAATCCTAAAAATAAGGTCCAGGTGTCAAGAAAACGAGCTTATCCTTTAAACCCACTCTTTAATACCTCCACCAAAGAGGTTATATTTTAGGCCACGTTTGTTTGTTTGTTTGTTTGTTAGCAAGATTACGTAAAAAGTACCGGACGGATTTTGCTGAAATTTTCAGGAGATGTTGGTAATGAACCAACTTAAAATGATTAGATTTTGGTGGCGATCCAGATAACCGCCATTGGCGGATGATTGTTTGTGCTCAATAGCTGTCTAACTTAACGACATCAACATGATTCTGAGTGCTAGGTGTGGGTTTTCAGGGTCAAGGAATCTTACTATGATGGTAACATTATTATGGAACTATTGCTTATAGATGTAACAGCAATATGTGAGCTACTTTGGCGGAGGTTTGCACTCTCCGAGTGCTTTCAAGTTTACAACATGAAAACCAGTCAAAAGTAATTTAGAAAATAGAATAGAATGAATCTCAACAAAGATCATCATAATTGACCACAACAACAGGAAGTACAACTCAAGAAAATGGAGGAGGGGCAAATCCACTCTGCAGAAGCATTTTGGGCTCCAAACCGCCATTAACAAAATAAAAACAATATCCGGCTGTGTGGCAATAATGTGTAAAGCAGTTGGCTTACTACTTATTTACTTACTTTACTTAGTATCTTAAGTCCCTGCTGAGTCCCTGTGCCCTTCTCTCACCAATATCACGCCTCTGATGCTGCCTCTGGAGATGGAGCAAAAAAGAAAATGTATTAAAATGTTCTTAAAATATTGCATACAAAAAACTGATGGGCATAAAGCCAAGTCATTGTGATCATGTACTTTTAAAGTGTACTGAGTTTATTGCTAACAGTTCGGACAATTACAGAAGCTCTGTGACCTTGGCCTTTGACCTCTGAAATCTAAACAATTAATCTATGAGTGGACATTTAGACAAAGGTTTATGAAAATCTATCACGCAAACCATTCTTGAGATATGATGTTTACCAGCAAAGAGTACACATGGAGTAGATGAACTTGATCCTGAGAACCTGTTTGCAGTCCAGTCCGTTGACGTAAAGCCCAATGACCTTGACCATTTACATTTGTCTTCCAAAATATAAAAAGTTTAACACTGAGCCAAGGTGAAAATTTGGAAAGTTTGGAGGCAGCCCCTGACAGAGTTCTTGGTCAGTGTGGTGGTCCTGGCTCAGGACCTCCGAAATCTAACAAGTCCTTTTAGGAGTCAGAGTGGACATCTGTACAAAGTTAGAAAAAAATTCCCTGACAATGTTCATGAGACCACGACCTTGTCAATGTACCTGCTACATCCAAAACTGTCCATCATTGAGTAAGGATAGACAATTGTCTGTCAATTCTTGAGTTAAAGGGGACATTTTTGCAAAGTTTGTAAAAAATGCTTCCAAAAACTCTTGAGACATGGGGCTCCCCAGAAATGGCCTTGGTGGACATGTGGACAGATGGACAACCCAAGAATATTGTACCTGGCCCTGGCTTTTGTGGGTGCATAGGCATTACAAAAAAAAAAAAAAAAAGAGGTATTAGGATTTTGATGAGCAAATGTTTGTATTCATATCTTAGAGCAGATACATGTTTCATGAAGGGATAATCTCTTTACATTCCTGGCATTGTGTATGTTGGATCAGCACCATAGTGTTTACTTGTTTATTTATGATCCTTATAATTAAGTGTTTACTCTGGCACTGAGCAGATTTTAACTGCACCTCCCTGTTTATATCCTTATTCATGAGACTCTTTTTAATCTGTCATATTTCTGGCACTGGATGCTTTGTTTTTCACCCAAATGATAATCTGTGCTCCTAAAAGTTATTAATTTTTTACATACCTTACATAAAGCAGTCCTTTTTTACTTTGTATCTATGCTGATTGACTACAACTTTATACACAACTTAAAATAGGGAGATAGCTTATTCAAAATATTTGAGAGGCTTATCCTGGTATGTCATCGTGTTAGGTCAGGAATGGAGAGATTAAATAGTGATGCTATTTCCCTTAACACCCTTTTAAAAGCACCCTGCTGATGATATTCAGGCTAAAGTGTCTTTAAACTCTTCCCTCTTCAGTTTGTTTTGAGCCTTATGGAGATCAGCTAATGGAGATCGGTTTTGTCCACATAAGGATGTTTGTTAACCTTGCCATGCAGATGGACCTGCCTGATTCAGTGTCTGAAGTCACGCAGATTCATCTTGCCAAGCTCCAATCTCCTATAGTTTCACAGCCGAAAGCCGGACGGTCCAATCAGGGAAGAGAGGCAGAAACTGCAGATGAGACGATAGCGTGAAGTGGCTGCATGTTTGAAAACAATGGCGGCTTCTGTAGCGGTTTCCGTGAATGCAGCAATATCTGCAATTTTATAAGAACCTGTGTCAAATTCTTCTTTAAAAGAGGAGCAGGGAACGTCAATTTAACCTTTTCTTACAGGAAATCATGTTTTTGCTCTTCCCCTGACCGGTGATCACTGCTGGGAGACTGGGAGAGAACACGGAAATCCTCCGGACGATGCTGGTTAGTCCATGGTAGTCATGGTTACTCAGCAATACCTGGCGGAATATGCTGTCCTCAGAATTACCGAGAGAACATTGTGGGGATTGTCGTTGAAGAGGTTCATGTCTTATTTTAGTGGTAAATGACACATCTGTGTGGTATAATTTAATGTAAGACGATAGTTTAAGGACTAAACTGTAGTCTAAGCTAATGGCTAACTACAGGGTCTAGCTGCTATGTCATACTGTGGGTTGATATGGATTGGTCTGTGATGGGTGGGACTGGCAGAACGATCGTCCAATCACCAGCTGCAGTTGTTTTTGAAGGTTCTGCCTTTTGTGAACATTTTCTATGGGCTCTTCTCCACATGGATGAGTGAAATATTTCCATGGCGGATACGAGAAACTGTCTGTCTGGAGTCTCACATTAGAAGTTTGCTGCAAGGCAAAAATGGGATTTTGAGTTTAATAACTTAAAATGAAACAGTTTTTAATGGAGAAAGAGACTTGAGCAAAAAGATGAAGACAAGAAGTGCTTGTCTAACTTTGGACTTTGCAGGCAGAGCAAGCGCAAAAGTGTCAACAAAGACAAGCTCTAAAAAGCAGGCCCCATTGAATAGTAAATGTGTCCTTTATGCCAGTATGTCATTAATGCTTGATAAAAGACAACTTTTACAAGAGCTCTACACCATGAAGACCATCACATGTGCCACACCACTTCTGTTATGTTGTAAAAAGAGAGAATTAAATATTTAATGTTTCGCTTCTACGTTTATGCCAAAGTGTCTTGCTCATCTTTTGGATCATTTCTTATGCTCTGGATTTTCAATGAAAAGTATTTTAATCTTAACATTAACATATTCCATACAGTGTTCTGTGTGTTTGTTGAATGTAGTGGCACAATAAAAGGATAGAAATTGTCAGAACAACAATTTAACCAAGTGTGTGAATCGCGGACCACCAGTCACCCAGCCCACACTGATTTAAGGGAATGAGAGCTGACACTGATTGTGTTGATTTATGTTATGCCAAAAACACACTCATGCATAATCAAGACACATAATCGATCCCCTTTGTGCCCTGGGCCTGGCTTTATACTGGGATCACACATCCTCAAAATAGCAAAATAAGACCAACATGCCCAAACTGCACCATGCCATTAAGACAATATGATTCATGCTGTCAAAAAAGGGCCCTTAATGTCTTCAATTGAATTATTTCCCCCACCTGCTGCTTAACCTTACTGTCTTCAAAACACACACATATGCACACACACCTCTCCGAAGCCACTTGGTCTAGTCTCAGTATTGAGTGGAGATGTGAGCCTGGTGGCTCCTCCACAATCTTCTAACATTGATCTTAGAAAAAGATCAACCTTTGGAGAGACACTCGAAGGAATCCTCTCCTCTCTAACTATGTCACTGTGTCTGTAGGTCAATGTTCAAGAATAAACATGCAGATGCTTTACTGTGACATGTAAATGTTTGAATATTTAAGCAAATGTGACACATTTTACCATAGTGAATATAAAATCAGATCTGCTCCTGGTAAAAACATCCATGGGACTTGTACTTACCAGAGTGTGACAAAGCTCTGTCTCCCATGGGTGAAGGTTTGCATCAATGTGTCAAAGAGTGTGCACATGTTCTGCATGGGTCTAGTCGAGTGATTTTTGACTGGCACCACCAAGCCTGATAGTGGATTGGATTGAGGAGATGGGCAGGCAGTCAGACTCCATCCAGACGTCTCAGAGGCAGCAGAGTCTCCGGGTTTTATCAGACGGGACAGTTGAACAACCCAAATACTGTCTCTTACAGCAGGCAGGCAGTCAGTGGAGAGATCCTTGACCTGACTGTTCATTCAGTTAAACTCCTGATAAAGATAGCAGGGCTCTTTACAAACTTCTGAGGCAACAGTTACATACCACAGGCAGAAATGTCAATTATGAAGGAATACACTGCAATATTGAACTTTTATACATTCTGTATATTGAAACCAGTGTTAATTTTGACAGCACTTTTTTTTTAATTTAGTTTTAGTTACAGTCTTTTGCATAAAATATCTTTTAGTTTTAGTCATAATCTAGTCAACCAAACTGTTTTAATTTTATTCTAGTTTTACTTGATGAAATTTCACAACATTTTAGTCGACTAAAATATGAAGTGTACAGTGTAAGGCATTTTTTATGTTTCCTTGAATTTCTGAAGTCATGTTTTACACTTGGATAAAATCAAACATCTAATAACCCTTTACTGAATGCTAGTAAAGTTTGGATGTATAAATGAACAGAAACAAATTTAACTTTTGTGTGAAATGCAGTCACCTTTATTTAGGCTACCTGGCAGAGCATCTCAGTTACAATACCAGAACTGACAACAAACAGTGAGCCTGCTCTACATGAATACATCAGTTCATAAAGAGAGGAGCTCTGATTGGATCGCTCCACAACTTATCCGCCATCACGAAGCTAAGGCAGTTGTGATTGGATGTCCCTCTTAACTCGTCCAACATTTCCACACAACCAAAGTAGCTGTGATTGGATAGATTCCTAACTGGTCTCTACTTTCTACATGATGAAATTGGATTTAGTCTCTGTCAAACATTTTTGTGTAGTTTTTATTTGTTGATGAAAATGTCAGATAATTTAGTTATAGTTTTTGTCCATGTGCACTTGTTTTATTAGTCTACTTTTCATTGGGGGAAAAATGTTGAAGAAAACTACGACTAAAATAACAAGTTAACAAAATTAACACTGACACAATACAAAATCAATGCACCATGACATCTGATCAGTGTGAGCCATGAGCTGGGTTGGTGTCTTTTTTTGATGAGGATATTTCAACATTATATCCAGGGTCTGACATGAGTACCCACTAAGTGCCAATTGTGAGTAGATTTTACATTTGACGATACATTTTATTGGATTATGTGCCATATGGTGAGTAAAGATTTTTGCCCAAACAGTTTAGTATAAAACCCTACTGGGTTTTAGCCTCTGTGGGTTTAACTGTAACCTTGCACTGCAGCTAACCCTGGATTTCCACTTACTCCAAAAGCGCAGCGGCTATGGTCTGACAGACGTGCGCGACCTCGCCCACTGGCAGCAAAAGCACATCACTGTAGAGCGCCACAGCAAGCAACATAATCACAAGAGAATTATGATCTTATGTGATTGTGGCTACCTATATATAGGAACATGTAAACAACTAGTTTTACAGCCAGCTTGCCTTTGAAAACTTTTCCACTGTTTACTTTTTATTGAATTCCGTGCCTTCTCTGCTTCTACAATGGATCAGTATATCACAGAATTAAGGGGCTTTTCACACAATATGTTCTTATCTTATTAACGCCTTAAATGTCTAGTATTTACATTTTATAATCACAACTTTAATCCATAGACAAGGGAGAAAACACATCTGCTCATTAACGGTGGTCAATTCGAGTGAAATCTCATTAACTCCTACAGTATGATATTCCTATATACATTTGGAAAGCCCTAGAAGCTCTGAGTGATTGTTTTCCTGTTCTGGGTCGATCTGCTTGGCTGTGATTTGTGAGGAGTTGAAGCGGCTCACCCTGAAAATTGACTCACTGTGTATTTCAAGTGACCAAGCTCAGCAGGACACTGCTGGTACACGCCACGAAGGGAGTGAGGCGCAGGCTGTGGAAACAGAGAGATTGAAGAGACTGAGGGCGATTTGACGTGGAGTGTGTGACATGTACGGACTGCTGCACAGATGGAGTATGTGGAAATTGGGAGTCAGTGTCATCTACTTCAGTGTAATCAGACAGATCCATCTTGCCAATCTGCGATCTACAACAATGGTGCCCAGCCTGAAGCATGGCCCAGTCAGCTTCCTCTAGAGTGAAGGAGGTGGGAGCTAAGAGTGTTTCTCAGCTCATTTCTTTATTAAATAAATAAATAAAAAAAAAACCATTATTAACAGCATTTCTCAACAGAAAGTGTATTTGCTCTTCTTCTGACATGTTTTGTCAAGACTCTGTTCTATAAAGTGCAGTATTGTGCCTTGGGCAGCACATCTAAGAAAGACGCATCCAGACTGGAGAAACTATTTATATTTTTGTTAATATCTATTTTTTTAATATATATATATATCTTTATCTGCTGTACAAAACTGCCACTGTAACCTTAATTTCCCTGAGGGAGTCTCCCAAAGCAATGAAAAAAGTTCCATCTAATCTAATCTCTTATTTTATACTTAACAACACTACATGAACTGATTAGCTGTGATGAATGTGGTTGTTGGAACGATCGTCCAGTCACCTACTGGATCTGCTTTTGAAAAGTTTTGCCCATTCCCAAACACACTCTATGGACACTTTCCCAGATGGACAAGTGAAACATACTCAACAGTCAGTCTGGCGGGTCAGGTTAGTGTGACAGAGACTAGGAGCCTCTGTGTCAAGTCTTGACAGTCAAGACCAAAATTTTTCACAGTAAAACAGCCTGGCTGCTTTATTGTTAAAATATTAGGGAAAACAATCTATGGCTTAGTATGGATCTGCAGCCCGGTGTTTGGAGAACCTCAGACTGCTCTGCCTGAGTGCCCCGTGATTTCAGTGTGTCATTATTGTTTTATGTATACTACCAGTTCAGGAGTTTAGTTTATTGATGGTTTTTAATACTGGCCTTGAATGATGTTGGAATCTCCTTCAACAGAGGAGCATCACAGTGTAGTTTTATGGCTCCATGACAGCCAAATCTAAGTGACCATTTTAACAGATAAAAAAAAATTGTGTGGTCTTGTACATGGCCTATATAAGAAACTTAACATGCAACTTTGCCTCAGTAAATTGGCCACTTTTTTTCATTCATTCATTAATTTTCTATACCGCTTATCCCCTTTTGGGGTCACGGGGGGGCTGGAGCCTATCCCAGCTGTCATTGGGCGAGAGGCAGGGTCGATTGCAGGGCCACATAGAGAGACAGACAACCATTCACGCTCACACTCATACTCTAAGGGCAATTTAGAGTCACCAATCAACCTAATGAGCATGTTTTTGGTCTGTGGGAGGAAGCCGGAGTGCCCGGAGAGAACCCACGCATGCATGGGAAGAACATGCAAACTTCTCACAAAAAGGCCCTGCCCGAACTGGGGATCGAACCAGCGACGTTTTTGTTGTGAGGCACGTGCACCACCATGCCGCCCTGGCTTTGCTTTTTTTGTTTTGTTTTGTTTTGTTTTGTTTTTATTTTAATTTTAACTCACAAGAAATGTATGCCTGATTTTGTTTTTTTGCTTTTTTGACCTTAAAATGAGATGTTTTTTCTCTGGTCTTGTCTAACTCTTGCAATGTAATGATCTATCCTGATCCAGACAATTAAATGCCCTCTCCAACATTTATTTTTTTTTGCATCCTATTAAATGAGCCAACATCTATTTAAAGAAAAGTAAAAAATGTATCAGGTTGTGTAACTTCTGTGGTGCTAAGTGGTGATTACTGTATGCTCAGCACTTTATAAGAAATCCTTGTCAGCAGTTTAGCCACAGTCAAACCAACAGTCCGGAAATGTAAAACACACCATTTCCTTTGCTCTGCAGGAGTTTCCTCGAGGGACAGCAGGGGTATTTAGAGCAGCAAATGTACAAACAGAAAAGTGTGACCCAAATCAGTAATGGAGCAGTGAATTAAAATGTCACAGACCTTCAGTACTAGTGAGAGAGGATGAAGGAGGAAATGAGCAGCTAATGCTGGAGATATACTTGCTTAGACTCGGGCTGCACGTAACTCAAACCATGTGGCATGACCCACAAGGAGGGTGTGACCACATCCTTGGGGGGCACAATATGCTTGGGCAGGGGCGCAGCCAAACTGGGGCATGGGCCTCCTAGACTTTTGATTGGCCACCCCATGTACGCTGCACTTAAACTTGCAACTTGCCATGTCAGAGGTGAGATTTATGTGAAAATCAATCTTAGGTTGATGCTCTTTAGTGTGGAAATTTTGATTTATCCAAAATTGAACTTGTTACTCTGGACTTTAATCTTTTCAGTCTTGACAGAAGTAATTTTTCAGATTGCCGCCTAGTTATTTTTATCTTCTCAAGATAAAATGGGGGAGAGCTAGGGAATATATTGATTTGATTTAATAATTGAAATAAATTGTTGCAGGAGATTTAAAAAATAAAAGTCAAGATTTTTTTCCCCTGACTAACCCTGTCACTCGTTTTGCCACGCCTGTTAGTGCTTTGTGAAAAAAGTGCTGCCCTAAGTGTTAATGTAGACCGGCCTACCTACGTCCAAGTTTCATAAAGTACCTTTAATGACAAAGTTACTGCCTGCACTGTAATTCTAAGAGGAAAATTAAGTTACATTTTGTGAGGTATCTGGATAAAATTAAGGCAGAACTTGTTTTGTATAATTTCTGTACCATTTCATTGTTTTTCTTTTAGATGGAAAAAATGATTACATTTGAAAATCAACCACTGTGAGGAAAAATCTGGGATTTTATTTTCAGGTCATTTCGCCCGGCCCTAGAATGGGGGGCTAGAATAATGATTATTTTATGTTTCAATATATAAAGGCTAAATAAATACTTTTTAAAAAAATATTTGCACACCAATGTTTAATGAATAAATCAATATTCACATGTTTGGATGTATTTAGAAAAATCTTAATTTTGCCCTTTAATTAACTTTATGGCTTGGGAGGCACGTGGAGATATCAATCTTAAGGGGGATTTATACACAGCAACATTTACAGTAGATATTAAAAAAAATAAACACCAGTAATCAATGACATCATCATGTATGTGTTGTTTACTGACGTCCAGTGTTCAGACCTCATTATCGTCACTGTCTGTGCTCTGTTTCTACAAAACTTTTCCTCTATGCGCTGCCATAACTGTCTCGGTGATACCGTCTAAAGAGTGACTGTGCTGGCTGTTCAGCCAGAGAAAACAGGGTTGTGCTATCTGATGCTACATTGGGAATTTTTTTTTTATCACTGTATCAAAATCTAGTCAAGTGTTGATATGTTAGATAATACAGCCATAGAAGCTTGAGGTAACACAAACACACCCACAGACAGAGTGAACCGAAATTCACTTTGACGGTCACTAGTTGGACCAATACAACAAACTTATTTCCAAACAGCCTTCTCTACTTCTAAAACAGTATTTATCTGTTTTCAGCATGGTTAACACCTATTTTACTGTCTGTGCAGTCCTAATAAATCATTATTTATTGGTGGAAGATTGTAGGTTTTTAAGTTCGTCCTGAAACTTTCTGTCGTAGTTGCTCCTGCTGTGTTGACACTGTCACATCTCCTCTGCCTCTGGACTGATCCTGCTGACATGTCTGTGTTGGCGGTCATCATGTGTCCTCTTTTCATGTATTCTCCAAGTTAACAGCAAGCATATCTACAGCCTTTAAATGTTTATGGAGGCGAGTCAACCACAAGTTCATTAGCTACCTCCTCGGTTTTTGTCAGTTTGTGTGTCTGTCTAACCTGACACGGCAGACGGACAGCTCCATATATCCACCACGGACATGCAGGATTTCAGACAATGAATCACGCAGGTCTGTCTGCTCTGCAAGGCTGGTGTCTGTCAGTCTGTCTGTCAGTTTTGATTAGGGCCCTGTCCACACAGAGATGAAAATGTTTTTGTATTGCAAAAGTTCTCTGTAAAGACAGCTTTGTTTTAGTAAATGTGTCTGTCGACACAAAAACACTGCAAACACTGCAGGACATATGCCAGGCCTGTAAGTGGCGCTGCAACAATGCTGGAGACATACACCAAAACCAGAGAAGAAGAGATGGAGCATACATCATGAGAGATGTGGGCAAACTGTGCTGTGTGTTGTTCTCTGTGTCCTCTTGTTGCTCATGGTGGTCGTGGAGGAGCAGAAGACTTTGCTGTCAAAGCCAAAATAACTCAGGAGCTTCTGCAGCATGAACACCATAGCCTACTGTTTCTGCTGTTGTTGAGGTTCAACACTGTGATTTAAAGGAGAGGTGGTCCTATGACGTCATCTTTTCCAAAATGATCTTTATTCATTGTCCACAAGGACACATTCAGCTGGCGTTTTCAGATTTATCAACTCGGACCTGTTTTCAAAAATTAGTGTTTTCAGGCCCTGAAATGCCGTTTCTTTGTCTAAGAAATGTCTATATGATTAAAAACTTGTGCAGATATGCCTGAATTCGTCTCTGTGTGGATGGCCCCTAAGTCTGATGAGAATGTTGCTTATGGCACAAGACAGAAGTGATCAGTTTTGGTGGTGATCTCAGTCTTAATGTGGATTTATGATGTTTTCAGATGATTTACCAACAATGTGAGATGACGTAGTCTTCACAGTTTTGCCAATAGTTTAACAATGAAAAACTATGGGCTGGTTTCGAAACCACCTACTACACTGTACTGATGAATGCAGTAATTGGAAGTACTATGTAATTTTTTTGTTGTAACAATTCGTCTTGGCAATAAACCTCATATAGTTGGAAAGCCTGTTTATTTTCCTTTTGAATGGGGCCCCCCACCCTTAAAGGAATATACCAACTTTTCTTTTCATGTCCTGCCTCACTCCAGAGTCCATGACAAGCAGATAGACATCATGCTTTCGTCTGTGTGTGCAGTAACAAGAAAGAGATGGCCAAAGCTCACCCATCGCTAGTTAGCTTAGCTCAAACACTGGGAGTCAACGAGTAAAGCTAGCCTGCCTCTGCCTAAATTTGCAGGCAATTTGCGTTTAAGAATGGCTCGCAAACAAATGGCTCACCCACAACTGCGAATCAGTTCTTGTCATTCACCTTAAAGAGTTGTTCAAAAGACTTGACTCGGTTGCGAACGCCACACCTCTAGCGCAAACCACCGCAGAAGTAGGTCAACAAAACAAAGCCTCTGTTTTGAATTAGAAGAAGATAGCAAAATAATAGTAGAAGATAACGTAACATAACGTGGTAAAAATGAGTCACAGCAAGCACACAGGACCGTTTAGAGTTGCTGAAAAGTTTATCTGATGACTGGAGGCAGAGGCAGGCTAACTATAACCCACTGACTCCCAGTGTTTGTGCTAAGCTAACTAGCAGTAGGTGAGCTTTGGCCGTCTCCTTCTTGTTACTGCATGCACAGTCAAAAGAATGGTGTCTATCTGCTTGTCATGGACTCTAGAGTGAGGGAAGACACAAAAACAAAAAGAAGTTGGCGTGTCCCTTTAACCACCATGCACTATACGCTTTAGACAACATGCTTCACATTGTCAAAATAGGGTCTAAGTCTTCAGGATACAGGCCCTTGTTAATTCTCTGGTGTAAAGATATAGCTGTAAAGCATTGATTAAATATTTTACAGTCATTTGATTATATGGTAAGGGTGCTCTTTTTTTCAAACATTTTAGTGTTTTTTCTCTGTTGTTGCTTCTTTTGCATGATTCTTCCAATCTACCCAACCATGTGTTACAGCCTACCCTGGTAGTGGGTTGATTGTAACAAAGGAACACCTCATATTTGACACAAGCTTTTAAGATCAACAATACTCTTGCAAAGGTCAGAATAGTCATATCTGTAGTAGACAAATGTTGGCACATCACATTAAAGTTTGAGAAATCTAGATCAGAAATTGAAGGAGTTACAAGGGCTGAAGCAAAAGGCGTTAAACCATCCCTAGTGTCCCCCCACAGCTTTGATTTTGATTGCTTCCTTATGTCGTCGGCCTGATTTACATAACATGTCAGCGACTTTTACGCCCATGAGGAAACAGGAAACCCCAGTTCCTTGAAGAGAAGTTGGTTTTGGTCAGAAGGCACCTCTAAGATATTGCTTGCCATGTCTGAGAGGGACAGGATATACAGTCTCAATCATTCCCTGGTTGTTCCCTCAGACGGGTTGTTTCTGTCTCTATGACTTACAGATAAGAGACGAGATGATTTTCAAGGTGGTGGAGGGAGAAATAAAAGTGAGACGAGAATCTCAGCCCTCTGTCTGACTCTTTAATATCAGAGAATAAAATGAAGTGATTGATTTTCTGCCGTCTGCAGACTCTCCTTGTCATCCCTCCATCTCCCATGACGTTTAACCACAGCATGCTTGTTGTCCACACTGACTCTTCAATAGTTCTCTTTGTTGTCCTCCTGTCTGTCTGCATCTCTTCACTTTTCCACTAACAGAAGGTCGCCGTCTGCTCCCAGGTTGAAGGTAGAGGGCAGGTTGGGATGCAGGGATGGAGGGTGAAGAGTGATGGATCAGGGAATTCGAGGGGAGGAGAGAAAGAAGCTGCTGACTCGCTCGTAGCCTCAGGCATTGGTCTGTCTAGTGTGGAGCTCTGAAGCAGCGTTTCAGCCTCCCCTCCCGACGATCGGCTTCACATCCATGTTATTCTGAAGAACTGTAACGGAGGGAGGGGTCTGGGACCTGGAAAGGTCTGTGAGTTCATGTGGGTGTGAGATAGGATGGGCTTTCATGTTTACTATCCCAGTGGAAATGTCCTTTTACACATATAAACACATATATAGGGCACCAGATTTTCATGTCATGAGATAGGGACACTTTAATTTTACCACAAAGTGACATGCATGAGCTCAGGATGCAACGATATATTTTTCAGTGCACTTTGTGACAACATACAAAGTCACAAATAAATAATTTAGCAACCCAAATCAACAAAGCTGAATAATGTTATCACAGCAATTTTATTGATATTATTATTATTATTAGTTTCATTATTGTGGTCCTCAATATTTCTTTAACTATTTTTCAAACTATTATTATTTTTTTATATTATATTGTTCTAATTATTACAATGATGGTTATTATTCCTTTTATTGTCATTATAATTTTTCAATATGTACAAAAAATAGTATTATTTTGAAAAATCATATGCCAAATGGAAACCACTCAAATCTTTACACTCACTGCTCTCTGTTTACTTAAATATTCTAGTACTTTTCAATAGATCACGGAGGAGTGTTGTTACGTATGATGTTAGCTGTTTCATAATTTAGAATAACCTAATAAAATTAAAACAGATTATTTTAAGGGCTTATGTTGTTGTTTTAATTGTGTTTATCTACATAATACTTCATTTCATACACAAATATTTATTGTTCTCAGCATAAAGATATTAAATCACACTTAATTTTTCATAACCTGACACGCCACATGGACTGTTCAATATATTTCACTAGTCCATCGGGGCAACAGGCCATAGAAAGTATCTGGGGAGGGCCGAAGCTTTCAAAGCATATCTGGCAGGGGATTGGACGATTGTTCAGTCAATCAAATTCATTACAGGCCAATCAGATAATGGAGTTGGCAGGCACTACTGCCGGTGTCTAAAGGACAGAATGTGTACATTAAAAAAATCACTTGGGGAGAGTGGGGTAAACTGAGTCAGTGAGTAAGTTGACCCACCCCCTGTTTCTGGGAAACAGTAAATAACTCTTGTCATGTAGCCCTTAATTCAGGAAGCCCTTATCATTTCTCCCTGCCTCTGTTGAAGAGGAGCACATGGCATAAAGGGTTGGTACTTTTTAACACAAAAAACACTTTTCGTGCGTCAAAGTAAATTTTCTGCATGTCAGGTATATTGAGCTTTGTATCAAATCCAATTTATCCATACATGTACTTACCAATGTATAAAACTATGACTCATTTGGCTAAAGATTAGCCTGAATAGCAAAGCTAGCAACATTTTTTCCAAAATGTTGGCTATGGGGCAAAGTGAGCCATATGTTGTGGGGTAAATTGAGCCATTGGTTTATTTTATACCACCAAAAAATTTGATAAGTTATATTAATGTACTGAATCATAAAATACTATTTAATGTTATGTCAACCAACTGACTTGTCTGATCAAATGTTAAACATAGTAGAAAATCATGCCAAGAGTGTACAAGAGGAAAACCAACTGGGGCTCAACACCCCTTACTGAGATGGAGAAAGCAATGAAGGAAGTCATGGGTGGAAAGTCGATCAGATCTGTTGCAAAGAAGTGAAATATTGACAGGTCAGCCCTGCGGAGGTATATGAAGAATAGGGATGCTCAAACTTGCTTGTTTTACCAAGTCTGAACTTGTAAAAACTTTAAAGCATACGAGTGAATGTAGCTTTTCTAGGAGGAATAATATTTTTTTTCTGCCAAGTGCTGACTTTGTTTCTGTTTGTTGTTCAAAGCTTTACTGGCTCTCATTTTACTTCATATGAGTATCTAATTTTCCCCAAAAAGTTGCAAAATGTGTCCATTAATGGCATTAAAAAATTAAAATTACTGATTTTTTTTCCAGGTTGTTTAAGTTAGGTTTAAGAAAATAAATAAGACTATTTGTAAATTGAACAGTCTCTCGTGAAATGTCTTTCTCAACAGCAATAAATCATCTCATAAAAATACTCAGATTTAAAGTTATGAAGTCACAGTCAACTTCCCCACTGACTTGGCTTAACTTACCCCTTACTTGGGGCAAGTTGAGCCACAGGAGCACTTTATTTTGAAAGGCCACAGTTTCCAGGCTCTTCGTCATTGATACATCCTTACAATTTCAGTTGATAGCAAACATTCTTAAATAACAGTATATGTTTTCATTTTATCTCTGTTGCATTTTTCCTTGCCTCAGTTACAACAGAAGTAAAAAATGTCTCATCTTACCCCACTCTTCCCTACATGGGGAAGAACTAATGTATCAATATCCCCCCCATCACCTCTACAAAATAATGGTGCAGACATATTTTAATCAAACATTTTTTTTAAACAATCAAACATAGCTCAACTGTTTAGTTTAATCCAGTTTATTTTTTGTTTGGTTTTAAGACTCCTTTCCCTTGATAGGCTAACGTTGTTGATATTGTCAAAAGAATCCAAAACACTTTAAAGCTGCAAAGAGATAAAACTCAGTCTGATTTGCTGGATGTTGCGTGTTTTCCCAGGATCAAACTTGACAAAGTTGCAAGGCCACGCTGAATTTGTGAGGATTGCCTGCATTTGCGTCGTTGCATTCAAGTAATAGCGATTTCCTGGAGGGGATTGTATAGCACATCCAAGGACAGTGGTATATATCACATAATTAAAATTTTGTCCCTTTCCTGTTGAAGAAAACAAGAAAAGAAGTAAAAGGTGCATTTGATTTGTTAACAGGCAGACTGGAAGCTGTCACTTTCTTTAAGGATCAAAATGGATAACACTGCTGCATATTTATCACAAAAGCCTGATAACCACTTAATCAGGCATTTACTAATGTGACTTTACAAATACTAATCTGAACAAACAAACAAAAACACTGCTATTCATGGCTGGGTTAAAAACTTCCTGAGTAGAATATATTTGACCCACAGCCCTCAACAAATCAACAGGAAGGTGAGCGTCATCCATTGTCCCCATTGGTACCAGCCATCACTAGTTGGCTATGAATATTAGGACCACTGTAAGAGTAATTTTCTAATTTAGAAGTACTTCTTCTCAAACAAAAACAGCATTCACATGTGACGTCTCTGACTCCCTTAAATGTCACTCTTCAGGCTGCCAAACAATGATGATGATGTACCATTTTCCTCTCCTCTTGTGAAGGTGTCAGCCTCCAGCTCAGGCCAGTTTCCTCTCTTTCTCTGCATCACATTCATCCATGCTGTAATTTCTGGGTTTGTGAATATTTTGGGTTGTGTTGTTCAAATGGCGATTGTTTTTAGTTGTCACATTTATCAGCAGTTGGTTGTTCGTACACTGGGATTGGCCAAATTCACAAGTTTAATGCCTCACATGTGGGAGCTGGGTGTATGATGACTTCTACACCAAAGTCCCAGATTGATAAATGAGGGCCACTGGCTGCAAGTTTTATCTTTATCTTTGAGCGGTTGATCCTGAATGCTCATGATAAAATCACTCTGTCTCATGTTTTGTACTGGGGGTTGGAAAACCTCTAAACATCCAAGTGGCACTTTTATTTTTCAGCTTGTGTCTCCCGGAAAGTGGAATTGCGTACAAAACAGACCTGTAAGTGTTTTTGTCACATCAAACACGGAGGCCAGCTCACATGTGATGGGCTCAGCAGGGAATCTCAACACCACAAAGAGCTGAAGACATCAGCAGCTTCGGTCTTCGTCAAAAGTCACAGTAGGGATTCAGTTTTCTGAGAAAGTTGAAATTTACTGGGTTACTGACACGTATACTGACCCACTCTGGAAACCATCCCATGATAGCCTCACTGAGGAGGACGAAGACAAAATAAGGTTTAAGAGCTCCCAGCATTGTAACAATCCAAGCTCTGCCCGTGAGTTGTCATGCAGAACACTTTCTATTCTGTACTATTAATTCAGGAACATGGATGGCTGCGAGGGAAAGTTAATAACGTGAGGCTGAGTGTTGATTGATCAGGATCACAGTGAAATGGGATAGAAATATTTATTTTGGGTCCAGTGGTGTTTTGTAATTCATGGAGAGTGTGACTAATGATGCTCCAGAGAGCTAATGAGATTTAAATCTTCACCACAGAGGCAGGACTCATTAGTGCTGCTGCAGGACTTCAGATGAGAATGAAATCT
Organism: Cetoscarus ocellatus; assembly: GCA_037902135.1. Lineage (NCBI taxonomy): Eukaryota > Metazoa > Chordata > Actinopteri > Labriformes > Labridae > Cetoscarus > Cetoscarus ocellatus. Next base: position 379,544 of record JBAMNC010000895.1, on the reverse strand, counting down.
CACAGTTTGTGTACATTAGCATGTTGACTTTTGTTTGCATGCCTTTATTTGAACACTGTAACACAATCTGTGGGAGTCCAATGCTGTTTGTCTCTCATTGATGTGAGCAGGCTTTTTGTGCTTCTTCATGCAGCTTATTATTTACTCACATATCATCCACTGCATTTTGTTCATACTCATCCAACAACTAGTCAATTTTAGGTACACCTATTACATTTCTCATTAAGGCAAATAAATAATAAGTCAGTCACATGGCAGCAAGTCATTACATTCAGGCATGTAGACATGATCAGAGACGACCTACAATACTGAGGGTCAAACAGGGCATCAGGATGAGAAAGAACTGAAAAACTGGCATTTATGTTGGTGTCAGATCAGTCAACTTTATTTATATAGCACTTTTTCATACAAGAAAATGTAACACATAGTGCTTTACAAACAGACAGATAAATTAAAATCAGATAACCCCAACCCAGCCAACCCCCCTAACCCACCCTAACCCGCAATTCATACACACCCCTCTTGCGGTTTCCGAGCGTGGAAATTGTCTCGTTTCTATTACTACTGCTATCACAACTATTATTATTCCTATTGTTATGTTCATGATTGATATTACTATTTTTATTCATTGATTTCCCTCTTTGTATTACTGCGATAACCACCATTTATATTATGTATCATAAGTGAATTATACCCGAACACACTCACCCACACACCCATACACACAGAGAATAGTGTTGGATCTTTTCTTTCTTTTCCTTTTGATTTATTTATTTTTGTTTTCCTTTTTTTGCCCTTTTCCCCTTTCTTTCCTTGTTGTATACATAATCATTATTACTCATTAATAATTATAATTATTCTCTTCTTTGTCATGTGTTCTCTATTACCTTCCCCCAAATTGTAAAACTGTCCTGTTCGTATGTTATGTATGGTCTTTTCTGTCCTGTTATTCGTCTCACTCTTTGTCTGTTTTGTTTTGTCCTGCAATTAATTTAAAAAAAAAAGATTAGGTAGAACTTTATCAATTCCTTTGGGAAACTCCCTGAGGGAAATTGGGATTCCAGTAGCAGTTTAAAAAGTAGAAAGAAATATATAAAAAATCAAATAAAAATATGGCTACTGGCTGGCTACTGCTCCTTGCCGTCCTCTGTCTTCCTGTTAACCCCCCAGTACAGTCTGATGACCTGAGGGACAAAGGAGTTGATGCCAGAGGTCAGAGGAGAATAGCCAGATGATATGCTGCAGATCATTTCTGTACATCTTAAAACTTGAGGCAGATGAGCAGCAGCAGCATAAGACCAATTCTGTCAGCTGAGTATAGGAAGGAGGCTACAGTTCACACATGCTCACAAAAATTGAACAGCACAAGGTTGGAGAAAAGTTGCATGGTCTGATTTGTCTCGATTTGGGCTTAAAAAATACTTAGATTCTGGGTCTGAGTTTGGTCAATAGTAGAGGAACTTGATCTTATATAGTGCTTTCCTAATCTCTATTATAACTCAAAGCAGCTTTACACCACAGGTCACATCTACCTGTCACTCACTGATGGTAAAGAGTTTAGTCGTCCATCAGTATCACCACAGCCACACCCTTTCATATCCATTTACACACAGCAGTGAGAGCAACTTAGGATCAAGCATCTAGTCTACCCTGAAACCAGTGTTAATTTTGACAGCACTTTTTAATTTAGTTTTAGTTGTAGTCTTTTGCCTGAAATGTCTTTTAGTTTTAGTCATATTTTAGTCATCTAAATTGTTTTCATTTTAGTCTAGTTTTTGTTGATGAAGTCTACTGCAAATTTAGTCAACTAAAATATGAAGTGTAAAGGGTAAGGCATTTTTTTGTGTTTCCTTGAATTTCTGAAGTCATGTTTTACACTTGGATAAAATCAAACATCTAATAACCCTTTATTGAATACTAGTAAAGTTTGAATGTATAAATGAACAGAAACAAATTTAACTTTTGTGAAATGCAGTCACCTTTATTTAGTCTACCTGGCAGAGCATCTCAGTTACAATACCAGAACTGACAACAAACAGTGAACCTGCTCTACATGAATATATCAATTCATAAAGAGAGTAGCTCTGATTGGATCACTCCCCAAGTTATCCCGCCACCACCAAGCTAAGGCAGCTGTGATTGAATGTCCCTCTTAACTCATCCAACCTTTCCACAAGACCGAAGTAGCTGTGATTGGATATATTCCTAACTTTTTCCTACTTTCTACATGATGAAATTAGGTCTGATTGGATTAAGTCTCTGTCAAACATTTTAGTCTGGTTTTAATCTGTTGACAAAAATGTCAGTTAATTTAGTTTTAGTTTTTTTCAATGTGCACTTGTTTTGTTTTGGTTGTAGGACATGGCGTTGAGCAAAGACTCAGTGGCTGTTAAGTGTTAAAGTTTTTTTCTAGACTTAATCATGACTAAAATTCAATAACAAACTCGAGACAGAATCATATCAGTAGTATGTCCTTTTCTCACAACAGCTGATTCCATCCCGCAATGACAGTTTCAATTAAAAACCCAGTGGGATGTTTTTACTGTCCTAATTACACCAATGACAGGAGCAGTGATGTGGGGTTAACACTTGATTGGGGTCTTGTTTTCTTCTTTTTATATGTTTCAGAAACTTTCAGAAAGCATCACACAGTTTTATCAATGTCAGCTACAAGGGCTTTTGTGTTGAGCATTCTCCTGACAGAGGCACACGGCGTTTTCTTATTCTCCGCCTTTCAGTCCCACTCTTCAGAACTGCGGCTCGTCCCAGCCCCTTTGCTCAAGGTTGTCCTGCGTCCTGCCTGACAGAAATACAACAGTCAGTAACCATTTCAAATGATATCTGGTTCCTGCCAACACTTTTCTTCTCTCTCCCGTGTTGTCTTTTATTCCCCGCTCTCTCTTTTGTTCTTTGAGACCGTAAATTGTTTTTCGCGGAGGCCACGCTTTCTCCTTGAGCTTGTCATTGGTTTTCCCATTAAAGACAACTTATGATAAAGTTTGGTGTGAGGAGAGGGGGGTCAGGTCTGGTGAGAGAGCCTGATAGTTTGTCTGTCTCTGATTGTGTGTTTGTGAGTGTGTGTGTCCTGTAGCGGGGTCTCATACTCTGAATGGAACGGTACAGCACACTCTGTCTACATCACATTTTCAAAAGTTTGGGGACTTTTGTTGATAGTGTGAAATTGTCCTGCTTCTATGTCTTAATGACTTGGGTGAGTTTACAGAATACTAAAGAGAACGCAGGTGTGACTTTGAGGAAAAAGACCCTGGAGCATCACTGTGAATATAAGTTTAAAGGGATAGTTCCATCATTTTTAATGGGGGTTGTATAAGGTTCTTGTCTATAGTGATTGTCATGGCTGATGGAGATGGAGTTGCTGTGCATCGTAGCAGATGAGTATGTTCTTTTTTTACTTTTGCTAAACTCAAGAGAGAAATATCCCAAGAACAACATTGTGGTAATTAATAAAAGCACCTCACTCTCTAGAAAGGTGCAGTTGTCATTTTAATGCATACTTGTTGTCTTCATAGGAAAGAAATTGCACTGTTTTATCAGCCTATTCATTTGTCTAAATTGAGGACAGGTCAGGCAAAACACTGGTGTGTTCCTATGTTGAGAATGCACAAATGACTGCACCTTAGACCAGTGGTTATGAAAAATAATCTAAGATGATTTCTAATGATGTGTTTTACCTGTTTTTTGAGGGGTAAATGGGTATAATAGTTTTACCCATTGTTAATAGATTAACAAACTGGATACTTTATTGGGTTGTCATTGGATTCAGCTGAGACACCTGTGCCCCAGTGGCCTAATGGATAAGGCACTGGCCTCCTAAGCCAGGGATTGTGGGTTTGAGTCCCATCTGGGGTGGTCCCTTTCTTTGTAGTAGCTTAGACTGGGGTGGTGGCTTGCTATTCATGTTGGCTATCTGGAGAAGTACCAGCTGATTTCCTTAGAATTGCAGAAGAACCCTCAAGCAAAGCACCGAGTGTCAACACTGCTTGGGAGCAGCAACCATCACTCTGGATTAGCCCATCATTGTGGGACCTGTTTGTGAACGTGCATGTGTATATCAGTCTGTGCATGTAGCGTGTCTGTAAAGAATTAATAGAATGTAAAGAATTTAATTTCCCCATGAGAGAAAAAGTATGTCTTAAAGGGATAGTTTGGTATTTATGAAATAGGATTGTGTGTGGTGGTACATGTCATAGGCAACACGATGGCGCAGCAGGCAGTTCATGTGCCTCACAGCAAGGAGGTTGCCGGTTTGATCCCTGGGTCTGTCAAGGCCAAAAAACAGCATGGGGTCATCCCACACTACTGACAGTTTGTTTCAACAACCTACTTTTTTTGCGACCACAACAGTTTGATTAGGCATTATTTTGAGACACTGCACATTGTATTTTTTTCTGCTTTACTCTCAGAATTACTGCCATGTTTGCAGTTTTCTTCTAACACACTTGGTGATTGGATACAGCCTGAGGTCTTTGTTCACCCTCTATTTATACAGAAACACTCATGAAGTCACAATGGAAATGTGAACAAGAACAAACTGCAAGTGTATCTTTGGCTTGAGACTGAATGCAGAATCTTTGACAACATAGCGCTGAGCAGAACTGAACTGACCAGTCACCACAGATTAGACCTGTTGACCAATCGAAACGGACTAGGCCCCCATGGGGAAGGCAGCCTGAAAGAGGAAGGAGCACTGACAGAGTGTTTCATACAGCAATATCATGGGTTGTCTGTATATGAAAACCTACAAGTTTTTTCACCATTTGTGATTGTGAATATACAGTGAAAACTGTATTAAAAGGTTGAATATCTGCCTTCACTTTTAAAGATAAATACATTTTTAACTTTAAGGTGCATGAGAATTCTTGTATTTGACTGTTTTGATTGAATGTTAGAGTTAGTTTAAAGCAGCCTTGAATGTATTATCTTCAAGTGTAAGTTGGTTTATTTTTTATCGCTCGTCTTTTCACCAACAGCACATAATTGTTAAGCTGCCCATGTGCAAGTTTGAAGAGCTTCACCATCAAAGTTTTCTACTTTATTAACTTAAAAGATATAAATAAACATATTTATTTAAATATATTTATATGTATGAGTCAGTGATGATGATACACATGAAACCATCCTGTTATAAAACCAATCAAATGTGAGAGCTTACTTTAAAAATAAACTTAAAAATAAACTACACAACATAAGAAGAGTTCCCCTGCAGTTTCAGACATTTCACATTAAAGAGTCTCTGATATCTCAAAGTCACATTTAATACTTTCTTGTTGTTACTTAGCAACTCCTGCTGTTTCTGCAGATTTGAGGTCAGTGCACTTATTTTACTTTCAGAAATGAGACATAATTGTACAACAGGGTCAGGTTTATTAGTTGTTATGAAACCTGAATCTGAAGATTAAGGCAGTAATTCACTTTTATCATGCAGCGTAGAAAGACTAAAAGTAAGTTTACTGGCAATGGAAGATGTTGGTTATTGTGACCCCTTGAAGAAGTGATAGACCTGAGTGAAGGCTTGACAGGAAGGCTATATGATTATGAAGATGGGGTCATTTGCTTCAAGTTATTCTGCTAGTTTTATCAAAAACATACCAACAAAAACCAGATTTAATATAAGCCTTATTAAAGACTTTTTTTAAGTCTTTACTTATGGAGGCATTGGTAACAGTCTTGAAGGTTGCTATTTCATCAAATGAAAGGTTGAGGGATGAAGCCCATGGGTATGCAAGGACAAGGATGGGACAGCTACTAAACAAAAAACACAAATAAACTAAGAACCATCAGTGAGTGAATGTGAGAGTGCATGGGTAACTCTGACCTTCGATGCACAAGCTCTTTAAGTAGTCAGAGAGACTAGATAAGCACTGTACAAGCTCAGGTCCATTTACCTTTTACCAAGTGCCACCTTTGACTAGTAAGCCATGCTGCCCTATCTTGACAGTGTGAAGCACCTGGTATTAAAGTAAGTTGTACCGAGCAGTTTGGGGCAGGCACAAAGCAAATTCTAAATGGCTTGCTAGTAGGAAAGTACAGTGCTCTAAAAGTCTTCAATTAGAGTAGATAATCATGTTTTTTTAAATTGATCATACCCTAACAGTGACAAACAAACATACATGCTGTGCACAGTATAACCCCCGATGTCTATGTAGTCGGCCTTTGTGTGCACGACATACTCTGTGCACTTAAATCACCCTAGTCTTTTCAATCAGACTGTGTCCACAGCTTGAGCAGATTTGCAGACTTTAATCTTAAGAGGACCAGAGGCTGACGTTGCTATACATGCGAATGTGAGTAACACTGTGCGTGAAATTGTCAGTGAATGCTATGTTAGTTTGCTTAGTGTTGATGTTGGTGATATTAAACTATATTCCAAGCCGCAACTTCCTGCTTGCCTTTTTTGGTCCTTGTCTGGTTCAGATGTGCTTCACATTTACCCCAAACTGTGTTCCAGAAGCAAAGCAAGACCCCTTGTTCTTTGGTCTGCACCAGAGTTTGTATGAGCCTTCTCACCACCTCAAATCAAGTGAACTTCAAAAAAAGAAAACTAGAGTTTGTTTGGTCCAAACCAAACATGTTAGGTGTGAAATGCCCTTAAAACTCACCTCAAAAGTCTTTTTCCATTATTTCTTTTTCACTGGGTGTGTGTTCATCCTCGAACTCTTTTCTCTGTCCCTGTTTTTCTTGCACCGACACTTGCGTACCCACGTTTTTTTTTGTAAGCTGGAAGTCCTCTCTGCTGCCACTTTCTGGGTTATTGATAAACATTTATGGCACAGTTGGCCATTGTGAATTGTGGGTAAATCCTGGTGGAGCCTTTGGGTGAAAACATCATTTTTCTTGATGACAGCTCACAGAGATGCTTTCCTGCTCCATGGTTTCCCTTTTCCCCTTTTTTTCAAAATTTAGCAACTCACAACCTTCAAGTAAAAAGGCAGAATGTGAGCACATGAAACAAGACACGTTGTAAATGTGTCTAAGCTTTCATTTGTGTGAATCCCCCATATCCAAACTTTTTCTTTGTCTCTCCTTTCCATTAATCAGTATTAGGGAAATGTGTGATTAGTTCTGAATGAAGGGAGATAAATTGTTGAGTGTAATTTCTGAATCCGACACCACTGAGACCAGCTTTCTCTCACTGTGAACCACAAGCACTGATGGAATCTCAATCTGCCAGCAAGACAAGGGTCATATTTGAGCACAGACTTAATTTTCTGACTCAGTGCTTCAGGTTTCACTGCTAGTGATGGGGCTGGGGGTGTTGTGGGGCCAGACAAGGATGCTTCAATGAATTGAGGGAACACTGGGACACAGAATATAGGATGTATACAGGGCTTGCAAGTGCTACGATGCAGATGCTAAATGGTTTATTTGAGATGACAAAGGGCCATCAAACTTTACTCTAAAACTGATGAATAGAAAATGGCCACAGAAAAGATGCTTAATTAACATCAATAATTAATTAATATGATGGCAGCATGACACATACAGGCCTCTGTTATAATCAGATTTAATTGATTGCTCATGCCAAAAATCAAGGTTTTTACCTTATCCATTCCACAATGCAGGAAAATCACAGAAAATAGACTTGAATCTCTAAAGATTCCCCAACTGGTCGCAGCTGCCTTCACTCCTTCATCCACCTACTCACCTGTTCCTCATCCTCATATGACCCCCTGCAGTACTTATACAAGCCCATCTGCTCACACTCCCAATAAGACACATGAGGCTGCTCTGCATCTTCTGTTTAGTCTGCACCTGAAGCCAAGGTGGTCAACACACCTACAGCTCGATAAAATTTGCTCCAGTTCAGTTGAAAAAAGAAATAGGGCTACTAATTTGCATATTTCATTTGTGTGGTTAAATGGTTATTACAACACAGAAGGTGTTGGTGTGACAATGGGTCATGTTCTAAGTTACAGGAAGGAAGCTAGAAAGCAAAGCTATCTAAAAAATGAATTGCTTCACAGAGAAGAACAAACACAAAGAAGTGTTTGTAACACTCACCACTGTGTCTACAGTGGATCATAGAGGACACCAGATAGCATGGTAACTTATTATAATGAAACACCTGTAGAAGTGTCCGCAAGGAGACTGTCAGTGATGCAGTGAAGTATAGAGCAGTATTAAAAAGGATCAAAACTTCTTCTTAAACAAGCTGGAGGAAATTCTGGGAACTAAATTTGAATCAGTCCATGCTGTCCAGTCTTGTGAAGTAATGTTAACCTGCTGATATTTTCATGGTATTTTGGCTTCGAATACAGAAATTGTCTCTGTGGGATCCAAAAGCTTATTATTAAGAAGTACTTTGTTGTCTGCCTGGTTGCCTGGTAACCATACTTCAGTAATTAGTACGGCTGCTGCTTATACTACTACAGCCGTGTGATGAGATAACTCATCACCCTGTTAGTGTGGGTTGCTTGAAGAGATCGATTGGAAGTGAGTTGGGACCACCTCTTTCAGGGGAGCTTGGCACAGTTGTTTGTCCTGAAACAGGGGTTGATTGCTGTGTTCATATATATTAAAAGGAACGGTGCCAAACAGGGAACGCCCACTTATATCAGAACAATCCCCTCACATGATATAGGTGTAAAAATGATGATAGCAACTACCTTTTATTTATCTGTGTTCTGTTCATCTCTTGATTTCACTCCTCATCCGATTGGTGGCACAGAACCAACCTCCAATATTCACTAATTGTTTCATATTTTGGTGCTTTCATGCTTGGATATCAAAAAATGGCTTCACAGCGTTACCCTTAACCCTTTTAAGGTGCAGCCCCTCCTTTGGGATTTTAGCTACATGCATGAAAATTGGTGCACACATGCAACATGGCAAGTGGAACAAAACTGTCACTTACAGTTAAAGAGGCCATGTTAAGCAATTATGAGTTTTACAAGGTTAAAAAATGAGACGACTGCTGTAAACCAATCCTGTTGAACTGAAACATTTTTCAGTGTCCCTCTCCTTTAATCTCCTCTCCTGTTGCATCAACACATCACCGCATTCATATCTTCCACTGATCAGAGCAGTGCAGGAGGTCCTCTTTGGACAGTTGTCCCAGAACCTCTATCATTCTTTTCTTAACCTTTGACACAGACTCCAGACACGTCCTTTGAGCACAGATTTGATGTTTGGAATAAGGAAAAGTCTCACAGTCTTCGATCAGGTGAACAGGGAGGGTGATCAAGCACTGGGATTTGTTTTTGGGCCAGAAACTACTTTACCGAGGGCGCAGCGGTTTTGTCTCTTAGTTTTACTAAAAGTCTGTTTGTAATAGTGTTGATTCCCTGGTGACCCCTCTGGAACCCACCCCTCCAAAGCTATACCCTCATTGTCAAAGAAAACATTAACGTGGCCTTGAATTTGGACTTGCTTTGTTGTGCTTTCGTCATCGTTGGTGACGATGTTGAATTTCCAACGCCTTGACTGCCATTTGTCTCTGGAACTTTTGGGAAGATAAGTTTCATCGTATGTAATCACTCATTCTAAAAACAATTGTATGTCCTTTAATTTGTTACAAAATGTCTCCACAAATCTGCTTTCATTTTTCCTTTTGATCGGGAGTGATCACAATATTGTCATGCTCAAATTTTGATGACAAACTTATCGAACTGTCTCTTCATCAGTGGAGACCATTTCTGCTCTCATTCTTACGTGAATTGTTGGTCATTTAGAAAGATTTGTTAAATGTTTTCAAAAAGTTTTTTATGCACATGAGTGCCAAGGACCTTCATCGTCTTGGACATCCTCTCTGCCTTCACTAAATCTTTTGTACAAATCAAACACACGTGCAAGTGACATGTAGTGTCCCCCATAGATAATAATCAGATAATGCACAAAAAGATTTTGCTGCTGTTTTGCTCAATTTCACTGAAAATTTCAAGTTGATATTTTGTTCAACTTTGAAGTTTATAGTTTTCTAACGCTTTAGCAAAGGCTAGCAGTTAAATCAAGATGTCACTCATTGTAAACTTGCAGCAGTTGTGGGTGAATACACAACCTTTAATATATAACACTTAACTGTGACTGTGAACCACGTGGTTTTATTCTCATAAGTGAATCCTGTTATTCTTCAGCCATAAATTGTATATGCACTTCAGTGGGTTTTCAGATGTCTCCCCCTCATAATGAAGTATTTCTCTGCACAAGACAAAAAGCTGAAGGCATCAGGACTTCTCCCCTGTTTACAGTGCTGCCTAAAATGGCTTCCCCATCAGAATAGACCCACCAGTGTTGTTCATAAGCACAGAGTAGCAAGTTCAGTCCAGAGCATAGCCTGTAAACAGCATGCTGGGCTGTTGAAAACATGACACTGAACAGAGCTGAACTGACAAATCACCACAGGGTAGACTGGTCAACCAATCAGAGTAGACTGGGCACGTGACAGGAGCTCCAACAGATTGCCTCAGACAGACTGAGAATACAGCTGGATCAGGGGTGCTTGTATGTAAAAACTAGAAGGTAACAATAACAGTTTACCCTTTCTTAGTTCTCTGATTGGTTGATTGACCCACCAATCAGAGAGCCTCTTCTCATAGCAACTGTTGCTAACCTGCTTTTATAGACAAACTGAAGTTGGGGCCGTGTATTTTTACTGAGTTGTGATTAGTTTGTGACCTTTATTTCATGTTGCATCACGAAATAGCTCCAAAGACAGGGGTTTAGTCGATAAAAGGGAAGTGCTGTAAAGACTCTTACTGTAGCATTTTCTCAAGGCAAGTTTCTTTTTCGTGTAGTTTTTACCAAAAAGTGAGTTAATTACTAGACTTTTGGTGGCACCATTGACTGCTGTTGGCTGGCTAGTGTACATACTTTGCTTTTTCCACTTAGGGGGAGAGTTTTGTATGTGCTTTATTGGCAATAATATTTACCAGTGCTAAAGACCTAGAGCAACCCCTTTAAAAAAAAAACAAAAAAAAAAACAGAACTATCCCTTTAATGAGATGTGCATTTGGACTTGCTTATTAAAGGTTGTGGAGCAGCATTAGATGTGACATAGATGTTTATAATTCCTGTTTGTGTCCAGTTATGTCCATAAAAACAACGGTTATAAACATCTGAACAGTAGAAACAGGCAGTATCTTAACTCTGCTGTTGTTGGTGACCAGCATGGCCTGGCCCCCTCCTCCAACACTCAATGAATCACATTAGAGAGGACCCTTCCTTCAGGGGTGGGACAACCCTGAGCAGGGCACAGGGGACACATTTAGAAGTGACACACAGCTCATTAGATCACAGAGGTCACACTCTTTGCTACTGGCCACTTCCTTTCTGTAATGGACACTGTGGGGGGTGTGTGCGGGGCGGGCGGGTGGGAGGGCTTCTGGGGACAGAGATGAGTGCTTTGCTGTGAGGTCTCGTCAATTTGTTGAGACGTGTTCCAACGGGAGCGCCGGAGCTGTCTGAGCTGTGATTGGAGGATGACCTTGGAGGGGGTTTCTGGCGTTTTGGGCCAGAAAGTGAGATTAATACAGAGCTGTTAATGTTTGTGCCTCCCATAGATCTCTTTCTCCGGCTCCTTTTCATTTCGCTGTGTTCGGCTCCCTCGCTCTTTTTTACCCCTCTGTTTGGCTGATTGATGGCGGGGCCTGGAAGTCCAGTCGGTTCAAAAGCACTTTAGCTCTCGGCCTGCAAACTCTCAGCCAACTCGCCTGCGGCAGAAAACTTGCAGAGTAAACATGTTGTAGTAACAGCCGTAGTTTTCATGTTTCAGACTTTGACTAACTCGTCTAATGAACCTCGCCTTGAAGCTTTGGTTGGCTGAGGTTTGCGCGGTGATTTATGATTGGCCAGCGAGGAATCCGGCAGTGATCCATCATGGTTGGAGATGGAGATCATTGAGATGAATGGATCTGCTCCAGATTCACTCATTATCTCAGCACCAGGATTTATGCCTGACCCTTCGTCTTCAATTACACCCGCACTTCCACACCATCAACGCTCGCATGGGCCGTGATGAATAATCATCAGTGGAGGGATTTCTAATTGCTCTTCTCAGAGATTATTGCGAATTGTTGATGAGGGGAAGTTTTCATGGGGGCATATTGACATCAAGTTGTTCTTTGCAGCTTATGTTTTTATTATTATCCTTATAAATATGCATGCCCGGCTGGATGTAGATTTATAGTCTGTTGTCAAGCTTCAATTTGATGATGCATCAAGAAACGTTTATTAAACAGAGAGGGCCAGTCTGCAGCTTTAATTGGTGTAGTCAGAGCTTAAACTGAACGTTTCCTAATCAGTAAATAAATATTTAATGTTCGTGCACATTGAAAATAAAATCCCATCCCATCCGGAGTGCCATATGTTGATGAAAAATTTAAGAAAAGCATGAGGACCATTAATTTAACACTCAGACAGCCTCTGAATCCCAGTAATTTGATAAAGAGAATAATAGATGCCCATTTGACATGTCCTAGAGGAGAGGTGTCCAACAGGTTCCAGGCCACAGAAAAAGAAAAAGAATTAATTTTACTACCCTTTCTTGCATAACTCAGACAGAAGGGTGTTTTATTTTGAAAGGGTGGCTGGATCCTTACCTTTCTGTCTGTGTAGCTTGACTGTGCAGAGTTGACACTCAGGCTCTCTGTCCCTAGCTCCATCCCAACAGGCCAGATCTTTCAAGTGAATTTATTGACAGAAACACCTGTGTACTGGATATCACCCACTGAATGGATAATACAACGCAGCAGACTTCAGTGAAAAATCATAACAACTGAAGAGTTTAATGAAATGGACAGACTGGACATTGGTCTGGATTTTTATCTAAATAAATCAGTACAGACAGTCTGTGATGAGCTGGGATCATGTAAAGAGCTGACTGATTTGTTAAGAATGAAATTAAAATCTTACATTTAATTTTTAAACCTCACATGAGTGTATCACAGTAAAGTTTAACAATTCCTTTTTTTCCTATCAAAGTAAAAGTGTAAATTTGGACTTTTAAACTTCATGAAATCATAATCAATCTCATCCTAGTCCATTTTTATTTCATAGTTGTCATTCATTTTTCCTGTTTAATTATATAATTAAAATAATAAAGTCAGACAGTGAGGTTCAGGGAAAAACATGTTTAATATCTTTAACATAAAAATAAAATTTGATGTAAGGACAGTCATTTACCAAAAGCATAGTGTTTGATTATTGTTCAGATTTCAATATTTTTTTTTAGAAATGTGAACACTGTCCATAACACATTTACAGTGTATGTGGCCTATATATTAGGCACAGCAACTAAAAATCAAATTATCAAAAAAAATCGAATAATCAACAAAAAAATAAATATTAAAACAATAAACCAGTCAACATGTTTTTATCAGTCTGCAGGTTGTTATTCATGTTCCAGAGTCTATAATCAGGTCAAATAAAGAGACAAAACACATTTATGTTCATTTTAGTAGGTGTATTTGTTCATAAACTATCAGCCGTCCATAGTGACTGTAAGTTGATTGATGATCAGCTGTTACCATCATCACTAACAGACAGCACCTCACATGATGCTGCAGAAGCAAAGATGTCTCATGTCCTGTCAATTGTTTTGTCATTGGTCTTCAGCCCTCTGCCCCAATTCCTGTGTTTCTCCTATGAGTCTCTGGTGGGAGGGGCTAAAACCAAGGTTAAGACTTTCCCCCCTTAAAATAAGAAACCAACATCCAACATCTCCTGAAAATTCTGTCAGCAAAAATCTGTTTTTGTGTAATCTTACTAACAAACAAACAGACAACAAACAAACATACACTGGCAAAAACATAACCTCCTTGGCTGAGGTAAAGATTGCAAATCACAGACACTGTTACAAGGTAATAACAAATGTTTACTCATGTGTTTACGTCTTTTCTTGTTTTATGTGGATGAGGATAATTTAAAGACCTCTGTTTTCAAATATGCCGGCTGACGTGTGGATGTGGTCCAGTGCAATAGAGGGGCTCAAACTCCATTTATCAGCTGATCATTTATGTTCTGTTTTCAACCAAAGTGGTACTGTAACTGTACTTTTACTCAAACTTTGAAATGAATGAAAATCTCTTGAAACCTCTCTTTACCTCGCTTTAGCTCGTGGCTGAAAAATAAATCTCAAGCATTATTATTTCTGATATTTAATCCGTTTGAATCGTGGCTTTCTCATGAGATGCCTCACAAACACTTTGAAGCTGTTCCTATTAGTAGGTCTCTAATTTATCATTGTGCATTAAATAGTAGTATTAAATATTATAGGGTGTGAGTAAAAGCAAATTGTGCAGGGTTTATTTATCATCATCTTTTTGCAGGGAGATAACAAGAAGAGGTCTTTAGCCTGCACCACTTCTTTGTAGACGATTTTCTCTTTGCTCCAGTTTTCTCCAACAATTAGTCTCTTTTAAACTGCTTTGAGGGGAGTGTGTGTGGAAGACTTTTTCATTTTTAACCCTTTTGCTCCTGGAGTTTATTTGCTAATTGGCATTTAAAAGCCCAAACAAAAATCTTTTAATGTCTGAAGATGTGGTTGCAAAACATTTAAGGCTCCTGCTGATCACAGTGACCAAGAGGAGAATGAGCAAAGCACAAGGACTGAAGCTTCAGAGGGATCATGATGCTCATTTAGGTTCCAGGGTAATAGAGTTGCCAACTGTCCCTAAAACAACAGAATCATCCTGTATTTGGAAACAAAAGTACACGCCCTGTATTGAGCTGAAATGGGACGCACTTTGTCCCATATTACCGTGAGAATCAACAATGGTCTGTAAAATGTCAGTGGAATTAATGAACGATGGGGCGCTTTGACTGGCATTGAATGAACAGGAGGAGATCGGTGTATGACTCTCTTTCTTTTCTCTGCTCTGGTGAGATACTACCTCAATTATCACTCCTCCTTAAAATAATCTTAAGAGGCATGTTGTAGGGCTGTGTTAATCATGACTTAAACGCGACATATTATGCAAAACCCACTTTTTTTAAGGCTTTTGAACACATTTTTGGGTATTTGGCCTTCCTCACAAAATGTGATAGTAAACAACCAAACCTGTATTTAGCAGGCTGCATAAATGTAAAGTCATGGTATTTGGCGATCTGTTGAGTCTGTGGATTTACTGTTACATAACAGTATATCTTCATTTGCCTAAGCCTAACCTAATTCGTCTACCTGAGTACCCCCCTCCCCCTGCGAAGTGCAGCCATATTGTTGACATTCTTAGCGAGACATCAACGTTCAGCATGTCTAAGCTCACAAGCTATCACTGCCATATTTATCTTCACATATAGGCTACTAGCCCATATACCAGCATATACCAGGACCAAAGGACCCAGTGGATGTATTTTATTTTTGAAGGGAATGAGCAGCTACAGTTGGCTAAAACCTGTATGTGTGTGCCAGTCACTTCAAGGCCAACTTCTTCAACTTCAGTCAGTTCAAACACAGGACTGGCAACTAGACTTTTCCTGAATCCGGGCTTAGTAACAACAATCCGTCACCAAACCTGATGATGGAAATGTGAGTTTTTTAATGCGTGTAGTATTTATTTTGCTCATTGCTACGAGCTAATGGTAACAGCAGGGGGAATAACCAGAGGTAATGTCACATGTTCATCAATGTTAACGTTACTTGTTGAAAGTCTGAAGGGTAAACTTCGAAGTATAAACATTCCTACATTAGTCAAGAGGAGTTTAACAGTTGGCTGAATATAATCAGTTCTTTACCCACCCCATTGCCCCTCCGTTTGTGCTAACATTAGCCCAGAAGGTAGGCTAAGTTGCGGCTGTCCCACTGCGGTCAGCATGTTGTGCGTTAGCCTGTGATGTTTGGGGGAAAAGAGCTTCACTGTTATCTGGTAACCGGCATGAATTTGCGGTTCGTGTATGTTCAGGACTGTAAGCAGCATGTGACTGGAGTGCTCTGCTTTGCTTGAGTTATGCTGCAGGTCTATCATGAATTCCCTGTATGTATGCCGCTCTGCTCTGGCACATTGGCATATGAAGGCGACCGCCCTCAAAACCAGCCATTCTGAACAGAGGGATTATGTGAGCGTGGGAAGAATGCAGCTGTGCTTTATTCATAGGCTTTTAGGACCAAAGCATGTTACTAAAGTTTCATGAAGTTAAACTGCAGAAAAGGAGCAAAATATGGGACCTTTAAAATATGCTACAAAAACAGCATTGTGAAAGATTTTTGGGGCTTTTTGCCTCATTGATAGATGAGAGAGAGGGAATGGATGGAGTTGAAAAGGGTATGAGGTAAAAGAGTAGGGGAAGACTTGCTGGACATGGGCCACAGGCTGGAGTCAAACCTGGGCCACCCTCATCCATTTTTGATTTAACCTTTACTTTACCAAGAATGTTTCCACTGAGACACAATGATCTATTTTGCAAAGGAGTAAAGGCCAATATAGCACCACATAAGTTTCACAAAAATAACAACACTTTTTTTTAACCAATGGTCACCACCTTATTCAAATGAGGATCTCCTGATTGATTAGGTGCAAAAATTGAAAGCCAATTCCAGCTGAGAATCTGTCACAAAACCAGACTCAGAAACAAGGACACAAATGCAGGGCACCACACAGTAGTCAGATAGGCAAAAGGGCTTAAAGGCAGACTTTGGTACACAGTAGAGCAGTCAGAACAGGCAAAGGTTTCCAAAACATGAGACAAAAGGCAAAGTTTCAAAAAGGCAAGACAAGACTATAAAGAGTGCTGGGATGAAGACTGTGAGGTATGACAAACTGGCACAGAACAGAGGGAGACATGAGGTTGTACAAGACGTAATGAGGGTTGATGAAAAACAGGTGGCGAGAAACATTTGCATATGTGACAAGGGGGGGTAGGGCAGACAAGAACAAACCTGGAACAGAGACAAGGGTTAGTGATTTCAAAATAAAACAAGAAGGACAAGACAAAAGACAGCACCAGCAACTTGCAGAAGTATTCAACTACGCAGCACGGCCGTGAATATCAGGAGTGACTGATTTAGTTTCTCCCATATAGTGAAATAATTCATAACCTGGTTTGAGATAATTGACGAATTACAAGGAAGGACATTTGTTCAAATGCTGTAATTTCTGTAAGAGCTGAGCCTCCTAAAAGTCAGATCCAAAAATTGCCCTTGCCCATAGGCCTCAAGCAACACCACTTTAAAAAGCCCAAACTATCCCTTTAAGAATCAGGCTTAAAGAACTCTACAGACAACATCAGCCTCTGGTTACACAGACTGCTGGAACAGACATGACTCTTTACTGCCTTTAAAACACAAGAGAGGCAGCTGGGGTGGCACAGTAGTGCAGCAGGTAGTACACGCCACTCACAGAAGAAGGTTGCTAGTTACAGTCCTGGGTCTATGTGGAGTTTGCATGTTGCAGTGATGTTCCCACTGAAGCCGATCAGAAGCCGATGAAACCCGTGTTGCTTGCAGGGTCAGTCAACCCGGGTCGAAATGCCGATTAGACCCTTTCAAACTGCCAACAGGAGCCGATTGTTACCGGGTTTAAACACGTTTTTTGGCCAGTATGAAAGGATATATGAATGGATGTCTGTCTCTCTATGTGGCCCTGTGATTGACTGGCCACCAGTTCAGGGTGTGAACCCCTTTCGCCCAAAGTCGGCTGTGATAGGCTCCAGATCCCGCGACCCTGAAAGGGATAAGCGGTAAAGATGATGAATAGAAATGGCAGCTGGTCCGGCTTAAGGCTGTTCTGTCAGGTCTTAGACTCTGTGTGGCGTGTTGTACCTCAACAGACCTTTCATATCTTCTGCCTTTTTATTGATTTTTGGAGTTTCATTGAAATACATCTGTGAAGTACAAGACTTCATGTTTGACCTACTGGGCTCTAATTTCCTGGCGCAACTCAGGGTGGCGCAGGGTGGTGCAGTGGTAATTTCGTCCGGCGCACCGCAGTACGCAGCCAAGTTGGCAATTAAGTAGACCGGCTGCGCCGAGTTGGGCGTGACGGCGCACCAGGGGGAGGTGTCGAAAAGATTCAGCTTGACGCAGTGACAATTTCGTGCCAAAAAAACGCGCGGAATGTGTGCTGAAAGCCCTCCAGCTCCAACCTGGTCTATTCTCGGCGCAAGCGAGGCGCACCCAAGGCAGTGGTAATTTGGCTGGCAGGCGCACAGTGCGCACACGTCACCAAAACCTCACAGGCAGGTTTTCAGAGTGTCAGGCACATTTCAATTCAATAAACAATCACAGCAACCACTATTTAATGTAAACGTCTGAACCAGCACATACATTTGTATCTATATTAATTGTCCCGTCACATCTGATGTCAGATCAGAGACGTTTGTCATAACTAATGAGTTCACATCTCTCAAGCCAACCACAAACAGCCACATCATCCGATACGGAGTATCTGGCTTCTCTCATCTCATGAAATTCAAAAGAAAAGATAAAAGAGAGAGACGCTCGCTGAATAAATGTAAGTCACTCAGTGTCTTAAGGATTTACCTGTGGTTGCCCATATTTCTCTCTTGTAATCTTTATTCGTAACGGGATTTAAAAACATGGAGTACATTATTTCAAGGAGGATGAGGAGGAGATATATTTTCACCAAAGGTTCTGCTATTCGGCGATGACAGACCAGGAATGAAGGTGGATCACAAGCATGATGAATGGATTAGCCTGCTGCTGTTTTTAAATGTAATTATCACTTAATTTTGTACTCCTATTATGACACAGGAACAGATTACATCTGTCCCATGAGGTGGTCCATATGGTGACCCCTGTGCTCTCCCAGTTGCTGTAAAAGTGCCAGCGTTTCTCCACCAAGGTGAAATTGTCACTGTGCCTCACCCGCGGTGCATTCAAAGGCGAGGAGAGGTGTTCATTTGATTGGTGAAGATTACACTCGGCTGTGTTAAACCCACTCACACCTCCTCTCCTCCCTCTCTGCTCCTTGCGCCGGTAGGAGGGACGGAGGCATGGGTGCGCCTCCCAGCGCCAGACTGCACAGTGCACGAAACTTTCAAAATGCCCTGGACACACTCTGTTGGCACGGCGCAGGGCAGGTGCGCCCCACTTGCGCCTGGTCTAGGAAATTAGAGCCCATTATGTATATTTATTTGTTTGTGTGCAGGCCTTGAGCTTTTGCTTCAACATGTTTGCCTGGTATTCTTTAAACATGTTTACACATTTCAATGTGAGTATCTCTGCTTGTTTATGTGTGCATCTGTCTTTTGTGTTTGGCTGTGTGTCCATGCCTGTATGTGTGAGTGTGTGTTTATTCTCTGCCACTGCTGTCACTTCTGTAATCCTCAAAACAGCAGGCCGGCCGAGGAAGAAAAAAACACACAAAGGGAGGAAAGCGGTGTGTCAGGGCTCGGAGTGAAAGGTGCTATTAATCATACAGACTGTCAGAATGAACCAATCAGTGATGACCACAACAACACACACACACACCCCTCCCTGTAGTTGAAGTGCCTGCTGTGAGCCTGTGCTTACTGCACAGCCACAGGTCTCTGAGACCTTGACAAAAGACATCAGCTTCAAAAAACTTATGTAACATTCGCTAAAGTGCAGCTCCTGCCAGCAATCCAGCTCTTAGCTGCTGCATTATCAAGCATTACTGATGATGTCAAAGATCAGTCAATCTGTACTTTAACATGTATCAGAAAGAATTATGAAGTATTGTATTAGATATTTGGCACTTGAATGTGTTAGTCCGACTGAAACTCTCTTAGGTAAAGTTTCATGGGGTTGCTAAATGATTTACTCCTACATTTACAGATAGATCAATACTTATACGTACTATATTGATCTTTAGGGAAATTCAAAAATTCGGTAGCAGATCACATAGTGCATTAAGAATGACAGAAAACACAAGATAGAAAGAGTCAACCCACAGAGACTTGCTGACTATTATAGCCTTTATTTTCACATAAATAGAGCCTGCAAACTGGGTCCTGTAGCTCTTAATCTCCAGAACTATTTGCTCTAATCATATGCTGGCTCAAAAGTTCAGTAGCTGAGCACTATCTGCTCCTGTTTGCCACTTTTCATTAGGTAAGTCTTTGGGCTCTAATTTCCTGGCGCAACTCAGGGTGGCGCAGCCTGGCGCACCCCGCGCAGTGGTAGTTTCATCCGGCGCAACGCCGTGCGCAGCCAATTTGGCAACTTGGTAGACCTGCTGCGCCGAGATGGGTGTGACGGTGCACCAGGGGGAGGTGTCGACAGATTCAGCTTGGTGCAGTGACAATTTGGTGCCAAAAAAACGCGCGGAAGGTGCGCTGAAAGCCCTCCAGCTCCAACCTGGTCTATTCTCGGCGCAAACGAGGCACACTCAGGGCAGTGGTAATTGGCCGACAGGCGCACAGTGCGCACACATCACCAAAACCTCAGGCAGGTATCCACAGTGTCAGGCACATTTCAATGCAATAAACAATCAAAGAACCACTATTTCATGTAACCGTCTGAACCAGCATATACATTTGTATCTATATTAATTGTCCGGTCACATCTGATGTCAGATCAGAGACGTTTGTCATAACTAACGAGTTCACATCTCTCAGCCAACCACAAACAGCCACATCATCCGATACGGAGTATCTGGCTTCTGTCATCTCATGAAATTCAAAAGAAAAGATAAAAGAGAGAGACGCTCGCTGAATAAATGTAAGTCACTTAGTGTTTTTATAAGGATTTACCTGTGATTGCCCATATTTCCCTCTTTTAATCTTTATTCTTAACGTGATCTAAAAAGATGGAGTACATTATTGCAAGGAGAATGAGAAGGAGATATATTTTCATCAAAGGTTCTGCTATTTAGCGATGACAGATCAGAAATGCAAGTGGATCACAAGCATGATGAATGGATTAGCCTGCTGCTGTGTTTAAATGTAATTATCACTTAATTTTGTACTCCTATTATGACACAGGAACAGATTACATCTGTCCCGTGAGGTGGTCCATACGGTGACGCGCATCATGTCCTCCGATGCATGGCCCGGTGGCCCCTGCGCTCTCCCAGCTGCTGCAAAAGTGACAGCGGCTCTGACCTTCTTCTCCACCGAGGTGAACTTGTTACTGCGCCTCGCCCGCGGCGCATTTAAAGGCGAGGAGAGGCGTTCATTTGATTGGTGAAGATCTCACTCGGCTGTGTTTAACCCTACTCTCCTCCCTCTCTGCCATTTGCGCCGGAGGGAGAGACAGAGGCATGGGTGCGCCTCCCTGCGCAAGACTGTGCTGTGAACGAAACTTGCAAAATGCCCTGGACACACCCCGTTGGCGCGGCGCAGGGCAGGTGCGCCGCGCCTGTGCCTGGTCTACGAAATTAGAGCCCTTTGTCTCTGCACAGACACACAGAGAGAGAGACGACTTTGAGGAGACATGCACCTAACATGGATAAGTTTTTCTGTGACAATGTTATATGTTGGTCTGTGCTCAAATCATATACACCCGTGATCAAAGTCTCAAGACCAGTTGAAAAACTGTGAGAATTTGCATTGTGTACTGTTGGAGAAGAAGAAGGTTCTAAGTAGAGCTTCAAAATGCAATAAGAAGAAATGAGAGAGAAAGACAAAAAATTTTGAGCAGGAAATTATTGAAAACTACATTTAAACTCAAACATGCTTTTGTCAGCTGATCAACAGTTTAAGACCACAGCCTTTAAAAGCCAAAATCTGTACAAAAATTTGGATTCCATGTCATTTTATGTCGAGTATTCACACTGTCATGACCTCCTGATGGCAAAGACAAAAAGCTTTCCCTCTTTGAACGCGGTCAGATTGTTGAGCTGCATAAGCAAGGCCTCTCGCAGTGCACCACTGCTGCTGAGACTGGACTTAGTAAGACAGTCATTTTAAACTTCTTAAAAGATCCTGAGGGTTACGGAACAAAAAAGTCAAGTGGTAGACCCCCCAAAAAATTGAGAGCTTAAAAAACAAACCTTCTTAAAATCCAACAGTGTAAAATGTAAATTCTTGCAATTTTTTTGTTTTAACTGGTCTTAAGATTTTAATTGGAAGTTTATTGACACAACCTTTTTCTGCTTTGTTTGTGCAGGGAACACACGTTTCAAAGGCCAGTGTGAACACACACACAGAACAAAAGAGAGAGAGAAAGCAATAATAACCACTGGTAATTGATGTGAAAGACTCTAGTTAACAATCACCAGACCACAGAGATGACCTTAAATCCAAGATGGAGAAAGAAGAAGTTAAAACTAAGTCCGGAGTTGTGATAATTTCTTCAGCTGATCTTAAAACCTGTATATCGTTCTGTCAGTGATGACTGAGGAGCTCTTTAGAGACATATTTGGATTACAACATGGCCTGTTGGACACAAAAACACTCTGCCACAAACTTTTGAAAAAACTTTTGAGATCACAGGACATTTTGGGCCCATGTAATAAAAACGCATACTATTAGCTGACAAATAAATATGTTTGATAGTATGTTATATGTCAGTCGTAGTTAAGTTATTCTGTGTGAACTTTCTGCCCCGAGAGGCAGGGTACACCCTGAACCCATCTCAAGGCAATCGCAGGGCCACATAGAAAGACAAACAAAACTTGCTCACACTTGTACCTAAGGGCAATTTAGAGTCACCACATGATATAATTAGCATGTTTTTAGTCTGTGAGAGGAAGCCGGGGTGCCTGCCCACACATGCACAGGGATGACATGCAAACTCCACGCGGAAAGGCCCCGACCAACCTGGCGATCAAACCAGCAACCTTTATGCTGTGAGGCACGTCCACTTCCTGCTGTGCCACTGTGCTTCCCCTTGTTACAATGATTGATCTATTAATTTGAATGTTATGGATTTTTATCTTAAAGTAAATGTTGGCAGTTTTAATCGAGCCAGAGCACAAACTTCACTGATGGTTCTTAAATATGTGCCTTTAATTTCTAAATTATGATAATGACTTGTATGGAGACATATATTTAATGCAGATGGCAGGCAGATGAGTGGACTTCTGTGCATAAAACACATCTCAGCTGTTTGGATAGGTCAACATCAGCCTGTTCCAGTGATGCTGGTAATGCATTACTCTCATATGAAAACATTTTTTAGAAAGAATAATCTATCGCTTTACTATTTCCAAACCAGTAATCAGATTAAAGTTACTTATCCAATTCACTGTGCATTACTATTTTTGTCATTTTCCTTAGTAAAAATATATATTTGCTTTCTTCTTGCATCTCGGGGAGAGAGGTCACATATGCAACACGTCACATTTTCAGCAAGAGGACAACTCATGTGTAATACATACCGAGCAGCCAGCAACACAAATGTAAACAACAATGGAGGGAGGAGAGAGATACGTGCTTTCTAGCTGGAAATACAGTCACTGCAGGAGGTCCCCGACCACCCAAACAACAAAAGCTGGACTTCGGTGCAAAACCAGCAAGTGGAGGAGAGATGAAGAAGTTGGTCAGGCAGTATGTTGTAGAGGAAATGCTGCCCTTAAACATGGTTGACTCACAATATATATGTAATATTGATATATTATAAACTGAATATAACTAATAAAGTAACTTGTAATCTAACTGGGGAAGTTACTTTTAAAATCAAGTAATCAATAAAGTAACTACGTTACTTTTTCAAGGTAACTGTGTCAACACACAATAGCACTTTAGTTAGCACTCCAGAACTTTATAATACATTGTGTATAATTCTCATGGTCCCCCAACTCTCGGCCCGTTTTATTTTTGGACTGTGTGTCGTTTATATTGTCTACCGTTTATGTATATTGCTTATCTTTTAATATGCTCTGTTTGTTTTAATCTTATCATTGATGTTTATTTTTGTTTCATGTGTTGACACCAACCTGCTAATGGGACTGGGGATGGAAATTATCTGTCTGGCTATAATCTCATGCATTTACATGTTAATGTTCATTATTGCATACGGTCCCATTTTAAGAAAAAAAAATCTCGATCTCAACACTGGTCTTTTCACAGTAACAACAGTCTGCAGTTTAAAGTTTTACAGGTGATCTGAGTGATATTTGGTACAAGCAATGCATTTGCAGGTGCTTGAAATAGGAAGAAAGTCTTTTAAGTACAGATTTAAAAGGAAATAGATTGATCCTGAATTCTGGAGTAGGAATCACAATTCTGACCTGAATCAGTTTCCTCCAACTCCTCTAGTGTTTACATCTCTGTATGGTTGGTGGAAGTGAAAGACCCCTTGACCTAGAAGATAAAGGGTGTCTTATATGAACTGGAAAGGATCCTCTGATGATCATTGTAAAGGTTTTGATAAATTCAAATATCTTGGATACACTCCAATTGCAGCCAGGGTTAAATCAGTTTCTCATAGGGTGGGGGTCATGGGCTGCACTAACAATGACAACAGTCTGATTAAATGTGAAAGCAAACTCACATCTTCAGCACAAAGTGATAGAGCGCTGACCCTTTGCTCGAGTCTTGATCAGAGGATGTAAATCAAATGTTGACCTTACATTTGAAATAATGTCTTAGAGATAAAACAGGCATTGTAGAGACTGACACAATGCAGCAGTGTGCCATATGTAATGGTATAGTCACTGCTCTTCAGAACAATTTTTAGTGGTAGATGAATAATCAGCGTTAAGTGAGAATGCAAACATCCTTAAACATGCACGCAATCCCGCCCACCGCTGCCCCTGCAGGTCAGGGTCTGTTACGTCGGGTTAAACAGGCATCAGTACTGTGTGTCCCTGCGGCCTCTGCTGAAGGCTTCCAGGCAGCTCATCTGCATAGTATGAATACAAATGACTGGAACTGTATGCTGAACCAAGGCTGCTGCTGTGTAATCAGCAGAGAACGAGCTCTGAACGAACGAGTGACCCGGGCAACACACAGTTCAAATGTCCAAGTGGGATGGAGCCATAACTTTTAAACATGGATGTAGTTTTTTATACTCCTACATAATAATTTAGTAGCAACAGCGTGCATGCAGTCATTCATGTCACATAAAAGAGTCTGATATGTGACACTCCCAGGTGGAGCATGATTCAGATTTCTATGAGAATCCAAATGGTAACAGGTCTAATTAAAGCCATGATGTGATTTATTGTGTTTTCTACATTTGCAACACTCACCTGATGCAACATCTGTTCTGTTAATTCCAGAAATTATAGTGAGACATTAATCTATGACAGGTGTTTTATTTTGTTTGGGAGGACATTATTTAAGTGTGCTAAATCTTGTCAAGATTTATAAATTAAACCCTTTACTAGTTTTGCATCTGTCCTTTTAGACCAAACTTAAAGGTCCTATATTTTGCTCCTTTTCTGCAGTTTAAAATGGATCCTTGATGTCTTCATGAAACGCTAGTAACATGCTTTGGTCCTAAAAGCCTATGAATAAAGCACAGCTGCATTCTTTCCTTGCTCACATAACCGCTCTGTTCAGAACGGCCGGTTTTGAGGGCGGTCGCCTTCATATGCTAGTGAGCCAGAGCAGAGTGGCGTACATACGGTGAATTCACGTAAGTCCTGCAGCATAACTCGAGCGAAGTGGAGCGTTCCAGCCATGCACCACTTACAGTCCTGAACACATATGAACCTTAATTCATGCCGGTTACCAGATAACAGCGAAGCTTGTTTCCCCCAAACATCACAGGCTAACGCACAACATGCTAGCCGCAGTGGTGCAGCCGCAACTTGGCCTACCTTCCGGACATTTTCATCATCAGATTTGGCGACGGATTGTTGGTACTGAGCCTGGATTCAGGAAAGTCTAGTTCCCAGTCCTGTGTTGAACTGACTGAAGTTGAAGAAGCAGTCGGACGTGAAGTGACTGGCACACTCGTACAGGTTTTAGCCGACTGAAGCTGGCTCATTCCCTTCAAAAATAAACTTAATCCACTGGGCCCTTTGGTCCTCTGAGGCTGGTAGCCCATATGTTAAGGTTTATGTGGCTGTTTACAGCCAACAACCGAGCAGTGATAAGTTTTGTGTTTAGACATGGTGTACGCTGATCTCTCTCTCAGACAGAAGTAGGCTTATGCATATATAATGCTTGTTAAGTAACAGTATATCCACAAACTCAGCAGCTCACCAAATACCATGAGTTTACATTTATGCAGCCTGCTAAATACAGGTTTAGTTGTCTACTATCACATTTTGTGAGGAAGGCCAAATACCCCAAAATGTGTTCAGAAGCCTTAAAAAAGTGGTTGTTGCATAATATGGGACCTTTAAAGTCTTATAGTTCCAGAACACTCTGCGGAATTTGGTCAAACTTCATGCAAACATCTACTCTAAAGGTGCGATCACATCAAACGAGACTTGAGCGACCTGGGGGACCTTTGTCGATGTAAAGTCAATGTACAGCTGTGATGGGGCGGGGCCAGCCCTCCTGTGATCTGATGTTCAATGTGGGAACATTAGTCTGTGAGTACATTATTTCTGCCTTATTCAACAGAGATGGTGGTCCTCTGCAGGCCTGTCCTTCCTCATCTGCAGCAGCTGCAGTGTTTTATGGTTGGTAGATAAGTGAAAAGGATACAGTTGGAATAATGTCAGCTAATACATACAAATGTGTAATATATGAGATAATATGAATAAAACTCAGTGGGCATGACGTCACTGAGCGGCGGGACGGTGATAAAATGAGCTATGTTGTGGACAGACAACGCGACTTGGGTGGATGACGCAATGAATGCACCTTAATGAGGCTTTTCTACCATCTGGTATCTGCTAGACTTGGCTCAACTTTACTTGGTTGTTTTGATTTTACATTTGGGATTATGCCAAGTACCTGGCACAGTTTTTGTATCACCTCAAGCAGGGTTCCAAGCAAACCAAGCCAAGATTTAACATGACATGAAGACACTGCTGAAATTAATCTAATACCTGTTTTAAAAGGCCACAAAGGGGCTGGCAGCTTTATCGCCTCTGTCTTTGTTTTTGTGAGGATTATCCTGTAATTTCTCACAGCAATTTATATCTTTACTTTATTAATGAATATAAACTCAAGAAATGCAAATGTATTCACATGTGTTCAACATAAATACCCATACAGATGGAGCCACATTTTTTTCCCAATTTTCCCAATTCCCAATTCAAAGTCTCGGCGGATCCATAATGGCCTAAAGGTCAAAATTAGATCCCATGCAATAATGTGATAAAGATGTAACCCTTACCCCCCAAATTTTTTTAGGATATTAAATGAAAATTTTGCTTAACATGGAAAATGCCATTATGTACATAAATTCAGAAAAAAAAAAAAAATAACCCTTGTTTAGACTCCCAGTGGCTGGAAGTTGGCCAGGAACTGGATGGAAATGGTCTCAGCATTTGTCTGGGAGGGGAAAACTGAAGCAGCTGCACCTGTATATACAGTGTGTGTGTCTCTCATCCACACATCAATGTGTTTGAACAATAATCTATAAACTAGTAGTGGAAACACAGGGCTTCATGACATCTGCTATCCTGCAGGGATATACTAATGTGTTTTTAAAGGTCATAAGTCAAAGGTCAAGTCAATTGAGCTGCTAACTAAATGAAAAAACAATCATATTTTGGAGCAGATGGAGCACATCTGCTCATTTTTTATACCAAACATGCAACTTTAGCATGTTTGAAATTATATTTTCATGAACAACAATTTCATAAAAACAGAACAACAAGCCCCTCTGCCTTTTTACTATCTGGAAATCTTGTCCCTCTTCTCTGCAAAAAAAAACAAAAAAAAAACAGCAGAAGGCAGTTCAAGTTCATGTATAAATGCAGATGCTCATGTTAACCAGCAGTAACTCTGTCCCCATCTTTACCTCCAGCAGAATATAAAACATGTCAATACCTGCACACATGCCAGGCTACACATTTACCTGCAAATCCACTGGTAAGTATCACATATCAGTGTTTTATTTTTATCTCTACAGCAGGATGCACTTATTTTTTTTCTCACACATGCTCATTATGCAGCTCAACATAAATGTAAACAAACCACAGCTTAACATGTGAAGCTGCTGGATTATTATAAAGCAAGCTTACATTTACATAAATCAGAAACCTGATCTGTTTTATTCTAATTTGATGGATTCTGTTATTTTGCATCTCTAGAGAAGACTAGAACTTTGTGGAGTATCTTATTTAATCTATTTAACAGAACTGCCTTAAGATAATTAAAAAGTGAAACTCCTCCCTTAAGACTCCTTTGAAAGCTCTGCTCCTTCTTCTTTTACATTCTTCTCTTAATTGAAAAATGTTGGATTTTTTAGCATAAAGAATCATAACTTTTCTGTCTTTATTTTTAAACTAAGAGACCTCTTGTTTAGATATTCCCTGGAGCTTAGTGATTATGTAAAGGGAATGGATGGTTTTTCCAGCCCAAACAAACATCTTTACATTCGAAATCAAAGAACAGCTTTGGTCTGAAACTATAATACAAGGAATGGTGACCAAATAATGAGACTGTGCTTATGAGAATAAAACCATGTGGTTCACAGTCACACTGAGTGCTATACAGTATGTTAAAGTTTGGGTATTTACGCACAGTTGCTGTAAGGTATCATTAAAACCTCAGTCCCACTTACAAAAACACCTTGAAATTACCCTGACTTTACAGATGTGTGAACACAAACAGCTGAGTTTTTCACCTGGACTCCACCCAAATAATTTCATCGTAGTCCTTAAGTATTTAATCCTTGTTAAGTCTATCCTTAGTAAGACTCCTCACTGGGGGGAAGAGGAGTAACAGGATGATAGAACAAGGGAAGGAGCAGTAGCCAGTAGCCAGTCTGTAGACATATTGTTATTTTTATTTATATTTATTTTGTATTTATTTATATCTTTGTTTATATATATATATATATATATATATATATATATATATATTTAATCTTTTTATGTACTTTAAAATGCTATTGGAATGTAACTTTCCCTGAGGGAGTTTCCCAAAGGGATTACTAAAGTTCAGTCTAATGTAATCCAATCTAAGTGAGGGTCAGTGTCAGTGAAATGCCTAGGTTAATCACTTGGGGGGGGGATTACATCATCCGGTGTGACCAGCGTGAAACTGGCAAAGCGAGACTTGCCAGGACGCATAAAAACCACCTCTGTAGGGGGAGAAGTTCATTTGTGTCAAGTGTTGTTTCCACTGCACATCATCAAAGTTCCGTAGAACATCTGCACAAAAATGACCACCAACAGGTCTTTTGCTCATCTAAATAGCCTACCATGTCAGGAAATTACCAGGGTGGACTACCGGGACATTATGGTAAATGGTAAATGGACTTGAGCTTGTATGCAGTAGCGCTATTCTAGTCTCTTTGACTACTCAAAGCAGCTTCACACTGCAGGTCACATCTACCCATTCAAACCCAGTCACTCTCAGATTCACTCACTTTTATGAAACAATGGTGGAATATGGTGTCGTGCTCATGCTGCTACTGAAGCTACTGAGCCTGTTATGGCTTTAACCGCAAGATCTTCTGCTCCCCACAACCACTAGGAGCAACAAGGGGACATGGAGAACAGCCTACGCCAGTGTTAATTGAAATTTCTCATCATGTATGTGCATGCTCCATGTCTTCTTCTCTGGTTTTGGTGTATGTCTGCAGCAGCACTATAGCTCCACTTCCAGGCCGGGATTATGTACTACAGCTTTTGCAGTGTTTTCGTATGGATGGACAAATCCTTGAAATGTTACTGTCTTTACAGAAAATGTTTTTAATACAAAAACATTTCCATCTCTGTGTGGATAGGGCCTTAGTCATGTTTAATACAATGTTTGCTGAACTGTCTTTTGATCAATCGAGACCATTTCTGCTATTTTACATTCTTTTACTGCATTGTTGATAATTTTGAAGCACTTTTTTCAGTTTTTAATGTGCATGGGCAGCCAGATTTGACCTGCAGGCCCTGAGTTTGAAATATCACGTCTGGGAAACAACAAAAAAAGCATTTTTTTTTTTTTTTTTTTGTCAATCAAACACACAGATTGCTGAGTCATGTGACTGGCACACATCCTGGGATGTTCCTATTGCACATATTGCATTGCAATGAAAAATCAAAATAATTTTCAGCCCTTGTGTATGGTAAGTATGTCATTCTGCTGTAAAATTCAGCATTTTGAAATAACAGGCAGCAGTTTTGGTTTTACAGACTGACACAGATGATGAACAAAAGCTCTATGCTCCTCATAATCAATAACAATGAAGGGTCCATAATATCAGATTTTCATTGAAGAGTATGAATTGGCAGACGTGTTCATTAGTTTAACCTCATGTCAAACACACTCTGATCTCATCTGGAGCAAACCTATCTCACTTCCACTAACACAACATGGAGCCATTTTATTTCCTGGCTCTATAACATGACACTAGCATGTAATAGTACATGTCTGTGGGAACACGCTGCAGCAAAAGAGCCTGGTGTGAACTCATTATCCCCCCTCCTCGCCGCACTTCTCCCCTTCCTCTCTTCTGGTGAGTATCAGTAACCAGTTAAGACTTTTAGTAGAGATGAAAACAACATGATCTAGGAAAATATTGAATAATCAATAGAAGGTAATTCTCTCTGATTACCAGGCTACGTGTGCCAAGCGTCGAAATGAGGGTCGGGCCTTGTAACTCCCCCCTGCACCCCGCCTGCTCTCGCTGCTTTGGCGAGGCAAAAATCTATACCCAGCAAATACAATCTAATTTCTCCCTGCCCTGCCAGTTTAAATAGCCCGTATTGAATTAAGTCGGTAAAAACAGAAATCGATCTTTCCGTTGGCCATCTCGCTGCGGCGTCTCGCACCACTGGGCCCGTAATCACCGCTGATCCCTGGGAGAAATTAAGCCACAGAGAGGGGACAGGAGTGTATTCTGTATGTAGGTGTGTGTGACAGAGAGTTACACACTCCAAGAAAAGAAGGAGTTATCGTTGTAAAGGTTTGAAATATGATTTTATTAGCTGTCACAGTTTTTCTTTGAGAGGCATTAAAGATATTAAAATCACTCCATTCTCCCCGCAGTAAATATGAGCAAATCAATTCCTCTTATTCAATTGGAATTCACTTCGTTTCAAGTTAGATTCAACCGAGTCATCTTCGATTCTCCTTCACTCTTCTCACACACACGCTCGTTTTCCTCCCTTACTTTCTCAAACGCTCATTAACTCCCGACTCTATCTTTTCTCACCAAACACTGTGTAGGAACACGGATCAATACAACCTTATGATGTGATACCCCACTTTGAGTGCCTCCATTTTCTTACTCTTTTCTATTTCACCTCCTCTCAGGTTTTGCTTCTTTGTCCCCACTGACCAATCAAAGCCTGAAGCAGGACCTTTAGACCTCCCACATGACCCAAAATAAACTGCTCACATTTGTCTCCAAGCCAAGAGAACACATTTGTATCATGCATGTGTGTTTATGGCATCAAAACAATAAAAATAGGATTTTTGCTGCTGAACTCCAGGTCAAAGTGAAGCGATTGATGCATTTAGCAGAGGAGAAGGTTGTGAAAGTCAACTGAGATTCAGTATTTCCTGTTTTGTGTTTAAAACTATGGATCAGAAACACATATAAAACATAAAAGTTAAATAGCTAACAGATAGTCGTGGAGAAGGTTGCCATTGATCCAGAAGTCTGTTGAAAATATACATTCAGGCTGCTTCATTAGGCTCAGTTTTGTAATATCAGGTTGGACCCCATTTGCCAGCAGAACTGCCTGAAGACCTCATGGCATAGATTCAACAATGTGCTGGAAACTGTCCTCAGAGATCTTGGTCCATACTGACAGCATGATGCAGCTGCTGCAGATTTGCTGCAGAACTTAAAGGAACACTCCAACATTTTTTATGTTTTCGTGTCTTACATCAGTCCTCAGTCCATGACAAGCAGGTAGACACCATTGTTTTGACTGTGCGTCCAGTACCGAGAAAGAGATGGACGTAGATCGCCAACCGTTAGCTTAGCTTAGCTATTAGCTAAGCTATTTTTAGCTCCATTAGCTATTTCTAGACAAAGATTAGCATTTTACTTTTTAGTATATAATTTTTGAAATACTTACGAAACTAAGCTGCAGGGCACATGCTCAAACCACCGTGGAAGTGCTTCTCAGCATGTCAGCAAACCAAAGCCTCTGTTTACGAGTAGAAGAAGATTGTTACTAAGGATTATGGCTGACCTTTTCAGAGAGGACGAGGATGATTTCTTCAGGACTGACGCCAATTCAAAACCTTACCTATCTGAACCAGAATATACGGAGGAGGATCTACATGTTTAGAAAGCTGAGTTTGCACGAAGAGAAGCCGAGGCAGTGGATCAGCCTGGGACTGAGGGGAGAGACCGAACCGGCATGGACTGTGGTGTATGTGTGGGCTAGCCTTGGGGCTATATATAAATCTATATATATTGTCTTATCAAATCAAATTTTCTGTCATGGGAAAAATGTTACAATTGCCCCTGGTCTCCCCTATGAAAAGATCTACCTGAAGCTTTGACTCATTGAAAAACTCTCCTTGAGTAGAGGCTGCAGATTTAACATTAGTGATGCTCTCTTGTATTATTCCTTATGACCCACCACAGTGAAACACTCATTCTAAGCTGTGTTGTGTGTAATTTTGCTCACAGGTGACTCAGATGCATCACACAAACAGAATGTCTGCCCAGTGTTACTTAATTTGTTTTCTGCTGCCATTAAGCTGTTTTTTTGAGGGCTTTGTTTTTGCACAAAACCTTGTAACTTTTCTCGATGCTGCTGGTGCCTCGTCTTGAGGTGTCTGTCTCATTTGTAAAGCTGAGCTTCACCTCCGAACACCTGCCCTCATCAAACACCATGTGGTCCCTCTGCTGCGTCCGAAAGGCTTTGGCAAAGCTAACATTTATGGACTCATGCTCAGAATTCTACTTTTAAATCATGGACATCACATCTTGAAGTATCCCTCAGATTCACATACTGTACCACTCTCTCCCCCTCACTCTGTTAAGCTTAAGGGTGCATGCAGATGTCAATGAGTAAGACTGAGTAAAGGTGGGGGGAGGGACAAGAATGACCACTACTCATTATAGTGATCATAGTCTGATGCACTGAGACCCAATAAAAACAGCCTCTTGACCCTGTTTGGGTCTGGGCCAGCCTTTGTGAAAAGCTGCTCTTGACCATGTAAACATGCCTAAATGCACTGAGCTGCTGCCATGTGATTTGGTGATTAGCAATTAGGGCAGGGAATTTCCAGCAACCTCCGATACATATCCAGATATGCGTAATGGTGGACCTTGACAATGTCTCTTACAGAATTCCTGACAAGTTTAGTTTTTTATTACAAGATGAGGTTTAAATGTTTCTTTAACTTAAGACACTTAAATTCAGGTCCTCAAAGATCATAGACCTAAGATAGAATTTGGAGCATGTGTTTTATCATATAGTTTGGCTTCTACTTTGAACATGCCATTGCATTACCCAAAGTGTATAACAACAACTCTCACAGCCTTTGACGCTTTATCAGTTCTGTAGGATCTGTATTGATATGCTTATCTACAAGGACTGCATATCTATCTTTTGACATAGCGATATTTTGAGCAGCTGGGATAGACTCCAGCCCCCCTGCAACCCCAAAAGGGATAAGCAGTATAGAAAATGAATGAATAATATTTTGAGCTCAGGCCTATTAACAATTTGCATAAACAAGCAGCTGCACAGCTTTACCTACTTGAGTGTGAATTGAGTTTTGTTGAACATCAATGTTAAAATGCTAAGTAATTTCCATGTTTTAGGACTTAAAATGTAGCACTCTGTGAGACAGCTGTAAATGTTTAAACACAGAGTTAGAGCATCAACAGCCACACAAACCTTTTGACCCAGTTATAAAATGAAACATACAGTTAAAAAAAGACCAAGTGGTTATGTTAGTGCAGGTATAGTTGTGGAGGTTGGCAGCTGATGCTGTGGGCTCATTTGAAGTGAGACATGTTTATAACTGCAGGGATACACACAGACAAACACGGCACAGACCTGAAAGCAGGCACACAGACTAATTGAAAGGCAGATGACAGGATTCATTATTCATGATTTGGGCCTTGTGATGGACTTGCATTTATTTACCAACTTTATTTGATGAG
This sequence comes from Cetoscarus ocellatus, assembly GCA_037902135.1. Lineage (NCBI taxonomy): Eukaryota > Metazoa > Chordata > Actinopteri > Labriformes > Labridae > Cetoscarus > Cetoscarus ocellatus. The sequence continues at coordinate 345,571 of JBAMNC010000895.1, read as the reverse complement.
CTGCCATAAAATTCATGTTAAACTTGGCTGCTGATCACCATCACCGTTAGCATGTTGCCAACAGTTGGATGCAGGTTTTGTGCTTTTTTACAGTTAAAAGTAAATTTTATGTGGATGTGTGGAGAGTGTGATGATTACTTTTTATGTGCATGCTGTAATTTAGTGCCACAGAGTGCTCTCTATGCTATGGAAATGACTTTGGTAATCAAGTTAGCATGTTTTCTGTGTTTGTGTTTCTTATTAAAAGTAGTTGACTTTAGGGCACACTGGGAACAAATAATGAGTGTTTGATGTGCACTCCATGTATAGAAGTCTGCAGAGGAAGTGCTCATATATTCAGCCTCAGCTGAGACAATTACTCGGCTCATAAGAGAGTCAGACGGTGTCGACTTTAGGGAAAGATCTCACAGCAAAGTCCCAAAAGGAACTTCACTTAGAGCAATCTTCGAGAAAAAAAGAGGCTCCCAGCTCTTATTATAAACGCTCGCTTTCATTTACCAGCCAGCAAGTCTTCCGCTTTAAAAAAAAATGTATTTATTGCTTTGCAGTGGCAGAAAATTGCCTAAATTTGATGAGAACGCACACGCGCGCTCAATCTTCCATGCGTCTGTCATCCGGGAGCTATCAACGCAACGTCAATTAGGGGGAATGCGGCGCGAAGGCATCATTTATAACTGAAAAAATAATCACAAAACATTGAGCCTGGAGGGGATCCACAACGCGATTTGGTCGCCCGGCAGATCCTTCATCCTGCCCCCGTGCCTGTCACTCGCACTACCTGCTCCCACTCGCATCTGGGAGCTATCATGGGCTAATTAGCAGCTAATCAATGTTTAATTAAAATGGGGTTGTTAATTAGAATGACTCTTGGAGGGGTTTGGGACCCTTTTCTTCTCCCTCTGACACCCCAGGTAATGTTAGAATATGGGGCGGCGCTGTGGGACTGTGTGTAACTTTTCTAACTTCAGGAAAAGTTTGCAAAGCCTTAAAATCCAAATTGAATTGAGCTCAGGTGTCAAGATGACATGTGAAGGACTGTAAAGCCTGTGGTATTATTGCCCTCTGTTGTATCCATGAATAAGGGAGCTGACCTTAGACTTTAGCGGTGATATGTGAGCTCTGTGTGAGATACAGAAACGCCGGGGGAGACAGTGTGCTATAAATGACCTCACAGTGGAGATATTTTCTTTTGGGTGCAGTTAATCCATACTTGTAGAAGATGACAGGTGGTCTTTTGACTTGTTTTAGTTTTGATTGAATACCAACCTGTACTGTCTTGTTTCTACTACAACAAATGAGTTTCAGTGCGAGTAGCCACCAGCAACAATGTTTTGTGCTTTTGAGCTAACATTATAATGACTCAATCATGTGCAGTGTTTTGGATAAGAGTGACAATGTCTTTTTTTGTTGTTATTTTTAAACACCGAGCTCAGTTACAACCAATTCCAATGACTTTGGGACATTGGGTATAGCGTAAATAAAAGCTCAACACAATGATATGCAAATACTTTTCCACTCGTATTCAATTTAATACTCTACAAACACAAGATACTTGAACTGCAACTGATGAACTTCATGCAAGCCCAGAGAAGTCAGCAGCGATCCTGCGTGTTGTTGATACATGGCTTTCGTGTTGCATAGTTTCAAGTTGCACATGTAGATGTAGCAATGAACTGTGTCAACTGTCAATGGTTTTCCCATGTGGTAACATCTTTTACAGAATGATGTTACCACATGGCTTCAGCCCTAATCAGAACTATAAAGTTTGTATTAATTTTTACAACATTTTTTACATTTTTATGACATAACAGCAGCAATTGATTTAACATGAAAAACGCAAAACAAGAAATATGAGGTGCAGAGTGGATTGTTTGGGTTGAAGTTGTTAGAGCCTTGTATATGTTAATAATTTATAACAACAAAGATTTTGATGCGTTATTACTTTTGGAAAAATACAGGTTTATATCAAAAGCTCACACTTTAGACCCTCGGCACCCAAATGGGCCCCTGTAGAAAAAAATGCTATAAAAATCACATAAATTAATATTTTTTTCCACTTCAAAGCTTAAACACTTTAACTAGCTTCAGGTCTAATCAGAACTATAAAGTCTGTATTTATTTTTTTATGCAGGTCCCCCCTGAGGATCATAGGTCACAGGCATTAAATGAGCAATATCTCTGGATTCTCTGAATGTTTTGATGGTATTATGGACTGTAGATGAAGAATTCCCTAAATTTCTTCCAATGGTATGTCAAGGAAAGCACTATTTGTTCATGCTGTTGTTCATAAAGTGGTGATCCTTGCTCATCCTTGCTTGTGAATGGCTAAGCCTTTTGAGTCTGCTTTTATACCCAATCATGACACTCTTCCTGTATCTTTCCAGTTAACCTGTTCACCTGTGGAGTATTTCTAGCAGGTGTTTTTGAGGAACCCTAAACTTTCCAAGCCTTTTGTTTCCCCTGTCCCAGCTATTTTCAAACATGTTTTAGGCATCAAATTCAAAATGAGTGAATATTTGTTAAAAAAAAAAAAAGGAGTTTATCAGAACATTAAATATTTTCTATTTTTAGTGTATTTAGTCGAATACAGGTTGAGAAGGATTTGCAAATCACTGTCATTGGGTTTTAAGTCTTAATAAAAAATGAACAAGCAGTCTCTGCTTGTTCATTTGAGTGTATGGGCCCTAATTTCGTGGCGCAACTCAGGGTGGCGCAGGGTGGTGCAGTCTGGCGCACCCCGCGCAGTGGTAATTTGTCCGGCGCACCACCGTGCGCAGCCAATTTGGCAATTTGGTAGACCTGCTGCGCAGAGATGGGTGTGACGGCGCACCAGGGGGAGGTGTCGAAAGATTCAGCTTGGCGCAGTGACAATTTCATGCCTAAAAGCCACGCAGAAGGTGCGCTGAAAGCTCACCAGCTCCAACCTGGTCTATTCTCGGCGCAGGCAAGGCGCACCCCGTGCAGTGGTAATTTGGCTGACAGGCGCACAGTGCGCACACGTCACCAAAACCTCACAGGCAGGTATCCAGAGTGTCAGGCACATTTCAATGCAATAAACAATCACAGCAACCACTATTTAATGTAACCGTCTGAACCAGCATTTACATTTGTATCTATATTAATTGTCCCGTCACATCTGATGTCAGATCAGAGACGTTTGTCATAATGGAAACTCAACCTGACAGCAGCTGAGAGTGTGACGCAGACTAATGAGTTCACATTTCTCAGCCAACCACAAACAGCCACATCATCCGATTTGGAGTATCCGGCTTCTCTCATCTCATGAAATTCAAAAGAGAGAGACGCTCGCTGAATAAATGTAAGTCACTCGGTGTCTTAAGGATTTACCTGTGATTGCCCATATTTCTCTGTTTTAATCTTTATTCTTAACGTGATCTAAAAAGATGGAGTACATTATTGCCAGGAGGATGAGGAGGAGATATCGGGGGGGGATATTTCACCAAAGGTTCTGCTATTTGGCGATGACAGACTAGGAATGCAGGTGGATCACAAGCATGATGAATGGATTAGCCTGTTGCTGTGTTTAAATGTAATTATCACTTAATTTTGTACTCCTATTTATGGCAAAGGAACAGATTACATCTGTCCTGCGAGGTGGTCCACACGGTGATGCACATCGTGGCCTCCAATGCACGGCCTGGTGGCCCCTGCACTCTCCCAGTTGCTGCAAAAGTGACAGCGGCTCTGACCTTCTTCACCATTGAGGTGGAATTGTCACTGCGCCTCACCTGCAGCGCAGGAGAGGCGTTCATTTGATTGGTGATTACACTCAGCTGTGTTAAACCCACTCACACCTTCTCTCCTCCCTCTCTGCTACTTGCGCCGCTGGGAAGGACGGAGGTGTGGGTGCGCCAGACTGCGCCATGCACGAAACTTGCAAAATGCCCTGGACACACCCCTTTGGCGCGACACAGGGCAGGCGCGACACAGGGCAGGTGCACCGCGCCTGCACCTGGTCTACGAAAATAGAGCCCTTTGTCTTACCCATAATTTAGAAATAGCCTGCCTGCATAGCTTCTCATACATGGCACACACTCTGCAGCAAAGCGCCCCTCAGCTCAGTCTCAGTAGTAAGTGTGATGGTTCACTGGACAATTAGTCTTTTTTCAGTGGGAGCCGCTTCAACCTAACCTGCCACACCAGATGAACTGTTCAAAATATTTCACTAGTCCATCTGGGAAAGTGCCCATAGAAAGAGTTTGGGGATGGCAGAACCTTTCAGAAGCATATAGGGCAGGTGATTGGACGATCATTCCATCAATCACATTCAATACAGGCCACTCAGATAAAGGCTGACGCTACTGCGCTAAAGAATGTGAGCCACTTCGTAAAACAAACTTTCATGAAAACATGTCAGAAGTGAAGAGAAAATGTCCTTACTATAGTGAAGTTTTTGGTGTTGATATTTATTTCTAATTTGATAAAAAAATTCTCATCCAGATCTGATAAAACTGTTTCTGTAGCTGTTAGCATCTATGCTAATGTCTGTATGCGCAGTCACTTCCTGCTGTCATCTTGCTTGTAGCTCGTTCTCTTCCTGCTCTAAAAGACTCTGATTGGACCGTTCTGCTTTGGGCCACTCACAATCGTTGTAGACCAGAGCTTGTCAAGATGGATCTGCCTGATGACAGACATTGAATCAGACAGGTCCAGCTGCTGTCCAAGGTTAGCTTCAACCTTGCATCGGTTTCTGCCAATCACATAACCCAAAACAGAACACCAAGTGTTTAGAGTTTGTTAACTGGGAAATAGTGGAAACAATTCTAATGAGGACATCAAATTAACATATGGTGGGAAGTATAACCCCCCGTTTACATATTGCTCTTCTTGTTTTCTCCTGCTCCCACACTGTGTCTCTCGTGAACTATAAACTAAGTTTTCAAGCTAATCAGGGCTGCTTTAAATATACTTCCTTTGGGTGAGGATATGCATTGTTGATCAGAGAGATGCTAAAGTGTGGATAGGATGCTACTCAGACTAACTATGTAGAAATTCAGTGTTACACCGTGTCCTAACTAAACATTTTATGGACACAAAAAAAAGTGTGGTGGTAAGCAACAAAATCAGGCTTATTACAATACAAAAAATCATATTTGAGGGTCCCAATTGACCAAGTGAACAATGCAGCATGAAGCTGTGCAGTGTTTTTGCCTCAATATCACTTATTTCTTCCCTTCCATTGCTGGCGTCAGTGTGGACAAGTAGTGAGAATAGAGGGAGACTGACGAGAGGCAAAAGGGACACTCTTGTTTTTCTTTATCTGTTCTGAATCAACAGTTTGTTTATCTGTTAAAAAGGCCGAATTAAAAAAAAAAAAAAAACCTGGAGAAACAAACAAATTTGACCTCCAAAGTTTTAAGAAAAACACTTACTTTTCCTTTTCTTGATGCTGTAATTGAACACATCATGATGGCATTTCACTTCTCTTCTGAGTGCCATTTTTCCTTGCCATCATTGAACATAAAATTTAAACGTCAATGTTGGTACCTTAAGGCCCATTTAGGCTGTTTATTTTGTTTCTAGCAGTTATCCTGACGACTTCAGACTTCAGTAATCTAATCCATATAAATTGGATTTGATTTTTTAACCAGCTGGACTTTTGACAAAGTCTGGTTATAATTTTAATGGCAGTTTGAAGGAGATGAGGATCATTTTTCTCCCTGAAGAGGCCTATATGTCATGAGTCTGTTGTGGAGTTACCAGAGTTTCTAATTCCTGGCTGTCTGTCTATCCATTATCTATACCTCTAATCCCTTTCAGGGTTACAGGGGCTGGGGCCTATCCCAGCTGACATAAGGCGAGAGGTGGGCTACACCCTGAACCGGTTGCATGGCCACATAGAGAGACAGACAACCATTTACGCTCACACTCATACCTAAGGGCAATTTAGAGTCAACAATTAACCTAACGGTCATGTTTTTTTTTTTGTGTGCTGTGAGGCATGCCCATTACCTGCTGCACCACTATGCTGCTCAAGAAGACATGTTCTGCTTAATTAAATGCTGATGTGCTTGGAGTTTATGTTCCCCCAAAAACAAAACCTGATGCATGTTTCGCACTAGCAGTTTAAGAAAACATAACAGGGCCATGAGGGTAAATTACTGTGTTTACAAACTCAACTCAAACCAAGGATTAGAAGAAATAGGAGAACCTCATAATGTACATGAGGGTGCACTTGGCACTACTTTAGCACATGATTACTTTTGCTAGGTGTGTACTCACCCCGTGTCCTGATTCACAGTCTAACAAAGCAGTGCAAACACAGAAAGAAGAGGGCAACAATGACTGACACCTGTTTGCACTCAAAACAGAAAATACTCCAATTCATGTGTGCATATTGAACCAAGAACGTTGTAACATTTTATTGAGAATTTTTGCAGCCCTACTTTCTCCATGTTTACAGAAAAAGCACTTGATATACTGCTTCAGGGGAAATATATTTCATGTGGGGTGATTAATTCCTGATAAGTCATTTTTACAAAGGATGTGTTTGAACCTCGCAATTACCTGAAATTTATCGGACATGACAGATCCAAAATCTTTTCAACAAGCATTTTAGAAGTTGTTTTCTTTTCCTCTTGAGGTCAAACCTGACGTTGTTGGACTAACTCAAGACCTCTTCATTTCACTGAACTCAAAAGACACTGTCTCTTCTCAGTGATGAGCTAAAGTGAAGGGCAAATACTTATTAGCTGGAATTGAACTGAGACTTTTGAGGGAAATATCAACTGGTGCTGTGGGACGCACACCACTCTATAACTTTGATAACTTCAGGAAAAGTTTGCAAAGCCTTAAAATCCAAATTGAATTGAGCTCAGGTGTCAAGATGACATGTGAAGGACTGTAAAGCCTGTGGTATTATTGCCCTCTGTTGTATTAATGAATAAGGGAGCTGACCTCAGACTTTAGTGGTGATATGTGAGCTCTGTGTGAGATACAGAAACTCAGGGTGAGACAATGTGCTATAAATGACCTCACGGTGGAGATATTTTCTTTTGGGTGCAGTTAATCCACACTTGTAGAGGATGACAGATGGCCTTTTGACTTGTTTTTAGTGGCTTTGATTGAATACCAGCCTCTACTGTCTTGTTTCTACTACAACAAATGAGTTTCAGAGCGAGTAGCCACCAGCACCGCGGCTGCTACTTCAAAAATGAGGTATTTTTATCTGCGGCCTCTGCTGGGAGTAAATAGAAGTTTGGTGAGAGAGGCACAAATGGAGAAGTGTGTGCGTCGGAGAGCAGTGTGTGTGCAGGAGTGAGGAAATGAGAGGGGATGCTCTTGTCCCCTGGCCATGCTAAGAAGCTGTATTTTTAAGCCCGAGCTAATTGGAAACAGAGTACAACGAGCCCCTCATAAAAAAATATCCCTTTTATTGCAGCCAGTGATTAACACTGACCTTTAGCTGAGGAGGAAAAGTGCTTAAGTAGAGAGGAAGGCAGAGAGAGAGAGAGAGAGAGAGAGAGGAAATGACAGAGAGAGGCTCAACAGATCACAATAATTAATGTCTATGGGAGACCTCAAGGCATTATGCAAATAAAAAGATGTATTCCAAGGTTCCTTCCCACCACATGCTCTCACACTCACACACATACATAAATATAAGCCTAAGTGGATTAAAAGTTGTCCACTTGGTCAGACTGAAAACTTGTGCAGATAGGCTGAAGTGTTTCGCCCCAGTAATAAAGCACGTCGCTGATAAATAAGGTAAATCCAAAAACTTTCAAAGGTAGTAGAAAAAGATCAAATGACGTCAGCCGTTTGGTTAGTGAAGGGGACTTTTCGGTGGTTTTCACACCTACAGCTTGGATGAAAAGAAAATCAAGAAAACACAACAAATTAGCATATTTCCTTTGGATCATTTCATGTGAACTAGGCAATATTCTGAAGCGGGCCTACTCCCACAAATAGCCTGAGCTGGCCTCACAGGCAGATGCTATAAGAGTCTTGCCCTGCATTTCAGAAAGGAGGCTTGCTGACTAAAGTCGCCCTCACACCTAAAATTCAGTGGACTCAATTTGGTTTGGGGCTGAAGTTGTGACGTTGTTTTATTTTTCTCTTGGTTTGGTTTGTTTTCAAACTGCACCTGTAGTCGACCAAGCAGACCAAAGCCTGTCAAATGTTGTGTAATCTACCCTCCAGCCACTAGTTGAGGCTGTAGTTGCGAGTTAGTTCCTGCCATCCAGTCCATCGATGCATTATGAGGCGGAAATACACAACTGGCATTGAGTCATAACATTGTTCAGTACGAAGCAGTTCAGAAGATTTCTTTGCCATAAAATGAAGATAAATCTGCATTTAGGCAGATTTGGATGGCACTTGCATATTGACTACAGCAATACGTAAACATATTGTCTGCGAATTTGAAGACGTCAACTTGTTAAGAGGACCGGAAGCTGTTGGTGCTAGCAATGCTGACATAGGTTGCACTTTGCATTAACTTTTCTGTTGTGATATTTGGCCAATTCCAAGCCATAATTCTTTCCCCTTTGGTTTGCTTGCCTTGTTGCCCCTTGTTTAGTTCAGATGGCTTTCACACTCAACACAGCATCGTGTGGATTTGCTGTTCATCATGAGACTGGGGTCCACATTCAAGATTTCCTGCTGCTGAAAAGAGGGTTTTTTCTTGCCGCCGTGATGGAGGGATTCATGATTGGCTTTATGGATTCATGTTGGGTGTTGGATGTATATTTTGTATATATATTTATATGTGTATTTTATAAATGTATATATCTATCTATGCATATATGTGTATCCATAAAATGAAGAGCTTTGTGCTCTATTGTAAAGTGTCTTGAGATAACACTTGTTATGAATTGGGGCTATACAAATAAAGATTGATTGATGATTGATTGACAACCACTCCAAATCAAACTCTGGTCTGCTTGGAAGCAGACCGAGAGCCACGTTTTTGGGCGGACCAGAGTTTGTGTGAACTTTCCAAGAAAGCAAACCAGAGTTTGTTTGGTTCGTGTGAAAGCATCCTTAGTTACCCACAAAATGACTTTAATCAATAGAGGGTATGCATTTATGTCACAGAAGAACAGCTAGCTTGCATAAATAAAAGGATTCACGGGTATTTAATTATGCATTGATCCATCAATGATGAAGGAGGCACCATTTCACTTAGTGCTAAGAATTTTCTTTTTAGGTTGGTCCCTATTTGAGTTGAAAATGCACTGAACAGAACTGGTCTTCAGTCCATACCATCACATATTATCATGTTCACTCATGTGTCTTTTATTAAGAGGGATGATTAACTAGCCTGGTTTAATGTCTGTAATCAGGCAGATACATCTTGTCAAGCTCCAATCTACAACAACTGTGTGCAGCCCAAAGCGGGAGCAGGAAGAGATGGGAGATACAAGCATGAAGACAACAGGAAGTGACTACTTGGACAGAAAACACACCCTTCGTGCAATTGTGTCCCTATGAGACGGTGCTTCCCTTAAAAAACACATAGAATGAGCTTCAACCTTTGCCCTTATCAGAGTAGCCTTTGCATTAATCAGTCATTACGTGACTGTCACGTCACCTGACCATAGCTGTCAAGTCTCCTGTTTTGGCCGGGAAACTACCGTATTTTACCCTCTTCCTGCCGTCCTTCCGTATTAGTATTCTCACATAAATCTCCCGTATTATAATATAATAATAAAAAAACATTCCTCTGCCTCTCCAAACTGAACTCTGTCACTAGCCTTGCGAGAATGGGCGGTAATGCACCAAAATGATGGATGCCAAAGGCTGTAAAATCTAAGAAGAAGAAAAAGCCTCATGTGAACTGCCACCTGCAGTAGTCTGGGTCGCGAGGTTAGTGCCAGCAGCGGGAACAAACCAAGAAAAAGATTTCTTGTGCACCTGTCTGAAAAATGTAAGGGATATTGGAGCTTGGTTGTGGTGGTGGGACAGCTCAGCTGGAAAATTTCCCTTATTTTCAGATCCAAAACTTGACAGGTATGCATCCAGTGGTGGACTGGTCCAAGGATGTTCCAGTCACAGACCAGTGAAGTCTTAGTCAAGGAAAGTGGGGAAACTTTAAGAGGCTCCACCTGCAGCGCCACCTTATTTCTGAAACTTTTACCTTTTTTACCTTTTTGGTTCCAGATATCCACATTGTCTCCCATCCCAGTGGAGACATAAAAATAGTCTGTGAAGGAATGAAGGACTACACAACCCAAACCTCTCACAATAAATCCAAACAAGAAGCTACACTGTCACACATCCTAACAACACATTGTTAACAGCAGATGTCTCCTTGTCTTCCACAGGCTGTTGTGTGAGGAGGTGGCTGTGCTCTGACACTGACATGACTCTGAATGTTTGTTGTGCACAAAGCTGCAGTCTGACCTGACACCCAGCAGCACGAGACCAGGTCCAGTGTGAAGAAGACACGAAGGAGGCGGACTGGCTGTGGCAGCTGGAAAACTTTGAGAGCTCGTCTCTGTGACACTGTGGGGGACAGAGAAATCATTATTTTGTCTTTTGCTCGCCAACATCACAGTCCTCATTGACTCACAGCTCACAGAGCAGGGGGGACAAGCACTACCATCCCAACAGATTCAAGGCCTTTTTTTGACAGGTCTTGTCGCTTTGGCCGTCTTTTCACCTTTTCAGCCTTCTCATTTTCAACACTTTTGTTCAAATCCAAGAGGCCATATCACTCTTGGAGAGTTTAATGGCAAAATAAGGCCATTTTGAATCATCTATTGATTGATTTTTGCGATTGTCAGAATAAAATCAGGATGCAAGCTTTTAATGGGAAAACAGATGTATAAAATTGTACATTCGGCAAAGACTAAATACAGAGGAGGTCGAAGAACGGTGAAGATTTAATCGTACAGTTCCTGTTGTCATATGGGCTTTACACAAAAATGTCACCCTATTACCTTTAATATACAATTCCCGAGATATCTGAGTGCACAGCTTCCACAGCTATCATTTGACTAGGACTTTACATTAAATTGTCAAATAATTTCTTTGTCCATTTTTGTCAAGAATTTATTGTTGTACTAAATCAATGTATACTCCATATGCCCAAAAAGATCAGGCAGCAATAATAACAACAAAAAATTAATAATATAAAAAGCCTTTACAGCTCATGCTTAATGGTGCCTTTCACACCTGTAGTGTATAGCAATAAAATAATTATATTAATAACAACAACAACAACAACAACAACAATAAATGACAATAAATAATAATAAAAACAATTTTGTAATAATAAAACAACAACAACAACAACACTAATAATAATACATTTTTACTGAGCACTTTTCAGAAATACAAAAACACTTCACAACAGATAAAATATAAAACACAACGCAAATTAGTTACAACATTAAAGGACACATAACAACTCAGTAATAACAAACAAGGCGCTATATAAATTCAAGCTATCATTATTATTATTATAAAATATGCACACACTGATACACACTCTGACACAGACACACACATTAAAAGCCTGTATAAAAAGGTCAGTCTTGACTAAAGAAGTGTGTGTGTCAGTGCAATCTCGTATAAGAGGGGGAAGAAAGTTCCAGAAGGAAAAGGCAGCAATGGAGGGGGCTTTGTCCTCCCAGGTTCAATGCTTGGTTCTGAGGGGTGGGGGTGAGGAGGTTGGTGTTGGATGAGCGGAGGTTACAAGCGGGAGTATGATGGTGGAGGAGGTCACTGAGGTGGGAGAGGGCCTGGTGATTGAGGGCTTAGGCCCTGTTTGCATAAAGAGACGCTCTCACCTGAAACGCAAAGGTTTTCCTTTGCATCTTCAAAAACGATCTGCGTTCAGATGGAGACTTGAGAGCGACTGAAAACGCTGTAGCGTGCATGCCAGTCCAGTAGCTGGCACTGTAGGCTTGCAGAGAAACAGCGCTGTTACAACACACTTATGAAGAAGAAAAACTTTCCACAAACAACAATGGCGAGTGGATGCATGAAGACGAAGGAGTTTCTTGTCTGGACAACAAATCTGTCCGCATAGTTTTTTCTGGATAACAAACCGAGCATGGTAAGCAGCACACATGTTACTCAGTAGACGGCCGAAGCTGTTGTTGTTCCTGTTATGCGCGCGCAGCCTTCATGTGAAAGATTACTGCGCATGCGGTGACGTCCGCGTTTCCCCCGGAAATGCTGAATCATGTTTACATGAGACCAGGTGGCGATGCGTTTTGAAAACTCTCCGCTTTGGACCCTGGTTTCAAAAGTTTGTGGATTCGGCCGAAAATGGAGCTGTGTAAACACCACCTTAGTTAGTGAAGAGGAGGGTCCTGAATTTTATGCAGTATGGAACAGGGAGCCAGTGGAGACTCTGGAGGACCAGAGTGATATGATTTAGAGGAGGATCCAGTATTATAAAAGGGGTGTAGCAGACCTGGAACAGAAAAGGAGGCAAGAAAAAGGAGGCGAGAGAGTCAGAGGTGGCTCTAATCCAACAAAGAGGTGACAGAGAGTCATCACACAACACACAGATACAAATTAGAACAACAATGTTGACTGTCGGTCGAGAGCAGAAGCTGTTTTGTTGACCCGTCTATCGCTCCCGACCCCCTCACGGCGAATATGTGTGTATAAAAATGTCACCTCACCTCCTCCTTTAATCCTGCCACAATAACTGGAGCTGCTGGAGGGCCTTGTCACTTCAGCATAAACATGTTTTGTTTTGCTGAAAGGATGCTGTCGCTCTTATTTGGAGGACAGACTTTGCATACAATAAAACTGTGATGCCCTCGGTTTGATTCCTCTGCTGTTTTTCACTCCTCTTTCCCTCTCCCTCAATGTTCTGTTTTCATCTCCTCCGCCTGTACAATCAGAACAACAAATAAAGTCAAACTGAGTTGAAGACTCTTTCATTATATTGTACCATTCAAGGATATTGTCACTGAAGCATCCACATTCAGCTCCTCTCTGAGGCAGAAAAAATACAGACTGAAGGCCTAACACTCAGATCTGAACTTTATCCAGGCAGCAAGCATTTACATTTTCAGCCAGAGAAATTTGGCAATGCAGATTAATGCAACTTTTAATTCTCTGATCTGATTCTCAACTTGTATTTCCTTTTTATGGGCAAAGCATTTAATCTCCAGCTTTATAATAATTTTTTTCAAGGTCATTCTTTGATAAATTTCAAACTGTTTTCTGTCTCTTTTTGAAAACGAGACAGGTTGTAATAGAAACATTACAAAAATAAACACTTTTTGGATTTTATCAGAAATATTAATCTTTAAAGGTCCCATATTTTGCTCCTTTTCTGTAGTTTAACATGGATCCTTGATGTCTTCATGAAACGTTAGTAACATGTTTTGGTCCAAAAGCCTATGAATAAACCACAGCTGCATTCTTTCCACGCCCACATAATCCCTCTGTTCAGAGCGGCTGGTTTTGAGGGCGGTCGCCTTCATATGCTAATGAGCCAGAGCAGAGCAGCATATATATGGCAAGTCACGACAGACCTGCAGCGTAACTCGCCACGCGCCGCTTACAGTCCTGAACACACACAAACCCTTAATTCATGCTGGTTACCACACACACGGTGACAACAGCAAAACTCTTCCCCCAAACAACACAGGCTAACGCAAAACATGCTTACCGCTGCCTAGTCACTGCAGTGGGACACAGCTGCGACTGTGTCCCACTGCAGGACGCTAGATTTTTTTCCCTAGGATGAAATCGGGAAATCCACGCCCCCAACAGATTTGATTGGTTCCTGCAGCATCTCTTCTTCTTCTGTGTCATCCTGCTGATGGTGGGTTAGGGTTAGGGTTAGGGGAGGGGGCGGATTCGAGGTAGAAGTGTGTAGAAGTGAGAGACTTTGCAGGAACCAATCAAATGGGCTGGGGGCGTGGATTTCCTGATTTCATCCTAGGGAAAAAAAATTTCGCCTTCCGGACTAATGTTAGTAGAAACGGAGGGGTAATGGGGTGGGAAAGGACTGATTATATTCAGCCAGCTGTTAAACTCTTGACTAATGTAAGAATGCTCATACATTGAAGTTTATCCTTCAGACTTTCAACAAGTAATGTTGACATCGACGAACATGTGAAGTTACCCCTGCTGTTAGCATTAGCTCGTAGCAATGAGCAAAATAAATACTACACAGCATTAAAATACTCACATTTCCATCATCAGGTTTGGCGACAGATTGTTGGTACTGAGCCCGGATTCAGGACAAGTCTGGTTGCCAGTCCTGTGTTGAACTGTGAGATAATTGCTAGTGTCAAACAAAGCTGAAAATGTGTTTTCAATCAATCAGTCATGAATATGATATAAAAGCAGATCAGTTTCCTTCCTCACACAACATACCCTTCCCTAGAGTAGATGATATACTTAACTTGTTGCCAAGTTCAAAGAAAAATGAAACACAAAAAAAGTCAAATCTTGCATGAAAAGGTGCAAAAAACAATAATATGATCTGCCCCATTTTACAATAATTAACAAAGTACATTACAAAATATCCTCACTTCCCTTTATTAGAAAATGAGTTTAGATTTACACTTTAACAGAAAAAGAAGATTAAAAAAAAACCTGAAACACTATACAAAACAGAACAAAACATCTTCATATTTCATCATATCTAATTAACACGGTTTTTAGTTTATATATTACTGTCATTATTTATTACTAAACAGATATTTACATTTTTACCATAGCTTTGGGCCTCTTCTCCCATATTATAATTAAAAAAAAAAAACAAGCATCATAAAATAACATTTATCTTTAAAAAAAAAAAAAAAAGCTGCTTTTGAAGATTTATTGGAGGATATTAGTTTAATCCATGTTTTTGCTTTAATATATGTAATAATTAGGACTCTTCCTTTCTTTTTCTCAGTATAGGCTGTAATTAATTGTAATGCTGTTTTATGCTCTTTAATTTATTGATTGGTTGTTCTCTCATTGGTTCTTTTCAAAGATTAATATGTATTAATTTGTGCTGTAAACAAACTTTGACTGGTTAGTGAATGTATATTTAAGGATGCTCACAGGCGGTCTGCTATTATCTGCCACACTTTCTCTCTCCTTTATCATAGCAGCTGTATTTCTCTTTTTATGGAAATTATATGCTTGACTTCCTGATAAGTTTTCATCTGAAGCTGTTTTTTCATTTGGAGAGAAGTATGCGCATGCGTCTTCCCTGTTTCGATCAGTCTTTTGAAGAAAGCTGCTCCTTATCAGCTTGGATTGGCCTTCGTGAAACACATTAAGCCAGCGTGCTCAGAAGGAACGTTGTCAAGACTGGCTTTAGTTTGGTTATCCTGGATGTCTTAATTCCACTTTGGTTAGAAACCCCTCAGGGCTTGATTGCTGTTTTCATATATATGTTAACAGAATGTTTTTATCCTCCTTGAGCGACAGGAAGGATGCCTGAAAGAGGCTTTTCCCCCTTTTTTTGCATTAAAAACTAGGATAGCCAGCAAATGTATGAATAGAGAATCTCAAACAAAAGAAGAACATGCATTAGTTTATGGAAATGACCAATGTTACATTTTTCATGGACACTTAAAGATGTCCAAACTTGTCTCCCCCTTATGGCACCGTTGGTAAATGCTCATCAAAAAATAAAACAAGCACAGCCTCTAGATTCACTGCCACGAGGGTACTTTGAGTCATATTTTAAATTGTTCTGCTGCTGATTGATCTGCCATGTTTGACAACTTAACGATAAAAATGGGGAAAGTGTTACTTGATTCAGTTCTTCCTCTGATGACTGTGATACGTCTGCTGCTTCACTGACCTAATTTCACTACATGGCTGAATTATCTTATCTTTGGGCACGCATGACTGTCAGGCAGTTAATAAGCACTATTATTTTTTTAAAGAAAAGCTTTTCCAAAAGAATGAGAAACAAAAAGGAGGGAGGAGGATCAATGCAGAAGACAGAGAATAACAGAATAAAAAAGACGGAATTAAAGGGGGCAGAGGGAGAGACAGGGTGGGAGCGAGGAGATGAAGGGGAAGTCAGAGCACTTCAAACAGCTCTCAGCTTGTTCCATGTGCAGTAATAATAAATGGGGGTTCATTATTTAGCTGTGTATGTCTGTGGAGCTGCTGCTTCCAGTTACACTGCAACCTCCCTGCCTTTTTAACACACTGTTATTCTCTTATTTACTAATCCAGGAGAGGGAGCCTGTTTGATGGCTGTGTGGCTGTTTGTGTGTGTGTCTATGTGGGACATACACAACCCTGCATGCTGGTGCTGTGGGGATGTTTGTGTTTATGTGTGTGTTGTCTCTTTTGGCAAGGGAGATGATTATCTATTTACAGATGCCACCCACAAATCCCATGACCCTTTGCTGTGGGGGCTGGATCATTGAAAGGTAAAAAGAGAGCGAGTGACAGGAAACAAGTGAGAGATGTTTGTTATTTTTATTTGTTGTTATTCCAGCTGTTGTAGCCCTCACCTCAACCCCATAAGTGGTTCAAAAAGTTGCTTAAAGCAAAAGAAAGCTGTCCCCATTTTTGGACTAATGTTTTTTTTTCAATTCAGATTTATTTTGATTTATGGAATTTATTGTAAAGGCTCATTTATACTCCCTTTATGTACGAGAATGTATATGGCCTTTTCGAACTATGTTACTATCACTGCTCACATACTTCCATGCGTCCTTTCCATTGGCATTTCTGTTAACCAATACATCCACCAGGGGGGGCTGGAACAAATCTGTCTCACACAGACCTCCACTTCTTCTTCGCTACCGACCAACTGATATTTAATTGCTGTCCAATCTCCTCCCAGCTGTTTTTTGCATTTGTTTGTACCGGCGTCCAGGCGAAGTAACATCATGCAGATGCTTGTAATTTCTAACTAACTCGCAGCGTTTCTCTTCAAAAGTTCCACTATTATTATTTCTTCTTCGTGTCTCACTAGAGCTACTTAATGGGTAGTAACAGCAACACTGCCCAGCAGTTTCCAGTGGTACTGCTCCAGTTGGCCCGTATCCATAAGCTTTATGGAAACGTGCAGAAATATGGGCAAAATGAGAGCAAAGCGCGGACAGAAGGCTCCGTCCGTATCCAGATCCGTATTTAACGTTGAGCATAAATGGGCCTTAAGGTGTGGTAAAAATAAGATCAATTTCAGAATTTCGACTCTTGCTCTCTTGCATTCTGAATCAATTTAAACATACATTTTAAAAAAAGATACTTTAAAAAGACATTTGTCCTTTAAATGCATGTATAGTGTAGCTGTCAGGGTGGTCTCCGCGGGTCAGAAGGGTTGAAAACATGATTCGAAACAGCTCATTACTGTCACACTGCATGTTTAATGTTTGCAGGGGAGCTCAGACGTTTTTCACTAGGTCATATTAGCACACTTTTGTGAAGGTTAAAGCAAATGAAAGGTTTGAGAGTCCCAACTTATAAACAAAAGCAACGTATCGATCCCAGGAGCAACTCCTGTTTTACCTCAAGCGTACAGGTTACAGCCATACATCGGTATGCGTCACCATAGTAACCAAAAGCATTTGAAGACACAGTACACAGAGAGGCAATCATTACAATAGACGCGCTGCTCATACTGCATGCCTGCAAAGGCTTCTGCTGCACAGCTGTAGCGACATGCATGCTGGTATCAGCTGGTAGCGCTGCTTAAGTTAGCCTGTTAGCTTGCATCATCTATGAAGTTTCTGTATGAGGCAGCAAAGAAATCCAGAGCTGGCGTCGCTGTCATTAAAAGCAAGAATCTGAGTACATAAAGCTGGAGATGTTCTTGTAGTTTGTCCTTTTGTTTGCATTTGCGTCTGTTGGCTCCATGAGCGTTTTTGTTTATATACTTGCCTACATGTAATGTGTGTTACTGGGGGACACCACCAGGGGGCACACAAGACCTTAAGCTGTCTGTTACTAAGAGTTGTGTCAGAAGTAAACTGCAAACATGGCAATAATTCTGAGTGTAAAAGTAACAAAATAGAAACCAATAATCAATGTCATCATCAAATATTTTTGACAACTGATAACCAGTGGTCAGACCTCACCATCAATATTGTCTCACCTCATTTTTTTTACAATATTTTCATTAGAACCATCTCGTGTATGGGTGTAATGAGTTACTGTGTTAACTCATGACTGGCTGCCAACTGTGCTGAATGCACCAGAAACAGCAGAGAGTGTTCCCTTCAATGTTTCACTTTTATTAATTATTGTATCAAAAAACACTTCATTAGTTTATGTGTGAAAAAATACGATCAAGGAAACCAAGCTAACACAAATATATTTACAGACAAGTCCAGCATGTCATGTGTTGTGAGGATAACATTACAGTATAGCACAGCTTCACTCTGATGACCATGCACACCTACTGTATAGTTTCATAAAGACTCATGAGGACTCTGTTTTTATTTGCTTTTTTACTGACATTTAGAATGCAGTTGGCTGATAATCACCTGTTGACATGGTAACTTATTGTACCACTACACCTTCTGAGTGTGAATGAAAATCCTGTAAAGCAGTGTGCTTACAATGGCTGATGTTGCTTTTTATTCTCTGGTCATAAGACTGAGCTGCTCTGATAATTCAGTTGATTATTGATGGGTATTTTATGAGCTCCTACCTCTGAATTGAATCCTTCTACATCAGGAAGTTGAGCACTCTTGGGTGCCTCAACAGTCATACAGTTACACACAATGTGAAGAGTGGAATATATTTAAAACTAGAATTTTTCAAAACCACCGCCAAAGCTTTTCCAATAATGTCAGATGAGTCAAAAATGTGGAAAACTTCCCTGTCAGCGCTGTTAAAAAATCCTTTAAAAAGTCCCAGATTTGCATCCTGATTTGGGTCACCACTAAAATCATATCACTTTTTCCTTGCGCCATGACCAATAGACTGAAAATTTCATTAAAATCCATCAAGAACTTGTTGAGTTAATTCTGGAAATGTGTAAAACTGCCATATCGCGCAGGCTTTACAGACAGGGTCTGAAACCTTACATGTCACGTCTGTGCAGTGAAACTTCACAGATGGATTTGCAAGGATCCCTTCTTCCTTTCAAAATAACACATCTGTCGGTCTCTATTACTCAAAGACACTGTCATCAAATTCATTATTTTGTTTGTGTCTCTTTGTGGTTCTGGATGTTCTACAGCCAGGTAGAGGTACGTGACTTTTTCAAAAATAAATGATAGGATGCAATAAGTTGTGCATTTAAACTTCAAGGTTGTCCTCTGTTATAGTGCAGCCCAAAAGAAAAGTTGATCCATTGGATTTGGGTTGTGTCCAGTCTGCCCAGAAGCCTGGCAGATCTCAGTGTCCAGTATCAGAACTCATACCTGTGCTAAGTTGTCAACACCAGCTGTTGACCTCCACACAGAGGATGGTGTGAGGCGACAGAGGTGACCTGTAGAAGGAAACATTCTCACCTCAGCCTGTGTGGGACTGAGGTGTTAAACTGTCATGGTGGGAAATCCGCTGGGATGTATACTAATTAAAAAAAAGCATTTGGTGTGCTTATACATATAATTGTGTACTTGTGTGATACTCATAATTGGCATTTTCTCTGTCCATTATTCAGTCCAACTTTACAGTCTCCAAAGCTTTTGTATTTTTGGGAAATTACTCTTTTTTCATGGTTGTTAACTCATTTGAATACTGAGTTGCATAATGGGTATTAAAGGGCCACCTGGACAACATGCATCTGTGGCTGTTTTCATAACCACATACTGCTGCAAAACTGCATTTTGTACAATGCTACACTCAACAGAGCTCATTCTTTTTCTTCTTTTTTGGCTGGCGGTGAACATCATATAAATTCCATTACTGCCATCTCCTGGCTCTGTGCTTAGCAGGAGTTTGGACTCACTTGGGACTGTGCTTGGGACTGGACCATCCTTGACAATAGTAACCATCCTCTCCACAACATCCTAGAGGGACAGAGAAGCAGCAGCACTCACCTCACTGCTGCAGGACTGAGAGGTTCAGAAACCCTTTGTTCACACAACCATCAGACAACAACACCCTGAACAAAGGCAGCTCATGACCTGGACTATTTATTACCAGTACTATTGTGCTTCGATATCTGAATTTCCCAAGGGGCTTAATAAAGTATCTGTCTGTCTGTCTATTTATGGATTTGGGGAAACAGAACATGCAGCCCAAAAACGTTGGGACATCCTGTCACCATATCCATGCTAAGATATACTGCAGTTAAAGGGTAAAGTTACTAGCTTCAACATCAATAATCAGTGTGTGACTGTTTGTCATTTGGCCTTTTTAAGATATTTTTTGGCCTTTTTTGACCAGAACCATAATTTGATTAAAAAATTAGGGCAATAGAGTGGAGGTAGATATGTGGGAAATGAGGAAATAGTCATTTCATGACTATTGTCTTTTCCCCCATTCTTCTTCTACAACTTTGCCCACAGGTGTGGATGGACAACCCAAAAAACTTAAGACCTCAAGCTGCAACTATTGGCAGCACAAAGATCTATGAACAATGATATACAGTGTTATGTCAGAGATCCCTGTTTGAGTCCATGCAACAGCGAGACACTCTGCTTCTCTTAGCCGTGTCATCTAACAAGGACCTGTTATTGCACAGAGATTGTACAACTTAAGGGTTGATGTCCATGCCATAAAGGGATACGGCAACATATTTTATGTTTTCATATCTCTCCTCACTCCTGAGTCCATCACAAGCAGAAAGACACCAGTCTTTCGACTCTGTGTACAGTAACAATGAAAAGAAGGGCACCGCTCATCTACCGCTAATTAGCTTGGCTCAAACACTGGGAGTCAATGGGTATTGTTAGCCTGCCTTTGCCTACAGTCATCAGATAAACTCTTCAGCAACTATAAATGGTGTCATGATCTCGCTCTGTTTTAGGTAAGTTCCCCATTTTTTGTCATGTTTTATGTCCTGTCTTCATGTTTCCTGTTTCATTTTGAAAGTTCACCTGTCCTTTCTTGTCTTCGTAGGTTTTAGTTCCTGTCTGGTGTTGTCACACCTGATCCTTGATTGTGCTCCCCCAGCTGTGTCGCATCAACCCCAATCACCTCGGGTATTTAACCCTGTCCTGTTGCAAGTTTGTTTGTACCCTCGTGTCACTTACCAGGCATTTTCTCATAGTCATAGCGCTGATCACGACCTTTGTTTTTAGGATCCTGCCTCGTGCCTCACGTATATTTGGATACCTTTGCCTGTTCTTGCCTGTCTTTTTGTGTACCAACTTGGACTGCTCAATAAACTGTTTTTTGCCTCACAGACTCTGTTGTCTGCATTTGAGGGCTCGGTGTTCTGTGTTCGTGACAAATGGTGCTTGTTATGATGTGTTTTTGGTTTTTTTTACCATGTTATGTTACATTATCTTCTATCATCATGATATTATCTTCTTCCACTCCTAAACAGAGGCTTTGTTTTTTTTCTGTGGAGGTTTGCAGTAGGGATGTGACGTTTGTGAACAAGTCCAGTCTTTTGAACAGCTCTTTTAAGTGAATGATGAGAACCAATTCCCAGTTGTGAGTGAGCCATTTCTGCGAGCCATTCCTAAAGTTGAAGGCAAGTTGCATTTAAGAATGGTTTGTAGATGAACAGCTCACTCATAACTATGAATCAGATCTCATCGTTCACTTGTTAAGGCTGTTCAAAAGACTCGGCTAGTTCATGAACGTCACATCTCTAGCACAGTGCAATGCTGAAGTAGGTCAACAAAACAAAGCCTCTGAGTCAAAAGGATGGTGTCTGTCTGCTTGTCATGGACTTTGTAGTGAGGCAAGACACGAAAAAAAAGTTGGCGTATCCCTTTAAACCTGGTTTTGTTTCAAGACAGTGCACAGATGCAGTGTGTTACTTTTGTTTGGATTTACCTCAGGCTCATACACTAACATTTGTCGGACCCTTCTCTGCCTCAGGGACACATTAGTGAAGAAACGGAGCAACTTGAGTGGTCCAGTGTTGAGTATTATATTTGGGGAAACCCTGATTACTTGAAGTACCATCTTAGTTTGAATGTCACATTTGAACACACATTCATCCGCTTCTTGTTGCAGCGAGATCCTCATCACTGCCTCCTTCTCCCCATGGAGTCGTGCAGCCGAGCATCTCTACATTGGACCAATGCAGCTGTGTAATGCTAGTCTAATAGCCTATTTCACCTTTAATTAAATGTGACAGGAAGCAGTCGAGGCTGTGTGGCCTGACTGAAAGACAAAAGAGTGAGACTGGTACAGTGACACAAGAAAAACCCTTGAGACAACTCCAGAGCTCACTCAAATCACTTAAATGTAAACTTTGATAAATAAGAAAATGTGCAGTACAAGAATTACTGAAATTATATATGTTGGGCTGCAGATTTACGAGGAGCTCAGGTAAGCGATCAATTCAAAGTTCAAGTCATGCCTGTGGCTTCTTTTCTGCACATCACTCCACAACTCTGGTCCCAATGCCCTTCTGTATTTACTATCCTATTTAAAGGCAAAAAGATTGAGAGCAGATCTTAAAAAAAATCACATTTATTGATACAGTTTTAAACTTTTACATTTTTATTTGAAAACAACAGTTTGGCAGCACATGTTTCTCTCTTCTGTTCATCGCGGTACATACTGAGTACCATTACTCCAGATCTCACTTTTGGGCCCATCCCCTGCCAGGGCCTAGTCTGCTCTGATTGGTCCACCAGTCTGCTCTGCAGTGATTGGTTAGTTCAGTGTTACTCAGCCCCATGTTTTTAGTGTCTCTTAATTCTGTTTATGGTCGTGTATTTCCCTGAATCTGTGTCCCTGAGCCAATGGGCAAAAAACATACTTAAGACATATTTTCCTAGAGTGTATTCCTCTTTAATACCTGACTTGTTTGCTTCACTCTACAAAGGGACAATTTATGCAAATATGGACTCCATACCTCCGTTTTTCAAATACTACAATGGTTTTGACTTTTAAGAACACATTGTTTGACCAACCATGGATGACGACCTCGTAGGATAAGAGAAGGAAAAACTATGAATTGTACCATTGCTTTGTTTCTGCTTTCACATTTGTATGTTCTGTCCATGATGACTGTGCAGACCAGTGTCTGTCTGAGCTATTTATTGTTGTTGTTGTGAGGAAAAAAAGAAAGCATACTTTCCTGGGGTGCTGGTTTGGCGGAGTGGGTAGCAACAATTGACATACCACATATCTCACATGGCCCGGGTTCGACCCCTGCCTGTTCTAATGTAAAGTGCCTTGAGATAACACCTGTTTTGAAGTGACGCTTTACAAATAAAGATTGATGAATTGACTGATGAAAAAATAGTGTAGTCTGCCTCTGCATTAATTGCCCTTAGGTATGAGTGTGAGCATGAGTCGTAGTCCGTCTCTCTATGTGGCCCTGCAATCGACTGGCGACTGGTTCAGGGTGTACCATGCCTCTTGCCTTGCCTCAGCTGTTTGGCTCCCACACCCCCTGAAAGGGATAAGTGGTATAGATGATAGATGGTTGGATGATACTGTGCTTCTAGAGGCCGGGGAGAGAAATGTTGCAGGCCCTCACCTGTGCACATCTGTGTGAGTAAAACAGTAATCACTTCCTTTGTCTTAGTGTGTAACTAAACCCCGAGGAAAGCAAGAGCTGATACGCGTTGGCGTGATTTTTAATGTGTTTATCTCTATGAATTGAAGTTCTTTAATTTTGTAACCATATCAAGGGCCTGGACTGTCAGTGTATGTTTTGGTAATTGGATTTAATTCAGAAAAGGATATTAAAAAACAAAAAATGAGTGATTATCTGATTTTCATTTTAAAATTAAAAAATTAAAGTTGAAATTCAAGGCAGTTGTTCTTATTAGGGTCAAGAAGGGATAAACAAACTTTAAAAACTGGTTGATTTCCATTTTCTGTTTCTAAAAACAAAAAAACAAAAAAACTAGAAAGCACTCTGAAAGCGCAGACCTCCACCAAGCAGCTCAGTTACAGCAGTGGCTTTTCCGCCCTGATTGGACGGCCGAGTCTCCGCTCATGTCTGTCCATGTGGAGAACTCCTCCGCTGGCATTGCATGGGAAGTTGGGAAATGTAATGACACAGGCTTGAAAAACGTTGCGTCAGTTTGCACATAAACTACAATTCCCATAATGACGTACAGGGGGCCAAACCCTCACAGCAGCCAAGAAGAAATGAATGGGATTTGCCGTTATAAACTTCAAGGTTTTTTCGTGATGTCAATCTGGACCAGGGTCAGCACCAAAATGTAATGGCTTCTTCCTTGGACCAAACCACACTTCTGGTAAAATGTTCATGTAAATCCATCCAGTAGTTTTCACGCAATCTTGCAAACAGACAAACACACAGACAGACCCTGGCAAAAACATACCCTCCTTGGCAGAGGTAATAATAATAGCTGTCAGAAGACAGAAAAAAAATAAACACCAGTTTTCTTCATTATGTGCAATGAGAAGCTGCAGATTTCGAAATAAGAGTATGTATAAGGACTGTGCTGTGTTTCTGGCATAAACACCAATATATATGACTGCTACCTGTGGTTTCCCTAGCCCAGGCTAAAATGTTTTTGGAATTTTACTCTGACGTGATTTTTGACCAAACAGGGCTCGTCATCTGCAAAAATCTCTGCACGCATATCACACTAAGGTGGGGGTGGAAGAGGTTTTTCCGCATGAAATGTGTGGAGATTTTGCACTGAAAATGGCTTAAGCCCCAGTCACACATTCCCATTTCTCATGGCGATTGTGCACGGTTGTCATAATCCTGATGAAACGTGCTTTGGTTGTTGGTTGTGCACTACTTTATCTGGATCAGCGTTGTATAGTTGTGGACGACTGGGGAAGGGTCCTGACTGTTTTGAACTGTTCAAAACTGTCGTGGAGAATCGCCGCTCTCAGTATAGCGGGGTGGAAGCCTGATGCAGTCCTAAGGCAAACGGTATTAGCGTGGCATGTACGGGGCTCAATCGGGCTCATTGTGGCTCAATCCTGAAAGCTGTCTGAGGACGATTGACAAGGCATTTACGTTTGTGCCCCGACTGTGTCACGTTCAAGGCAACGACGGGGCTCAGTTAGGGCTTGCATGATGCAAACTAGCTTGAACGGGGCTGACATCGTGTCAGCGGGATGGAAATTCATGGAATCCTCGTTGCATTGTTGTATTGACGTAACTGATGCGGGTCGAATGCCCCTGAAGCGCTGTAGAAGCGCTGTAGAAGCATTTCTGACAGTGTATTTGCGGGGCGTGTCCGGGGGAGAGACAGTCATTTCTTCCCTTATCATGTCGATTGCCAGTCGTGTACAGTTGTGCACAATCGCCACGAGAAACGGGAATGTGTGACTGGGGCATTAAGTGTGATGGAGCTCCCCAACGCACACTTGGAGCTGGAGGTGGCAAAAGCCAAAACTGAGGTGTGAACCTGCTATATCTCCCCTTTGATATGTTTAAGTTCCCTGAGACACACTCTTTAATTTGTTTCGATAAACAACGTACTGATTGAGCCATGTCCATCAACTTCTGTTACTCAGCAGCACCGGAATCTGCAGCTTCTGGTCACACATAATGAAAAAAATGGCGTTTTTGAAAATGAAAATCAACCCTTTTTTTAAAGTTCATCCCTTCTTATCCAGATAAAGAAAAACACTTTGAATTTCAGTTTTAATTTTTGAATTTTAAGATGAAAGTCAAATAACCACTCATTTTTAGTTTTTTAAATTTCCACTTCTGAACAGAAAATACAATGACCAAAACATACACTGACCCTAGACCTGGTTTATCGGGGTTTTAAGTTTTCCTCATTTTCCCTTCCTTGAGCACCATTGGTCTGAGGGACACCAGAATCGCCACTTCCCTCTCTTCTATGCACTACAGTCAGGTCACTTTTTATTTTGCCCAAAGCTTGGTTAATTTTCCAACACATTTGTTCCTAACTCACTCCTCTTTCTTCTTTGTGAAGGGGTTTTGAAAAAGGTTGAACTGAGAGGAGAGAGCAGCGATGGAGAGTCAGAGATGAATGATGGATAAGTTGATGAACAGAGGATCGAGGCTTTTTTCCTCTGAGGTGCCGTACCTGTCATGGTGTGTGGAGTAAAGACTCAGTAAGAGACACACACACACACACACACACTTACACACACACGATCCCTGCCTCATCTCTCAGCCCTCGCTCTCATCCCCTCTGTCTTTTTAAGCCCCTGCTGGTTTTGTGATCTGTTTAGCACCATGTGAGCGTCTCTTTGTGTTAGTAAGTGTGTGTGTGCCCATCCACATATCCACACACACTCTGCTCCATGTTTGCATTACAGCTTACAGTTGCATCCATATCAGTGTTCATTTAAAGCATGCAAAGTGTGTGTGCCTGATTTTTTTTCCCACTTGCTTGTTTGTACAGCGCACCAGCTTTCCCATTGCATCTCAGCCCACAGCGAGAGAATCCCTTCACACACCAAACACACATGAAACTCGCCTTCCTTCTCCTCTCCAAAGCCCCCTCCTCCTCTCCTTCTTCTCGATCTCTCTTTCTCTCTCTCTCTCATCTCTCTCTCCGAGCAGTTGCTTCGACAGAGCGCTACAACAGAGTAGAGTGTGCATTTGCCGTGTGTGGTGTGTGTGTCCAGAGCTTGCGATCGCAGAGAAAACAGAGCGAGGGAGAGATAGTGAATAAGAGGTAGAGTGAGAGAGAGAAAGAGAGATAGAGAGACATCCAGGAGCAGGACTGAGCGGACGGAGTGAAAGCACCACCGTGAGTACTGTACTCTGTATTCATGCTTCTTTTTCTCCATTCACTCATCACTGAAGGGGCTGCTTTCGGACGATCTGAAGTGGCTGGTGTGGTAGCCTGCAGGAGCACAGCTTGGGAAGATGCTCAGGATCACTTTGAGATTGTTGGATGGAAGCACATGGTGTTCATGAGTGTGAGGCTGCAGGATGAAGCAGCATGAGTCTGAAACACATGGAATAAGAGTTTGGTTTGTGCGTCTTTGCTTCAAAATCCATCACAGATCAAGTCACAAATCCTCTTGAAATATTTCATTTCATGTGCCAGTTTTTCTGCAACTTCAAGCATGTCTGTTGCACAGGATCAGACTGCAGGATGTAGCAACATGAGTGAGGACTACAAGAGAAATAAGAGTTTAGTTTGTGCGTGTTTGCCCAAAAATCTTTTACCAATCAAGACAGAGAAGTATGTGAAATATCTCATTTTATTTCACCCTTTCTGCAAATAAGAGCTTCTTTTGCACAGTTTCAATCTGCAGGATGAAGCAGCATGTGTGAGAAAAACAAGAAAAAATAGTTTTTAGTTTCTGTGTGATTGCTAGAAAATCTTTTATCAACGATGTCAGAAATACATTTTTTTACTCTCTTGCTGCAAATGTAAGGGCTTCTTTTGCACTGTTTCAGGCTGCAGAATGAAGCAGCATGTGTGAGAAAAACTGAAGCAATAAGAGCTTAGTTTGTATGTGTTTTTCAGTCATGGATGCTCTTGAAATATTTCATATTATGATAAAGATTTTCTGACATTTTACACGTAATATTGGACAAGATCAGGCTGCAGGATGAAGCTGCATGAGTGAAGAATAAAACTGAAGTAAGAGTTTCATTTGTGCGTGTTTGCCTGAAATTCATTCATCACTCATGTCACCAGACTTCTTGAAATATCTCATTTTATGTTCCAGTTTTTTGAAACTTAAATCATGTCCGTTACCAAGGATCTGGCTGCAGGATAACGCAACATAATTTAGGAATTTGATAAAGATAAGAGTTTTGTTTTTGCATATTTTCTAAAAAATCTCTCACAGATCAAGTAAGAAAAGCTCCTGAAAATCACATTTTATGTTCCAATTTTCTTAAAAGTTGAATCGTGTCTGTTTTACGGGATCAGGCTGCAGGATTAGCAGCACGTGTGTAAAAAAACACAGAAAAAATAGTTTAGTTTGTGCATCTTTGCCTGAGAATCCTTCACAAATCTAGCCATAGATATTCTTGAAAAATTTCACGTTGTGATCGAGATTTTCTGCAACTTCACACGTAATGTTGGACAAGATCGGGTTGCAGGAAGAAGCAGCATGAGAGGAATATAACAGAAACAGGAATTCACTTTATGTTCCTCTGCCTAAAAATCTTACACCAATCATGTCACAATACTCTTAATTTTATGTTTCATTTTTTCTACAACTTGAAGGGTGTCTTTTGCACAGGATCAGGCTGGAGAATTAAGCAGCATGTGAGTGAAACACAGAAGAAATAAGAGTTTAGTTTGCGGGCTTCTCTTCAAAATCCTTCACACATTAAGGCACAAACACTCATGAAATTTTGCATTATATGTTCTTGTTTGTCTAAAACTTTAAGTGTGTCTTTTGCACAGGATCAGGCTGCTGCATGTAGCAGTCTGGTTGAAGAATAAAGCAAAAGACAGGGTTTAGTTTGTGCACCTTTGCTTGGAAATTCTTCACCCATTAAGGCACTTCCAGCTTTTCTGAAACTTAAAGTGTGTCCGTTACCCAGGATCAGGCTGCAGGATTTAGCAGTATGTGAGGTAAAAACAGAGAATATATATGTGAAATTTGCTTTTCATGTCATGGATTTTCTTGATATTTATTATGCTGCTTTTCAGTTTTTCTACAAATTAAAGTGTGTGTTTGTGCAGAAGTGCAAAAGGAAAAAGTTTTTTTTGTTTTAGTTCAAAGGCTTTTGATCAGTCATGATCAGCATTTACAACATGATTGTATTTTAGCGTAAATATCAAATGAAAAGCATATAACTTATTTTGTGATAGAGATTTTCTGCATCTTCATGCATAATGTTGGACAAAGATGAGGCAGCATGAGTGAGGAATAAATCAGAAGTAAGAGTTTAGTTAGTGCCTGTTTGCCTGAACATTCTTTGCCAATCATGTCACCAATACTATTGAAAAAATCTCATTTTATGGTCCAGATTTCCTAAAACTTGAAGGTGTCTGTTGCACAAGATCAGGCCGCATGATTTAGTGGCAGTGTGGTAAAAACCGAGGACATATGTGCTAAATTTTTGCGTTTAAGGTCATGGATTTTCTTGATATTTTCATGTTGTGATTGTGATTTTCTGCAACATTAAGTGTGTGTTTGTGCAGAGACGCAAAAGAAATAAGAGGTTAGTTTTTGTATGTGCTCAAAAGACCTTTGGCCAGTCAAATGGATGCTCTTAGCATTTATCTTATCTTATGATTTAGAATTTCTGCAGCTCAAGGCAGTTCTGTTGCATAGGATCAGGCTGCAGGATAGAGCAGCAAGATTGAGGAATATGATAGAAATAAGAGTTTAGTTTTTAGTGTCTTTGCTTGAAAATCCCTGACAGATAAAGCAAGCTCTTGAAATATCTAATTTTATGTTCTACCTTGTCTTACATGCTTTAGGCACGTTGGTCACTCCTAATTAGGCTGCAGGATGAAGCAGAATGTGTGAAACATGGAAGAAATAAGAGTTTAGTTTGGGTGCCTTTGCTGGAAAATCCATCACTCATTTAGGCACAAATACTTGTGAATGTGTCATTTTATTTCCAGTTTTTCTGAAACCTAAAGGGTGTCTGTTGGACAGGGTCAAGCTGCAGGATGTAGCAGCATGTGTGGTAAACACAGAGGACATAAGAGTAAATTTTGCATTTAGTTACATGCTCTGTTGCAAAAGATAAGGCTGCAAAATGATGCAGCATAAGTGAGGAATGCTATAGAAATACGACTTTAGTTTGTGTGTGTCCCCTGAAGATCCATCACCAGTTATGTCACCAATACAATTGAGATATCTCAATGTATGCCCCTCTTTTTCTGCACCTTTGAAGGTGTCTGTTGCAGGGGTTCAAGCTGCAGTGAAGCAGCATGAGGGGAAATACAGGAAAGTTTTAAAGTTCATGTAAATGTTTCAAAGACCTTAGCTGATTGATCCCCTGACTGACCCTTTTTATTGCAACCTGAGGCATGTCTGTCGCACAAGATCAGGCTGCAGGAAGAGGTAGCATGTGTGTCTGCAGAAATGCAAAGGAAATGAGGAAAGTTTGTTTTAAAGAACTTCCATCAATCTAGTCACTATGAATAATATCGTATTTTATGTTCCAGTTTTTCTGCAACCCGAGGCATGTCTGTTGCACAAGATCAGGCTGCAGACTGAGGCAGCATGAATGTGAAATACAAAGAATTAAGGGTTTAGTTTGTGCTTGTGTGCTTGCTAATTTCCACCAGTTGAGTCAAAAGTACTCTTATTATATATCATCATATATTCTGTTTTCTTGGAAACTAGTGACTTATGTGCTGCTTAGTATCAGAGTTTAGTTTCAACCAATAATGTCATGGATATTCTGGATTATCTCCATCCAGGAGGTTTTATGTTTGTTAGTTAGGGAAGGATAACTCAGAGAGTTCTCAAGAGAATTTTGGTCATGGCACAAAAAAAAACTAAAAAGCACTCGAAGAGCACAAACCTCTGGTGAGGTAGCTCACATTATTGCTGTTAAATCTATAAGCAATAGCTCAATGATAAAGTTACCATCATAATATGATTCCTTGACCCTGAAAACCCACGCCTAGCACTCAGAATCATGTTGATATCATTGTTAGTTAGACAGTTACTGAGCAAAAACAATAGGCAGTTATCTTGATCACCACCAAAATCTAATCATTTCTAAACTGGGCCAGTACCAACATCCCCTGAAAATTTCAGCAAAATCCGTCCAGTATTTTTTGCGTAATCTTGCTAAGAAACAAACAAACAAGCATACAAACAAACATAACCACCTGGCGGAGGTAACGAATGGGTCGTTATCCAATTTTTGATGCAGATCCAGGATATTTTCAAAGAATTTGTTAACAGTGCGAGATAGGGCAGTTTTCCACATTTTACAATAACTTGCCTGACAGTGTTGGAAATGGCTTGTCAGAGGTTTGTGCTCTTGAAGCACTTTGAGTTTTCTTCATGTTTTGTTCCAGTTTTCCTGCAACTTAACTTGTTAGGACAGGATATGCAAGATGAGGCTGGCTGTGTGAGCAGAGGAGCGAAAAAAACAAGAGTTTAAAAGCTAAATAAAAATCATCAGTCAGTCAGATTATGTATACTCTTAAAATATCTTATTTAATGTTCTCTGGGACATGAAGCAGTTCTGTTGCAAAAGATAAGGCTGCAGACTGAGGCAGCATGAGTGAGGAATACAATAGATAGAAGAGTTTAGTTTGTGTGTGGTTACAGGATCCGTCTGCAAGATAAAGCATTGTGTGAGCAGAAGTGTAAAAGAAATGGAAGTTTAGTTACTTTATTTATTCTTAAAACCTTCAATCAATCAAGTTATGGACGCTCTTGAAACAACTTTTTCTTTTGTTCGGCAACTTCATATGTTCTTGGACAAGTTCAGGCTGCAGACTGAGGTAGTTTGAGTAAGAAATACATAAGAAACTAGAAAAGCACTCAGAGAGCACAGCTCATTTCTGGCAGTGGCTTTTCCACAACCCCTGTAGAAGATACAATTCACCAGATCCAGAATGGCGCCAGGATCTGGACCAAACTCAGCACATACATGGAGGCTGTTATCCTGTATGAACACAACAAGGTTTGGGAACATCACTTAGTATTTTGATTTTATATGAATTATTGAATCTGGATTGGATAAACATGAAATTTTCCTTGATGATAGGGACATGGACCCCATATTATCCTGTAAAATTGGACGTGAATCTGTTAGGAAATGACATAGGTAAGATTTTTTTTTAATTTCTACCCATGGTGTTAACCTATGGGGATTTTTTTTGGCATCCAGACCAATTATCCATATCACCACCAAAATTCAATGACTTCTTCTTTGGACCAAACCACACCTCAGGTAAAAATTTTAAGTACATCCATCCAGTAGTTTTTCCTTGGCGGAGGAAATAAGAGAATAATTTGTGTGTGATTGCTTGAAAATCCTTCACCAGTTAAGTCACACATGGTCATGAAATATCTCATTTTATGTAACTCAGGTGAAACTCTTAAACTAAACAATACTGTCTTTCTTTTTGGGACTTATAGTGTTGTTGCACACGATCAGGCTGCAGGGAGAGGCAGCAAATGTGTGTGCAGAAATGCAAAGGAAATGAGTGAAGTTTGTGCATAAAATCCTTTAATCAATCAAGCCAAAGGCACTCTTAAAATCTTATTTTAATTCCAGTTTTTCTGCAACTTGAAGCTTTTATGTTGCACGAGATCAGGCTGCAGGATGAGGCAGCATGTGTGCTATCAAGTCACAGGTACTATTGAAATATATCATCATGTGTCCTATTTTCTCAGCAATAAGAAACTCGTGTGAGGCCAGTATCTGTCTGCAGGACAAAGTAGCATGAATGTGAAATGAAATAGAAACAAGAGTTTATGTTTATGTGGGCTTAGAAATCCTTCACTGGTAAGTCACAAATATTGTACTCTCTCTTACTCTTGAAATATTTCATTTCATGTTCCAGTTTTTCTGGAACCTTAAGTGTGTTTATACCAAGCTACAAGACAAAGAAACAAGTACTTTTAGAAGTACAAATATATTAGGCATGTATTTGCATCTTAGAGGTGTCTTTTCAGAAATGTTTTCTGCAGAGTACCCAGCTACAAGAAAAAGTAGCCTCACCAAGAAATTTCGGACATTCATAAGCAGGGTACACACATTAAGATTATCGGGATGTTTTTGTCCTGACTTTCCCCCTACCCGACAAAGGATGGCAAACACCAGATTATCTTTTGTCCTGTTAGATTATCCTATAAGATTATCCTGTGATTTGAGGTGTGTTAAGAGTGAATATGTCCTGATAATTGGCTCTGAAACGGGTCGAGGCCAACAAACCTGGAGCACTTTAATGTTTAATGTTTAATTTTAAATTTTGTTTTTACCTTTGTCTTTGGCGTCTATGTATGCGTGGTGTCATCTCATGGACTTCAAAACGAATCTACCTACGGATACAAATAAAGTAATCTGAACCTTAACCTGAACAATCATAAATATTAAAGTTGTTCAATATTTACAACCAAAAATCTTCATGTTTGTGGGGAAAGCCAACAACTCCCGAGTCATGACTTTATGAATTGTGACGTGAAATGGAATGTAGCCAATCAAGAAGAGGAGCAAGGAAGCAGGCGTAAATAAAAACAAACATAGCCAACCTGAAACAAAAAGTTCAGTGGACCTCAGAATGGAGGACCAGCTCACGTGTTCACGCTGTCTCCAAGAGTTTTCCCACAGTCTTTTCTCTTTTTTAGTTCTGGTCAAAAATTGTCCCAAGACAATTGTTGCTATGTTTCTTCTTCTTCGTTTTTGTTAGATCACGTGAGATTTCTGGCTTGGAAGACAAGATTCTAGATCGGTGGTGGGACAGAATGGTTATCAGAGCACACTGCACACAGTACGATCAAAACTGTCCAATTCCTGATTTTTTATCTTCACGTGTGGGGTCTCCAACAAATAAAATCTCCTCAGATTTAGAAAATCCTTATGTGTGTATCCAGCTTGAGCCAAACTACTCTAAAAATGCCCTATGGTGCAACGGTAACACCACCACTACCAACATTCCCTGAAAATGTCATTCACAGGCAAAGAAACCAACAGACAAAGTTGTATTTGTTTAGTAAATTGGAGCTTGTGTGCTGCACAGTATCCAACGGCAAGATAAAATAGCAAATGCAAGAAAAAAAGAGAAACAAGTTAAGTTTGTGTTTTTATGCCACCAATTAAGAGAGGACACTGTTGAAATATCTCAATTTGAGTTTGTTTTTTTTGCACAACTTAAAAATGTTCTGTTGCACAAGATCAGGCTGCAGGATGAAGCAGCATGTATGTGTGATATGCAGAAGAAATTAGTTTGAGTGGGCACTTAAAAAAATAATTTAAGGAAATGATCAGTTCATGGACACTTTAGTATTTCACTCCACAGTTTATCTTTGTCCAACTTGAAACATCTTGTTGCAGAAGATCAGGCTACAGAAAAAAACAAGGATGATTGAGTGAAAACAGCAGAAATGAGATTTTATACTTAAAAAACCTTCACAGAACAAGTCATCTGTAGTCTTACCATCGCTTCACTTGTTTCGGTCTCTCTGCAAGTTAAAGAGTGTTGCGCAGTTTCATGCTGCAGAATGTGGCAGCATCATCGTCAAGTAAAGGAAAAAAAACTTTGCCTGATTGCTTAAAATCCATCAGAGTTCAAGTCAGACATTTGTAAAATATGTTGCTTTCTAGTATTTACAAGTGCCATTGGGTTTGAGCAACCCCACTTCAAAAAAACTGAGCCATCCCTTTAATATCAACGCCATTATTATCCATATCAACATAGTCTCTCTAAACTCTCTGGTCCCATGATTTTCCTGCAAAATACTCAGATGTTTGAGCTACAATCTCTCACATCAAAATGAGAATAACTGACTAAACTAATTTCAATCTTCATTTTCTCAGTAAAACAGTATTATTTCAGTAATGTTTTTGGACCTATAGGTGTGATGTTTATTATGGTATTTCCCAGCTCTACAACCCACACTCAGCACCATCAAAAGCAGAATAGGCAGCAGGATTCACTTACTGTAACAGTCTCTCCACAGCGAGATAAGATTTGTTCATTTCAGTGTTTGCTCTTCTCTCTGCGAGCGTTGGAAGCGAGAATCTACCAGAGGCGTATTGTTAAACGAAATGTTGATGCTGAGGACAGCAGAGAGAGGAGGTTAGGAGGCAGGCGAGCAGGCGGGCGAGGAGAGAACTAAAAAAGGAGGATTATGATAACTTCTTAAAAAGAGGGATTATGATAACTGCTGCCATTTCTTTTTTTTCATCCTTTTCCTCACTCACTGTAATTATTTCTGGAAAGACGCTGTCTTTCTTCTGGCTTCTCTGTGGCTTTTGGCTCCTCTGTTTTCAGATTAAGGGAAGTCAGAATCAGGCCATGTCCACATGTAGGCAGATATATTTTTTTAATGTGCCCTTGTTTCATGTGTTTTTGGCCTTTTGTCCACATAAAACAGAGCTTTAGGTCACTGAAGACAAATATTTTGGAAAACTCCTGCCAGGTTGGGAATTTTCAGGAACTGGGCCTCCCCTTGAGGACAGGGGAAAAAAAGTGATTTTGGCAGTTTTTTGAAAAAAAGATTCAAAGAAATTAAATAATTCGTAGGTATAATACAAGTTTAACATAATCCAGCTTTTGTTTTCTGCATGCACTAGATTTAGTAATTCAGATTATTTTTGTCTATTTGGAGATGACTGGAATTTTGGTAAAATTGTGCAGCGTGAAGTGGTCACAGTCTCATTACTGGTCACTGTTTTTCCTGTGATTTCAGAGTTGCAGACAAATTTCAAAAGTCAGAGTCGCCCCCCAAATTCCATATAGTCCATCTGTGTAGCGCGCTACAACTTCGCTCCAACCGACAGTGCATGTCCTCAACAGCTGGAAGAGCATTTAAAGACAGCACAGAGGAGCATAGCCCTGAGCAGCTTGAAACATGAGATCACAGGACCACAAGAAAACTTTAAGCCTTAACCTTGCAGTGCATTTGGATTCGCATGATTCAGTGGAAGAGGTTGGAGCTTTAGTGCGGCAGGAAGTGAGTGCTTTGACAGGGATTAGCATAGATGCTAACAGCTTCAGTAGCAGTTTCATCTTGACCATATTTCTTTATTAAATCAAAAACAAACAACCCTGAAAGCATTTCTTGATAGAGAGGATATTTTTGCTCCACTTCTGATACATTTTGGCGATAGTTTGTTCTATGAAGTGGCTTACATTTTGTATTTTACACTGCAACAGTAGTGCCCGCCCACTAGATTATCCGATTGGCCCGTAATGAATGTGATTGACGTAACAATCCTCCAATCACCTGTCGGACATGCATTGAAAGCTTCTGTCAATCCCAAACACTTTCTATGGGCTATAGTCTAGATGGACTAGTGAAATGTGTTAAATGGTCCATCTGTGTGTCAGGTCGATATTTCCTGTTACCTCTACAAAGAACTGTGATTTTGAAATTTCCTGAAAACTCAGTACTTTTTTTTCTCTTCTTGGATTTGCCTGGTTGAATTTGATACAGGGTTGAAGCAACTCTGGACCCTTTGTGTATTTCCAGCAAACCAGTTTAGAGCTGCGCTGCTGGTGTGGGGAGTGATGGATCATGGTGCGGGATGTGGAAACCGTGTGATTGAAAAGACCGGGGGCTATTGTGGAGGCTGTGGAGGTTTCACACATACAGAAAGATCATGTAGAAATTGGGGTTAAAATCGTATGAGACTTACTGGAGTGGGAGTGTGCCCTTGTGACCTTGTTGTTAGCTGTAAGGTGGTCTTATGACTAGATTTTTGCAGTTTTGGGTAATCTGTCTTGGCCTTACAACAAAATCAAATGTGCTAAATATCAGTGCAAGTCATTTTTTAATGCAACTGCGCTTTTCCATAACATGAATGCGGCCGAAAATTATTATCAGCAGGCTAACAAACACCATAATAGAATTAAACAGACTGTAAACACCAGAAATATAAACACATATTAAAACTTCAAATGCACAGATCTACATTCATTTTGAGTACCATTTTTAAGTTATATAATGGTGACAGTTTTGCAAAATCTGTGCATAATTACACGGATCCTTATGTTTTTTTCACCTCATAAAAAATAGACCAGATGTAACACAAACCCTCAAAATAAATGCAGTCACATCAAAAAAGTATTGCTGCACAAATGCATCAGTCAAAGCTCCTTAAAACAATTTAGAGAGGCACTTCTTACCTGCAAGGATGTTTTCTGTCGTAACATTTTAAGCTATTGGTCTAAAAAGGTGTCCTCTTCTGTCTGTCATACTCCACTAAAATGAGAAATATACTACTATTTCCAAATAAAGTGAGCTTTCATTTAAGAAGCAGTGTTTCCCTTCAGTCATGAACAGACCAAAAGGGCAGCAGAAGGCTTAAATGACAGTCTGCACGTGTGTTCGTTTTGTGTTTGTGTGTCATCGAGGGTGTTTTCCTGGAGGATCAGGGAACATTAGTTGGGGGCCACCAGGCTCTGGAGGGAAGTGTCGGGGGGTAGGATATCTGTGGCTTTTGTTGGGATTTACTCTCACAATAAGGATTTAGAGGGTGAGACTCCGGCTGGGTGTGTCTACATCAAAGAGGCTTCTCAGCGTGAAGCGGCGAAGCATCGGGACATACTGCTGCTGTGTGGAGGCAGAGCAGGAGGAAAAGTTCAATTTATTGCATTTTATGAAAGCCAGGATGAGGTTCAGGTGGTGACAGATAAGTTGTGGAACATGGAGGATTACTTTTAGGTCAATTTTTGTGTGTTTACAACTGTTTTCATACACAAGAATTTCAAACCAGCATCATGATCCACCTTTTATTTTGACACATGCTTCAGTGATTTGAGTTTATTTATGCAAGACTGTGTTTTAAGACAGTGTGTTGATTTCTTTAAAATTTGTATTAATGTTTTAAGAAGAGTTTTCATGGGTGGATGGATCTAGGTCGGTGTTTATTTCCTCATTCAGTTGTATAAAAAGTATTGATATGTTACTCAAACTAAACAAACAGTTCTTCGCTTGGACTGTATACACAAGTTGATAGATTTTAAACTTAAAGGCCCTATTGTATGCTCAGCCCAAGGCGTTTGCCCTGAAGTGCAGGTGTATTTGACACAAATGTCATTAGTATGCACAGAGCTTGCAGTGTAAAACTAACAAATGATCACACATTCCCACCAACGTCCAGGGGAGTTTCACCTGAAATAGGAGTGGCCAGGCACAAAGCTGCTGTATTACTTACTTGAGGACATAGAAAATGACTTCTCCTTTAACCTCCTTCTACCCAGTCTAAAGTCTTTAGTCTGTGGCACAGTGTGTCTGTTATTATGAGGACACATAAGAGACTGACACACATCTATGAGATAAAAACACACATTTTACGAAGCTTGTGTCACTCACATGGTGTGCACAGCAGCATGCCCATACTGTTAACCAACGGAGCACTCGTTAAGAAATTCAGTATAATGTTAATAACTGTACAGAGAGCTGAGAGACAGTGCTTCTCAGAGTGTGCTATTCCTGTGCACTCCTGCTCATGTAATACTCCCAGAAACAAGAAAAAAAACATGCACAGGATTAAAGATTTTCCCAAACCATGGAGCTACATATTAATATTTGAAGACATGCTAATGGATCTCACTGACAATTATGCTCGTAGATTATAAAACAGGCTGTCCAGTTCCAACTGAAAAATCAGAAAATTGTTTGAAGCCAACAGGTATTTTATGTACAGTAAACAGGTCTGTTTTAAACATATAGAAGTCTGATCCTGATGTTTTTAACTGGAGATTTTAATAACTAATGAGGGTTCACTTTTACGTTTATGGAAAAGTGTCTGATTTCTCTTTTGGATTATTTCTCATGCTCTGGATGCTTCAGTGAAAAAAACACACTTAAATCTAAGCATCAGAATATTTCATACAGTATCCTGTGTTTGTTCTTTGAATCTAGTGGCATGATACAAGGACAGGACTT
This sequence comes from Cetoscarus ocellatus, assembly GCA_037902135.1. NCBI lineage: Eukaryota > Metazoa > Chordata > Actinopteri > Labriformes > Labridae > Cetoscarus > Cetoscarus ocellatus. Next base: position 307,144 of record JBAMNC010000895.1, on the reverse strand, counting down.
AAATAATCCTCCAAAAATTAAGACTTAAATATTAAACCCACTGTGTGCTGCAAAATTCCAGTTTACTAATTTAAAGAGAGCAGACACTGGGATTAGTTTGATCTATGTTACGCCCAAAACACATAATCAAGGAACATATACAGTCCTCTTTGCACCCTGTGCCTGGAACATATGTCTTCAAAATAGCAAAATATAGACTGACACGCCCCAACCCACTGTGCACCATGTGCTTTAAGCCACTGTAAGTAAAAGAGGTGATCTTTTGACAGCTATGTTGTATAATAAAATTCTGCTCATCATTAACCTTGCACAGCATTTGGACCTGCCTGATTCAATGTCTGTAGTCAGGCAGATCCTTCTGCCAAGCTTCAACCTACAACAATTGTGAGCAGTCCAAAGCAGCAGGGCTCAATCAGCATCCTTTACAGCAGGAAGAGGTGGGACAACAGCAGGAAGTGACTGCATGTACAGATGCTAACAGCTTTAGTTGCAGTTTTATCAAACCTTGACTGGACTATCATACTCATTTTCAGGCATTTCTGTTTGATTTTTGGACTCCTTTGGAGCAGCTACACATGATTGCCTGAAAAACTTGTGTGCCTCTCACAGCACCGCTTCCTTGTATTTCCTGCATCCCGTAAAACGGTCTGTGTAATTTACTCCTCCTGCAGAGCCCACTCCGCTGTGATTAGTCACAACCCGAGGACTACTGAAGGGCTGCCCAGTGCAGCCGAGCCCACCTCCTTATTTTTCCGGTGCTGGGGTTGAGAGTAAACAGCAAACTTAAAGAAACTATAAGAATGTCTCTTTTAAAAATGTCACGTTTTGAAATACAGCCGTACACGATAAATTGTTACTTACAGCTTGCTCTTTAGACTCTCCAACACGACCAAGTTACGTCGGAAAGGCGTCGTCCTTCAGCAGCAGTTTACCAGCTAATCCAGTTTCATAATGGCCCATGTTGACAGAACAGTCCTGTGTGAAGTGCCGTAGACAGACAAGCATGGAGTATTTTTCTTTTGCTGGCCAGGTAAAAGCAACTCTTTCCACCTCTGCTTGTCTCTTTAGTAAAGCTAAACAGAACTAACTTTTCCTCACACCGAACAAACATTTTCTGGGAGCCATCACTCAACATGTTCACGCACTGAACTCATTGTAGAAGGAGGAGCGTCAGGCCTAGAGCATATACCTGGGCATGACCATGTAGGGTAGTGAAATGTTATGCTCAAAAGATGTGGCTCTGAGAGCCGATGCTTTGTAGTGAATCAAAAGAGCTGGCTTCCAGTTTTTCCTGGCATAGCTGCCATTTCGACAATCACGTGAGGATATAGGAGTGAGTGAGACAGCAGACAGCGGTGAGGAGAGTGTATGAGTGTGTCGAGTTGTCGTGTAGTATAACTATTAGTGACCTGAGAGCAAAGCATCATCTGGCTGCAGTTTAAAGATTTTGGCAATAAAACTGGTTTTGTAACAGAATAAATGTACAAAATTAGGCAATTATAAGGATTCTCATAAAAACAAAGGAACACAAAATGGTTTCCTACACACAAACTATTAATATTTACAAAGTTATGGTAACATCTAGGGCTGCAAAAGGTCCTAGATCAAGAGCCGTTTGGGAGTCTAAAGAGCCGGTTCTTCTCTGGGAGTTGAGCCAAAAGAGCCGGCTCTCTGAAAAGAGACGAACTTCCCATCACTAATGTAGGAGAGTCCAGCATGCATTGACGTCAATGGGACTAAACATTAAAAAAAGACTGTAAAACACAGCGTTCAGAGCATCCAAAACAGCTTGCAGGGCTCACTTTCAAATGCAAGAACCTCATTATTTGACTCTTTGGCGTCATTTAACGAGAGTATCCCACATTGTAACAACAGTTATTGGTCAGAAAAGAGGAAAAGCATAATAGTTCCCCTTTAAATGAAAAACAAATAACAACACAACAAACTTCTCTATAATAAGGATATTTTTGCTCCACTTCCAACATGTTTTAATGAGAGTTTGTTTTATGAAGTGGCTCATGTTCTGTAGTGCAGTAGCACCCACATACTGAATTATGGCTGTCCTGTAATGAGTGTGATTGACGGAACAATCATCCAATCGCCTGCCGGATATGCTCTTAAAAGGTTCTGCCTTCCCAAAATACTTTCTGTGTGCTCTTTCCCAAATGGACCAGTGAAATATATTGAACGGTCCATCTGGTTTGACAGGTTAGCTCATCGCACAACATCCTGATGGATCTCTGATGCAGATCAAAACCCTGTATTGTGGTTAAAATTATGGTGAATGGTAATTGCAAATAAGCAGCCATAATGTTGATACCTAAACATGTGGGTCCAGCTGTTCTCTATTTTCTTGAGAAAACTAATTAAAGATATAAGCAACAGTACTGAAAATAGTGAATGAAGTTTGATGCTGAATGAAGAATGAGTCTGTCTGCTCAGAATGAAAACTAATGGAGAATAAACCTTGACAGTCTAATTGCCAACTGTTTCATCATCCCCCAATAATTCCTACAATAACAATTCATTTTGAATGACAGATTCCATTTACATCTTGCTCTTTTCCTCATAAACATCCATTTTCATTAGAGAACATTACACTTTACCCTTCAGCTTCTGCTGTCATCTATCACACACTTTGCTGACTGTCAAAATCAGGAGCCGCTCACAAAGTTTCCCCTTAAAAAGCCTCTTCCTGCCATGAATACTAAACCCAAAACACGCAGGAATTCTTAAAAAAGTTGTCTTCATGCTGTTTGTGAGGTGTGTACAGTATTTCACACCCGCCTAATCTCTTTAAGCGGAGTTGTTATCCAAGCCCACGATGAATTGTATCACTGCTATAGCTTGTTGCACCTACAAGCTGTTTTTAGCGAGCATCTTTGTCGATTTAAAAGTGAATGTGCGACAGTGTGGTGTGTGTTTGTGTGTGTGTTTGTGTTGGTATTGTCTGCTGTGGTGTACTGACAGCTCAGATAAGTCTTTTTTTTTCCTGAGGCCTAATCCTCCTCTACACAAGAATGAGAGATGGATGGAGAAAAAGATGAGAGACAGCAAGAGAGACGTCGATGTAGAACACAGTGACAAGTCCCCAAGAAAACGTGTGTGTTTGTGTGTGTTGGAGAAGACAACGCAGCGAAGGAGGCTTTCAGAACGGAGCGAGAGCGGGATTTGCATGTGAACAAGGGCTTTAACGGAGCCGTGAACCGTTAATACGCATTCAGAGAGGTTTTTTGTAGCGAGCGGGCCGGAGTTATTCAGAAACAGGTGTTCTGCAAATCACAGCAAACACTCTTCGCTTCCAAAATATTTTCCTCCTGCAGCTCACGCCTCTGAATTCTCTGGCGCCGTGAGCTTTGCCAGCGCCTTCAATAGCAGTCGGGCTTTAGTTCAGAAAACATCCAAAAATGATTTAAGAGATGGCAGGGAAATGTTGCATCCACGTTGTTCCTTCCTCTTTTTAAATCCGTGTGGACAAAATATAATCTGGTACGCAGAATACAGTGTGCTGTATTTAGGCATAATAGGAGGATTCTGGTATTTTTAACTCTGCTTATCTCTAACATATTTTTGGGACCCTAGTGTATAGCCAGCACAAAGTTTTGGCATGTTTTGGCATGTTTTCCACCCAACACGTATGACCTTTTTTCATGTGCACTTATTCTGTTTGATGACAAATGGACATGTGGTCCTATTTCTGCCCAAGAGTGAGTTTGTCTAAAAATAAGGAGTGGTCAAGCTCAAAGCAAGTGTGTTCCCATTTTTAGGACGCAGACATTTTTGCATAGTTCCTAACTGAACATGAGTGTCTGATGTTGCATCGCACCACGCTACATAGCACGCCTACTGTCCACTTCGCACCTGTTAAAAATGTAATTCCTCAAAAGGGAATCTGTAATATCACGGGAACTTTGCATCATTTGCTCAACTGTGACATATAACATTCCTGCATCCAACTTTTTTAGATACTTACAAATTCATGATTATTTAAGAAATCATTCACCTACTTTCAAAAACCGATTCAAACATGAATATCTGGAAGCAATAAAACCGGTTTGATCCACTTAAACCCGGTGTGATCTCCCACCTAAATCAGATCGTTCATAATAAAAACACATTAGATACTTCAGCAAGTAAACAAGCTTGGTCTGATGAAGGAAAGGACACTTGGAGTGACTGTTTAGGGAGTATACATGTCTGTTCTGTAAATTTGAAACAAAACCTCATTCAATTTAAAATTCTTCATTTATTATGCCAGAGTAAAACTACACAGTTTTTTGCAGATGTTTCCTCCCTATGTAATAGATGTAAATCTACTGACGGTACCATTTTGGTCATCTTCTCTTCTGTTTTCATACTGGGACATTTTTTTCTCTGTTGCATTGAAAAAACACTGGAGACCTGACCCACTTGTTGCCATTCTTTGTGCTACCAGCCTCTTAACCTCTGCTAATAAATATAAAAGGAACGCTGTTTTATCTGGTATGTTGATAGCTAAAAAACTGATCTTGGGAGTATGGAAGATGGACCATGATCCCTCCTATGATCTCTGTATGGGTGAAATGGCCAATACACTGCACCTGGAGAGACTGGGACTTGATAAGGAGGACAGAGGAAGCCTGTTTGATAAGACTTGGGAATCTTTGCTGAACTTTTTTTATGAGCTTTGAAGCCCTGCACCTATGCTGCATAACTGTAATCATGTTTAATGTTGTCGATGCTGTCACTTTCTTTTCTCTTACACTGTTTTTCCCTCCGCAAAGGAGGTTATGTTTTTGTTTGTCTGTTTGTTAGTAAGATTTTGCAAAAACTGCTGGACGGATTTTGCTAAACTTTTCAGGAGAGGATTTTGGTGGTGATCCAGATAACCTTCATTTGTGGATGATTGTTTTTGCTCAATAACTGTGTAACTAATAATGATATCAACATGATTCCAAGTGCTAGGTGTGGGTTTTCAGGATCAAGGAATCATATTATGATGGTAACTTTATCATGGAAGTATTGCTTATAGATGTAACAGCAATATGTGAGCTACCCTGGTGGAGGTTTGAGCGCTTTCTAGTACGTACATATATATTTTTTCTTTCTTGATTTGTGGTTTGAATTTTAAGGCTTTAATGTCTTTCTTTGAATTGTGCTTTTTTAGGGGTTTTTTTTTTCCTATGTTTTTCCTTTTCTTTGTGTTTGTTAACTCTATGAAAAATAATAAAAATAACTAGAAAGCACTCAGAGAGTGTATACCCCTGCCAAGTAGCTCACATATTGCTGCTTCATCTATATATATTATAAAACAGTTATTGAGAAAAAAATGATTGTTCACTAATGGCGGTTATCTGGATCACCACCAAAATCTAATAATTTGTAAGTTGGGCCATTACCAACATCTATTACAAATTTCAGTGTAATGCTTCCAGTATTCTTGCTAACAAATAAACAGACAAACATATGCCGGCAAAAACATGGCCTCCTTGGCGGAGGTAAAAAATGTAATTCCATGCCCTGTGTTTCTCCTTATAAACTCTGAATCATGTGCTTTCACTGTACAGCTGGAGGAAAGGATGTGGAGTGCTTTGTGCTGTGATAGGTGGTCTCAAAGGCTTATCAGTGCACAGCTCTCTGTTAGCAAAGATTCGCACTTCGTGTTGAAGTGAAAGTAAATGAATTCACGCGCCCAAGCACATGATTGCTACTCTATCTCAGCCATGGTAAACTGCTGAGTGAGAAAAGCCAGAGAAAACCATGAAAGTTCCTCCTGCACCGTGTCAAAATCGCTCTTTTCCTTCTACTCCATGTTGGCGCAGCGGTGGGGGGATAGAGATGAGGTGTTGAGGCAAAAACATTGTGATGTGTCACTAGTGGTCAGTTAAGACACTTACATATGATTCAGTGACAGTAGCCTGATTTTGTCAGTAAACTCATGTGTGTCACGCGTAGTTAGGACAGGGTGTTAGTGCACATAAAAATAAAGCTCGACAGACTAAGCTTGGTTCCTGCAAAAGCCGTAATATTACATTTTTCATTTGGTTTGGTGAGCTAAGGACAAATGGCTGTCAAATGTTGTGTTATTTACCCACTGTTCCCTAGCTGTGGCTGTAACTGCAGGGTATTTTCCTGCTATCTAGCCCTTTTTGATGCACCATGACCTGGAAATACACAGCTGGGCGTTGTGTATTAACGTTGTGTAGCCATAAGTTTAGCGATTTGGACGCATCAGATGATACCTTCATGTTGACCAGAGAGATGTGTAACCATATCCCAAACAAACTTGTAGATGTTAATCTGTATAGAGGACCAGAGACCGGCAGTGCTAGCAATGCTAACATTAGCCATGGTCTGCTTGATATTGTCTTTTAATGCCATGATAAATGCTCTCTGTTGTAACATCTGTAATGTTAATCAACAATGCACTGCTCACTTAATTGATTATTTCCTCTTTTATCTTATATTTTTTGTGAACAGCTTTAGCAATAATGCCCTACAATATTCATACCATTAAAGCTCTTTGAATTGAACTGAAATGCATATCAGCGAGTCAGGGGCGAGCAGACATCTTTACTGTGCTTCAGATCTCATCTCTGTTTTTCTGTCCATCGTCTCTGTCATTACCCCAAAAAGCTGAAACTGAGCGTTTGCTGTGAAAAAGTGGAGATCACTGAACGTCTGGATGTACGAGCTGTTCCAGCGGTAAAGTGAGCTCAGCAAATGGCTGTAAATTGTCAGCTGAACACACCAGTTCAGCTCATTTTCCCATCAAGTCATGTTCCCCGAGTATATTACAGAGATTTACTGAAAGTCACTTTTGGTGCAGGGGTACGCTCTGAAACACTGAGGGTCAGCGAGGACCTCATTGTGTGCTTTATTTTACAGCTTCACCATATATTCTCTTCGTCTGAGCTTGTTCTGTAATAATTTGTCCTCACAGATAATTTCAGGTCGAAGGAGGGTCCAGGACGTCCTCTACATCCACACTAGGCTAAAGAAATCACTCCAAACTTTCTTTTAGAAAGCCCCAGTTTTCATGTATTGCTGTCATTATTCATAATAATTCCTCTAACTTTGTTAAACTTGAGATGAACTGATTATACCTCCTGTTTATATTTGTACTTACTTTAATGGAACAATACTAAGAGAATAATTCCAGCTTTGCCTGAAGCCATGCAGTGTAATAATCATGAGCTGCCTTTGATTAAGTCTGTCTACATCCCCTTTGGCCAACTAACTCAGATTAATAAAGAGACTGCTGCTTTTAATTCATGTGTGACATGTCTCTCCATTAAATGATCAGCTTTTATTTAACATTATTTAATGAAGGGACGGAAGAAGGCTGTGAAGTAAACTTTTCAGCTAGTTTCTTTGTATAATTATCCCTTTGATAACACTTTCTATGGAGCTCCTCCTTATAATACTTTATAAACACGTTATAAGCAGCTTTATGATACATTATGATGTCTTATGCTCTTATACTGCTGCATGATCATAGTTTTGAGCACCTGTGATATGATTCTTTACAAAAGAAATCAAGTCATTATGACAAAAGCTTTTTTTATGAGTTATGAACATACTGATGGTGAGTTATGATGAGTCACTTATATTCAGAGCCTGAGAGGTGACATAAATGCGTACTTTTTTTTTTCGTATCTCATGCCAACGTTTTATTTGTATTTCCTGCACACAATTTACTTTTGTAAATAATCCTTTAAGTTCGGCCAGCCTCATTTGTGAGAGGAGAAGGCCGGTCTCATGGACCGAGACCGTCTTATTAAAATTTTCTTTCATTTAGGCATAACTCACAAAGAGATACTATATAGCTTAGCCGCGTACGGTATTGTTTTGAGTGGGTGACTACCAATCAAGATTCAAGGTTTCAGATTCAATTTTTTGTGTCCCAGAGGGCAAATTGTGTTGCAGCAAGGGGCATGAAGAAACACATATGACATGGAGAGACAGAACAAACAGATAACATGCGCACAGGTAGCTCTTACTGAGCAATATGTCGGCACAGACAAGTCATCACGACTGCCACTGACTCTGAATAAATTAGCAAAAAATTAAATAAAGTTTCAATAAATGTATTTGCTAAAATGGAGAGAATAAGTTAAAATAATGCTAAAATAATACTTAAATGCAGGTTCTGGGCACACAGTGACCAGTAAAGTGCACAGAGTGATATGGAGACACACAGTGTCTGGTAGGTGCAGTCTCTCAATGCGTGATAAATAAAGTGCAAGGACGACAGCAGCAGCGACAACTACACATACATTTTGTACTACTCTCAGCAGCAGGAACAAATGAGTGTTTGTGCCTGTTTTTAGGGGCCTGTGGGACACAAGGCGAAGACCAGAAGGAAGGAGCCTGTACTCAGAATTAAGTGGGTGAGCATCATCAGAGACAAAGACAGGATCCGAAAAGCACAGCAACTTTGCCATCGGCAATTTTTGGACTTCCAGGAAGTTATTTTATTTTAATAATGAGATATGAGGCCCTGGGAGAAACCATGGTTACAGATGGAGATAGAGACAAATTGCGCGCACGAGATACAAATAAAACTCATGAATGATTTAATATTTTGCATGCGCAAGACACTAAATCGTGCATGCATTTAAAAAAAAATAAACACGTATATCAACTCCTGGGCTCTACTTATAACTAGTCATTTACGTGAAGTGATAAGTGATTCACTTATAATATATGAAAAACAAACAAAATGTGACTTATTTTTTACAGTTAAGTTACACTTTTTGATGAACCAGATCTCAAACCCTCAATACAACATATTGGCTGCTAACATTAAATACTTAGAGAGGGATCCCCTTAAAAATTGGCTACTGAAATTCAAAAAGTCAAACATCTGACCGGACAACAAAGTGGTGTACTTATATATTTGGGGTAAAACGGTACAGAGAGATGTTGGTTTGGTACTTTGGAGCCAGTATGGTATATTTTTCTGAACTCTTCCAACCACAACTTCTCTAACACTCAAACATGCGCAGTTGGATAGTGCGCTTGGTCAGTAATCGGGAGGTGGCAGGTTTAAGCCCAGCTCCGGGCGACACATGGCGATGTGTCCTTGGGCAAGATACTTAACCCCAAGTTGCTCCCACTGCTGCGTCAGTGGCGTGTAAATTGGCATGAAAGGGTGTGAAAGTGTTAGTTGATACTGATGGATAACTAACATAGAAACTCAGAACCATCAGTGAGTGAATGTGAGAGTGAATGGGTAGATGTGACCGGCGGTGTAACAGCAGCTTTGAGTAGTCAAAGACTAGAAAAGCGTGATATAAGCTCAAGTCCATTTACCATTTATACATTTTCTGACAGTTACACACACATACATTTTATCTTCCACAGTCTGACGTGCACTCACAGTCCCTCACAGTAATAACAAGCACACACCAACACGTTCATGAATGCACGCTGCTCTCATCACAAAAGCTCACATGTACATATTTACTTTAAACTGTATATAAGCTGCTCTAAATCACTGTTAGGCACATACAAACACGAAAATCCTTTAATACTTCAGACACATTATAACTTAAAGTTCAGATGAAAACATTGTGTTTTTGGCCAGATTAAGCTCCTACAGCCCTGAATCTTTCGTGTTTATGTTACTTGCTAACTAGCTAACAGATTAGTGCTTTATAAATGAAAATTTTACTGTGTTTGCAAACTGTTTCCGCTCCTGCTAGCTTGCTTCACGTGAGTGAAACACTAAAAATCGCTGTAGATGGTGAATAATGTCTGCACATTACTGTCTTCTTGGTTTTTTTCATCGTTCTCACAACAAAGCCAGAGTATTCTCTAACTGGAGACTTCTGTGATAGTGAGGGGAGGATTTGCAAAAGGTCTGTGCAGAAAACTGGATTGAAGAAAAAGTTCAACGTTTGTATTCATTCAGCACACGTCTGTACCAAACGGAACAATGTGTACCAAAATGGTACTAATATTTATTTATTTAAATACAGTTTTTTATGTACTAAATCATCACTCAATGTAAGATTTATGCCAGAGCTTCCCTAAATTAACTGCATTGGCATAGGCTTTGTCTTTCTCCATTGATTATGAGTCTGAGCTGATCTAATTCTGTTGATTATTGATGGGTATTTTGTTAGTTCTGGCCTCTGAATTAAATCCTTCCACTATAGGAAGTTGAGCTCTCTTCTGTCACACACATCATGCAGAGTCAAATATATTTACAACGAATCCTGGCATTTGTGTTTCAGGCAAATATTTGTATTAATTATTCTACAGATGTTTGCTTCTCAGAGGGGGCGTCCATATTTATTTCATATTTAATTATGTCACATTTTGAGGAGGATCAACAAGTATGTCAGGTCGCTCCGTCATGAAGACAAATGGACGTGAGGTGTTTGTGCAGCCGCAGTTTCCCACAAGCTGTTTACAGTTCAGGTTTGGGGGTTTGCAGAGAGTATAAATATGCGTGAAGATGAAAGGAAAATTTATTGAATTCGTTCATGCAGTGTGAGCGTGATGTCCTGGTAAGAGATGTTGGCTGGTAGCCGCAGACGTCCTCATTAGGCTGCCTCACATTTTGCTCTGTGTGAAAATGCTTGCGTGTGTGTGTGTGTGTGCAGCCGCCGCAGACATACACAGACTGTAATAAAAAGTAAAAGTTGATATAAGAGGTGCTGACCTCTGCTTCTGTGTGTGTGCGTGATGACTTGCACTCTAAGGAATCCACTTGATTATGTTCAATGGAGAGCTTTCTCCGCTCAGCCTTATTTATGTCCTCACACTGCAGCCTGGACACACACCTATAAATCTGCTCCTGCTGCAGACTGCACACACACACACACACACACACACACACACACACACTTATAAAAACACACACAAACACACACTAGAATCTGAAGTTAGGCTAAGCCGTGAGTAGACGTTGTGGGATATGTATCGAGATGTTTTCAAATGAGATTCACGTTGAGACGACATTGTTCATACAGATATTACCTGATCCGAGGAGAGTTTGGGTGTTAGATGGTGAACAGGATAACTCAAGAAGTTTTGAGCAGATTTTGATCACAGTTTCAGGGCATGTTGATCATGGTGCATGAAAGAAGTGATTAGATTCTGATGTTGATCCAAACCTGGATGAGAAACCAGGATTTTTTTTTTCAAGGATGTCCTAACATTGCAAGATATGGCATTTCCTCCTTTTGGCTAATTACTCAAAAATTTCTCAGCAGGTTTTCATGACTGTTTTAGGGACTGCTGGTCATGGCATACAATGTTAGGATTCAGTTCTGGTTGATATACAAATGTGGACCAAGTAAATTTTTTCAAGGATTTATTGACAGTGCCACATTTTTGCTTAAAAATTTCTAAGCAGATTCTCATGGCAGTTTCAGGGTATGTTGGACATCGTGCAAGAAAGAGGCGTTAACATTTTGTTGGTGATCTGAATCCAAAAATGGATCCTAGAGTATTTTCAAGGATTCTTAAGGTTGTGAGATAGGATAGTTTTCCTCATTTTTGCTGATAACTCAGCAGATTTTCATGTGGAATGTTGGTCAAGGCATAAAACAGAATGGATTAGATTTTGGTTGTTATCCAAACCCAGATGTGGGCCCAGGATTTTTTTTTTCCTAAGGATTCATTTACTGTGCGAGATAGGAAAGTTTTCCACATTTTTGCTTAAAAAAGTTCCCAACAGTTTTTTAGGGATGTTGGTCATGGCATAAGGAGGAAGTGATTATACTCGCTATAATGATGGCAACAGTAATAAATACTGGTGAGGATAAGGATGGTAATATCTGTTGTCACTATTATTACTATTAGTTAAATTGTTGTTTTCACATGGACATCTTCTCTGCCAATCATGAAACTGTCAACATGTGTTTTTTTTTCTTTTCTTCTGCTTAACTGTATGTTACTGTAACTTGACAGTCAGTGTTTGTTTTTGTTTAATGTCATCACACCCTGTCCCATCCACAGTTTCTGCACAGTACCTTATCACAATAAAAACATAAAATAAAATAGACAACTAAACAAGCTCTGCTGAGTAAGAATATGCAGAGAAGCCAGTAAAACCCTCATGCACCTTGTCAAAAATGAAAGAAATGGGGGCGTTGAGGGAAACACATTGTGCCGTGTGGTATGGAATTCACTGTAGACACTGCAAATGTAAAGTATATGAAATGGTAAAGTGTGTCAGATTTATTTGTTTTTCAGCATTATGGATATTTCTTATAGCTTCATGCAGAATATAACACTATAAGTATGATAACTCTGTATACAAACTGGTGTTATAATGATTTATGACTGCTGTTATTAGGAGTGCTGATGACTTTGATTGTGCATCATTATTTTTTTATGAAGTCTTATAAACATGCTTATTATATGCTTAGAATGTTCTGTAAGGAGGAGCTTTATAGAAGGTACTCAGATGCTTTGACAATAAAATCAAATACAATAATTCACAAAACAGGTACAAGTACAAGTGTTGGTTTAAAAAACTATTAAAAAAGTACAGGTGCATGAAAAAGTCCTCTATTATCATAACTCAGGTAAATGTGATTAGCAACCTTCCATTGCTGGATAAATATCATGAATATGAGTACAAAATCTAGTATGACTCACCGCATTCATACTGTTTAACTTCCAAGTTTGATATCCCATGTGGCTCTAAAATGCAAATATATAACCCGTATTTCCCACATTTCTTTTCCTAGCTGTTTCAAGATGCTACGACAGAGAATCTTTGAAAATACTTTAAAGCATCCATTCATTCTTAAATCATAATCTTCACGCTCGGGGGTTTCGAGGCCCTCTGTAAATTTTTAGCCGACTTCACAGCTCACGCACTGAAATGCACTGCAGGGTTTGGTGACTTGTACTCCTAAATATTTGGAGAAGATGGGGAGGAGGGGGGAGGTTTCCATGAGATTGAAAATCAATCATTTGCGCTGAACGGAGGAGAAAAAGTCGAGCAAGCAGAGAGAGACATTTTTGAGGGAAAGCAGCGCGCCGTAAGCTGAGGGGAAACGGGTGGCTGCTTGTATAGAGAGAGGCAGAGAGTTATAATGCAGGCAGAGACAGTGAGCACCTTCAAACAGAATACTTTGAGCGGATCATACTGTATATAAGAGGCCTTTGATTATAATGACAGTCTATAGATGAGAATGAGAGATGAGAGAGGATCCTAAAAAACGACTTGTGCTTTCTGTTAAATCATTTAAAACAGTTTGATACCTTTTAGCAGGCTGTAAAAGTCCTGCAGAGAACATTTAGTGCAGGGCATAGACTTCAGATAAAAAATGTGTTCTGACATTACTTGGAGCTGGATTTACTCCAATCTTTGTAGTTGATGGAGACAAGAAAGTCTAAAATTCAGCAGGAAGACATTGACTTTATACCAATCCAGCACGTTTCAATAAGCATGAGCCACAGTCGACTTGAAACTCCCGGTAAACATATACAGTATATATATATATTTTTTTTTTAATGGAAAATAATGTCTACATTGTAAATAAAAATCCTTGAATCAGGGATGCACAATGTTATCAGCGTGATATCAGTATCAGTATATATTAGCTTAAAAGGTGGATTATCGGTAACCTTGCACTGCAGCTGGATCAGCCTGATTCATAATCTGTAATCAGGCAGATCCATCTTGCAAAGCTCTGACCTACATCAGTTGTGAGCGGCCTAAAGCAGGATGGTCCAATCAGAGTCCTTTAGAGCAGGAGGAGGAATGAGCTTCAAAGGAGACGACAGCAGGAAGTGACAGCTCATACAGCGATTAGCATTGATGCTAACAGCATCAGTGGCAGTTGTATCAGATCTTGACCACATTTCTTTATTAAACAGGAAAAAAATAACGCTACAAACTTCTCTATAGTAAGGATATTTTACTCCACTCCTGACATGTTTTGACTAGAGTTTGTTTTAGTGGCTTATGTTCTGTGGTGTAGAAGCTCCTGCCTATTGCATTATCTGATTGGCCTGCAGTAAATGCTGACTGATGAAATGATCTTTCAATCACCTGCCAGATTTGCTTCTGAAAAGTTCTGTCCTCTCCAAACACTTTCAATGGGCTCTTTCCCAGATGGACTAGCGAAAACATTTGGGGTGGTCCATCTGGTGCACTGGTTAGAATATCGGTATTGACAGATATAAAATTTCTGTTAATATTTACAGCATATATTTAAGCCATACATATAAGCCATCTGTGTATCACATATGTTGGCTGTAACACCCACAGAATGCTTCACCATATTATTGCTTAACAATAACATTTTATGAGAGGAACTGCTCAATCTCAGTACAAGAGATACCTAATACTTTTCCCCAAAAATATGGGAACTGATATCTGTATTGGCAATGATAATTCTGTAAATATCGGCATATCAAATACCGGCAAAAAATTCCTTGATTGCGTATCCATAATTCTAATCTGCTGGTGTTGGCTTTAGCCTGGGCAGCTCACCCAGGCTTTGTCTTCTCTTGCCCCCCTTGACCCTCTCTCTTAAGACTTTTCTCTGGTTTTCAGTTTCCATTGTGTCTTTACAGTCTCTCACCTCCTTCTTCTTGTGTTTGTACTGTTATTTCATCTTATTTTATGATGTACATGTTTTAATAGGTAGGATTGGGCATCAGTAGTAACGCATTAAACGGGCAATTATTTAGGGATCCACAAATATAAGTGCAATATCAGTATCCGCAGATAATGACTGTTGGTATCAGCCCATGTTGAAATTTTTGCTGAACCAATCGTTATTTTTCTTATTACTGTTCTTATAGTCTGTTTCTCACTCAAAACGACTCTCCCAGTGAAAGTAAAAAGTACATTTTCGTAATTTGTTCTGGACGCAAAATGTTGGAATCTGTATTGACAATAACGCGTTTGGATAAAAAAAAGTGCATATCTTGTATCCCTACAATTATATAATAGGGAGGGGAGTATCAGCGTTGTTTGAACTTGCAGTACTTGCATAGTACTTGCATTTCTACTGGTTACATCAAAAAAATCGAGCTTTCGTTAAGTGATCACTTCAAATCTTCTGGCAATGTTTTTTTTGCCAAAGCTCTGATATCCAAAGTTAAATCTTTTAAGTGATTCTGGTCTTGTTTTTTTTTTTTTTTCCAAAATAGCAGACCTGTACACTCTTAAAGGATGAACACCAGATGCTTTGTGTGGATTCTGACCAAAGAAAAGGAAATGGATGAAACCTTTCAGAGTTGCTGTAAATGGAGTCATCTCTGTGCCGTTTAAGAAACTTTCGGTGGACACCACTTCAGATTTTATCCTCTCTTAAGACTTTCTTTGGGCATGTATTCCCCATCTGCTGTGCCTCAATTAAGACAGATGAAACACTTTTCTCTGTAGAAGATCCACTCTGTGATGTAGGCTGATATAACAGATGGATTTTTTTATCAAAATGTTGCCTCAAGCTACATTGAGATCCTCATAAAGTGTGAACTGTGGTGGAGCATTGGACTGCGTTTCTTTCCATCAGTTTCTTGCCAAGAGGTCAGTGTGTCCTTGGTCACTGCTTCTTGTCATCGTGTCATAAATTGTCTGAACTGCTGCAAAATGAGGGCTTGTCAAAAACACTAAATATCTGCCCCACAAACCTTTTAAGAGTAATGGCATTGTGTGAAAACTAGCAGTATGACAACTGGGCTTTTACTTTGAAATGCCACCAGGAAGTTTCACACCACCTTACATTCAGGTCCAGGATGTGTTAACACACAAGCTCCTGATAAAGCTGTCTCAATGCACACAGCTTATAACTCCTGACATCTCTTGAGACATGAATGCTTGAGTTTTATCACTACAGTGAATTATGGTTGTATTTTGTTTATGACTTGAAAATTGCATCACCATTATCAAAAATCTGAGTGTGCTTAGTTGAAGTAGTTGAAGTCATGTCAGTTTTTATGGGTAGCTTTGTGTTAATGTCACTGTATTCTGAATTAAATACCCTCTTCATTATTTTATTGATCAGGTAGTGCAGTAGTATCCTAAGAAGCTACATTTCCTCATACTCCATGGAATTCTTCATTTTACATGTAGCAAAAGTGGTTGAAAAGCTGTTCACTTGGATCTACAGGTGATATAAACATGACACCATATGTAACAATTCTTCCACCCAATCAACACATGTAGCTTCACACTTTGGGGTCACCGTAGTGTGCTTGACACCCCAAAGGGTAGCAAAAAAGTAGGACAGCACAGATCAGTAATTAGGGCATCTTCCCTTTATTTTGACAGTTTAAACACCTATAATTGTGTACCGTACTGAGCAGAACAAAACTGGACTACTTGGTGGAAACGCAGCTTAATGCCAAGATCTAACAACACGATTACAGCTCATTCTGACAGTCATAGGCCAGTCTGGGACTCCAGGACAGAAAGTCTAGCAGGTTTTATTTTTGTCTTACCTTCTAGGACTTCTTGCCTCATGTCAGACATTGACCAATGAGAGCACTGGGAGCTCTGTATGTGCAACATTCTAAGATGTAAACAGACTATATTTGATGCCTCGAGAGCAACTAGTCGGATAAAGTTCAACAAAGCTCTGTAAACAACAGCCTTGCCTTTAGAGAGTCACCACTGGACTGGTAAAGGAGAACTAGACAGAAACAGCGAAGGAGTCTTGATACCTTCGTGAGTTACTGCTTGCATTTATCGTCAAGGTAACTTTACATCCATCATAACATTTGGAAAGACAAACAAAAGCATATTACTCTAAATACAGTGTGTTTGTTTGCTGTCCTTGATGCTCCAACCTGTTATGTCATCGGCTTTTATCATGCAATGTGTCATGCTTGTCAGACAAGTCACAACACAGTTTTATGGCTCTCAAGTTGCTAATCTGACACAGAGACTGTCTTAATGGGTAAAAAAAATTCTGCAAATTCTGACCTCGGCATGAGGCTATCCTGGGTTTGCACTAAAAACAATCAATAACATTTTAAAATCATTCCTAAAACACTTAAACACCAGTGACGGGAAGCTAAATTTGGTGTTATATTGTCATATTTGTGAGGAGTTGTGCAGCAGCATTTTGCACAAGCTGCTGGCGATGCAGAGAAGAATTAGTGAAATCAATAATTAATGAATGACAGTAATCAAACCAAGAAGTTACAAAGACATGAATTGCTCTTTCAAGGCCTCTTTTATGAAGATAAGGCTTTCCTTTTGCAAAAGCCTTATCTGAGAAAGATAATTTTGACAACAAAGGTGATCTTGTCCAATTTCAATGAGCTGCCAAAATGACACCAAGATTTTTGACAGACAAGCAAAAGTTGGGAGCTAGAAGGCCAAGAGCATAAAGTTAATCCGGTTTAGGTGTTCAGCGATAATAAATTCAGTTTTTCAGTAATTTAAATAACAATAATAATAACAAAAAAGTCCATCCAGATTTTGATCTCGTTGAAATAGGTTGAATCCATACAATTGGCGAATCGATCTGAACATCCTCAGCAAAACAATAAAAGACGATTTTATGTTTTTTAAGAATTGAGCCTGATGGAAACAAATAGAATAAAAGAAAATGTAGAGCCTTGTGAGACCCTGAAGGTAAGAGAATGTCCAACAAGCAGCTGGATGGATGATAAGGCCATTGTGTCACAAGTTCTGTTGTTCTTGGTCTCTTACTTTTGTTTAACAATGATGCTTAATTTGGTTTGCCCATCAATGCACATATTTTCTCAAATGATCTCAAAGAAACTGCCTAGAAACTCAGTCAGTCAACAGACAGTTTATATGCACTCAAATCAGGCAGGATGACAAACCTGGGAGGGTGGAGGGGAGCAGAGATGGGGGTGGAAGGGAGGGACTGATCCTTCCTGGACGAGTGATATATGAATTCTCATCACTTGACACCTCTCCCTCTCTCCTCGGAATCCCTTCCCGCTTTGAGCGCTCCCTCTATTTGTTCTCCCCATCCTCTCCATCTATCCTCTCTCTCCTCCAGCCTCATCCCTCCATCTCTTCCTCCCCTTAATTCTCCACCCTCTGTTCCCATTTTTGCTCCCTAACCCTTTCCCTCTCTTCTCTCCATCCACCCGTCTTTTCCATCCATCGCTGTCTCTTTTATTTCTCACCGTGGTCACCCTCAAGCAGGCCCCCTCCCTCCCCTCCGCGGGCCGATTTGCCTCGCTCGATGGCGGGGTATTTGACAGGCCTGCTGCAGGAAGATAGCGCGATTGAATGCGAGTCCCGAGGGTGAGAGGAGGAGGAGGGTAGAAAAGGGTGAAGTGGTATTAGCTGGTGAAAAGGGGTTGGCACCAGGCGGCGACAAGGACAGGAGGAGAGAGAGGGGTGCGGGGTGGGGATCTGGCTGTTGGAGAGAGAGAGCCAGGCGTGGGGCTTAGGGCGAGCCAGGCTGAATGATACAACAACCCCGGAGAGAGAGAACAAGCTGCAGCAGAGATGGATACAAATAAAACACTTGTATATTGAAAATTTTCGCTGCTCTGAAACTTTTGTTGTAACTTATCTTGAATTCAGATTTTCGTTTTACTATGGACATGGTTCACAAGGTGAAACAGGGGTCCTTTAATCAGTCAGTCAGCATATTGGACCCCAAACTGTTCCTTCAGGCGTAGCCTTTGGTATGTGAGTGCTGAATGACTCTGTGATGAGAAGGGGGATGTCTAGACCAGGAATTTTGAGGTATTTCAGCGGAACTGACATATGCAAGAGGAGGATAAGGTATTAGGAAACACAAAATCACATTAGGATTTACTTTTTTAAAAATATTGGCCCTGTAAACCTCACCTGCTTTACAATCATTAAATCATAATAGCTGTCAGCGATGGGCACTACCGTCACTACAAAACAAAAAAAAAACCTTTATTGAATTATATGAATGGTGGATTCATGTTGGATCTGCATTGATTAAATAATAATAACAATAACAACAAAAGTATGGTGTTGGTGAAACTCTTTTTAAACTGTCTTGAGTTAACAGTTGTTCTGATTTGGTGCTATATAAATAAAGACTCAATGATCCCTCAAACCAACAAGTAAGAGGTGGGCTGAGCTGACAGCACATCTCTTGGCATCATCTTTTGTTGTTGTTGTTTTCATCATATTATAATTACTATTATTATGCACAGTGCGCAGTGTTGCACAATGATTACATGCTGCGATTCTGAACAGTTGCACATGTAAATATCTCCCTGTTGCATATTGTCCACTATTCTTAACTTTTCTTACATTTCTGCTATTTTTAACCCTTTAGCTCTATTTATTTTTGTATTTACTATACAGTGTGTTTTATACATGACACTGTTTTGTAAGCAGAGCTCTAAAAGATGTTGTGCTATCATGCAATGACAATAAAGTTTTCTATTGTATTCTATGTTTTAAAATCAAATGTTTATTTCTGAAGGTATAGTGATAGCATTGTTTGCATTTGTAGTCTTTCATATTACAGTTGTACAAATTGTACTACAATTTGTTGCTCAATTTGGTAAAAGCAGTAGGTGTCAGTCGTGCATCTCTAGTTTTCTTAAACCCATTCACTATGTAGTTTCAAGCTGCAATATTTACACACCTATGACACTTCCCTCTCTACTGTGAGTGTAGCAGCAATTGAATAAAGGGGATGAGTTGACCCCCTATAGAGTGGTGCAGGAATGAGTCAAAAAACCTTTTAGCATTTAGCACCAGTTAGCATTTAGGACTTCCTGGTTCACAAGCCTGAAAATACATGGGATTTGGAATACCAGTTTTGAATAAATGCCTGATAAAAAGGTTTGTGGTGACCACATGCACATAAGATGGGAAATAATAAAATGCATCTGATAGTGTTTGATTTTTACCTCCGCCAAGGAGGTTAAGTTTTTGCTGGCATTTATCTGTCTGTCTGTCTGTCTGTTTGTGTTCAAAATAACTTGAAAAGTTCTGAACGGATTTGGATGAAGTTTTCAGGAATTGTCAGAAATGGGATATGGAAGAACTGATTAAATTTTGGGGGTGATCCAGATCACCGTCTGGATTCTCTAACATTGCCAGGTAGGACCATTTTCGCCAAAGTGGACCAAAGCTGCTTGGCGGAGGTCTGTGCTCTCTGAGTGCTTTTCTAGTAATAATAAATTATTGTGTTTTTAAAAGGAAAGTTGCAAAGGAACTGCAAATAAGGACTACAAAAACAACTGGGGACCCACTGTTGTGAATTGTTTCTTGAAATGTAAATAAGTACAGGTTATATGTTACACTTAGTCATATAATTTTAATGAAGTGTCAAAACTATCCTGTTTACATTGTTTACAGTTAGATAAGTGAAATAATCCACATAGGAAACAGTTTCTGTCAACAGGAAACACTTTATTTTGAAGTGTATTTAATTTTGACATTCACAGGATCAACCGTGCTATTTAATTGCTACTAGCTTGATCTTATGAAGTTGAGGAACTGGGTCTTTAACTTTCTATGTGTTCAGTAAAGGTATAACAGGAAAGGGCATGCTCTGTCATCATGTCGAAGCATCCACTATACTACACCCCAGTGAAGCAGCTCTTATTGTTTTCTCTAAAAGAATAATTCACATACTTTTGCCACAGTTGCTTCTAAGTCAAACTGCCATGTTGTGGTTCCATAGTAGCTTAATAATAGTTTTTAAGTCTTGCTGTAAGTGCAGTGGATCTACTTTTCAGAGTTCTATGTTTTCAAAGCACAAGAGTAGAAACACAGTCTTGGATTTCACAGAGTCAGAGCAGAAATGTATATAAAAACACTTATTCATAGCTGAAAACAACAGAGGTTCTCCAAATGTGGGGGTGGACAGGATCAGGTGGTCCTGCCAAACAAATGGAAAATCAATACAACAGAACCAGGCCTGACTAATCTGTACCTCTAAAAACAAAAACAAACACAAAAGACCTTTCTGATCTATAAAAAAAGGAGCTTCAGAGAGTCTGTACCAAATAATAGTCCTGGTGGTTTCCAGCAAAGCGACCACGTGTGCAAATATTTAACGCTCACACAGAATCCAGCACATACCCTTCCTTCTTGTTCAAGGAAAGCTCGGGTTGGCTAAAATGATGACAAAGACAGAAACGTCTTCAGGTATGAATCTTTTTGTTCACTGAAGGAAGGAGAAGGGGCCAGCAGAGTCTCAGGGAACCAATCAGCAGCATGACAAGACTGCACAGGTGGAAACAAGGCATGCTGGGAACACCTGAGGAGAAAACGGGAACAGAGAGAGGCTGGAAAAAGAGAAACACACATTATCATACAAACTCAAACACACACTATGCTATAGCATTACCGTCTGCATTGTGGTCACAGTTTGATTCCTTTGATGGTTTTCAGCTGCACTATAGACTGTTTATCTACAATGCCCGGCTTCCATCAGTGAAAACAACGTGGATAAATTGGACATGAAAAGACCTAAAGCTAACAACAAATAGAGGCTGATGTTCTCAATCATGGTAATTACAAAGACTGTGCCATTATGAATAATTTCTATGAATTTAGTCAGCAGTGGGGCGCAGCAGCAAAGCAAGAAGGTTGCTGGTTCAAACCCTGTGGCCTTTCTGAGTGGAATTTGAATGTGCATGTGTATGTGCTCTCCTGGCACTCCAACTTCCCCCAACAGACCAAAAAACATGCTTTTCAGGTCCATTGGTGACTCGAAATTGCCCTTAGGTGTGGGTGTAAAAATGGTTGTCTGTCTCCGTGGACCTGCGATCAGCTGGAGACTGATCAGGGGTGTACGTTGCCTCTCGCCCAGTGCCAGGTGTGACAGGCTCCAGCCCCTGTGAAAGAGATAACTCATAGATCATGGATGAGTTGTTGGTAGTGGTTAGATGTGTTTTGTCTACTTTGACTTGTCACATTTTCACGAATGTAATTTTTTTGACCTCATAGACTAGCAACACTAGGACACAAGGACTCTAGCTACGAAACTAGGGATACACTGACACCCATCAAAAGCATCAGAATGGTACGAATATCACCATTTTTAGTTTATCAAGGAATGAAATTTAGACCAGTCATCCAAACGCAATAGTTTACGTCAGTTTCCACAAGTTTGGCACATTTACTGCAGGCTGTTATGTGATGTAGCAGTGCAGCCTTATGGCTAACATGTTCACATGTTATTTTGATTTAGACAGAGAAAACTGTCCAAAGGCCACTTGCAATGCCTGTAAAACTGCTATTTTATGTGGAGGAAGTACTAGAGCTGCCTTTAATCCTCAAAAGAAAGGATAAATATCCTAGAGATATGGCTTAGGCGAAAAAGATTACAGAAAAGGAGGTTAAATACATCTCTATGGACAACCAGCCCATCTTCGTGAAGACTGTAGGTTTTTGTCGTCTTTTGAAGCTTTTGGATCCACGACATGCCTTCTGGACACTACAACGCAGACACAGCTTCACTGGAGAAAGGTTCATAACAACACAAAAGGAGCTTCAGCATGGACATTCTGAGCTCTTATGTTTGTTTCATGTCATGATTAGTGTCACTGCGCACTTGATTGATTCCTCCACTTTCAAGTTAGTGTTTTGTATTGCATGCACCCCAGTGGCTTTGTCTGGTAATGCACTCTAACATCAATCAGAAGGTTGAGGGTTCAAGCCCAGCTCTGGCTGTCAAATGTCAACGTGTCTTTGTCAAGATACTTAGACCAAGTTACTCCCACTGCTGCTTTAGTGGCGTGTAAATGGGTATGAAAGGGCAAGAATGTGCTAGCTTGTAGTGATTAACAAGTCAGTATGTAACTTAGGGTGCAAAAGTGCTTCGAGTAGTCACTAGAGGAGAAAATTTAAAAGCAGTTTTACCTCTGCCAAGGAGGTTATGTTTTTGCCAGTGTCTGTTTGTTTGTCTGTTTGTTTGTCTCTTTGTTGACAAGATTAAGCAAAAACTACTGGATGGATTTGGCTGAAATTTTCAGGAGATGTTGGGAATGGCCCAATTTTAAAAAAATATTACATTTTGGTGGTGATCCAGATAACTGCTATTAGCGAACAATCATTTTTGCTCAGTAACTGCCTAACCAATAATGATATCAACGTAATTCTGAATGCTAAGTGTGGGTTTCAGGGTCAAGGAATCATATTATGATGGTAACTTTATCATTGCTTATAGATGTAACAGCAATGTGTAAGCTGTCTTGGTGCAGGTTTGCGCTTTCTGAGTGATTTCTAGTTTGTTCTGATTTTAAATGAAACCAACGGAGCATGATTTCGTTTTTACAGCTTACCAAATAATCAAAATATGTAATGGTTTTCAGATCACTCAGGTTGGTGTCTATAAGAAAAGACAGATAAAACATTTTCTTCTCCTTCCTTTCCTACTAAATTTCCCCTCAACTCTTTGTAAATGTATAAGCTCAGCTCACAATGTCTATGGACAAAGAAATAGTCTGGCAAGAATAATACATGTTTTGTTTTTTTTTTATCTCCATTCAATCAAATCAGATAGGCTGGAAACATAAATTAAAATGTAAATCAAAAGATATTTGGTATTTTTAAAACAGGCTGTGTGACACTGTCAGTGCAGTGTGCTGTGATAACAGACTATCCACTTCAGGACCACGGACAGCGACTAGTAGCTCCTAACAGTCTCGTGTCAGGGACAGACCGCAGGCTTCTGATGCTTAGATGAACTTTAGCAGGTCACCCTGACCATGTCTGTTTGCCTTAAGCTGGACGTACACTGTGCGATTCCAAGCTGATGGCATGTCAATTGTGGATAATTACCACTCACACTGTGCAGCTGAATCGCTTATGACGCATCAACCAATCAACTAATCAAACTTTATTTGTATAGCACTTTTCATACAAAATCTTGTAGCACAAAGTGCTTTACATAAAAAGAAAGAAATAAGCAATGAAAAAAAACAAGTAGATGACTGAATACAATGAAAATACAAGACCCAACCCACCCTCGTTATCCACATGCAGCACACACACAAAGACATTAATAAGAGATTCTAACAGAAACAGAATTAGAGGACTGAGAAAACGCTATCTTGAATAAAATGAGAAAACACAGGAGCAAGAAGTAAAATGACAAAACATTAAAAACATCATGATAATAAATTAGATAGAAATACTATAGAGAATGATACATGAACAAATGAAAAAATAAAATAAAATTTAATATAATAATATGGTAAAATGAGACGGCCAAACACCAAATGTGTAATAAAATCTGCTAAAGTAGGATATTTAAAAGAAATCAATCAACACAGTATAAAAATCTTAAACAATGAATCTAAACTGAGATGGAGAAATAAAACAGATTAAGAGTAAATAAGTAAATAAATGAATAAGATGAAATAATAATAATAATGACCAATGCACAGAAATGATGTGTTCTTACCGTGCGATCTGACGGATGTAAATGACCTGGGTGCTTACACTGGACGAGTGAAATTCACCCATAAAATTTAATCTGTCAAGTCAGTAATAACTTTTGTTAGGCTCAAATACTCAGACAGACAACAAAAATACAGCATCATCAGCCAACACAGTAAGCAGGTAAATCATTAAAATACTCCAGCCCCATCTTAAGCTCTGTGTTCTTTCTTGCTTGTTTATACATGTTTAGATAAATGGATGGGACACACATCACACAGACATTCTTGCTGTCTAACGTCTCATAAAGAAAACAAAGATAGGGGATCAGCACATAGTTTCTACCACCGTGTGAGTGACTGCAGTCGTATGAACAGAACATCAAACATGTCCAGCTGGTCAGGAGCTGTTGGTCAGACTCAGGTCACGCTTCAGTCTGCGGTTGTGTCTCTCTGTACACTGCACAACAAACGACACACAGTTGGGTTGAAATATGTCCCAACGTCAAAGGCACTGGTACGGCTCAGAATTTGGGTCAAAATCGTGTTGAAATCCCACAGTGTATGCCTGCTTCAGACCATTGAGATGATGCTGATTATCATGCTCTTTATGTCCTTTAGTTTGTTTAACATGTCTCCTCTGACTGATAAAGCATTAAGCAAACATTAAGACCTCGCCCTCTCCCCCTCTGTTTGGCGCAAGCAGCTGCCTAAAACGCCTTATTCCCCCGGCCCCCGAAATAGACCCACCAGTGTGATGTCTTCCCATTTTTTTGTCATCAGTTACAGTCTGATGGCTTACAAATGCAAGCTCATCGCCGAATCTAGGCTTTAGAATGACTGCAGAGTTGTTGACAACATGGCTTCAGACAGCACTGAAGTGACCAGTCACCACAAAGTTGATCATTTAACCAATCATTGTGGACTTCCCCAACAGGGAGAGGAAGCCTTAAAGGGATACGCCAACTATTTTTGTCTTTTTGTGTCTTGCCTCTGCCCACAGCCATCAGATTAACTCTTCAGCAACTCTAAACAGTCCTGTGTGCTTGTTTTGACTCGTTCTTTTTAACCGCGTTGTCTTACGTTATCTTCTACTATCATCGTATTACCTCCTTCCACTCATAGACAGAGGCTTTGTTTTATTGACCTACGTCCGGAGATGTGGCGTTCACGAACGAGTTAAGTCTTTTGAACCATTCTTTTAAATGAACGATGAGAGCAGATTCACAGTTATGAGTGAGCTGTTTGTTTGCGAGCCATTCTTAAATGCAAATTGCCTGCAAATTTAAGAATGGCTGGCAAATGACTCACTCACAACCGCTAATCGGTTCTCACTGCTCACTTCAAAGAGCTGTTCGAAACACTCGACTCGTTCATGAATGTCACATCTCTAGTGCAAACCACCAGGGAAGTAGGTCAACAGAACTAAGCCTCTGTCCATGAGTAGAAGAAGATAATAATGATGATAGTAGGGGATAACATAACATAACGCAGTAAAACAAAAAAAATGAGTCACTACAAGCACACAGGACCACTTAGAGTTGCTGAGGAGTTTATCTGATGACTGTAGGCAGAGGCAGGCTAACAATCCCCAGTGTTTGAGCTTTGGCCGTCTCTTTCTTGTTACTGCACGCAGAGTCAAAAGAATGGTGTCTATGTGCTTGTCGTGGACTTGGAAGTGAGGCAAGACATGAAAAGACAAAAAAAGGATGCAGTAGCTCTAACAGAGTGTCTCAGACGAGAGAGGATACTGCACTATCATGGACACTCTGTGGATGAAAACCATTACTTTCTTCTGAGCATTGGTGATTAAGAACATTGTCAGGCAGATGTCAAAGATTAATATAAGAAAATACTACATCTCAAAGGAGAGATGGGGTGTACCTAATAAAATGGCCAGTTGAGTGTCCATCTTTTTTCTTTTATTAACATGAGTTGTGCTCTATTTGACATTTAACACATGTGGCAGAATGGGGTAGAAACTTCCCTGTGGCTGTTTGGGTGCTGCTTGTCTTCTAGCTAAAAGGTGCAGAATTAAAGAGTATGATCTAATGAGAGTCTCCTCATCAGACAGATCCTGACAGGTGAAGAACTGACAAGTTGCTTTATGTGTGTCTCCCCTGATCCTCTGCTGTCTCCACCCTCCAGGGGCTGTGTCAGATGGATATTCCAGCACTCTTGTAATCCTAAATGATTGCCCTCTGTGGCTGCCAATCGGGCCTCCCAGCTCCAGTCAATAGTTTGCTTCAGCGGCAGGTGTGGACAAGGACGTTTCCTCTCTGACGTGAAGTGCTGACCTTAAATCCTCAGAGACGGACAAAGTCGCCACACCGTGGGACAAAACCGAGACAAAATGACAGGAAATGAAAAATAATTTCTCCCGTTTCTTTCTGTCTTCCTCCATATCTTCCTCATTTATCTATCCTCGCCGCTGTAGCCCCTGTATCTCCTCCCTCCTCTCCGTCTAATATTGTGGGTTTTTATTTAGCCCCGGCCTGTCATTGTCCATAAACTCTGATCTGATATGGCCCCTCACCCACCGTTTCCCCTCATTCTTCCTCCACTTCATCTCCGTCCTCTCTCCTCCTTACCTCATTCTCCGTCTCTTGTCTTTTTTTTTTAGCCCGTACATCCGCTCACCTCCACTCACCCCCAGTGCATCTGACAGCAGAACGAGAGACGGGGGAGGGTGTGCAGGGGGTCGTCGGATTGCTGTAAAGGGACTGAGAGTTGACAGCTATGGGAAAGGACAGCTGACCCCTCTTATAGAGAGAAAGGGAGCAGAGATGGTGGAGGGACGGAGGAGGAGGAGAGGAGTTTGAGAGATGGGATGGAGTAATATCAGTGTAATAAAAGGTCCATTCAGTTTAACTGTTTCAGGCTCGCTCTGCTCTGTTTGTATGTCCGTTATGACACCAGAGATGCTTAGAGGTGAGCTTTTATTGTTGTTTCTGATAGCACGCATATCAAGCTGTATGTCCTTGCTTTATTGTGTAGTCTTATACAACATGGGTCCCCTATCTCTAGGGGTTTTTGTCTCTTTTAATCATAATATATTTAATGCATAGTAGCAGTGATGGGCTAAAGCTAAGTTACTTGTGAAAAATATCAGCTTCACTACACCAAAGCTTCAGCCTTGTGAAAAGTACCAAGCTAAGTTACAGCAGCATGACAAACATAGATCACTACATCTAAGCTATGTTCATCTTTATTGCAGACATCATCATCATCCATCCATCCATCATCTATACCGCTTATCCCTTTCATGGTCACAGGGTAGAAAATTAGCCTGTTTTGGTCTGTGAGAGGAAGCAGAAGTGCCTGGAGAGAGAAACCACACATGCACAGGGAGAACAGAAAGGCCCTGCCCAACCCAGGGATCCAACCAGCAGCCTTTTTGCTGTGAGGCACGTGCACTACCTGCTGTGCCTCCGTGCAGCCTATCATCACCATAATTGTTTTTATTATTATTATCACTACTGTTATCATTATTGTGCCATTATTATTTCATACATGCTATGTTTTTCTGTTTATATGTTTATCTGCTCCATTGTATATCTCTACCTGCTACCTGCTTTTTTCTGTCGCATCTCTTTAGTTTGCCTTTCCAGATGTTTTTGTTACTTCATAGTTCTGCTCCTGTAATATTCTGTTTTACTTTATTTACTCATTTAGTTACTTACAACCATTTTGAAAAAAAAAAAGATCAGATACAGAAATTAAACTTGTTATGGAGGTAATTAAAGATTTGCCTAATTGTCCAAAATCATTTGGGTTTAATATGTTTGTCACTTAAAGTCAAACTGAAATAATTTCTATTAGCTGAAATCATGTTTTGCGGGTAAACAGTCTGATAAACAGTCTGTACACTGTCAAATAAACAGTAAACAAACTCATAAAGTTGCCTGATGGTAATATAAAGCTGCTTTTCCTAGCTCATTGGTTCATCTTGTTCCTATCTCCCCTGATCTAAATTCAGCTTCTGTTTCCTCATAACTTTTGCGCCTCTTCTCTCCTTTATGCTCAGTAGTTAGTGATTGAATGATTGACACCTGATCTTTGCAGGTTGCACCACGTTAAAGCATTGTTCTGTGTTTTTAAGTTGATAACTTTGCATGCATATATACATAACAGGAGTAAAAAACTTTACACAGATTAAGTGTTAACAATGATCACTTGTGTCGTATTAATTCATCATAGAAAATGATCATCATTATGCTGACAGATGTGAAACCAGAGAGCAGGAGCACTGAATGAACTTGCGCCGCCGTGAATGAGTTATTATTAGATGTGTAAAAGACTTTATGATAGCAATCAAAGGAGGACTGAAGCCTCACCACAGGCCGATCACATAAACTGTTTATTGTTTATTGTTTATTGAAAGTGCCTCCTCCACACTCGCACAACCTTTATCATTCACTAACCTCTCCCGCTGCCTTCAGGTTTAAGTGTCAGTCCTCTGAATTGCTGCTGTGTGCCGGAGCTGCAGCCCTCCCGCCGTCCAGTCAGGACACATTAGCTTGCTTCCGTACAATCTGCCAGGGCTGCACCTAAGGGAGCTCGGGGGAAATGTCCCATACTGTATCTAAATGCTAATCAGCAATCATGCTTTTAATGAACACAGAAAAAGCTCACCCACAACCCTTTGCTTTGTTGGCTTTTTACAAAGTGTCGGTACAAGGACAGGAACCGTGGGGGCTAAAGGGGAAACAGCTTATATTTATGACAATATCAGCTACACGTCTCATAATCTAATATTGGAAGTTATATTTTTTCTCCTGTTACTTATTTCATTTTTAGACCCAACATAAAACTTTTTATAGCTGATGGTTATTTTGGGGACATTTTTTTTTCTTGGTTAAGAAGTCAAACTTTTGGTCAAGATAACGGGCTGGGAGGGAAGGGAGGGAGGGGTTGTGTTGGTGTGCTTGGTAGAAATCTTATTATGTGATGATGTGGTTTCGTAACAAAACTTAAGCGGCACAGAGCATCTTGGCATTAAGTGCAGGTAGCTTCTCTAATTTCTGCCAGATGCAGGTGTCATTTTAATGCCCAGCACTAAATAGCAAATGATTGTTTGCACCATGGGGTGTGTTTGTTTGAAAGTAAGGGGTGATCAGGTGCAATGTTGGTGTGTTTCTTACTTAATATGCAGAAATGACTAAGTTTTAAACCTCCCTCTACCTGGTCTTAAGTCTAAAGTTTGTGCTGCAGAATGTTTTTGTTATTTTGAGGATGCATAAGAGAGATTGACACACATCTATAAGATCAAAACACCCTTGAATGAGCTTGTTTCACCCACATAGAATACACAGCAACACACCTCTGCCATTAATATCTGAGCATTTCTTGAAGTTCATTATGGGACAGAGAGCTGAGGCAGCCTTGCTTTTGCAGTAGCGCTCCTCAGTGCGCTAGTTCAGTGCACATCAGAGCGTGTAATACTCTCAGAAACAACAAAACACACACAGGATTGAAGCTTTTCAAGCAACACAGAGCTATATTTGTAATATTTGTACACACGTGGAAAAAAAATGTACAATTATGCTCACAGATAATAAAACGGGCTATCCAGTTTGATACGCACACCTAATAGAGATCAGGATTTACACATGGAAAAATAGAAAAGAAATGTTTAAAGCAAACAGGTATTTTGTGTACAGTAAGCAGCAATCTAAACCTGTTGGTTTTAACAGATTTTAATAACTGATGTGGTTTTGCTTTTACACTCATACTGAAGTGTCTCTTTAATGTCCTTTTTATGCTCTCAATGCCAATTTAACATGAGAATTAGGATATTTCGTTAAGTGTTTTCTGTGTGTTCTTTGAATACAGTGACACAATAAAATGTGAGGGATTCAACACTGGACTCCTTCATGTGAACAGCAAATCGCCAGCTGGCTGGTGTCGACTGATTTAAAGGACATGAGAGCAGCACTGATCAGTTTGATCTATGTTACCCCCAAAACACACCCATGTACTATCAAGGCTCTCAATCTGTCCATTTTGTGTTCTGTGCCTGCATCATCAGAATGATAAGCAGACTTGACCTTATATGGCTCTTTTCTAGTCTTAATTACCACTCAAAGCACTTTGAGGTCACCTGTTCATTCTTACATTTATGCCCTTTCATACCATTTACACGCCACTGATGCAGCAGTGGGAGCAACTTTGGGTAAGTGTTCTGCCCAAGAACACATTGACTCATGACAGCAAGAGCTTGAACCTACAACTTTTCAGTTTCTGGTAGAGAACATCACTAGACTGAGCCACAGACAACCCCAAAATGCATAATATAGACCAACACACCCCAAACTATTGTGCAGCACCGATTTAGGCAACATGCATCACTTCATCTTAATTTCTAAATGGACATTTTTGTATAAAAATACCCTAAATTGGGGTCACAAGGGATGAAAATGCGACACAATTTTCCTTGCCCTTCCACTACAAACCCCAATAAGTTAATCCATAATTTAAAATTGATATTTGTGCAGTTTTTTTTTTATCTAAATTCCTCGAAGACCTCTTGAGATAATGTGGTGACAAGCAAAAGATGAACGTTTAGCCCAACTACCTTGGCCTTTGGCTTTAGTCAGATCATTTGAGTTATTAAGCACTTGTACAAAGCTCAAACTCCAAATCCACATATTTGTAACAGACATATAAGTGCACAGAATTCAGATTGAGTTGCAACTTAAAAATTTTACTTTTTGTGGCAGGTTATTTTTTTTAGTGACACATTAACTCAATAGATAAGAGCAGTTTGGCAATAATTGCAGCGAGTGACTCACCCAGAAAGGAGAACCTTAATTTTAATGCAAATGTCCTTGACTGAAAAGTGAACAGAGTGACATTCAGGAGTGTGTGAGAGTTTCTGACTTGACTGAAATCAGGGGTAAAGACAAGGTGAAGGACAGAGGAAGAGGGGTAGAATGTGTGTGTGCTTGTGTGTATTGTGTCTGTGCGTATGTTGTGTTTGCCTGCTTATCTTTACACTCCACATAAGGCTGTCAGTGGGATACTTCCTGTTCTGGATGGTGTGAGAGAAAGCTGCTCTTATTTTAGAGTACAGTGTTGTTTTGGCTTTGGACCACAGATCCTGGCATGTGTCTATTTAACTCTTTCACCCTCAAGATTTTAAAGCATAGTTACTGTTGGATTCTTTGGAAAGTGCCAGCAATGAAAACAGACTGCTAAACACAATGCATTGAGGCTGCTGGCTGCCCACCTTGCAGTGCAAATAATACAAAATTATATTTATGTATGTTTTATCAAATCGTAGCACAGAATTGAGCAGAGAAACATTGCAGCTTCAAGCTTCATCCACAAGAGGATGAGTTTGGTCTCCTTTAAGATCTAAAATCCTAGTTTTGTTTGTCAGTTGTCATGAATTGGACACCGACATTTAATTTTTCACGTTGCAGTTTCAAAGTTCATGTAATTTTGTCACCCCTCAATTGTCCTCATAATGCTACAACAATGTTTTTAATCCTGTAAAACAAGACAACAAGTGCTGTTCAAAGTTTAAAGGCCAATCATTTTTGCAATTCACATGGGCTCACCAAATTGGACATAGAAGATTAAAACTATGTCGTCTGGTCTTATGAATCTGGATTCTGAAGCCAAATTCAGATGGAAAGGTCAGATTTTGATGTGTGCCAACATGACTCCATAAATCTATCCTGCATTGCATCAACAGTTCAGGCTGCTGTTGGTGGTCGTATGTGTGGGGTATATTTTCTGGGCACACTTTGGGCTCCTAACTACCAAATGAGCATTATTAAAGCACCACAGCCTATCTGAGTATTGTTGCTGATCATGTCTATCTCCTTATGACTGCAGTGTACTGGTTTTCTGATGACTACTTCTGGTAGAACGTTGCACCACGTCACAAAGCTCAAATCATCTCAAACTGGTTTCTCGTACATGACGATGAGGTCATTGTACTGCAGTCGCCTCAACAGTCACCAGATCTCAATCTAATCCAACCTTTAGGATATAGTGAATGTGCAGCCAACAGAGCTGCAATAACTGTGTGACGCTATCAGGTCAATGTTGATCAAAATCTCTGAGGAATGTTTCCAGTTAAACCTACGCCTATGGAAAATTAAGGCAGTTCTGAAGGAAATAGGTCAAATTGAGCACTGGCCAGTTGGACCTAAAGATGGCTGTGATGTCTGACTGTAAATTACATTGATAATAATGCACTAGTGGTATTTAAATTGCAAAGCATTGATGATTCAGACAAAAAGTCTTAATTTTTATGTTATTTACAGGGATGGACAAAATATCTGTTCTTTGAAAAATATTAATACGTCATTCAAGATTCAAATTTTGGCAGTTTTGTTTATCAAACATTCAATCTTTATATGTACAGCACCAATTCATGACAAGTGTAATCTCAAGACTTTACAATGGAGCAGGCTGAAGACATACTCTTCATTTTATAGATACACATATACACATAAACATATATAAAATACACATATACACATACACATACATATATCCAAACCCTACATGAACTCATCATGAGCACTGGGCCAACCAAACTACAGAAGGGTGTGTGTGTAGGGGGCTTACAATAACGGTGACATGAAAAAAACCTCTGTTTAGCAGTAGGAAATCTTGAGTAGATCCAGTTTCATGTTGAACAGTTGTCTACCAAAGCTGTGTTGTGTTTGTGGGTGAAAGAAGGGAGGTGTGCAGAGACAAGTGGACTAAAGTAAGAACTGAAGCTAGTGACAGATCCATGGGCCAATCATAAATCTGTCCTAATCATATTTGTCTCTGCTAAATATAATTTTATTAGAGGTTAGCCCCTTGAGAGGCATATGGGTATAGTTATTAATGTGCCAAACTGCATAAAGTGAGGCACTAAGACCTATGTGCCAGGCATGCCAATGCTGAAAATGCCAAAATTGGTAGAAAAAAAGCTTGAACATGATGAACCATTCACAAATGATCAGCTGCAGCCTTAAACCTTGAGCTTCAGTGTCCTTCTGTTTCAGAACAGTTGTACTTTAATCGTCATTAGCCTATTTTTCCATTATTGTACCAGCTTCAGTGTGTTAAAGGCATTCGATTCAAAATGAGTGAACATTTGCAACAAATCAAAACATGAAGTTCATCAGTTTTTCACATTTAGTATCTTGTCTTCGTAGTGCATTCATCCATCCGTCCATCCATCCATCCACTATCTACGCCGCTTATCGCTTTCGGGGTTGCAGGGGGGCTGGGGCCTATCCCAGCTGATATTGGACGAGAGGCAGGGTACAACTTAAGCCGATCACCAGCCAATCGCAGGGCCACATAGAGAGATGGACAACCATTCACACTCACACTCATACCTAAGGGCAATTTGGAGTCAGCACTCAACCTACTAAGCATGTTTTTGGTCTGTGGGAGGAAGCCGGAGTGCCCGGCAAGAACCCAAGCATTCACGGGAAGAACATGCAAACACCACGCAGAAAGGCTCTGACCAACCCGGGGATCGAACCAGTGACCTTCTTGCTGTGAGGCTGTGCCACCATGCTGCCCTTAGTGTACTACTTATAGGTCAAAGAGGATTTGCAAATCATTGTAATATGTTTTCTTTATATATTTATTGGGGGTTGTATTTTAAAAATAATACTGACATAGACACTTATAATTGCCCTTCAGCAAAAATATTGAGTTATAGATTTTTTTCCAGCCCCAGTTATTTGTACTATTGTTCTGATCCCAAAATATATCTCATAATTTATGTTCATTAGCCCAATGTGCTGGTGAAAATTTAACATTATTATGCTTCTGTCAGCTCTCAGCTTTTAATTTAGCTCATTTGAAGGTGACAGCTAACAGATTACATAGAAGAACTACTCTAGACTCAGCATCTGAGCGTGTATTTGTGTGATTGACAGCGTGATTGTGTGTGTAAGGCTGTGTCACACTTAACCAGTGTGCATATTGCATGTTTAAGTGTGTGTTCTTATCTCTGGAGTGTGTAAACTCTTATGTTTGTGCGTCTCCTGAGGTCTGCATGAGCGGCTTCTCCGACCCTGACGATAAATGAAATAATCAAATGTTTATGGTGCGTAAAATGGCAATTGGCAGCCGTGGTGACCCTGTGTGTGTGTGTGTGTGTGTGTGTGTGCCCGAACGTGCTGAGTGTGTGCTCTACTGTCAGATGCAAGGTTGATATTAACAACTCTGTACGCAGAGAAATGGAGCTGAGGTAATACAGGCTCTGTCAGGCAGCAGAGGGAGGGCCGGAGACAAAGCAGTAAAAGTGAGGAATATGCACATGATTTTTTTTTTTTTTTACTCCAGCACGCACACACTCTTGCAAACGCCAAACAACAGTGTGAGATTATTTAAGCAATCTTGTGGTTCAGCTGAAGGTCAGAGGCAGTGCGTGGCAGGTTGCCTAGCTACGCCCTAAATTAAAAAGGTTAAAATTAGACAGGGATTTAAAATACTCCCCGACTTCCCCAAGAAACGTCTAATAACTGCGGTCTAACCTTTTCCGGAGACTATTTCATTTAATCATTTCTTGTTGAATCTGCAGGAGACGGCATGAATGAGTCACAAACCCACATTAGCTGTGACAGGCGTTTGAGTAAACAGAGAGCGCACTTAAACAGGACGCCGCTCCAGTTCAATCAAATAAGTGACAGCCAAATTACCCTCTCTGTGCAGCGACACCCCCTCTGTGCTCTGTTTTTATCAATCAGTATTTACAGGCAGGTTTAGATAGAAATGTGAAAGAGGTCTCGTGGGTAAAAGAGCTATGGCTTTATGGCTGTGAGTGTTTGATGGAGCAGAAATCACACGCCTGTAGTCAGCAAAAAAAGAGGGTGACAAATTACACTTAGTCTGGCTTTTGCTGCTCAGAAACTTTGTGTGCTCTAAAATAACCCCTGAGGATTTCTCCCCAAGTCACTGACAACAAATCACTTCATGCATTTAATCGTCTTCTCTCTAAACTTATCATGAACCATGTTTTTGTGATTGTTGGTTGAGGTTTAATTTTTCAAACAGTGCTGATGGATCAGCTTGATTTAATGCATGTATTAAGGCAGATCCATCTTGCCAAGCCCCGATCTACAACGATTGTGAGCAGCCCAAAGCGGGGCTGTATAGGCAATATAGGCAAATGTTAAGGGCGCCGTGGCCTCCAGGGGGCACCACACTCAGGAAAAAGTTAACTTTCATTAAAACTAGATACTACTATTGATTCTTGAAATGGAAAAGCTCACATTGATTCAAATTTAAATCAAGGCTCAATAAATATAAAATATTATAAAATTAATATAAAATTAATATAAAAAATTGGAAGCGATTACTCAGACGAGATTAGCATAGATGCTAGCAGCTTCAGTAGCCGTGTTATCAGAGCTGGCCCACATTTCTTTATTAAATGAAAAACAAATAAAAGCACTGCAAACTCCTTTATGGTAAGGACATTTTCCCTACACTTCCAACATGTTTTGCAGAGAGTTTCTTCCACTTAGTGTCTCATGTTCTGTGTGTCCTGTTCGCTCTCTCTCTCCCTTTGTGTGTATGTGTGTGTGTGCAAGTGAGTCTGAATATGAGACAGGTGCATCGGAGGATGCCTGTGCGCTGAGAGACAGCGAGTGCACGATACTCTGACTCACCGCGTAATATCTGTGTTCTCTCTCTGTATTTCATCTTTGTGTTCCTGTGTGTGTCAAAACGAATAAATTATATATTATTTTTGCATTGGTATATATCATATATTTTATTTTATTGATATAAATCTTATATCAGACATATACCTTTGTTCAAGGGCATAGGTTTGATTTTGACATTGGTGGGGACATAAAAGTGCTCCAAGGCGGCACTCCTGAAAGTTGATGTGTTTTACATTTATGACTGTTATTTCACGTCATGTAGAGCTGATCAAATAAACAAGCAAACTATCATATTCAGAAAAAAACTATTCTATATATTATACTTCCAGCCTCTCCTCCTCCATCTCTACTATCTGTCCCCTGACAAAAATATATTGATGCACAACATATGAACAGTGGGACAATGTAGGATGCAACAATCATAAATTTTGATGATATGGTTATAGTACCATAAGGTACCATATGGTTATATGAGGAGAAAACACAGTTTCACAATCATTGCTGATAAGTGTAATTTATTCCCCCATGATATGAATGTATAAAATCATGTTTGATTTTATTGTATTTTACCCCACAAACTTTTATTGTTGGTCTTAAATGGTTGCTGCCTTTCAACACACAAACAATACATGGATAATAAACAAAATAACCAAAACGTGTATCTCTTTGGCATTAAATATAAGCTTTTCTTTTAGTTACAACATTATATACCTTTTGAGTAACTTACAATTTGACTTCTAACAAAGTCTCCTATGTCCAGTTTTCTTTTCTTCAACATGCTTGCTGTGCCTAATTACCAAACACATACACACACGCACGCACGCACTCAGACTCAGATACAAATGTTAATGTAAACGAAACCACTGTCAAGATGACGTCACGTGACCCAAGCAGAACAAATGCTCAACATGTTAACAGCTTACAGTAGCAAATGGAGCTCCTGGCCAACTAGCGACCATCACACTGGGCGAGTCCAAGTGCGTTTTACAAGCTAGCAGCCTCCTCTCGTATCTACCGGTACCAGATGGAGGGACAGTGGGAACAGCCAGTCACACGTTAGCAAAAACGGTGAAGCCAATCGATGAGCAATATTAGGTTAGTGGCGGGACATTGTGTAACATAATTTGACTGGTAGCGTGGGGAAGTGTGATGCCGTGGGCTGCCGCAATGGCTGATGGGAAAGACAACTTAAATTGTGATATTGCGTTAAAATGCTTGTGTTTTGTGTTAGGGACCATGCGGTTGTGGCATGATATTGATAGGGATGTGCCCTAGCGTCCCTACCCAATTCTACGCCCCTGCCTTTGTTTCTATTACTATTGCAGCTGATACAAAACAACCTCGATCTTTACTCATAAAAATGGTCATATCTCAAAAACTAAAAAAGGCAATTAGTCCAAATAACCTCTGGGGTGTTCACAAATAGTTTGTCTAAGTTTCTATGATCAGAAATCTTTTGGATCAGTGTGCTGTATTTATAAGATTTAATTAAAAAACAGTTTGATTTTTGTGGATCTTTTTATTTATAAGGCATTTTCAATATTTTTATCAATAATTTGACTTTATTGACTTGTATCCACTTTTAGTTTAGGTTGTGTAGATTTCAGGGATATAAAGCATTTGAAGGTACTCCAAATTGTGACATCACAATAAGCAACAATACAATTGCATGCACTGGCAAACCATTTCTATTGCAGTTTTCAGAGGGTTAACATTATGAGTTTCATTCTTTCGTTGAGGCATCTTTTTGTCACCGCGGCCCCCGGTTATGGAACAGCCTACCTGAAGACCTGAGGGCTGCACCTAATGTTAATGTCTTTAAAAACAAACTTAAGACCTACCTTTTTAGTCTGGCTTTTACCTGAATTACCTTTTAGTGTTTTTACTCTTATTACAGCTCCCTTTTATTATTATTTTAATCTTATTTTATTTTATTCTATTTTATTTTGTTTTATTTTATTTCATCTTTTACTTCACTTCAGTTTATTTTTATTTTATTTTATGATATATTTAATTTTACACTTCAACCTAACCCCCAGTGTTTACTCATTTTAAACCTTTAAGATGGCGTTTCCTCGGTGTGTACTGGGTATAACAATGTTCCTGCTTTATTATTGTCTTTTTTTTTATGATTCATTTTTATTAATACTAGGTATGGATTGCGGGGTGGGTGGGTTCGTGGGCTGGGTGGAGTGGGTTTGGGTCATAATTTCTTTCATCTTATTGTAATGTATCTATCTGCCTGTAAAGCACTTTGTGCTACATTTTCTTGGTATGAAAAGTGCTATATTAATAAAGCTTGATTGATTGATTGGTTGATTGATTAATCAATCATCAACAGTTTAATCTGAT
Organism: Cetoscarus ocellatus; assembly: GCA_037902135.1. NCBI lineage: Eukaryota > Metazoa > Chordata > Actinopteri > Labriformes > Labridae > Cetoscarus > Cetoscarus ocellatus. The sequence continues at coordinate 268,868 of JBAMNC010000895.1, read as the reverse complement.
GGATGCTCCCCTGAGTAAATACGTCACATCGCCCACAGTACATGTGGGCCGCTCAATTGAGAGGTATTCGACTTAAAACTACGAGTGAATATATGAGTGGAGCTGTACATTAAGACCTTGCTAAGCACAGCTTTAAGTCACTTTTCCCTGCTGTATTGTCACTTATTAATTCTGACAGCTCTCAGTAAAGTCGACTTCATTGGTTCTCCTTCAGCCCTGCCAGTCAGCTGTTACCTCCGTCCAGCTCTGTATTCAAGAGGAGCTCCTCACTGATAAATTACTATCATTCTCTTTTTTGATGAGCCTCTGAATTATTATCCTCTCCACAGTGATCCATGTAGTGCTATCTTAGATTCACAGCCGTATCTATTGCACCATCAGCAGCTGAAGCACAGAGGATCCATCATGGCAGCATTGTTAATTCTGCTAATCTATCACCTGCTCTGGAAATGAAACCAAGGCACCTGTTCAACTAATATTCTAATAAGCTTTAATGATGACTCTTATCTCCTTCTTTTGCCTTTAGGGGAAAGTATCATCAGCCATATCTGTGACTTTAGTCCTCAGTGTGTTTTTTCTTTTCATAAACTTGTTTAACAAGACGTTCAGTGTTTCTCATTTAATAGTTCTTTATTGGTGTTTGGTTTGCTCTTGATGTCTTTGAAGCTGTATTTGTGCATTTGTCCCATTTTAACTGTCCTGTTTTCAAGCCCCACACCCCAAGTCCCAACACATTTCTTTAAACCAGTTTTGATCTTGACTTTGTTTCCAAGCCTTCCTCCACGCACACTCTCCAGTGCATGTTTACACCCAGTAACATGCTAAAACACACACTCTCAAATGCTCTGATGCAACAGGGAGCTGGATTAATGATAAAACATCTCGTTAAAGTCTGGGCAAGGCTATAGTGGAGTTATGTTCATGCATGCCGCGTCTCAAAGTTCATACATAATAGATCCTGGTGCTCTTAAATGTATCACTAACTTTTAATTAGGGGTTGACCAATAATCGACCTGTCAGATTACCCTTCAACTTTTTTATCAGTTCATTTAAAACTTTGTTTCGTTGGCTCTAGTATGTTCTTCCGGTTGCCTCTGCATACATTCCTGTAACTTTGATTGTTTTCGTAACTAGCAGAATGAACTGATTTTGCCAAGATGTAGTAGGTAGTATGCAAACATTTGCAAAATCAGCAGTATGCCAAAAATACCCAGATGTCATACTCTTTGGGAAAATCAGCAATATGCATCCGACCAGTCTAACTCGCTGTTTCTCACAATGCAAAGCACCAACGGGTCAGGGATCAAAATGACAGACAGCATTAGCGATTAGCATTAGCAATAGTTCTGATACATATACAGTATAAGGAAATAAAAAATATCAAAATTAGTAATTAAAATTTTCAAGTCATTACATGGATGATGCACATTTTTCATGTGTGTGTTCAATAGTGAGAATCATGACAAAACAAATAAATCACTTATTCATTTAGTCCATTAATCTAGTGCTAGCCATTAGCTGAGCAACTGTCTACTTTTATTTTCATGACCAGAAACAGACGTTAGCTAAATAATTGGGTGGCAACTTTATCTACGTCATTGAAAGAAACACAATTACTAGCTTAATGTTGTTTTTGTATTGAAGAAGAAGTTGCTGTGATCCAGACTTTGGCCCTGTAGGTGGCAATAAGAAGCCTTATACAGTAATTGGCTGAAAAGTGCCCTCACATTAGTGCAAGTTACCCATGCCATGGGCACTAACATGCATCCATGCCATCACAGATGCTGACTGTCTAAATTTGCTCTACCAAAATCTGAATGTTCATTTGGACACGTTGTCCATGATTTCCAGAGAACAATTTGAAATGTGGGCTCATCAGACCACAGCAGACTTTTCCACTTTGCATCAATCCATCTGGGTGCTGTTGATATCTGGCTTTTGCTTTGCATGGTAGACTTTAGACTTACACTTGTAGATGTAGTGATGAACTGTGTTAACTGACAATGATTTCCTGAAGTGTTCCTGGGCCCATGTGGTGATATCCTTTACAGAATGATGTCTGTTTTTAATCCAATGCCACCTGAGGGACTGAAGTTCACAGGGATTCAGTGTTGTTTGCAGTCTTGCCACTTATGTGCAGAGATTTCTCTGGGTTCTCCGAATCTTTCAGTGATATTATGGACTGTAGATGATGAGATCCATGCAATTTTATGTTGAGAAATGTTTTTCTTCCTAATGCCACTGTTCACAAAGTGGTGAACCTTGCCCCATCCTTGCTTTTGTAACACTGAGCCTGTCAGAGATGCTGCTTTTATAGCAAATCATATCACTCACCTGTTTCAAATTAACTTAGTTATCAGTGGAATGTCCTAAACAGGTGTTTGTAGAGCATTCCTCACCTTTTCCAGTCTATTCTTGCCACTGTCCCAGCTTTTTTGGAGCATGTTGCAAGCATCAAATTCAAAATGAGAGAATATTTGCAACAAAACAACAAAGTTTATCAGTTTAAGCTTTAAGTAAACTGTCTTTGTAGTGTATTCAATTGACTTAAGGTCAAAAAAAAAAAAATTGCAAATCAATGTATTCTGTTTTGGGTGGCACGGTGGTGCAGCAGGTAGTGCATCTGCCTCACAGCAGAAAGGTTGGCGGTTCGATCCTTGGGTCAGTCAGTCTTCCTGGAGTTTGCATGTTTTCCCCATGCATGTGCAGGTTCTCTCCAGACACTCTGGCCTCCTCTCACAGACTAAAAACATGTTTATAAGGTTGATTGGTGTCTCCAAATTACCCTTAGGTATGAGCGTAAACGTGAATGGTTGTCTGTCTCTCTATGTGGCCGTGCGATTGGCTTGCGACCAATTCAGGTGTACTCGCCCCTGGCCCAAAGTCACCTGGGCTAGGTTCCAGCCCAGCGTGACCCTGAAAGGGTTAAGCGGAATAAATGATGGATTTATCTAAATTTTACACAACATCACAACTTCAATGGAATCGTGATTTGTGAAGTGATTCATTGCTAATTTAGTAATATGAAAGTAAATATCAGTAAAAAATAAAATAAAATAAAATACAAACCTCAACGATCACAAGACTCATATTAGCTTTTAAAATTCTCCATAAATATGACCAGAATACTGGAAGAAAAATGTTGATGGTAAAAATGTCGAGAGACGACCCTCAGAACTTCACCCCACCTGATGGTGTTAACTAAGTAATGTAACAGCGCACCATTGTCTTTATTTTAGATTTAAATTCATAAATGGAGCAGAATTTGGTATGTTTAATATTAATACCAGGCTCAAGCCACAAAATTAACCTGACCCATTAAATGGTAAATGGTAATGGACTTGAGCTTATATAGCGCCTTTCTAGTCTTTGACTACTCAAAGCTGCTTTACACAACAGGTCACACTCTCCCATTCACACCCATTCACTCACTGATGGTTCAGAGTTTCTATGTTAGTTATCCATCAGTATCAACTAACACTTTCACGCCCTTTCATGCCCATTTACACGCCACTGATGCAGGGGGAGCAACTTGGGGTTAAGTATCTTGCCCAAGGACACATTGCCATGTGTCGCCCGGAGCTGGGCTTGAACCTGCAACCTCCTGATCATTGACCAAGCGCACTATCCAGCTGCGCCACCGACGCCCCAATCAGAGAACAATCAGGTCAAGTGGTAAAACAATGTACTCACAGATCTATCACAATTTAATAATGTAAACTCATTAGGTGCCGCTATCTTAATTTTGGGGATCGAATGTGTTTTGCGGCTCCAGACAGATGTTTTGGAGAGAGCAAAAGGCAGAAATGTCTCCTCTTATTGAAAAGGCTTCAGACCCCTGCCCTATGTACATTTCCCAAAAGGTGATTCTCATATTTTTCCACAGGGCAGAGTGGCATCAACCCCTGGCAAACAGTCTCAGCTATAAGTGTGTATATAAGCTTCATGAAGGCAGATTTATTGCAGAGCTGCTGTATTTGACTGCTAAGAATTAGAGAGGTGTACCTGGCGGGGTAGAAAGCTCCCTATATATACAGTACTTCTCCCTGCATGCATGCTTGCAATCGTGTTAGATTGGGTGGGTGGATTAGGAAGTGAAAGGTGCCTAAAAGCAAATGTTTGTGCCAAGAAGATGGGTTGTTAATCCTCTAATCTAAACCCAGAGATTCAGCACATATGTGTGTGTTCGGAGGCTTTGTGAAGAAGTGTGTTGGATTTGAGGAGCAGTGTATTTTGGACCTCTGGTTGAACAGTATGCTATGACATAAAGAGAGGAAAGTTTAGTGGCAGGTGGTGTCACCACAAAACCACTACAGTGATTCGTTCCTAGTTCCTGGTAACCTTGCACAGCAGCTGGATCTGCCTGACTTCATGTCTTTAATCAGGCAGATCCTCTGTGCAAAGCTCAAATCTGCAACGACTGTGAGCAGCCCAAAGCGGGACGGCCCAATCAGAGTCCTTTAGAGCAGGAAAAGGAGCGAGCAGCGAGCGAGACGACAACAGGACGCAACTGCTCGTACAGCGATAAGCATAGATGCTAACAGCTTCAGTAGCAGTTTTATCAGATCTGAACCACATTTTTTTAATTAAATGAAAAACAAACATCAATACTACAAACTTCTCTATAGTAAGGTTATTTTCGCTCCACTTCTGACATGTTTTGACGAGTGTTTTGACGAGGTGACGTGCATTCTGTGATGCAGAAGCTCCCACCTGCATTACGACATTATCTGATTATAATAAATGTTGATTGATGAAGTGATTGTCTAATCATCTACCGGGTATACTTCTGAAAGGTTCTGTCTTCTCCAAACACTTTCTATGGGCTGCCTGCCAGATGCACTAATGAAAATATATTGAACGGCCCATCTGGTGTGCCAGGTTAAGTTCCTGGTGCATAAAGCATGGATCTAAGTAAAGTAGAAAGCACTCAGAGAGTGCAGACCTCCAAGGTAGCTCACATATTGCTGTTTCATCTATAAGCAATAGTTCCATGATAAAGTTAACATCATAATATGATTCCTTGACCCTGAAACCCACACCTAGCACTCAGAATCATGTTGATATCATTATAAATTAGACAGTTATTAATCAAAAATGATCGTTCACTAATGGTGGTTATCTGGATCACCACCAAAATCTGATCATTTCTAAGTTGGGCCATTGCCAACACCTCCTAAAAATTTCAGCAAAATGTGGCAAGTAGTTATTGTTGCTTACAAGCAGAAAAACAAACAAACACAAGCAAGAACATTACTTTCTTGGCAGAGGTAAAAATGTTCTAAATCTTTACAATCACCCTAAAACTAGCCTCTCTTGTAATCTATTGAGGGTGCCATGGTGTGGCAGCAGGCTAATGTGTATGCCTCACACCAAGAAGACTGTTTATTCGGTTTATTTGTCGATCAGAGTATTTCTGTGTGGAGTTTGCATGGTCTCCCGTGTCTGCATGGGTTTTCTAGAGGCACTCTGGACCAGACAGACCAAAAACATGCTCTTTAGTTAAATGGTGACTCAAGTGTGAGCATGAATGGTGTCCGTCTCTCTATGTGACCCCACCTCTTGCCCAATGTCAGCTGATAAAAACTCCATCCTCTTTTAATACCAAAACGAAAAAGTGGTATTGATGTTATATGTATTCTATTAAAATAACTGTACGATATAAATGCTTGAAATAGGCTTCATAGTGCTGACCTCAGTTAAAAGTTCAAAGATCTACATATGCAGCAACAGGGAGAAAAGTTATTATACATATTCTGGACAGTTTATCAGGTCAACCTTTCTAGCACCAGGTTGGACCCCCTTTTGCCTTCAGAACTGCCTTCAGTCTTTGTGGCATAGATTCAACAAGGTGCTGGAAACATCCCTCACAGACTTTGGCCCATATTGACATCACACAGTTGCTGCAGATTTCCAAAGTGCACTTATTGTCATGTTTTATGTTGTTCATGCAGAATTCTGAGCTTGTGTACAAATTATCCTCTGTTTTCAGACAGTGTGCATGGCTCTTTGTTTTCTATAAATCTACCTTTTGTTTTATGCCCTCTCCCTCCACTGTCCACGTCCACCCACCTTGATCTCTCATCTACTTTAAACCTTCTGCAGACAGACTGAGCTGCCTGCAAACTTCCAGTGACAATACATCCCTTTTAATTAAGCAATTAATATCAGTTGACAACTTTGCTGGGTGCATCAGTTATTCTAATGTGCCGCAGCGATGTTCACATTGTTCAAATGAGTCATGAGGCGAGTTTGGAGAGAAGAGAGGGGCGTCATTACACTCAAGCTTTACACACACTTTAAAAACACATCATCTCGCTGCTGGAGCGAGAGGAGAACCAGGGAGGTGTAGTCCCACAAATTAGCATCAGGGCTACATGACAAAGAGTGAGATAGAGTGAGATCCAGCTCTATGTCTTTGTATTGGCTGTGAAGCAGGACTGATATGGAGCATTTTATACTTGGTTTCTAACATTTGTTGCGTGGCTCTGTGGCAGCTCAGGTCTCTATTTGCACCAAACTGTTTGTTTAGAGTCGGGGTCTTTAATAAATTTGAGTGGGTCTGGCTGAGTATATGCATGTAGCTACTGTAAATGCCAGAGACAGTGATTTATTTGGAGTTAAATGGCACCACAGGCAACATTATTTATATCAGAAACATGAGTAAATATCAGCCTGGTTCTGGACTAGAAAGCAATGCGGTCTAGACTTGGACCAGATTCTACCATTTGGAGAAGCCTGGTTTAGAGTCTCTGGGCTTCAGTATATCAAGATCTTGGTCCATTCAAGCTAAAACACAATAGAGCGAGTACTAACTCAGAGATAATAGACCTCTGCCAACTAGCTCAGTTCCGGCCATGGCTTTTCCACAACCCCTGATCACCAGATCCAGAAGAGTGCCAGGATCCGGACCAAACTCAGAACATACATGGAGGTTGTTATCCTGTATGAACACAACAAGTTTTGGGAACATCACTTAACATTTTTGATTTTATATGAATTATTGAATGTCGTCAGTGGGATTGCCCATTATAAAGTTTAATGGTTTTTTTGTGACATCAGTCTGTATCAGATCCACATGAAATTTACCTTGATGATAGAGACATAGACCCCATATTATCCTGTAAAATTGGAAGCAAATCCATTGAAAAGTAGCAGAGATATGATTTTTTAAAATTCCACATCTTTTGGATTATTTCTTCAGCTCTGGATGCTTCAATTAAAAAATTCACTTTAATCTGAGCATTGACATATATCATACAGTGTGCTGTGTGTATTCTTTGAAGTAAATGGTACAATAAAATGAGAGGAAATAAATGAGCCATCTGAAATTCTTCTCAAACAACTAACCCTGGTGTGTAATAGTGAAACGCCATCCACCAGGCATGCACTGGTTTAAAGGGAATGAGAGCTAAAACTCTGATAGGTTTGATCTGTTACGCCTAATACACACCCTTGTATGATAAAGACACATAATCCAACCCGTTTTGGGTCCTGGACCTGGTTTTCTGCCAATAACATGCCTACTTAAAATAGCATAATATAGACCAACACACCCCAAGCCTCTGTGCACCATCTGCTTTAAATTATGCACTTCACGCTGTCAAAATAGGGCCCAAAGACACGATCAAGACAATCAGCTCAAGTTAAAATCAAGCTTTAGGATTGGAAAGAAGGGTGCTGGCATGGTTGTTGGGCTAATCTGAGTATTTTAAAAGCTGCTGATCTACCGGGATTTTCATGCGTAACTAGAGTGTACAGGAACCAGTCCAAAATAAGAGAAAATATCCAGTGAGAAGCAGATCTTGAGGCTAAAATGCCTTGCTGTTTCCTGAGGTCAAAGTAGAAGGGCCAGGGTGGTTGGAGATGATCGAAGGGAAACAGTAGCTCAAATAACTAATCCTCAAAAACAAGGCATGCAGAGGATCTGAATGCACACTATGAGCAGTCTTGAAGCAGATGTGCTACAGCAGCAAAGGCGACACCAGGTGCCTTTACTGTCACCTAAGAACAGTAAAATAGATCTACAATTTGCACCGCCTCACCAAAATTGGACGATAAAAGATTTTGCCTGGTCTGGTGAGTCTTGATTTCTGCTACACATTCAGATCGTTGCTTGAGACATCAGCAAAAACAGTATGAAATGATGGATCCTATGGCCTTGCAGCAACACTATACTTCAGGTTGCAGAGCTCTAATCCTCTCATACTGGTTTCTTGAACATGACAATAATATTTTTTGGGGCTTTTTAGAAGGGGACAAAAATGTCCCCTTTTAAGAATTAAGGAGTATGTTTTCTTATTCTGACCAAACATAAAAACTACAAATCTATAAAAAACAGTGTTGTTACTAATCACTGATATGTCCAAGACTGTGATAACCCATCCAGAAAATTTTGATCTGAATTTCATATATTGAATATACAGGCACCTTAACAATAAAATTGACACTTTAATCGTTCAAATTGGCATCCAAAGGGTTAAAACTATGAGAATAATTTAATACTTTTTAGTTATGACCAGGACTAAAGTGGATTAAAAGATTTATGAAGAAAAAAGTTGAAAAATTTTTTACATATTATATATTGAAGGCATTTTAGAAGGGGACATAAAAGTCACCTTTAAGGCTCTATGTAACAATTATTAGCTACACAGTGTAGAAATGTGTGATAGAGGATTTGTGTTTAAAATATGGAAATTAGTGAAAAATACACACTTGTGCAAAATATGTTGAGAAAAAGCATATCCACTTTAAAATTATTAAGGAAGGTATACCATCAAGGGGACAAAATTGTCCCCTTCAGGTATGAGGGTTAAGCCAAAACTCCAATATTCTGTGCATGTCAACAAAATCATTTTAACATTACTGTTGGGCTATCAGGTCTCATGAGGAGAGCAAGCGCTGCCAAACTGGTGAATAAAGGAGAGTAAGAGGATTTTCTGGTTCAGTTGAGTCCTATTTCTGTTGTTTCTTTGTCATCACTAACTTTGGCAGTGGCCAAGGAGTCTGTAAAAGAGGAGCTGGAAGCTGCCTGCAAGCCAAGCTGTGTCATCTATGAGGTGATTTGCTGTCTTTTGGATGTGGAAGGGGGAAATGAGAAAAATGCTGAAAGAATAATCCTGCTTTTAAATGTGATTATCATAACTGAAAACTCAATCAGTGTAGTAGTTGTGAAGAAATCAACCATCCACATCATAGAAAAGGGTATGGCAGCTGCTGTTGTTTAACTGGCATGTCTCTGAATATTGACACAAGTGTGACAATCCAATGAAATCAGAGATGTAATCCACCTAACATAAAACAATGATGCAACATGTGCATAATATGTGTGCATGCAGGGACAGTTTAAGCAATTCTTCGTTCCTGATTATGATGTGTTGATCGATACTGGAGTATTGACCCCTGTGATACCAGAGATTTATGTTCCTGAATCGATTTTCATATAAAAATATCAACATTTTAATAATTTGGGGTAAATGTGTGGTTTACATTAAAAAGAGTTACAGTTGAAAGTAACAACACTAGTGCAAAGTCGTCTAAATGTTTCCCAGTTGGTATGAACTACTTCTTCTTCCACCTGTCATACTCACAACAGTCTCATAGTCACAGGCCCGCAGTGCGCCGCTCCCTCACTCAGTTCGACTGACAACAGTGGCCAAACACAAACGCAGTCATTAGTGGACCTTTTGAAGCTTCGTAAACAGAAACGACGTGGCATGTGATGTGTGTGGGATGACGGTGAAGTATTGTGGGAACACCCCAAATCTCGTTAAACATCTGAGAATTAACCATAAAAAAAGAATATGATGAGGAGGAGAGAGAGACGGATGCAGCTAGGGCGAGACAGACGCCACTTTCCGAGTCCTATAGTTCTGCTACCCAGGTACAGATAGAGAAAATGAGGAGCTGTAGGCCATGTGTAACCCTGTCCTTGAATTTTGGGTGATATATGTCTACAATTGTTCAAACAACGGGATTTCTCCACATTCCTGAGACTACGAATCATATAATTCTTCATAATTAAACAATAACATCAAGTAGTCTGATGCCTTGTATTCATTATGAAGCTATTATTTAAAATAAACTGATTTTTAGTAAAATTTTTTCAACACATTTATTTTTTAAACAGAGTATCGCTTTCGGATCAGTATTGGCGATACCAGTCTGAATTTTACATGGTATCAGATCTATTAAAAGTTTAGGAAGAAACACAATATACGAGTATAACTCTACAAGAATCCTGATTCATTGCAAAACTTAGGAGGGAAACCTGCTGACGTATGAGGGAGTTTCTCCAAAGGGGAGGCAAACTGAAGATTTAACTTTGAGAAATTGGACAGCCTTTATCTTTTCTGTGACATATTCTACCTCTGTGGACTTAAATATTAGCTTGATTGAGGTAAATATGGCTCTCTTTGTCATTTTCTCTCTGTTGTTTTCAAGACTAGTGTGAGGTTTGTGCAAAAAATAGACAAGCCTCCTATTTTTGAGATTTTCTGACGCATGTACACGCAGTTCTTGCAGTCTGAAAGCTCTGACTTGATAACATACTCGCCAAAATGAAAGTCGGCACCCACCGCTGCTTCAAGTAAAACCATTCTTGTGTGAATTGCCCTTAGATATTCAAATGCTTTTCTTTTGCCATTCTGTTCATACCCTGCCCCTTATTTATGCTCAGAATGCCAATCACAAACTGAAAGTTATTTCAGAGTGCTACCTTATATGTAAAGCTCTCCAATGTTGACTTTATGTTGTGGAGCAGGAGGCCTCGAGCATTTGCATACCATTTCCTGATAGAAAAACCACCTTTATTTGCTTGTTGTGCACAGCATTCCTGAAAATCCTGAAAACAAACACGATGAATGAGATACAGGCTGGGGAATACCATCAGAACATTATTCAGCAATACAACAAATATACATAAAATATGCAGCGGCATGCATAATGCAGCAGTACTCAGGAGGGAGCCCTTGACCTTTTCTTACTCCCCTGGCTCTCCTCAGTCCGCCCTTGGACGCCTATTTGACCTCGGCCTCAGCCCCAACAGCGGCTCTCCTGACAGCCTCACCCTCTGACACCCTCCACTGGGCCTCCCTCACCCACAGACCCCGACCTGTCCCTCCCTCACCCCCTCCTCTGGCAGGCCTACAGTCTCGCTGATTCCTCACTGGAGCAGGAACACAGCGGCCGTTTTAATTGGTTGCTAGAAAGAGGCAGATTACCAAAGTGTTCATTCGCTCACGCACACACTCACAGGCTGGTTTTAATTAGGAGGGGTCTAATTAAGTGTGTATGCATGTCCGACGCTGTGTGTACAAGTGTGCGGAGGTCTCCTTTTTCTCAGTTTTTAATGGCCTTTTTGGACTTTTAGAAATGAAATTGTGGACAGTAAATGGATTTGCTGTAGTTTGACCGAGTCTATTTAACTGCCTCGATTTTCTCGTGGTTCCAGTTTGCTGGCTCACAATAATGAAGCAGGGAGCCAAACATGCTCAGAGGAAAAGTGGTCATCCCTCCCTCCCTCTCACTCACTTTCTCCCCCTCTCTCTCTCCTTCACTGTAGATGGCACTTGTGAAGCGAGTGAGTAATCTAATTCAATTCTTATTATACATTGACAGTTCATGGTAATTGCAGCTGTTCTAATGTCCTCCATTACATGTGACCGTGGCACAAGCGCTGGCTTTAATTTCCTGGCCAGGGAGAGAGCGGGACATGAAATTAAAGCTGAACGAGGGTCACAGGGGGTGACGGGGATGCAGAGAGGAGCCAATCAATGACAGCGAGGTGGATGGCCGGGTCTGGGTGAATTAACTCTTAATCGAAGTCTTCAGGTTTAAGTGATTTTCTATTCGCTAAATGAAGATATGAAAAAGACATTTTATCTGCGTATGTGCAACAGCTCCTCTGAATGTGGTGTAAAGCATCAGAAAGATTGAAATATCATGTAATGAGGGTCTGTGGATGTTCCCGGAGTGGGTTTTACTTGATGTTGTTTGGATAAAATATCACAAAATAAAATAAAAAAAAGAAGAAAAACATTGCCATGGTTTGGTGGTCAAACAACAAAAACAGACCTTAGTATCAATTCGAACAGGAAGCAAAAATAAAAGCTCTAATCACTTATCGTATATCCCTGATCAGCCAATCACATGCCAGCAGCAATGCATTTTGGCATGTGGACATGGTCAAGATTGACTGATTGGACTTTATTTACATCAATGCCATTATCAATTCTGCTTATTGATTCTCTATTGATTCCTGTGGATTTTCACCAAAAATACCAACAGACCTCATGATAAACTTGTTTGAAAATCAGGGTTTTCTTGGACAAATGTGCATTTTCACTCAGTTTTGATGTCATATTTACATTTTACTTATCCAGTCTAAATTTCAAGAGGTTTTTACACTCTGAGTGTTGAAAAGAAGAGCTGACACCGACATGCCATGATCGTGCTTCATAGCTTCAACAAAGCATTTTTCTTTCACCAGTCAGCTCACACAATTCTGAAGTGACACGGGACCATCAAAAAACATGCTGGTTTTTAGCTGTGCTGATACATTTCTGTGGAAATTGGTAAAAAGTTTTTGGGTGAGCTCATCAAGCAGTTTCTTTGGTGCCTCTGAGCGTTAAATTCTTCATCTTTACATGCTGGAAAACACTTTCGCTCCGAGCTAGTCGACAGGCTGAACATCCGCTGACTTGTATTCCAGTCTCGTCTCTGCCGTTCAGAGTGTACCTGTGTTTGCTATTTGGATTTTCAGCAATCGAAGCTGTGATTTTCTGGATGTGCCCCCTGCAAACCCCCACCCTCATGGCTCCTACCTAGGCTTCCCTCATATCTCCGTGGGGAACTGTGAAATCCATTTAGAGCGTATAGAGGAGCTACAGGTCCCCGGCGTTCTGCCTAAGGCTTCGGGGAACACACAACAGCTTTAATAATCCATACACACGGGAGATTTGGCATTCTGGTATTCCACATGACAAAGTGCTTTTGATACATGTTAGCTCCACCATGAAATGAAGAACACAGCGTGAGCAGAAGTTCTAACATGGTGTTTGGTTGTTGCACAAATAAAGAACATCTCATTTGAATGTTTCTCTAAGGAACCCTCTGGTTTCTCTCCACACTCTGCTAAAGGCACATTAACACATTTAAAGGTCCCTCCTCATGTTTCCTCCACGGTAATACTCCTTTTTTGGGTCTTAGGGTCTTTAAAATGTTGGAACTTTTTACTTTGCTTCGTGTGAACTCTTCCAGAAAGACTTATAACAAGAAAATCTGATACCCATGAGGTTAAAATCTCCCTGGCAGTACATAACAGCTATTGTTACAGCTATCATTTTTGAACCAGTGTCTATCCAACCGTTAGTATCCCTGCCTGTGGGTTGTCTTGAGATGACATGACGGCGGTGTTATTGTATCCGATCTGCCTAATCGCAGCTTAATCTTTTCCAAGGTAATGCCAGGCATTGCGTTCGTCGGGGGATGACAAAGCCTCAGCGTTGTTTTAATCTCGGTAACTGAGGCGCCGCGAGTCGAGCAAATGAACCTAATCTCCAGTCAGATGAAAGGAGGGATCCCCAGCTAACAGCGAGATGATGTTGTTTATTGTTTTGCTGCACTTATCGGCTTAACATGTAAAGATTTTACAAGGAACAGCTCAGTGGTTTTAAACAGATAAAGGAGGCTTAGTGCCACAGCCGTGTTTTCCCCACACAGTCTCGCCTCCTTCCCATGTCATCGGGAGAAAGAAGAAGGAATCTAGTGAGAGAGCAAAGGAAGGCCACCAAACAGGCTTGTCTGATTAACTGCATGGAAATGGTGTGAATATTTCATGTGATTTGTGCAAAAGATAAACATGTTAAATCACAGTGGTGGGTTAAGAAGAAAGGCTGGGGTGCTGTTTAATGGCAAGATTTGAGGTCACAGTGACCTTTAACCTTTTAAGCAGTTTTGGTTGTTCAAGGCCAAGTCACAAGTAAATACAGTTTTATTGCCAGTAGAGCAACAGGATAAGTCCTCCCCTGATGGAAGTTTGCTGGGTACAGATGAGCGGCAATATGTAGTTGTGCATGTTCAACTTCAACTTCAACTTTGTTATTGTCCCGTGGGGAATTTGATTTGCAGCAGGCATCAGCACACTAGTACATGATAAAACATAAAACATACTGGCATTAGGAAAATCAGGAAAAATCCCGAGCACAAGTGAAAGGAAGGCACTTCAACCACAAAATGCCAAAGGCTAAAGAATCAGACAGAGCTCCAAAAGTGCATTCAGTCATTAAAGTGCTGTGCAGTAGATAAATAAACAGCAATGATGAACAGTCGAGGTAAAGCAGATAAAAAGAGAATCAATAAATCATCAATAAATAGTCAAGGATTACAGTCTGAAAATCAAAAATCAATCTTATCCACAAGGTGCATAAAGTACACACAAGAAAACCGGTTAGGCCAGTGAGTTAAGGTTGTCAATGGCAACTGGAATAAAAGAAGTTCTGGCTCGCCTTGTTTTGGTTCTAAGCATTCTGCCACCAAAAGCCCCGTAATAACCCTCTTTTAAGGTAAAACTACACAGAAAACAATGTTGGCTTGACGTCTCACTTTTCCTTGACAAAGCCCTTTTGTCTGGAACTATTTTGTGGTGCAACAAATTGGCAACGCATCCTTTCGCAGACAACATGCTACTTTGCTCTAATCAGCTGTTCAGGTCAGTGTACTGCAGCAGGGTCAGTTAGAGGGTACTTGAGCACAAACTGATTTCATCCATCTCTTAGATCTCTAGAGGATGGATTGTTCCTGTATATATATTTATCCCATATGTAAAAACAGGCTAAACAAATGGTGACAGTAGTGACATTGTCACTTGACGTAGGCCTTCACCAACTTTAGTTTGTTGTTTTGAATATGGGCAGGATTCCCGCCTCTGCAACCACAGAATATCATGTTTGCAGTGCCCAGTTTACCCATCAGGACCAGAAAGATCCAGGACAACCATTGTTACTAAGTCCCAGTAGGGATGGCACTTACTGTTTCCCACAATTCATGCATCTGCACCACCAAGTAATCTGTTCTGCTCCTAAGTTTTCACAACAGTTTTTTCATCCCTTGTTTTGCTTGTGGCTCCGTCTGCAAAAGTTCTTCCTTTTGGACTCCACTTCATAAAAATATCCGCTCATATCCACGACTAATGACATATTGTTGCCACTCAAGTCAAAATCGCTCAATTTTACCAGAACAACTCTCCCAAATGATCTATGTGTGGAAACAACCTAAAATCTGGACATCAGTGCAAATTTGAGAAAAATCCCCCATAGTTTTTTTGAGATGTTGCTTTCACAAACAAGAGTATAACATTATGTCCAATTATTTTGACCTTTGATTCACAACCTCCAAATAATAACAAAAAAGTCGTACTCAGGTTGGGGTGGACATTTGCTAAAAGTTTCAAGTAAAACACTTCATGTTGTCTAGGCACAGAATCACAAGAAAAACTTTACCTTTAACTTCGACTAACGACCTCGAAATTCTCGTTACATTATGAGAGGCAATGACTTTTAAAATAAAATAAAATAAAATACCAACATGCTTTTGTCTGAGGCTAATTGGGCAGCGTTTGAAGAAAATCCCTTAGAGTTTGTAATCTGCATTTAAGGGAGAAGGGGATGAGCATGAGGCTAAACATGTTGTTTTGGTATGGCCTCCTATTGCTTCATCCTTGCTTTAAAGTTAAAATTTGCCAAATTTTAATAAATGGAGTTTATTGTGATGTTGCGCACATAAAACCAAGTTAACCTGACTTTTAAACTATTACCTCCAAAATTAATTAATCCACAGATAGATCCTGTGGAGAGCTGTGGAACTATCAGACTAACAATCAATAAAAACACTGACCTTGACCTTTAATTACTGGAATTTTCAGACAGAATGACCAATTGCAAAAAGTCAGAGGAAGGTAAATCTAACCAGTTTGTTTTTGGGTCAGAATGATCACTTGTGGGAAGTTTTAAAAAATCTCACCATAGAATACCTTAGATACAGGGTGCTTTCACACCTACCACGCCTACCATTTGGTCTGGGCCACACCAACTCTGGTGAAAAACAAAGAACCTTTATTCTCGTGTCCACCAAAAAGCAGGGGTCTTGGTTCACTTCCAAGCAGACCAGAGTCTGGTTTGGGGTGGGTGTGAAAGCCATCAGAACCAAACAAAGCAAGTGAACCAAAACAGAGAGAATTGTGGCTTGGATTTGTCAGAGCATGGTTAGCATTTCTAGCACTGCCAGCCTCATGCCCTCTTAACAGGTTAACGTCTACAAATCTGCATAGAATATATTAACAAATCGCTTCAGTCAATATACAAGCTGCCTAAATGCAGATTCACCTTTATTTTATAGTAAAAAATTACGTAATTTCTCTAATATAACATGCCTTTTTTTGCTCTGAAATAAGGTTTTTTTTCAGGTGCGTGTTTTACACAAGCACAAGCAAAATATGTAAAACATGTTGTCTCACCAACATCACGATTACAACACATCTGAAACAAAAAGCCCAAATCGTTACTGTTAAACGAACAGTTTAAGTTTAGTGGTTTAGAACATAATCCAATATTTTGGGTCTAATTAGTTTACCTTTGTATAATGATCGTGTAATTCTCAAGCATTATGGTACCACTCACCAGTAAACACACTGGGTGCTGCCATTTTGTGAGCAAGGAGACCAAAAGAGCTGCACTGTGATTGGTCGAAGACATCGGCATGTTGATAGCTGCTCTCTGATTGGCTGGTACATTACGACTGTGCATGCTCTGGCAGAAAACGAGTGAAGCATGTGTGAAGCAAAAGGTGTTTCCACATCTGGTTGAGAGAGAAAATCGTGTACGATATTTGTCATGAAAATACTGAATTTCATTGATTAAAACTTTGAATAAAGGTAATTTTTGAGTTGTCTAAGAGAGTAAGGTTTGGGCAAAATGTGGGTGCGTGTTATATATGAATGCAGCATTTTTCCTGGAAAGAAGCATGAAAAAATGGGGTGCGTGTTATAAATGAGGGCTTGATATATATGAGAAATTATGGTACTTCCAAGCCTCTTCCTGCTGAGCAATGTTATTGCTCGATGCCGGTTAATAATCCATTGATGGGCTGGATGGCAGGAACTAACACTGCAACAGCCTCAAGTAGTGGTGGGAGGCTAGATTACACAACATTTGACAGGTTTTGGTGCACCTGACTAAGTGACGTATGAAAGCAAACCATACCAAGAGAAAAATTAGCATTGTTGCAACTTCACTCCCGAACCCATCTAGTTAGGTATGAAAGCGACCTTAATCTTTGACCTATTACTGCCAAGCTTTGACTTTTTATCTTTATTTCAGAGTGGACATTTGTGCAAAGTTTACAGAAAATCTCTTTGTATTTGGTGCACAAGAATGGCCCGAACAGACTGAAGGACAACAAGAGAGCTCAATGCCTTTGACCTTGGCCATCAAAGTAAGAAAAAAATCTCAATTATACTTTCCAATCCTGAACTTTTTCCTATTTTCTACAAATATTTAATTACAAGGATTAAATTTACCTTCAAGTCTTTTTCAAAAATGACTGAGAATCTAGGTTGAGTTCTCTTACTTTACTCGGTGACTAATAGATTTTGGCAATTAGGGCAGCATCAAAGCCTCATTTGAGAGCATCTTAAAAAGCTGAAGCTCTGTCTTCTCTCAAACGCCCCCCTTCCCCGTTCTCTTAAAATGTGTGGGAAAAAGGAGGCAACATTGCAGATTGATAAAACAGAATTGTGTTGCCGTCTTGAGGCTTGCTGTGTCATTTTAATCTATTTTAGCAATCTCACTACATGGCCCCGGGGATGGAATGTCAGGAGACCGAGGCCCTGCCACCATTTTGACTTTTAATCAGCGCATTTGGTGCTAAATAATTCAAACATGAAAACAAACATGCATCTGAAGCCTCTGAGTGTTTTGTGCCACCTAACTGAGTGTAAGTGCTAATTAATTGTGTGCTTATTGTCGCAAATGGGCGGCGCTTTGGGATCGAAATCCTTTTTTTATCATACTTGAAGGGATGCTTTGAAGAGCTCTGATCAGGATATTACTGTGCTTGGAACGTATGGATTTCAGCCCTTCTCTCCTCAGGAAATCACATCCCTATGATGGATAGTTCCAGAGGGAAATTTAGAAAAATTGAACCAAGGAATAGTTCAGATAAATAAAACAAAAAATAAACACAGGCTGGCATCTTTGAAATCATACATATTATATTCTACAGACCAGACAACAGAGATTGACATAAGTCACTTGTTGCATGTCCAAGTCAAGACTTGAGTTTTTGAGGGACCAACTCAAGTCTCAAGTCTCTCAGGAGCAGCTGCAAGTCCCTCAAGTCTGTTAGGGGTCAGATTCAAGCGTATCAGCACAAGTTTTTAATGGTACAGGCGTTCTGTCCACACCGAAACAGCGTCTTGGGTGCCCGAAAAATGGACACCATTGAAAATGTAGTGGATAATTCTGAAACGCAGACTGAGCATTTCCGTGTGTGCAATGAGTACAGACAGCTTCAGAAACGATGATGTCATGAAACCCCCATGTGCAAACCCTTACAACAACAGAAACAATGGCAGGACTACAGCAGTGTTGTGTTCATGCTGCAAAAGCTTCAGCGCTTGTTTTGGCCTTTACAGCAAAATCTTCTGCTCCTCTACGACCACCGTGAGCAACAAGGGGACACAGAAAACAGCATACGCTAGTGTTTTATTCACTTTTCTCATGATGTATGTGCATGCTCCATGTCTTCTCTGGTTTTGGTGTATGTCTGAAGCAACGCTGCAGCGCCACTTCCAGGCTTGGAATATGTACTACAGCATTTTCAGTGTTTTAGTGTGGATGGACACATTTCTTGAAACGATGCCTTCTTAATGGAAGACTTTTTGAAAATGAAATTGTTTTTCATCTCCGTGTGAACAGGGCCTTAGTCAAGGTAACAGGAAATATTTCCAGTATTAGTATTTATACTTTACTGACTTTTGTTTCTTTAGACCTTTTATCAAAGTAATGATTATAATTTACTAAAAAACAAACAAATTCTCCAACCTCTCAGACAGACTAATGATAATCTGTTGAGCTTCTGTAATTGATGTTAAATGGTTAATGATATTATTTTCTTTTTCTTTTTAAGATAATATCGGGTATTTCTTTGTCCAAGGTTTTGGCATTAAATATTTTTGGGTGACAGGGGGTAGCTGTAACACTTAATAACATTTCCCTCATAAAACTTACACACTCCACACACATCCAGATTTCTGGTTGTAAATATTGAACACATATAATATTTACAATTTTGGGTGGGCATCCTGGTCCTCTTACAATACAAGAAAATAACTCTCGACACAAACATTATCCACAGGATATCGAGGCAGGATTTTCTTTCAAACCAACAGATAAGTAGGCCTTTGCTGAATATGGTTGGATGAGGGATCCAACCTGACACTCAGGCCTATTATCTTGTAGTTTATACCCCGCTAATGCAGCTAGCCTCAAGTTCATACAAGGGGAACTTCACTGATTTGCTTTCCAACATTATTGCACCTTGGGGGATATACACAACTAGCAACTGTAGTCTGTTGCTTTGGTTTGACTTTACCTCTTAACTCTGTTGTTGCACTATCTACATTTCAAAAGCCGTACAAGCTGCACCCAGTGTTTTTTAGCCCCTCTGATAATGCTACAATCAAAATGTGTCAGTTGGGTTAAGATTGCTTTCCTTACTCGTATCCCCGCTCTGTGCCAGTCAGCCCTGAAGTCCAGTGGTTTTTACTGAAGACAAACTTCAAAAACAACTGAAAGAATCATTCAGAAAAAGAAAATGCTATCCACTGCTACAGAGTGGCTCAGTGATGTGATTTTAATAGTTTCTAGGCAGTGATGCAGCTCTCTGGCACAGAGGAATAAGATGAATCAGACTGTTTATACTCAGTTCTTACTATGCTGTTTTTTTGGGGGGGGTTTTAGCGAGAAAGTGTCACCAGTCCAGATCCTTTGTCCAGCTGCTGAACACAATCCCAGAATAGAGTCTGCTGCTACAACTGTGTATCTCTTTCACACAACATGCACTTCACAGGGGATGAAAATGGATGGTTTGTGTGTGAATCAAGGTTAAGGCTGGATGAGACCCACCTCCAGCTCTTTGCTGGCTAACAGGCAGCAGGCTAATAACTTCAATTATCTCAGCACTCGGCTCCAGGCCACAGCTGATAGGACAGCAGTAAGCATTATCTGCCTTTGATAGAGACTTTGGACCCACGCGCATGTGAACACACACACACAGGAACATGCAGCCTGATCCAAAGACAAGTGAGTTAAATTTATGACCTCTGCTGCTTACAGGGCCCAGATCAGGCAAAGGCAATGATCAATTATGCTCACACAAACACACAAAATGTAAGTGCATGCATACTGACCCCTGGAAGAACACTTCAGATTGTTTTACAGACACCAAATGCAGAACTTTTTGAAAACCTAATCCTGTACTGATACAGAACTACATACACCGATTAAGCATGACATTTAGACCACTGACAGATGAAGTAAATAAAACTGATCATCTCTTCATCATGGCACCTGATAGTGGGTTGGATGTATTAGGCAGCAAGTGGAATTTGCATGTTCTTCTTCTTCTGAGTAATTGGGTTCATGCCGGGCACTCGTTCTTCCTCCCACAGACCAAAGACATGCTCATGAGTTTGATTGGTGACTCCAAATTGCCCTTATTTATGAGTGTGATTGTGAATTGTTGTCTGTATCTCTATCTCGACTGGTTCAGGATGGACCCGCCTCTTGCCCAGAGTCAGCTGGAATAGGCTCCAGGCACCCTAAAAAGGATAAGCAGTTTAGAGAATGGATGGATGATAGCTTCAAAAGACTTTTAAATCAGTGCACCAAACCTGTTGTATATTTTTTTTTATTTGTATTTGTATTTATGGAATAAATATCAAGTCATCCAAAAAACTGTCATTGAAGTCTGCTAAATGTATTTTCTTTGGAGTAAGACTTTAAACAAAACTCAATACGGTAAATGAAAAACGCAAAAAGAATACTGTAAATATTTTGTATGCAGTGATTGGTATCAGTATCGGTAAAATTACAGCAAAAAGTATTGCATCAGTAGTGTGTTAATGGTATGAGCGTGCTTGGATGTTTTAGCTAATTCCGGTGGAAAACCTGTGGAGAAAGTTTAGCAATCAGTGAGTGAATGGGTGTGAATGGGTAGATGTGACCTGCGGTGTAAAAGTCCTTTGAGTGGTCAAAAACACTAGAAGAGCACTAAACAAGCTCTAAATCCATTTACCATCTTCCCTGTCTTGCAACTCTAAACTAACTAGAAAACTCTAAGGGCTCTAATTTCCTGGCGCAACTCAGGGTGGCGCAGCCCGGCGCACCTTGCGCAGTGGTAATTTTGTCCGGCGCACTGCCATGCGCAGCCAATTTGGCAATTTGGTAGACCGGCTGCGCCGAGATGGGTGTGATGGCGCACCAGGGGGAGGTGCCGAAAGATTCAGCTTGGCGCAGTGACAATTTCGTGCCAAAAAAACGCGCAGAAGGTGCGCTGAAAGCTTGCCAGCTCCAACCTGGTCTATTCGCGGCGCAGGCGAGGCACACCCAAGGCAGTGGTAATTTGGCTCACAGGCGCAAAGTGCGCACACGTCACCAAAACCTCACAGGCAGGTATCAACAGTGTTAGGCACATTTCAATGCAATAAACAATCACAACAACCACTATTTAATGTAACCGTCTGAACCAGCACATACATTTGTATCTATATTAATTGTCCCATCACATCTGATGTCAGATCAGAGACGTTTGTCATAACTAACGAGTTCACATCTCTCAGCCAACCACAAACAGCCACATCACCCGATACGGATGATGACTCGATCTCTCATCTCATGAAATTCAAAAGAAAAGAAAAAAGAGAGAGACGCTCGCTGAATAAATGTAAGTCACTCGTTGTCTTAAGGATTTACCTGTGATTGCCCATATTTCTCTGTTTTAATCTTTATTCAAAATGTGATCTAAAAAGATGGAGTATATTATTGCAAGGAGGATGAGGAGGAGATATATTTTCACCTAAGGTGCTGCTTTTTGGCGATGACAGACCAGGAATGCATGTGGATCACAAGCATGATGAATGTATTAGCCTGCTGCTGTGTTTAAATGTAATTATCACTTAATTTTGTACTCCTATTCACGACACAGGAACAGATAACATCTGTCCCATGAGGTGGTCCACACGGTGACGCTTATCTTGGCCTATGATGCGTGGCCCGGTGGCCCCTGTGCTCTGCCAGTTGCTGCAAAAGTGACAGCGGCTCCGACCTTCTTCGCCACCGAGGTGAAATTGTCTCTGTGCCTCGCCCGCGGCGCATTTAAAGGCAAGGAGAGGCGTTCATTTGATTGGTGAAGATCACACTCGGCTGTGTTAAACCCACTCACGCCTCCTCACCTCCCCCTCTGCTACTTGTGCTGGTAGGAGGGACGGAGGCGTGGGTGGGCCTCCCTGCGCCAGACTGCGCCGTGCATGAAACTTGCAAAATGCCCTGAACACAGCCCGTTGGCGCGGCGCAGGGCAGGTGCGCCCCGCCTGCGCCTGGTCTACGAAATTAGAACCCTGAGAGAGCAGACCTCCACCAAGCGGATGGTACAGATGATGGTGTTGTGCGCGCCGCGGCATGTCCAGTGGGTGATGTCATCAGCCTATGTGGAATTTGGGGTTAGGTGTTACACACACACACACACACAGACTTCCACAATGACCACTATTGAATCCACTATTTCCATATTGACATTATCAGCAACCTTCTTTCGAGTGATTAAACGGCATGTTTGGAGGGACTTGGAGAGCTGCCGCGTATGTTTCTATAACATTAATGGGCTCACAGTAATCTTACTGGTGGTTGTGAGTTGTGGAGGACTGGGGTGTTTACTACAATTCAGGAGAGTCTGCTGAGAAACCAAGGCTCCAGGAACAGGGCTTTCTCCATTGGCAAAACGTTTCCTCCTCTCCGCTGTGTCTGTGAGCAGAACTCTGCATGCCCCATTTCACTGGTGATTGGCTGATGTGCCGTGCCCCTGCGTGAGACAAAATACGGCCCAGTGTTAAGTAATTGGACTTCATCATAAACTTCAATGTTTTTTTGGTGACGTCAATCTGGATCGGATCAAAACCAAAATGTAATGGCTTCTTCCTTGGACCAAACCACACCTCTGTTAAAATTTTCATGTGAATCCATCCAGTAGTTTTGGCGTAATCTTGCTAACAGACATACAAAAAAACAAACAAACAGACAGACTCTGGCGACAACATAACCTCTCTGGCGGAGGTAAAAATCTTTGTTCTTGCATCAAAATGGACATTTGTGCTAAGTTTAAAGAAAATCCTTGAAAGCATACTTTAGTGTTGGGTTTAAAGGAATAGCCTGCACAGAGTGACAGACAACCATAGAGCACTGTGACATTTATTTATAACTTTATTACAATTCTGAATCAGTTAATCCTTACTCAAGCATTTACACAACCTCTTGTTCACCTTTTTTATTGTCGTGTTAATTCAGTTAAATAAAACTAGACATAACTCTTGGCAGAATCAGTGTCAGTCATAGTGAATGAGGGGAAAGGTGATCATAAATCCTTAAATAATTGTCCATTTTTGTCCCGGTTGTTTTACTCTCTGCTTTAGCTCTCCTCTCTCTGTTTCTAATAGATCCTTCAGCTCCACAGCAGAGTGACACGATGTCAAACTCACGTGTCAACCCCCTACCAGTTTTTTTGTTCAGCCTGGGCAGCAGAAACTCGCCTGATTTGACTGGTTAAAACTATACATGTCAGTAGATGATTTCCTTGCATCTTTTCTTGAAAGGAACTCTATTTCAGGTGTTGAACAGCAGTCAGATTATGAATTAATGAAGTATGACCAAGGAAAGTCTATTATATGCCAGTCTTTTAGAGTGAGCCAACTGTGCGTCGGTGGGCCCAGACCCCTAAGGCCCGCCCATAACGCCACAGCTGTTATATATCTCCTTCCAAAGCCAAACTTTCCTTTTTATCACTTAGGGTTAGTCTGACATTTAAGTATCTCATTGTGCCATTTAAGACTGCAGAAGCTGCAACAGTGTAAGTGTGAGAGATCATTGATTGAGCCTGCTGGTCCAGGGCTTTAATGGCTGCTGCCATTTATTCTCTCCATAACCAGTCTTATTAAAGAGCCAATGGACTCTTCGCTGCTTTTTTATATGTGCAGTTTAAGTTTAATTACACCACTGTGCAAATCTCAAATCTATTTTAAATTAACACATAATTTTGAACAGGTCATATGTCAGTTAAGTGTTATTGAAGTGTTATAGTATACGTTTTATTTATTTATGTTTTCATATTTTTTTTAAGTCACGTTTATAATTATACAACTGTCCTGGAAACCCATTCAGAATAAACACATTGGGTCTCACCACTGAATTAAACAGATCAGGCTTTTACTTTGAAACAAACAGAAGTCTTATCATTTATTGTTAAAGCCCTTGGACGTTGACAGCCAGGAATCATAACTTGAGTGAGTGAGCCTCAGCATGGCCCACAAATCCTTGGTGTCTCTCAAAAGCACACACACTTGTTTTCTGTCTTTACAGTGAACCACGCACACGTCACTTTCATGACTCCAACACTGAACTGTTTAACCCAACGTTCATCAAAAAAATGAATGTGTTTATTCAGCATGCTCAGGCTAAAATGGTACAGCAGCACCGCAGGAGGAGGGAGCAGAGTGCTCTGTCCATACGGCAGAGCGAGCACGGCATGCAGCACTTTGATCGTCTTCTGATGCTTACAATCTTTTGTTATAGTAATTGGAAACTCGATTAATCACCCAGCACTAGAGCTGGAAGCGAAATAAATTATGACTGCATCAAGTAGGAAATAGGAAAGACAACTTGTATGTACGGCAGAATGCTTCCTGCCAGGCATACCATGAGGCCTCATATGTCATACCTGCCAACATTTGAAATTTAGGGCGATTTTGGAAAAATGGGAGGTTTTGGAAAAATTGATTTAACACCAAGAACCAGTTCTCATAAAACCCATATAACCCATGGATAGTGTGAGTAAGACTAAAGGCACTTTCATACCCAACATATTTGGTCTGCACTCAATGAACTCTGGTGCATTTTTTCAATAATTCAATAACAGATTTTGGCTGGTGTGAAAGCAAAGACAAATTCTGATACAGACCAAAGAACCAAACTCTGATACACCTGAAAAGAGGGGCTCTTGGTTTGCATGTAAGTGGTCCAGAACCAAACAAGGACCAAGCAAGGTAAGCAAACCAAAAGTAGTTGATTGTTGCTTGAATTTGGTCATATGTTATATCAGAAAACTAACACAGCATTCACAGTATCGTGCTGAGTGCAGCTATAGGCATTACTAGCGCTGCCGGGCTCTGGTTCTCTTTAAAGGTTAAAATCTAAAAACCTATGTGAAAAATGGTTACAAAAACACTACAGTCAACATGCAAGTGCCACCTGACATGCAGCTTTTTCTTTATTTTATGTGCCATAAAACTTCAGAACTGCTTCACTAAGTTATACTATCGTTCGAAGATAGTTGTGTATTTTCGGGTCTTATTGAAACAACCACAGCCTCAGCTAGTGGTGGGTGGCTTTATTACATCTTATCTGACAGGTTTTGGTCTGACTGACAAAGCGCAAAGTAAAGAAAAGCCAAACCGTCAAACAGTGATGTTACTTCACCCCCAAACCAAACCTTGTTCACAGAACTTCAGGTGTGAAAGCAGCTAAAGTGTCAAAGTGATGGCTGATGCTTGGGTTATTTATTTGTTTTTTTCATTAGCTGAAACAAATTGTTGTTGACTGACCTGCACAGGAGAGCAGCTCTGTCCTTTTATGAAGTTCTGGTACATGGAAACCGAGTAGACATTAATCCCAAAAGTTACCTTGTTGAGACATGAAATGCAAGGAGACTCTTTAAAAAGATGCAGAGTTTCTCTTCACTCTCTTGGTGACACATCAACCAGTGTTTGTAGACATCAAAACTTTGTACCGGCAAAACTCTGAAGGAGAAACTGATAGAGTTGGAGAAAGAAAGTGAACATCAGAGAAGGTGTTGCAACGAGATGAGACGAGCGATGAAGCGCCTGAAAAAGAAATCTGCAGGGGTTTGAAGACACGAGGAGAAAGTTGACAGAGCAAGAAGGAGAAAGAGGAGGATGAGGAGCGGCAGAGGGGACGAATCAGAGAGGAACACAAAATGACCAAAGGGACGGTGAGAAAACAAAACCCAGAGGGGCATCCAGAGGACAGCCAGCGCAGGTCGAACGCTCTCACTCCTGCTTCCTGTTTTCATTTCCTCGCCTCCTGTTCACCTCCTCAACTCCCTCCATCATCTCTGGAAACAAGTCCTCCTTTCTTGCATGAGAGAAACTCCCCGCGCACATACACAAAGTGGGGCCGCTGTCCCGTCAGAAGCAATGGCAATAGCACAAGCTGCCGTCCTGATGTTTAATTCATTGTTGGGGAGTCAGAGAGGACAACAGGAAATAAAGAAAAGGCGGAGGAGGTGGAGGGAAGATTACCATTTCTTTCTGTGGCAGCTTTGTTTCCAGCCATGATAGTGAAAGTGAGATGAAATACGTGAGTGGGAGGGAGAGACTGAGCGAGAGACAAAGAGAAACAGATACACAAAGAAAAGACACAAAGAAACCAGAGAGAGGAGTGTTTGGTGATTATGGAGGTTGTCTGTTGTTTGGCCGTCTGTGGAGACATTCTGACAGAAGAGCTGTGAGTGTGTGTGTGTGTGTGTGTGTATACACAGCAGCCCTGACACTGTTCTGTCATCCTGACGTTAATCAGAGCTTGTTTAAATATCCTTTCAGAGGAGCAGGATTAGGGGGAGTCCCATTAGACCTGCCTCTGCAGCAGTGTGTGTGTGTTTGGTGTCACTCAGAAGTTATCTGCTGTTTGTTTCTTGCTCCTCAGACAGGACACAGGTGTGAGGAGGAAGGCCAGAGATAAACTTGCTGTTTAACTTTGCACTTGCATGCATGTCTGACTCTGCCATGAGCAGAATCGTAAATATGCACCCACCAGCCACTTTATGAGGTACACCCTGCTAGTGCAGAGATGTTCCCTCTTTTGCCCTCAGGGATGGTTTAAAGGTGCAGTGTGTAGAAATTGGCATTTTAGCAACATCTAAGGTTCAGATTTTGGAATGAGCCTTTCCGTTACTAAAACATCACTAAGCAACGAGAGCCGGTGATGACCAAAAAGGATCGTGAACAGGGCATCATTTACAACAGTTGCGAGGTGAGGGTTTTTTCATTCATATTTGTAACTATTATTTTTATAGATTATAGGTCAGTTAAGATGATGATTATAGGTTTTGTAAAATTTTAGTAACACAAGCAAACATTAGAGATACTTGTATTCAATAATTGCGCTTCGCTCTTTTTGTCCCCAAAACCCATCAGCAGACAACATGGCTGATCGTTATGTCAGCCTCAACAAAGGGGAGACCGGCAGTATATAAATATAAAAAGCTTTTTCTAACTTGCTGCCAACTTCTACATACACCTTTAATAGACTATTTTTGAAGTTTGTGAGTATAAACTCTCTAGTAATGAAGTTCAATCTACATCATATGCCCTTTTAATACATGCAACCCTGAAATTATCAGGATAATGTCCGGGCAGTCTGTCCAGGTAATTCACTGACATGGTCATTCACACTTGCTCCTCTCAGCAGGGAGCACTGCTGCGTTCCAGTTGTACTGGGAAGTCAAGATTTCCAACTTCTGAGTGGCAAATTTCGACTGGAACACCCCCTGTGTCAGAATTTCCAACTGGGAAGTCAGTGGATCGTCACCGACCCTGAGTTGACAATCGAAGATGGCTAAACAGTTATTAGACTCCTGTAATATTCTGTTAATCAACACTTCTGACTAGTGTTGCACTAAATCAGCTGTATACATAGCATTGTTTGATGGGCATGCTACCAATGGCTAACAATAGCCTGGTAAATCGGCAAGTTTTTGTCTGACTTTGTAACTGGAACGCAGATAATGCAGATATGACATCATTCCCACTCCCCTCTTCCCAGTTCCAACGTAAATTGAACGCAGCAAAGTCCCTGCTGGATGGGGAGAAGAGGTGGAGGGGGAAGGGGGAAGGGGGAAGGGTCACCAATAGGCAACAAACAATGTCAAACATACAAGGTGGAAGTCAGTGTTCGTAATATAAGAGGGGACGAACAATTTATGTCCTAACTTCAATGTTAGGTGTTAAAAAAGTGCATCAACAGCATCGATTAAAGAGTCAGAGGAAAACTGAAGCTCACAGAAGTGAAGAATATGAAGCAGCATCACTACGTGCACGACAATTACACCTGAGAAAGAAGCTGCAGAGTTTTATCTCCATATTCAAAAGCAGCTAAAGAGGGCTCTTTGGATATGTAATGGACCCAGTGGCAGATGTTTGATGATGTGCAGTGAAAACAAATCTTCCAACGTCCAAAGGCAAAATTGAGTTTGTGTAACTCCCTTTAAAATCAGATAAACTTCTCCCACTCCAGCGGTTGTTTTTATCCATCCTGTCAAGTCTCTATTTTCCTGGTTCACGCCAGTCGCCCAGGATGATGTCTTCAGCCCCTTGTGGATGGGCCCTATGTGTTATCCTTTCATGGGGCCCAAAGCTCCTTGTGGGGCCCCTGCTTTTCATATGTCTGCCTGTAAAATATCCAACTGCATACAAATAGTAATCATGTTTACATTCAAAGTTTTCCAAAGCTTTATGCAAACTTGATCCATTTTGTTTCAGATGTAAAAAAATAAACTGTTTCTAAATATATTTCATGCCAAAGAACAGACTTATGTGTCAAAAGACAGTTGCAGCCTCAGTAAAGAGGCACCTCCCTGCCTTTGGCCTCTGGATTCAGGTGGTTTTTCCTGGGTCAGGTCAGAGTGTCCCTGAAAGCAGGAATTAGTGTCATTAAGTGGCAAGCCTCAGATTAAGACAGCATTAAATCTAATTAACACAGAGCCGATGTGATGGACTAGATGAGCCCAGGATGTGTCAGGCTAATTGTTAGTGGCACTGTTTGTCTGTGTCTCCTCTGCTCAGCTAATGAAAAGGAAGCACCAACTTGTTTTGGGCTCAAATGTAGCCGCGGGCGCCAAGCCTCCCCAGACGCAAAGCGAGACCACAGAAGACTTTGTTAATGATCCAGAAAAACACATGGCTGCCGCTCCGACTGCCATGAATAAGCTGAAAAATAAATGCTGCAGCTCGGCCTGTGACGGATGGACTGAAAGATGCTGGAAGTAATCAGATTGGATTTGTTGTTTGAGGAGATTCTTTGAGCTTCTATTCAGGCTCGAAACCCTCACTGTGACGCTGAGACACTACCTTGTTTTATCATTCTGCTTGAATGACACTGCTGCCTCACATTGCAGATGCTGCCGTCCCGATAGACATTTTGAGCAAAGGCTCTTCGTCTCCTTCCTCTGTGTTCATGTGGCATGCTAGATGTATAATTGATAAAGCCACAAACCAATGTGTGCATAAACTGCGCTCGCTGCTGTGTTTGCTGGCAGTTTTGTCTTAATTATTTACAAGCATATTATCACAGAAAAGGCGACACATTCTGCTCTGACAGGGGGTTTGAACTGGGCCGTTGCTCCAAAGCTGCTCCAGATTTGTCGAGATGGAAAGGCCCTCCAAGGGTTTTTCAGCAGCAGACACGCAGACAGTTTGCGTCCTTAAATTCTTCCCTGCTCCAGAAAAGAAATTTATCTAATTAATCTCTTTACTACTACAACAAAAACAAAGAAAGCCTCCTCAGTCTGAGCCAAAATTAAATTTGAAATACAAGAATACGGATTACTTTGTAAATTAGCTGAATGCTTTTCATTGTTTCCTGTTTCACTCTTTAAGTATTCAATAAAGCACAACCAGAATGTGCTTTTGTAGCCAGAAATTGACTTACAGGTTTACAACTTTGCTGACAAAATTAAGTGTTGCTGTTGGTTGATGTTAGGAGGCTAATTATGTTTGACCAATCATAGACACTGTTGTGACAATCGAGGACTCTGATGTAATGACATGAAGCACATTATCTAGAAGTTCGTGGCGCACAGCAGTTTATACTATACAACACTGACAATGTCAATCTCAATCAATGCAAAGAGGATGGATTATGTGCTTTAATTATACATTGGTGTGTTTAGGGCATGTCAGGTCATCTCAGGTACCTCTCCTAACTCCACCACAGTAGCTATATCCTAACCTGCTACAGTTCAGGTTGGATGTTATTTTATGCGCTGTATAGATTTGTTGTGCACGGAGAACGTGGGAGCAGTGCAGAGTGCACAGCTTAGAGGGCAAAGCCAACTGCTTTCATTAGCATTACCAACTGCAGTGACCAGCAGCAGTACCCCAGGAAGTCAGCTTGCATCTCCCCAGCAACCAAACCAACTTAGGCCCTGTTTACACGGAGACTCTGTGACCTAAAACGCATAAGTTTTTCCTTTGCATCCTCAAAAACGATCCACGTTCACATGGAGACGGAAGAAGGCTTAAAACGATGTAGCCTGCATGCCAGTACAGTAGATGGCGATGTAGGTTTGCAGAGAAACAGCGGTGTTAAGCACACATACGAAGAAGAAAAACTTTTCACAAACAACAATGGCGAGTGGACACATGAAGACGCAGGAGTTTCTTGTCTAGACAACAAATCTGTCTGTATAGTTTTGTCTAGATAACAAACCGAGCACGGTAAGCAGCACACATGTTACTCGGTAGACGGCCGAAGCTGTTGTTGTTCCTGGTATGCGTGCGC
This sequence comes from Cetoscarus ocellatus, assembly GCA_037902135.1. Taxonomy (NCBI): domain Eukaryota; kingdom Metazoa; phylum Chordata; class Actinopteri; order Labriformes; family Labridae; genus Cetoscarus; species Cetoscarus ocellatus. Next base: position 237,966 of record JBAMNC010000895.1, on the reverse strand, counting down.
AGCCTTCATGTGAAAGAGTACTGCGCATGCGTAGACTTCAGCGTTTCCCTCGGAAACAATGGATCCTGTTTATATGAAGCCGGTTGGCGATGCATTTTGAAAACTCTCCGCTGTGGACCCTGGTTTCAAAAGTTTGTGGATTCAGGCACTCCGGGCACTGGTCTCATATAAACAGGAGGCTAAAACGCAATGAAAAAGCCTTCCGTTTCAGGCAGAAAACAGAGTCGTGTAAACAGAGCCTCCAAAGTATGTTCCAATTAAGACTTGAACCTGTCACCCTCTGGCCTCCAGACCATGCCCTTTTGGACTGAACTACAAAGCCACATGTTGGGCATCTGGATCACTTTAGAATCATTACTGTGCCTCTGCTGTCACAGTAAACCCTCCACTAGCTGCACTGTGTGGACAATGGCCACCACATGATGACACATGAGGCCGTGTGCTGGGTAAAATATGAAGAATCTCTGAATTGCTTAGCCTTTGTTGTTAGCTTCCTCTGAGGACAGTGGTAGTACATGCATATTCTTGTCATAAACAGAGAACAGCAAAGAAACTGAGCTTTGCAGATCCCCCCAATGAAGTAACTCTATAAATCACAGAGCTTTAGGGCCCAAGTCTACAGATAACAACTTTTAAGCTTACAGTGCATGGTTTCAATTTGAACAAACGTTGGCTTGCATTTTCACTGTTCAGGACCTGATGCAGAAACATGCTCTCAGGCTAAGCTGATTTTTGTCTCTAGTGCTCTCAGTTGAAAATGGTTAAACTTCGGAGGAAGTGCTGCCTTTGTGAGAGCTCCTTCCCTCCTGCAAACCAATCAAAATTCCCTTGGCAAACAACAATGGCTGAAGTGTAAATGAGCTGCCTCAAATTTACAGAGTAGCTGTTTCAGGGTCTCCAGCTTCTATTATTGTTAAATGGTACATGGACTTGAGTTTATCAGGCACTTTCTAGTCTTTTACACCCATGTGCTCTCACATTCACTCACTGATGGTTCTGAGCTTCTATACGAGCTGTCCATCAGTGGCAGCTAACACATCCCATCCCTTTCTTATCCATTTACACATCACTTTTGCAGCAGTGGGAGCAACGTGGGGTTTAGTGTCTTGCCCAAGGACACAACCTTTTTTCCCCTGATGAAAACGAGACTGTAACTAATAAAAACAAGTGCACATTAACAGAAACTAAATTTTGATGAAAAATAAAAACAAGACAAAAATGTTTGACAGAGACTTAATCCGATCAGACATAATTTGGTCACGTAGAAAGTAGTGACAAGTTAGGAATATATCCAATCACAGCTACTTTGGTTGTGTGGAAAGGTTGGATGAGTTAAGAGGGACATCCAATCACAACTGCCTTAAATTCATGGTGGTGGGAGAGATCCAATCAGAGCTACTCTCTTTAAGAGGAAGGGCGGTTGGATTTTTCCTTGCAAAGATGGCAGTATCAGTACTATGCAAACATCTCACGTTCTGCTGCAAGAACCATGCCGACGCCTGTGAGAAAAAGGAGAGCAGACAGAGGCGCATTTCACGTTTGACGCTGTGGAGAATAAGTAACTGTGTAAACTGTGTGGTGTGATTATGACCGGTAAAAACACGACAAACTTGAAGCATCATCTCCAAGCGAGTCATCCTGACATCTATGCATCAGTAAGTAGACTGCAGCTAATGTTACTGTATGGCCTATTGGTGTGTTTTTACTTGACTTCGACACTGTGGCAGTACTAATGAGGTGTCAAAATGAGCACTGCCCTATGGACACAGCTATTGTAGGTAGGGCAGCCATCTTAATCAACCAGCACTGCCAAGACAAACCAACAATCAAACAAAAAAACCCTTTACTGTAGTTTGTCTGAATGACAAACAAACAAATAAACACCTTAATAGAGCCACGAGAGGCAGCCCTGCTTTGTAACCAAACACAGACGTAATAATCATGCCTCCAGCTGACTTATGATAAGAACATTTGACACTTTTCTTCCTAGCGTGATGTAAAATATCTGCAGAAAAACATGCCATTTTGAAGAAGAGCTGACTTCGACTGGGGCCAACAGAGCATGACCCCCTCTGTCTGCACTTGTAGTCGAGTTTTGGTGTTGTGTGCAGGAAGTAACAAGTTTTGGACAAGGTTTACTCTTATGTTCTTTTAAGTGACAGAACATTTCTTCAGCTGTGGCCACTGAAAACTTTTAAACCTGTTTTTAATGGAGAGATGCTCGCATGCAACAGTGAAACAAACATCTGAGTTTGTGTGAACTGAATACAGAGTGAACAAAGTGACAGAGTGGATCTATATGTATGGGCATGGAAGAATTAATGTATGCATGTGTGAGGGGAATTACACATCTCTACTTCAATGCTTTATGTGTGTGTGTGTGTGTGTGTGTGTTTGTGTGAAAGCCCATGTGTGTAGAAGATAGCCGTGGTGTTGTTGAGTGTGTGACTGTGACATTGCTCCTGGGTTCTTTTCATGCCTTGTTACTTCTGTAAACTCTTTCATTTATACTGTTTACTCACACGGACACACAAACACACCAGCCCAGGCTGTAGCTGCACACTCTTTCAGGAATTTTTATTTCTCAACCTCTGCCTCACCTTTTCTGCCCCTCTTTGATATAACATAATAAGACCACAAGATTTTTTTTCTCTTTTGTACTCTCACATCATTGCCTCTAAATGATCTAGTAGTATTTTGAAACATGTTTTTACATGTTTGTGCTGGATTACACATTATGAGAGCTGTGATGATGTTGGGAGCAAGAGTGGAAACTCTGAAGACACCAAAAAAAAAAAAACATACCCCTTTTACGATACTGTTGTTGCTTTTGCTTTGTCTAAATGCACTGATGATTGGGTATGGTGACCATCCCACAGACTTCTCTCATTGTTTAATGTCTCTGAGGTGTGTGGACTAACTGACTCTTTGCACAAGCTTGAGGATGTATTTCCAGTAGTGGAAATATGCACCCCAAGTCTCCTGTTTATGCCATCTCTATTTACATTCACTTTAAAATACCAAGTTTTTCAGGCTACCTGCAAAATTTACCGAAACTAAACCTCAGCGATCTACACCACCACATTGATGCCTGTTCCCTACTCTGAGGAGCAAAATAAAGAGGGGATTAACTCCTACATTTTAAGATATCTCAAGGATAAGTACCACAAAGTTAGCTAGCAGTTGTTAGCAACATGCGCACAACAGCCTGTGTTTGTGTACATTGTTTTCTTTCATCATATGAAGCACAGATGTTCCTTTAACGCCTTAACAAAGATCAGGATTCAGGGAAAGTGACTGGGCATTACGATGTCGGCATCAATATGGTGATGTAGTATGAATAGGAAACCCAGCGCACAGATTTGCTGCAACCAGAATTGTGTCCTCAAGCTAGAATCTATTAAATGTGAGGCAAAAATTAAACATGCTTGACTTTCATACATGAAGTTACGAGGCGTCCCATTCGAGCTTACGTTTTGGCAACATTGTCACATTAGACCCAAATACACCAGTGTTAATTTTAATAAATGGTTAAAGCACCAATGTAGAACCCTCTGACACTTTATCAGGTATACCTGTTAAACTGCTCATAAAGGCTTGTAGCTAATCAGCCAATCTTGTGGTAGCAACTCAATCCATTTAGGCCTGTAGACATGGTCAAAAAGACCAGATGAAGTTCAAACCAAGCATAAGAATAGGGAAGAAAGGTGATTAAAATGACTTTGAATGTAGTTGATGGTGCCAGACCAGCTGGTCTGAGAATTTCAGAAAGTGATCTACTGGGTGTTTCATGCACGACCCTCTCAAGGGCTTTCAGAGAATGATCCAACAATGACAACATATGTAGGTGGAGGCAGTTCTTTGGGTAAAAAAAGCCTTGTTGATGCCAGAGGTTAGAGGAGAATGGCCAGAGTCTTTGAGATGATAGAGAGGCAGCAGCAATTGCCATTAAGCCATTAAGAAGACTGATAATATCAATTATTTGAGGTCTTGTATTGGTTTTTGTTCCCCATCCTTAATTCTTATACCTGAGAGCACAAAATTTACTCTGTTGACTTATTGTACCTTAACTCTGCATTTTAAGAAATTATGTTTTGTGTAGTTTTTATCTGTATATGCACTTCTAGCGTTCATAACAGATTGCCCAGTTTTTTCTGGTCTGATGAGTCTCGTTTTCTGCTGCATCTTTCAGATGGTAGGGTCAGAATTTGGCAAAAACTTGAAAGCATGGATCTATCCTGCCTTGTATCAACAGTTCAGACTTGTCATGAACTCTGAACCAGGCAAAATGTTGGACACAAATGCACGACTCAAGAGACCAGTGATTCTCAGGCAAAAGACAGGTTTAATGACAGTCCAAAAGTCAGTACACAAAAAGGCAAAAGTAAGGCTTCTAGTCCGAGATCTGAAGAGGCAAAGAGATGGGTCAAAAAACGGGCTATGGTCAAGGAAGTTGGTGATAGAACTAGAGATCGGCTAGTACGTGATCATGTGGCAATCAACGAACTAACACTGAGGTGAGGGTGAGCGTGAGACTAAATACTGAGACTAATGAGTGATAAGGAACACGTGTGAGGAAGAGAGCCGCGTGAGAGTGAGCAGGTGAGTGGAGGCAGGTGAGGGAAACAGAAGGGAGGTGCGCAGAGGGAGACAGGAGAGGGGCGGGACGGGAGGTAAACCAAAACAGAGAAACGGAGATTAATGCATGCAACAAGAACACAGGACAAGAAATGTGCAAAGAAATAAAAAACAACAGACCATCAGACGCAGACTGTGACAAGACTGGTGATGGTGTAATAGTGCAAGGATAATTTCTGGGCACACTTTGGGGCCCATTGGTGCCAACTTAGCATGATCTCAGCCTACCTGAGTAATGTTGCTGACTATCTCCACCTTTTTATGGCACCTATCTTTTGATGGCTACTTCTGGCAGGGTAATGCACCATGGCACAAAGCTCAAACTATCGCAAACTGGTTTCGTGAACATTACAGTGGGTTCATGGTAATCCAGTGGCCTCCACAGTCACCAGATGTCAATCCTATAGAGCACCTTTGGGATGTGATGAAACATGAGATTCACATAATGGATTTGCAGCCAATTAATTTTCAGTGACTGTGTGATGCTATCATAAAAATATGGACAAAACTTTCTGAGGAAGGTCTCAAGCAACTTGTTGAATTTATGCCACAAATAATTAAGGCAGCTCTGAATGAAAGAGGGGGACCAACCTGGTGCAACTAAGGTGTACCTAAAAAAGTGGCTGGAGAGCTATAATGCTCAACCTTATGTGGTCCATTATATCTATAATTAAAGGTGTTTTGTTTGATTTGCTTGTGGCTCTAACTAAGTTTTAGTACGTTAATGCCTGAAGAAAAATCCCTAAAGGTGCAAAGTGCATCAAAGTGGCCCAATCATGCTTGTAGTTTTCTGTATGTGGCACTCAATTAAATGAGTTTGAACAAGCCTGTTTAAGGGGTTTTGATAAATAATTAATCAAATAAAACCATTCAATTGCATATTTGGAAAGCTGTTCAGCCACAAATCAGCAAAAATGTAAAAATATGATTCTGAGCTTTTAACAGTCGTATCGGTCAGAGCCTGTCTCGTTCTGTGCCGGGTCATGTGCGGGCGTCACTGCTGTCAAACCCCCGGGAGCCTCCAGTCTACTACCAACACACACACTCACAAATACATATACATAGAGCTGCTGAATAGGCAGGGGTCTTGTGGTGGGTGATGCAGGTGTGTGTGTAAGTGAGTGTGTGAAGGTGACAGAAGAGTGTGAATGAGCCCAGAGGCGGTGCTGAGTCTGCAGGGTTGTCATGGAGACCTGTATTGAACCCTCTTCTGAGACCAGGTCCTCAGAGTGTATTTGCATATACACTGAATGTGTGTGTGTTTGTATTTGTTGTTTCTACTGAAATGTGTGTACTTTTATTTGGTTGTTTGGCTGGTGTGTGTGTGTGTGTGTGTGTGTGTGTGTGTGTGTGTGTGTGTCTGTTTAAGGTCTGGTACACACATCAAGATTTCTAGAATCTTACCCGATACTGAAAGCCCACATGTTAATTTAAATAATGTTAGACTTATCAGTTTTGTTCTTGTTGTGTACCACAAAGACAGAGACATAGCACATCACACACCAACTAACTAACACACTTACTAATGGTCAGGGCCTCTACTCTTGCTGCTTGTTATCTCGTAAGATCAAATGTGACTTTAGTGTAAGCAAACAATGAGGAGGAATTGAAGCTAAATATGGCTAACATTTAGCTTCTTATGACATCCTTTGGTGGTTGTGATTTCTGTCCAGCTCGTCTTCTTATCAGTTCGTCATATACAGTTTAATTTACAGGTGAATAGATGCTTGTGTTTTTCCAAATCAAAAGTAATTCTCCATTTCTGGGATTCGTCAAACTTTATGTTTCGCCTTTACTCTCATTCCCATGGCTTGGTCTGTTCCCTGCGTCAGCCAGCTTGTTACCTAATGGGCTTTGTTCCAATTCATGTAGAGAAACAAATTTGACTTGGCTGTCCGAGGTGTACTCCACTAGGGATGAGAATCGAAAACCAATACTAGTTGAGAATCGATGACGACCCCTTGAAGGGATCAAGACCATTAGTCTTTTTTTAACAATTCCCTTATCAATTCCTTCCACTTCATTCTGTGTACCTTGCAAATCAAATATGTCATGCTTTCATTAGAGCCAATCAGCAGAAATTATAATAACAAGGTCATTTATGTCATTGACATAAATACATGTACCTCAGGAACTTGCAGAAGCATTTATCTTCGTATTATGGCACCGAATGTCAGGGGTGCTATGTCTTTGATAAGGTTGCCACTAAAAAACACACACAGGCTAACTTTTGCCCACAAAAAATGAACCAGAATCGATAAGGGAATCATTTAAGAATTGGATTGATAAGAAGAATCATTAATTGGAATTGGTATCAATAAAATCTTATCACTGCCCCTGTGTACACTCCACATTCTGATCTTAAATACTGAACACATTCAATCTTTACAATTTCAAGTCGAGGCATTCCTGATCCCTTCCTGAGGGCACAAAATGACTCTTAACACACCTCCCACCACAGGATAATCAGGTAAGATAATCTTGAGGACCACAAGATAATAGGGCCTTTGCTGACTTTGGTCAGAGGGGGATCCAAGCCAAGACTCAGGGCGATTATCTTGTAGTGTGCACCATCTTAAGGCTGATGTGTCTTTAAGGGATTAACGTATCCATGTCTTACATATGTGTCAGGTTCACCTTTGGGCTTGTAGCCCACAAACTAACTACCCTAAACTATCTCTAAATCCTGTGTAGATCCTACTTTAGCATAACAAGTTTGTTAAAAAAAAAAAAAAACAAAGAAAGAAAAAACATGATGGAGCTCTATGAGAGGCATTACTGGTGTTAGGTTAATCAAAATTCTGGAAGGATTAGGCCCCTGTCCAGACAAGCCATGTCCCCCTTTGCATGTGACCATGCTGATTTTGCCCCCTTTAGGTTGGGCCCCACTATTTAAGAAACACAGCCTGAAATGACCAAAACCACTCACTACAACTGTATCTTTACACTGCAGAACATAGAAACTGCTTGTCCAACATGGCCTTAACAATTTAGTGTAGAGCACTGGTCACCAACTTTTTTTGACTTAAGATCACCCATGATGCAGCAAGAGAAGCTAGATCTACCATCCTTAGGTCACTAAAATCTACTGTGCTGTATATGGCCACTTCCACTGAATACCATTTAATTTTGTTTGAGCTGGTAGGTGCAATTATCAAATTCTTAAAAAGCAAACAAACAATTGTATTTATTAACTTGTTCAGTCTGTCACTGTACAAAACTCAACAGACTATAAGACTGTAATGGTGCAAGAAGGCCTGCATAACACATTTTAACAGTCTAACCATCTTCATTTTATACTAAAAGAGTAAATGATTAGACCTAATTTATCTTGCAAAAAAACTGACTTCACCAAATCCATCCATGCCGTGGATATGTGGACCTCTCCATCAAGAAAATCAGATTAAGACCCTTCACACACTTTGCAATAAAGATCTACCAGTAGACCAAGACCTACAGGTTGGTGACCCCTGGTTTAGATGCTGCAGATATTGCATATTTTCCAAAGTATATATAGAGATTTGTGGATGTCCAGAAGTTAACAAAGTTTGGTGAAGGTGCTCTGATGTCAGGAAGACATGAAACCTGAAAGAGAGACGGGAAAAAAACAAGCTTGGTTTGAAATAAAGTACAACAAAGTCTCTGCAAGGTAAAGAAAGCTGTTTTTGGAGCTACATGTTTGTTACCGTACTCTTTTTTTTAACATGAACTGTCCTTGATTTTAGTGATTCACCATGAATACCTTCACAGAATAGAGACTGTTTTTACTTTTACTAGACAACTGCCTCGGCTTTCCTCCTCTATGAATCGTGTGTTTGTTTTTGCTAACTTCACTGTGCAGCCCTGCTCAAAGGGAGCTGATGCTGGAGTGTCGGGCCTTTGACAGAGCTGCTGTGTTTGACTAGTTGGGATTGAGAGCATGTTGTCCCATCAAAGGATTGAGAGGAAGGAGAAGGAAGGCATTTTAAATGGATGTGAGTCCTTGAAGGCAGAGCTTCAGTCAATATGAGGCCGTGCTGCTGCTCTGCATGAGAGCCTCCGGGGAAGGTCGGCAGTCCAACAGGTTTCTTCAGGAACACTGAAGGACACGCTGCGACTTCCGACGTTCACACCGCAACCTTGACTCACCCTTCACAGGAGAGAAGAGGGAGAGTGAGCGGGGGGTAAACAGATAGGAAGTGTGCATGATAAGTTTGTGTGTCTTTCAGTGTGCCTGCAAACATTGTTATTACACAAGCAAACTCAGCGCCCGGTCAGAAATCAAACCAATCATGTAGCAAATGAGAAAAAAGACACAAGAAACGCGCGCAGATATTTGCATAAGTAGATAGTCGAAAAAGTTCAGCTCTTTTATTTTATGCGTGCTTTCTTATCTTTGTCTCATGATAGTTTACAGAGGGGGGCATTTCACAAACTGTTTGCCAAAAGCCGTGTATTGTATAAGACTTAATGTACTGTGAAATTAAAACTCCCTTAAAAAGCATCCTCGACACCGTTGAAACAGCATGGTAGCCACTTGTGATATTCATGCTTGGCCACCAAAAAATGAAGCCTATCCATTCTGGAGAGGGGCTGTTGCTGACAGGACTGGAGGGAGGAGGCGTGGGGGGAGGCAGTGGGTGGGGGGATAGATTTGCATTTTAAAAAGCAGCGGCTCAGCCTGAAGTTTTCATTGTTTTGTTTGTGTTTTCTGAGCGGTATTTAATTTAATTGTGCTAATGAAGAAAATGGAGACCGTATTTAATTTGTACACATGAACGGAGATCTCTTAACAACAACAGGAACTTATTTAGGAGAAGGAAGGTTATTGTTAAGTGTGCTGTTATGATGTCTCTCTCACTATCAAGGTATTGAAGAGTCAATTTTTTGGAGTTTTATTTGACCTGTAAAGTGTAAGCATGTTCCTCATGTGTTTAGCCACTTCTGTGCACAAGACAAAAAGTCTGCAGCATCTAGATTTCTCCCTTTCTCCCACTTTACAGCACCAGTAGCTGCTTAAACAGCCTCTCTTCCCAGCTTACCGATAGACCTACCAGGGTGACACACCACCATTGGCAGTGGTTTAATCTCATTAGCTTGGGGTGGCAGGCCCAGTGTAGAGCATGGACTTTAAAAGAAGCTGCTGAAAACATGGCACTGAACCCTGCTGCAGAAGAAGCAGAGCTTTACACTAGCATTGCTATTTATATACTCACTTTATTGATTCATGTTAAAAAATGTCTCAACAGTAAGAACAAAAGAGTTGAGAGGATGAATTACGGCATGAAGAAATGAATATCAGGCAGATCCACCGCTTCAATTTTCCCTTCCAACCGAATGACCACTGAGTTCCAGCCAATCACCACCTCTATGTGATGTGCCTAAATTCCACCATAAACATGTCCATTCATACAATTGCAGAGTGTTCTCATGAGATGGTTCCTCCCCCCACACGAACACATCCAGTGGGTTTTAACCTCTGCCCTTGAGGTGCGTTCCATGTTATCTTAAAGGTCAGAACTTCCAAGTTGCAAATGAAATATGCCAATGAGGATGCCCCATTTTGGTCTGAATTTGATGAGATTTGGGTACCCTAACTTTATTAGCGTGCAACTGGACCACGTTTGTCTGGGACGTGACATAATTCCCAGTTTCTACATCCTGAGGCAAATGGAATAAACCATTTCTAGAGTAGCTTTAACCAGCCACTGAGTGTTTGTCATGTCATCGCGGGGGAGCTCATTACAGTCACATCAAAAGCAAAAGTACTTTCAGTGTTGTTATTCTGTCCAGATCTAATAAAACTGCTCCTCAGGCTGTTAGCATTCTGTCTCAGGTGGGACGGTGAGTTTTTGTAGGCGGTAAAGAAGTTTGTGTGCTGCAAACAGAGCAAACGTTTAAAGCGATATGAATCGTTCTTCATTTCGACAATCTCAAACATGGACTTCAGACATGGCCATGGGTGCTCTGGTGTGGAATAGTTGTCTGTATCTGCCGTAGCCATCATTACTGCCAAGACCAACCGTTATCTGAGCAACGTTAGCTCAGCGTTTACCTGCTCGATCAGAGTAGAGCATGTGTGAGGTACAGGTACGGCATCTACACTTAATAAATCACACGCAAATTGCATTTTAGAAGAGAAAAGAAATTTCATCTGCTGACTTTAGAGCAATGAGACTCTTCACAGAAATGTAGTGGAGTTAAAAGATCAATATTTGTCTTTCAAATGTAGTGGAGTAAAAGTCATAAGTTTCAAAACAAAAAAATACTCAGTACAGATACTCAAAAAACTACTTAAGTATAAATCTACTTTGTTACTGTCCACACTTGCTGATTACAGACATTGAATCAGGCAGATCCATCTGCACTATGGCTTTTTGTGCCAAATTAAATCTTTGTTGGGCTTGATCCAGTCCGTGGTTGATTTTTTCTTGGATCTGATGTAAACAAAACTCTACTACACATGATTAATTTCAACTGTATGGACGTTTCTTTGAATGCTTATCATCCATTAGTCACCGCCTGCTTAAAAGACAATTTAAACTCATATTAGATAATTGTTTCTGAATCTTCAGAAGTATTGTGTATTTGTTTCAGCGTTCACATATTGAGGGAGTGTGCGTGTGGATGTAGCCTTCGGCTGCTTTGATGTGCACTGTGTGTGTGTGTATAATCAGTATTATGGTTACAGGCACACAGTGAAGTATGCTTTTTGTTGTTGTTGTTGTTGTTGACGTTTTCATCTCGGGGAGGACTTCAGGCTTACCACCAATTAGAGTTAGTGATCAAACGTTTTTCCCTGACAGGTAAACGCTCCCCTGCTCGGCTCCTTCTTTTACCCAGCTAACAGATCCAGCACGAGGGGGGAGAGGCAGAGTGAGAACTTAATATGCTGTTTTTATGTGTGATAAAGCAGTTTCCTCACACTGAGAGGACTCCACTCGATGGGCAGGGAGAGATAATGTTGACGCTGTGAATGGATATGAAGAGGGACTGGAGAGTGTGATTAGTAAGGTGGAGGTATTGACGGTGGAGGAGTGGAGTGGAGATGGCTGACAGATAAGTGGAGGCCTTCGAATTAAAAGCCGGGCCTGATGTGTGAATGTGACTGCGGAGAGTTGGGGAGCTCAGGAGGAAGCTGTCACTGAATTTAACTCACAGAGTGTTTGAAGCATAGCTGTGAGCGGAGAGGTCGATGGGTCAGTGTGATCGGATCACAGGATGGGTCAGACTCCACCTCCACCATCATGGAAACTGTTTTAAGTTTATTTAGTTCAACATGTGAATCATGGACTTTGCCTGGAGAACTGTGGGAAGAATGCAAGAATATGGTGATACAGTACATACCAGTCTGCAGTGGTGATGATAAGAATGCAGTGTACACTCACCAGCTATTTTGTCACCATGAAAAACTGATCAGCTAATCACATAGCAGAAACTTAATGCATTTACGCATGAAGACATGGTCAAGGTGACCAGCTGAAGTTCAAACTGAGCATCAGAATGGTGAAGAAAGCCAGTTTAGATGACTTTGAACTTAGCTGATCTGCTTGGAACTTCTTGCACAACCATCTCTTGGGTTTACAGAGAATGTTCCGAAAAGAGAAAATATCCAGTGGGCTGCAGGGCTGTGGGTGACAATGCCTTGTATATGCAAGAGGTCAAGGGAGAAGTAGTTAGAGATGATAAGGCAACAATAACTGAAATAACAAAGCAATTGGTGCAACAAAGGTATGCAGAAGACCATTTCTGCAGCAGATAGGCCTCAGCAGAGGTACCAACAAGTTGTCTGCGAGTACCTGGTAGCCTGAGAGGTTCCCTCAGGGTTTTTTTCTAAAAAGTAACACAAGCTATTATCACAGAACTTGAAATAAAGACATATTTAAGTTTCAACTGTATGTTTTGCTAATAGATGGCATTTAAATAATAAAGAAATAATAAATGTAACATGTACATCACATTTTAAAACCGCCTAATTTTTTCCTAAACTTTGACCTGCATGGGGTCAAAGTTTACACTGATGCTGACACAAAAATAAGTATATTGTTCTCAGATGTGTTATAATCTGTGTCCAAGTATTTATTATTTCTTGTTAAATGATAAGCATTTTAATTATGTGAGAACATTAAATCAAGCAAGAAGCCCTCCATAATACTCCTCAGGCTTAAACAGGTTTGGTGACCCTTGGGCTACAGTCTGCAGTCTCCTGGCATCCTCACTGGGGCACTGAAGATTTCAGGGGGACGCAAGCCTCTGTCTGCTCATAGGTCATCTTATTATTTTTTAATATACCAACAAAAATTAGGATAAGAAACTCAAAACACACTTAATGAGAAGGTTTTTTGATCGGAAATATCAGTAAATTGTAAAAACTGGCCAATACGGAATTTTGATTTTTAGGTCGATTATGATATCAGACCTGTGATATTGTGGATCCTTGTTTGGACCTCTGTAATGCACTTTATGTCGCAGTAAATCAGACCTCTACCACATGTCTACAGTTTTTTTCAATATGCTGCTGCGGATCTTTCATCAGGCACTAGGAAGCAGGACCATATTGACCCCCATCCTGGCATCTCTCCATTGGATCCCGTTCATTTTAGAATTCATTTTAAGACTTTATTTTTTGTTTCTATTTATTTATTTAATGCCTCTTTGTAGAGTACGAAGCAAGAGAATGTTGCTACACACTACAGCATTTATAGTCTGAGCTAATTTGAAATTTAACACATAAAAATCAATAAATACTGTTAAAAAACAACAACAGAACAAAACAACTACATAGCTTAACAGCTACAAACAGAGCAACACCAAATAAATACATACAATAGCACAAAAATCTTTACAAGATTAGCACCTTGCTACATCTCTGATGTTTTAAAAGTCCACACCCCCCTGAGACCTTTAGGGACGTCTAAGCAGCTTCTTTATGGTCCCTAGTCTTCAATCTAGAAGTGACAAAGCTTTTTTACCTCCGCCAAGGAGGTTATGTGTTTGCCGGCGTTTATCTGTCTGTCTGTCTGTTTGTTTGTTTGTGTTCAAAATAACTTGAAAAGTTCTGAACGGATTTGGATGAAATTTTCAGGAATTGTTGATAATGGGATATGGAAGAACTGATTAAATTTTGGGGGTGATCCGGATCACTGTCTGGATCCAGGAATTTTTTTAAAGGATTCTTTAACATTGCCAGATAGGACCATTTTTGCCAAAGTGGACCAAAGCTGCTTGGCAGAGGTCTGCGCTCTCTGAGTGCTTTTCTGGGTTTTTTTTGTTGTGGCCCCTGAATTATGGAACCTGTTACCTCCTAAAAACAAGACTAACCCCACTTTAATTTCTTTTAAAATTTGTTTTAAAACTTACTTTTGCTTGTTGACTTTTAATTCAGCATGAGTTGTGTGGTTTTCTGTTTTAATGGTTTTGTAATTCTCTTTATTTGGATTTTGTTTTAACAAATTGTGTTTTTTTTTATTTTATGATTTTTTTTAATTTGGTTTTAACTGTTATTTATTTATTTTATCTTATTTTATTTCTGCTTGTTCTTCAGTGTGTAACAGCTGTTTCTTCACACTGTGTTTTCTAAGTAAAGTGGATTGGATTGGAATATTTATTGAAAAAAAAGTCTTCTGGACCAAAGTTTTGAGGGTTTGCATTGTAAATCGTTCATCTTGTTCAGCTAGTGAGCTCAAAAGTGATTTTTCTCAGCCTGCCTCTCTCTACCTGACTGCACGTGATTGTGTTTGGGAGTGTGTGGGCTTTCAGAACCCCTCAGCTGGTTTGGGGATTGATCAGCCCCCCTGTGTGAGCTCTCACACTGGGTCAGGAAAATGAGTCCAGCCCTGCTGTGACCTCGAGGTCATCCATCGCTCCTCTTCCTTCAGCTTCATCTCTGTCTCTCCTCCGCCTCTCTGTCCATTACTCTGTGCAGTAAGATGGAGGGATGACACCCAGCAGGGCCTCTTTTATCTCCCTCCTTTCCTCAATCCCCCCCCTCGACTCCCCTTTGTGCTCCTCTGAAAGCTCTGCAATCCCTCCTCATCCCTCGCTACTTTCTCCTCTTCCTCTCTCTCATCACACACTCCCTGCTTATATTAAGCCTCCGTGTGTGTGTGATGGATAACAGTAAAGCAAACACACACACAGTAGGCGAGCGGTCTGCCAGAAAGCGATCTGTACACAGTGACACAGAGTTAACTCTCAACTTTCAGCCGAGCATGTCAAGTGGGGCTGAGGTGTGTGTTTTTTGTGTAAGTGTGTGTGTACCCTGACAGGAGGGCTGTTTCTGCCGGCCAGGGGTCAGCGTGTGCGTCCTTTCGCTCTCTGCGTCCGGACACTGCTCCTGTCCGTCAGCCGTCACCGCGGGAGATTAATAAGTGACATGCCCACCGTGGCTGGAAATATTTCTGTCTGACGTCTGACTCACGCTGAATGTGGATGTGTTTGTGGGGACCTGTGTGTGTGTGTGTGTGTGTGTGTGTTCAGCCCAGCCGTGCCTCGATGCGACTTAGGCGCAGCCATGCAGAACCAGCTGACAGCTCCCACTCGTCCTCCTCCTCCTCCTCTTTTCTTCATCCTGAGTGTCTCTTGTCTGTGTTGCCATCTCCCCTCTGCTCCGTCCCCCGACTCTCACCCGTGCATCTACAGATACAGCAGTCCCTGTATGTGCTTACAATGCGAGTGTGTGTGTGTTTATTATGGAGGTACATCTTCAAATTATGTAAATCTTAGTTCAACATGTGTCATACAACCATCAGCCTTCTTTTATATTCAGTGACTAAAGCTGTGTTTGCATTGTGTGGTCTGGTGTGGTTCAGTACAGTTGGAAACAGTTTGCAGCCTGATCTTGATTGTGTTCCCACTGTAAAGCTGCACCTTAACTGGAGGGCAGAGATGAAACTACATAACTGTGTGACAGTGGAGGACTTCCGGTGCTCCATGGTTCGAGTGGATATTCTTTCCAGCAGAGGCAGCTTTTATCATAAATCACCAATTTCATCACGACACGATTCAATGCAGTACGATATAATTTGATCCAAAACCATACCATAAGACACAAGTGTTCATTTTGACGGCACTTTTAATTTAGTTTTAGTTACAGTCT
The DNA here is from genome assembly GCA_037902135.1 of Cetoscarus ocellatus. Taxonomy (NCBI): domain Eukaryota; kingdom Metazoa; phylum Chordata; class Actinopteri; order Labriformes; family Labridae; genus Cetoscarus; species Cetoscarus ocellatus. Next base: position 222,251 of record JBAMNC010000895.1, on the reverse strand, counting down.
TTTGACTAAAATATCTTTTAGTTTAAGTCATAATTTAGTCATCTAAATTTTAGTCTAGTTTTGGTTGATGAAATCTCACAACATTTTAGTCGACGAAATATACTGTAAATTTATTCATTCATTTTCTATACCGACTATCCCTTTCGGGGTTGCTGGGGGGCTGGAGCCTATCCCAGCTGTCATTGGGCGAGAGGCGGGGTACACCCTGAACCGGTCGCCAGTCGATTGCAGGGCAACATATAGAGACAGACAACCATTCACGCTCACACTCATTCCTCAGGGCATTTTAGAGTGACCAGTTAACCTAATGAGCATGTTTTTGGTCTGTGGGAGGAAGCCAGAGTGCCCGGAGAGAACCCACGCATGGGAAGAACATGCAAACTTCACACAGAAAGGCCCTGCCCGACCCACGAATCGAACCAGCAATTTTCTTGCTGTGAGGCACGTGCACTACCTGCTGCGCCACCGTGCAGCCCACTGTAAATTTAGTCGACAAAAATATGAAGTGTAAAGTGTATGTTTCCTTGAATTTCTGAAGTCAAGTTTTACACTTGGATAAATTTATGTACGTTTCTTTTCAGCACCACCCGTTTCATAAAACATGTCAATATTTTATCACCTCATTAGCACTGCTATGGTGTAGAAGTCAAGTAAAAACACACCAGGCCAGATAGTAACGTTAGCTGCAGTCTACTCACCATTACATAGATGCTTCAAGATTGTTGTGTTTTTACCGGTCATAATCACACCACACAGTTTACACAGTGACTTGTTCTCCACAGCGTCAAATGTGAAACGTGTCCATATGTCTACTCTCTTTTCTCCCAGGAGTCAGCATAATTCTTGCGGCAGAACGTGAGATGTGTGCATAGTATTGACAACGCCATATTCGCTGTGGAAAATCAAACAGCCCTCCCCCCCCAAAGAGAGTAGCTCTGATTGGATCACTTCCCAACTTATCCATCACCACGCAGCTAAAGCAGCTGTGATTGGATGTTCCTCTTAACTCATCCAACCTTCCACACAGCCAAAGTAGCTGTGATTGGATATATTCCTAACTTGTCCCTTCTTTCTACATGACCAAATTAGGTCTGATTGGATTGACTCTCTGTCAAACATTTTCATCTAGTTTTTATTTGTTGACAAAGTCAGTTAATTTCATTTTAGTTTTTGTTCATGTGCACTTGTTTTAATTTGTTACTGTCTAGTTTTCAGGGGAAAAAAGGTTGTTGACGAAAACTATGACGAAAATTGTCCTAAAAATTAACACTGTGTGACACGTACGAAGATTTTGTTTTCTTTACACAAAATATCGTAATTGATATGGTAATAGGTGATCATGAGTTTAGAAATATTGGCATATCGGATATCTGGAAAAAATCCAATATCGTGCATCCCTAATATTTACCGATATTACAAAGTCTGCCATGATATGATATTGATACGATTTGGATTTAGAAGCCTGTGATTGATATTTGATGATATTATGCACAAATTACATTTATCATATGGAGAAAGTAGTTTTGAGTATTTTATTGCTAAAGTTCTTCAATTTTAATCAGAAAATAGATGCATTGTCATCTAAACATCATGGCAAAAAGATGTTTCTGTTAATTTTACTTATAATTGCAGTTTTAGTGTATCAGTGCTTTTCAAAATGTATGAAAGAATCAGTGACCCTGATATAGCATCTGCATTATTTAATTGTGGGCATTTGTATTTAAGCATGCTGGCCTAATCTAGACCCCCTATTTTAGGCACCAAACATTTTTTAATAACCTTTATTCTTAAGTATTAATTTGTACTTTTTCTGCAACAATTGGCTTCATGATTCTGTCTTTTTCCAGTTTCTAAATTCTATTTGTATACATTTGCACATATGTAGACTAGAAAACATATCACCATTTACAAGCTGTCATAAACAGCATGTAGTTTATATATTTTGGGACATTGTGACACATGTTTGATGAAGTTAATATTTTTATTTATTTTGTGTGACCTTGCTTTTAGAGGGGTTGGGCAGCGTTTTAATGGACACAGAGTGGCTCCATAAGTGAAGAGTAAGGGGTTGTACAGAGAGCTTCTGTCCTCTGTGGAGGTCATATTTTGGATATATTAACCATGGCACACAAAAATACACTCAGAGCATCCAAACAGCAGCAGCTGACAGTGGGCTTTTCTCTATCTGTTCACCTACAGAGTCAGTTCGAAGCTGTGCTACAGCTTTATTTGTGATTTCTAAAGCAAGAAGAGATCGGTTTTTGTGGGTGAGTTTTACTTCTGTCAGTCATAAATAGTTGAAAATTAAGACATGGTTGGCATTTAGTTTTACACGCTTTTACACCTTGTGCATAAAAAAAGCCTCATTACAATACTATGCTGTCGAAATCTACTGTAGAAACCCATGAAAATCTGGTGACTTTTAACAGTGTAGGTCTCAAACTCTGTGAAGTTGCTTAATTTATGGATTTTAGTGAAGGTGAATCATTTTTGACCCTCAATACAAGGAGAGTATACAGAAAACCAAGACAACAAATAAGTGCCATCTGTGCCTGTTGGATGGTGTGCTGATATTTACATGATGTATTTTAGTCTCTGAGAACATAGATCATACTGGGCTCTGCAGTTCTTTCTCTTTTTATTGTACCATGCAAAGCAGACACAGGACACTTTTTGGCATATGTTGATGCTCATATTAAAGCCGTGTTTCACTGAGGCATTTCCACAACATCATAAACAATCAAAACTGCTGTTGAAATTTCTGCATGAAGCAAAAAAAAATGTTTTCTATGATAAACACATCGTAGGTACTCCAACGGGATCTTAAATAATGTTCGGTCAGCTTGAAATTAAAAAACAAAAGAAAAGAGTTTGTATAACCAGTCAGTTATGACATGAGCAACAAAAATCTCCTCAGTCTCCATTCACTCACTGTCTTCAGAGTACGAACTTCTCCCTTAAGGAAGAAGATTTCATATACCAAAGTGCAAAACAAATTGTCTCAAATTATCATTTTTACCAGCTCCTATCAAGCTGTTGAACAATGCAGAAAACTAGTGCAATAGAGCAATGTGCAATGAACACAAGCACTTTAGCACTTAGCACTTTTCCTCACACTTTTAGTTGTCTAATGTCTCTGTATGTCTCTGTGTTGTCACTGTAATGTATTTCCTGTTTTTATTCCTGTTTTAGCAGTCAGTTTCTGTGTTTTTATGTGATTGTATATTTTTTGTGTATTATCTTCTCTGCCCTGTGAAGCAATAATGTAGCGCAATGCCCAAGACAAGTTTCCCTGACGGGACAATAAAGTTTACCCTGACCCTGACCCTGAACATTTTTTGCTTTGCTATACTGATGGTAATCTCCACAGTTATGTGTTAAATCCTTGTAGACTGTGTAAAACATAAAATATGTCCCACAGATATCATCTGTCACTCCCCAAGAAGGTGTTATGAAACCTGCTGATGACTGCTGACATTTATTAAAGCTTACCCAACCTATCTTCTGATGGATTTCAACACAAAGATGTGGATTTGATGTGGATCTGTAGCCACTTGACAAACAGATATCACACACCTACCTTTTCATTAATGAAAACTCTCAGCCCCTTGTTAATCCGAAATGATCTGGTCTAAGTTATGAGTTGTCTTTTAGAGCGAACCTAAAGAAGACACCCAAGACCAGAGGTTGTCTCTTGGTGTCTGATCATGTGAGGAACTGATGGTAAAGTGAACTGATGCCCCTGATTGATTACACGGCTCATCAGCAGCAATCAGAAGCCGAGAAGCCCCTCCCAGACTCCTCCCAGGCCCGAGGGGCAGGTAAAAGGAGGTATTGGAGGTGGTCGGCGCCGGAGGTGCTCCCCGGGCAGACGCAGGGTGTCAGGTTGGCCCTGTCAGCAGTAAATGATCTCGGGGTCACAGTGAGATGGCATCTGATTCAGGCATGAGGAAAAGTGTCATGGTGGGATACCACTAAAGAAAGACAGAGGAGGATCTGCCGTCTTGGTGCTTCAACTTCAACTTAAGACATGATGTAATGAAATGAACTTTTTCTACTGACTGACTACAGCGCTGTAACAGAACAGGTCTTAATATATATTTCAACTATTCGATTTATAGGCGCAAGAAGTTGTAACAACAAAGGTGAAGTTTATGATAAGAGTCTATGATAAAAACAGACAGACAATGCAGCCGCCTCCTCTGTAGGTTTTTAATGCCACAATAGTTTCTTGCTCTCATGTTCAAAAACAGCATCAGCAAAGAAAAACATCAACCTTTATAAAACTATCAGTATACTAAAATGGAAATACTTTATGACACCATTTTACCAAAGTGTTGGATTACTGCTTTAAGGTCCCTGTTATCTACATATAATTCAATTAATTAAATTCAGTTGAATTCAGTTTGATTTAATTTAATTAAATGCATGTATTCACTTGTCAAATCTTTAAATTATTATAGTTTGTATGCCTGTTGCCATTTCCACAGTCAAATGGTCACCTTATATGATGCTTTAAACATGTATTTTCTCAATCAGGCTATATATGTATAGCCCTTTTCATACAACAAAATGTGCCACAAAGTGCTTTACATAAACAGAAAAGACAAATTATCAAAACCCTGATTGTGTTAAGTTCCCAAATCAAACACACACAAACAAACCAAAACTAAACAACAAACAGGAAAAATAACTTAAACAAAAAACTCAATCAAACATGATCTGAAGGAATGAGGAACTGAAGAAAGATTATTATGAATTTATACTGAAGAAGAATAAAAACAATATTAACTAGAGATAAAATAATAATACTAATAATGACAATAGTAATAATGAAAACAATAACAATACAACTGCAACCAATAATAATAACAATAATAATAACAATAATAATAAATACATGAGTTCTGTTCAAGCCTGGAAATTGTACATTTATTTCATTTTATTTGTATTTTAATTTTATTTGTTTTTCATTAGCATGCTTATTTTTTTCCCTTAATTATTCAGTGATTGGTCATCTACTGTTCATCCTTTTCAAATGTATACTCTTGTCTTATTTTATTGTTATATTGTGATTTTTTTTACTTCAGTCCTGAGTATAAAACATTTAAAACATTAAAATTTTGCCTCAAAAATTAATTAAATATAAATCTCAATTAGAAATAATTAAACAAATATAAATAAAGATATAAACAAACAGTTAAAAATTTGAATTTCTTTCACACAACATTTATTCCTACATACTAAAGTCTGTAAATGTTGGTGCAATAAAACCACCCAGTACTAGTTGGGGCATCCAGCCCAGTGTTGCACTTTGACCAGGAAACACAAAACTAGTTTAAAGGAATATTATTATATGGCTCAAAGCAGCTTAACATTATTTTGAGTAATAAAATAAAGATAAAGATGTATTTAGGCTGCTCAGATGAAAAATGGATATTTACGAGAATGATTTGTAACTGTATTATGCATGCAGTTGCAGAATTGGAGGCTGTCAGTGCTAGCAACGCTAACATTAGCCACTCCTTGCTTGGTATTACCAGTGAACGCTACATTAACTACCCAACTGTTGTTGCAATCAACCAAATTCATTCCACATTTCATTGCTTTTTGGTTCACTTGCCTCACTGGGACCTTGTTTGGTTTGAACGGCTTTCACAACCAACCAAGAAGTGGAACTGTAGTTCATTTGGAAGAAAACTGAGACCCCAGTTCTTATGGACCAGAGTTTGGTTCTTTGTCCTGTACTAGATTTCATGTGAGCTTTCGCGCCACCACAAATATACTGAACGTTTTAAAAAAGTGAACCAGAGTTTGTTTGGTCTATACCAAATCTGTTAGGTGTGAAAGATTTAAGATAATGAAATGCTTGAGAGATTAAACCCTTAAAATCAGTCATGATCTGGAAAATAAATTAGATAAAATACTGAAAAGTTCATATATACAAGCCCATCAAACAAATTAAATATAAATCATAAAAAGTAAAATTGTTACATACTTAAATTAGTAAATATTGTTACCTAAAATAAAGTAAAGCTCAGTCAAAAGTCAGAATAAAAGGACAAAGAAGCTGCTTTTAAATACATTGATACTCTGTTTCACTCTTAGGTCTGCAGGAAGGCTGGAGTATGGGTAGAAATAATTAAAAGCTGTCTTGTCTTGACATTGGCACTACTAAAGACCACTACGTGAAGGCCTGAGGGCTCTTGTTTGGCCATTCTTTTAGCCCCATTTCTTTTTTATTACAGTCCCTGATTATAACTTAAGAGAGATCAACAAAATTAAATTCATGGTACTCCCTGCAAACAGCACACATACATATTGATCACATTAGATTGATCTCCCTATCCATGGATGTATTGATTATGAATCCATAGTAACTATCTACCACCAAATAAACATGAGGTCCCTCTTGAAAATAAGATGCCACATCTCAAGGAGCTTACCTTTAATAAGTTTATATTCAACAGAGACAAATATAATGCTATACAGATAAAGACTGATTGAATCTATATTCAGCAGAGACAAATGTGTTGAGGACAGATTTATGATCTGGGCGTCCATGGATTTGTCGCTGTCATAATTTTTTATTTTTTGTCTTTGCCTGGATGGATACACCTCTGGATATTTCTATGTGTGTATTACACTTGCTCTGTGAACCAGTACTAAATTGGTACTGGGGCACTGAAGCATTTAAAACAGTACTATACTATGCTTGGATGAGACTGGTACTTTTCTTTTTTTTAATTTACTTCGCCGCGTGACGTCACTGCACTGTAATTTGAACCGAGGTGAGCAAGCCGGAGCAAGCAGGCGAGCGAGTAAGTGAGGGGCGTGGAGCAGCAAATGGCGACAGAGAGACATAAAGGACAGAAAGAGAGTGGCGGTAATGCCCTGTTGTAACGGTGGCCAACCGCTGTTAAGCTCCACAAAGAAGAAGAGAGAAAGACAGAGAGAGACAAGAGCAGGGGGAAAATGGCAGCTGCCCAACCTTCCCCACGCCACAACTCGTAGATAAACCAGGTGTGCAAAGTGCTATATGGAATTACTTCAGCTTTAAAACAAATGAGCACGGTGAAGCCATTAACACCGAAGCACCACTGTGCAAACGGTGTTACAAAACATGTCTGGCCAATGGTGGAAACACTTCCAACACGGCAAAACATTTGAAGTACAAGCACCCAGACCTGCATAAGGAGTTCAGAGAATGACATGTAATAACTTATATACCCATGAAAAAAAGCCACATTCAGTGCTAAAAGTGAGCAACACCAGCCCTCTTCACTCTCCACAAAAGTAACTCTGGAAAAAACATTAAAGCTGCATTGCAATTAGCTACCACTTTCTCTGGTTTAAATAGCCTATTTTATTTTAATTATATATTTTTTTATAATATATTATCTTTATATTCTCACTCTGATTTAAAAAACTTTTGGTCCCTTAAATATATTTTTCCAGAGTTGTAAATGCACACATGCATGAGTGCAATAAGAAAGTGTTTTGAATCGTATTTTATTTTATTTTTATTTTATTTATTTTTAAATTGTATTGTCTGAGCATTAGAAAAGCCTGTCTTTGTGGTATTTTATTTTATTTACTAAGACATAGTTATAGTTTTTAGATTTTCGATTAAAGTCAATAATGACATTTTTTGTGTTCTCTTTTTAATTTTTAAAAGTATCGAAAAGTACTGAAATACATGTTGGTACAGGTGTCGTGACAACACTATACAAATATATGTATGAGTTTTTGAGTTTTTAAATTTACTCACAGAAATTAAAATATAGGTCAAACTACCTTTTTGTGTTCAGTAAACAGGTTAAAATAATTTCTTCTGAACAGAAGCCTGTAATGTGTTAATGTGGTTACTTAAATACAAGGAGTTTGGTTGCAGTGAAACCTGGGTTGACAGAGTGTAACCTACCTTGTTTCATTGTCAAATCTTTTGATTGGCTGTTCACATGTCATGTTTGCTGTGCTGCTTTCTGATTGGTTGGTGGGGTGGGAGTTAAGAAGATGCTGCTGGAGGTGACAATGGCGTAAAGAAGAGAGAATTAAAGTTAACTTTGCGGACCAGCATGGTCAGTAAACAGCTTTGGACCATTTTACCTCACGCTGAGGTGAACTTAGAGTTTTGTCTGTGGACTTTTGTTGTTCTGAATGCGAGCTGCAGCGGTTAGCTGAGCTCTGAGGCCTCAGGGAAGAAGACCGTTTTCCCTCCTCTGACCGCCATTATCCACTCGCTGCCTCTTTAGCCTTGAGTTGTGCAGACAAGTTCGTTTCTGTTTGGAGTTTGTTCCTGTTGGAACAGTGTGAGCAGCGCAATGCTGAGCTCCAGGACACCGTGTGGGAGAGAAGATTTCCGCCGCCGAGGGTCATCCACTCGCCACCAGCTCCAACCTGCCAGCGCCTCCTACAAGCCTCGATGTGCACTTTGGGGATTTTAATGACTGGGAACTCGGATTCTGTGAGTACTCACCTGTTGTTTATTCAAGGGTTGACTTTGACTGTCTGGACACCACGCTTTCTCACTACCATCAGTCCTGCAGCCGAGCTTTTTTTTTCTGTTCCTATTATTTTGGCCGGCTTGTGTGAATGTGAGTGTGTGTGTGTGTGGGCCCACAAAGTTTTGAGTCTGCTAAAGGTAACATAAAATAGGGTTAAAGAAGCACAAAGCAATGTTAACACATGTATTTGTTTAACAAAGCAAGAACGCATTAAAGTAAATAATGAGTACCATTAAAGGACCAACATGGGTAAAATTTTTTGGTTGTAGGAAAGTGTCATCTCAGCTTGGGGAAAGGTAAATTTACCATCCCAAACGCGTGTTTTACTGCTATTTGGTCTAAGAAAGTGGACTTAGCCTTATTTATCTTGTTTTTTTTTTTTAATCTTATTTTGTTAATAATTGTACAAAAATGCAGTGAGACCGAGTTGTCATTTTATCCATTCCAAATGTGTTCACAGTGAGTGAGACTCTACACACTTAAAAAAGTAAAAGTAAAAAGGGAATTAAGTTTATGAACCTGGGGTGCTACTTATAGGTAAGAGGCTGTTTGTGTTTGTATAAATGCATATATGTGTATTTATAAAATGAAGAGTTTGTCTTCAGCCTGCTCTGTTGTAAAGTACCTTGAAATAACACCTGATATGAACTGGTGCTTTACAAGAACAGTAGGGCTGGGCAGTATCTTGGTTGAATAGATTAATTTGAAGTATTTTCTGCAGGAGGTTTAAAGAATAAAAAACCCAGATCTTCTTTCTTTACTTAGGCAAACTTTAAGTTGTTGCAGTGTTTGAAAATATAAATACAGAAAATATACATTTTTCATGACCACCATTTTCATGATGGTGGGCCTGTCCGGTTTTGCCCAAGCACTTTTATAGGCTTGTATTTGTTTTTTAAATGAGATTAAAAAAAAATTCAGGAAGGTTCATGTTAATAAGCTGTGAAAATAGCTCAGCTTTCAATGTTTATGTAGACAAACCTGCCTATGTTTGAACTACATCATTAACATTTTATGACACACTTTAATTTTAAGAGGGAAATTCTGTTTGGTTTGGGAATATATTTTGACTGCATGAAGGCAAAACTTGATTCACGTCATTTTTGTGTCACTTGGAGTTTTTGCTTCTTTTGTAAAAAAAAAAAAAAAAGGGCAGAAATCTTTGAAAACCCAGATTGATTGATTGATTGATTGATCTATGGCTCTTAATGGCTCATATGCTAAAAGCAGATCACTAACTGAGCTGGAGCAAGACCACGGAGAGATTAATAAACCAATAAAAAACTTTAAAATCTATTTTAGAAGATACTTAAAGTCAATGCAGAGACTTTAAAATCTTTATCACGTCAATATGGACCAAAATCTCTGAGGTTTTAAGTCATTGCCACAAAGAATTAATGCAGCTTTGAGGGCAAAAGGTGATCCAACCTGGTTCTAGAAAGGTACAACTGATAAAAAGGCTGTTGAGCTTACATTTTTGTGCACACCTATTGGCATGACGTAGACACTGACTGTATTTAGATATCTCAAAAAATGCCAAAGTAAACCTTTCCCTTCACAGAGAACAGAAGCTGTCCAATCCATTTTCCATTGCAGAAATGTCAGCTCCAGCTCAGAGGAATATGCATTCTGTTGTTGCTGTTGTTGGACCATTTTTCCAATCATGATTTCACTAACATACTGTACCCATCTCCGGCTCTGGTGGAAAAAAAGACCAGGACATTTTGGGAATAGCCCTGATTTCAGTGTGGAAGCATCGAGAAAGCGGAGCGAGGGAGGGGTGTGGAGAGGGAGGAGGGGGCAGTCTCCACAGAGGAGGAATGAAACAAATGGATTTGAAATGCTATTTGATGCTATGAGGGTTTTTTTTTTTTGCTAGTGGAGACTCAGAACATGGAGCCTTTCAATGTGCTGGGCTTCTCTACCCAAAGGCTGGCTGGGGGCTCTCGCTTTCAACACAGCCCTCTCAAGCTGTACAGCACAACAGCAGCTCATATGGGAGCCCAATACAAGCCGGTAGCTCCTCTTCATCCCCAGCTAATTACCTGCAGGGTGACCGTATGCTTATTAAAATTCTCCCTAAAAAAAAGTTGTTTTCAATGCTTATGAGGCAGCTACGAACCAAGGGAGCTCAAAGCAGGGAATCAGACTGTATGCATTTTTTTACAGCTACAATGAGGGAAAAGGGAAAAAAGTACAAAAATGCTCCAAAGGGAACAAAGTAAAGGCCTGACAATTTTGTATCCTGGTGAAAAATTTGCTGGAATTGTGAATACAGAAATCAAAAAGCAAAGCAATAAAAGATGTTTTGATTCAGATCAGACAACAGCTTGAACAGTCTGATTGAAGATTAAACCAAATCCTAAAACTATTGTTTCTAAATTAAGTTTTAACAGATGGCGAACATTATATTGGCTGCTTTTGCCTTCAGAATTTCTCATGGCAATGATTCAGCAAAGCGCTGGAGACTTTCTTTAGAGATTTTGGTCCATATTGACATGATAACATCACTCATTTTTGATTTGTTGGTTGTACAGCCATCATACAAACCGTCCATTCCACCACATCTCAGAGTGGATTGAGATCTGGTGACTATCTAGGCTACTGGAGTAGAGTGAGCTCATTATCATGTTTAAGAAATCAGTTTAGGATGATTGAGCTTCGTGACATGAAGCATCTCATCAGCTGAAAGAGGTGATCAAAGGATGGATGCACTGGTCGTAAAGGGGTTGACCTGGTTAGCATCAGTACTTCAGTAGGCTGTGGCTAAGTGGTACTATGGAGCCCAAAGTGTGCCAAGTATGCAAAGTATCTCCTACACCAGTTTGGCACCACCAGCAGCCTGAATTGTTGATAGAAAGCAGAATGGATCCTTGCATTCGTGTTGTTTACACTAGTGATTCCCAACCAGGGGTACTTGTACCCCTTGGGGTACGTGAGTAAATTGCAGGGGGTGGAAACATTTAAAAATTCATTTCCAACTCAGAAGTACCGAGATTATCCTGTCAATAAAAGGCTAAGTGTGCGCTACTGCTAGTTTCCCCGGGGAGACAATAACCTGTGGAACTAGTTATTGTCTTTTACAGACACTTCCCGAGTGTTTGGTGCTCTGGTGTTGCTGTAGATGGGCGGGCTTCATAAAGTTATTTGCCAGGACTTCACTGCAAAAGAAGCACTGAGGCTGCGGTGGGTAGAAGTGAATCCATATTAAGCAGGTTGATTACGTTCTACTTTAGAAGAATCATCAACACATATGATTGAGGGGGTACTCATGGTATGACAAAAGACTCAAGAAGTACACAAGACAAAAAAGGTTGGGAACCACTGGTTTACACCACTAAGTGTCCCTACAGTCTAAATGTGGAAGCAGATGTCAAGCCTCATCAGGCCAGGCAGCATTTGTCCCATCTTCTTTTGAACGATGTTAGTGAGCCTGTGTGGATTGTAGCTGTTCTTAGCTGACAGAGTGGCACCTGGCGTGGCCTTCTGTTGCTGTAGCCTATCTGCTTTAAGATATGAGGTTGACTGTTGGCAATATAACTCAATGGGCTCTAATTTCGTAGACCAGGCACAGGTGCAGGTGCGCCGCACCTCAGCCGCGCCAGCGGGGTGTGTCCAGGGCGTTTTGCACATTTCCTGCACGGCGTAGTCTGGTGCAGCAATGTGCACCCACACCTCTGTCCCTCCCACTGGCACAATGGCAACGAGGGAGGAGTGAAGGCGAAAGTGGGGTTAACACAGCCGTGTCTTCACCAATCAAATGAACGCCTCTCCTCGCCTTTGAATGAGCTGCGGACGAGGCGCGGTGACAGTTTCACCTCATCATAGAGCTCCAGGCGGCCAAACTTCTCCCAGGAGGAAACTGCTGTGCTGGTCCGAGAGATCCAAGCTCGCAGTACCAGAATATATGGTAATGCGAACCGACCTCCAAGGGGTGATGGTGCAAAAACAGCCTGGGAGGAAGTTATTAATATTGTCAATCAAGTTTGCCCACATATTCTGAGAACCGCTGCCCAATGTAAAAAACGATTCAATGATGTAAGGAGAAGGGGCAAACAAAAGCTCTCAGATCAAAGAGGGCACACGGTGGCCACGGGGGTGGCCCCTCCACCAGCCTCACTTTGAGCTAAGTGGAGGAGATCACGTCCTTCACACTCTCACTGATAAGTATTGAAGGCTTTGGTAGGAAAGAAGTTAGGATTAAGGGTAAGGCAAAAATATTTTTCTACTAATGCAGACACTCACATTTAGTAACATATATTATAAAGATGAGTGGTGTGGACAGATCACAACATGAATAAACTGTGTAATGGCAATGAAATCAGAAGCACCTGTGCTGAAATGACGCATTTTCATTTTTTGCATGTGAAATTAACTTGTTTTACCCTATTGAATCATGGTCGTTTTGGCTTGTAACTCCTGATTGCAAAAAAACCAAAGATGTGAATACATTTGATTAACTGTTTGTTGGCCGAACCGACAGCAGTCTGACTGATCCCCGCCACCGTGGACACGGTGTGCTGGAAAGACCTGGTGGCGAAGAAGGTCAGAGCCGCTGTCACTTTTGCAGCAACTGGGAGAGCGCAGGGGCCACCGGGCCGCGCATTGGAGGCCACGATGCGCGTCACCATGTGGACCACCTCGCGGGATGTAATGACAGATGTAATCTGTTCCTGTGTCATAATATGAGTACAAAATTTAGTGATAATTACATTTAAACACAGCAGCAGGCTAATTAATTCATCATACTTGTGATCCACCTGCATTCCTGGTCCGTCATCGCCAAATAGCAGCACCTTAGGTGAAAATATATCTCTTCCTCATTCTCCTTGCAATAATGTACTCCATCCTTTTAGATCACGTGAAGAATAAAGATTAAAACAGGGAAATATGGGCAATCACAGGTAAATCCTTAAGACACCGAGTGACTTACATTTATTCAGCGAGCGTCTCTTTCTTTTTCTTTTCTTTTGAATTCCATGAGATGAGAGTAGCCGGGTACTCCGTATCGGATGATGTGGGTGTTTGTGGTTGGCTGAGAGATGTGAACTCATTAGTTATGACAAACGTCTCTGATCTGACATCAGATGTGACGGGACAATAAGTATAGATACAAATGTATGTGCTGGTTCAGATGGTTACATTAAATAGTGGTTGTTGTGATTGTTTATTGCATTGAAATGTGCCTGACACTGTGGACACCTGCCTGTGAGGTTTTGGTGACGTGTGCAAACAGTGCGCCTGTCAGCCAAATTACCACTGCCCCGGACATGCTTAGCTTGCGCCGAGAATAGACCAGGTTGGAGCTGGCGAGCTTTCAGCGCACATTCCACGCAGTGTTTTGGCACGACATTGTCACTGCGCCAAGCTGAATCTGTTTTTCTTTTTTTACACCTGTTCCTCACAAAAATATACTATAACACTGAAAGGAACAAGTCCATTGTTGAGTACAGAGCTTGTGCTCTTGACCACAAATATTGGTATCGGTATTGGTGGTAATGAATTAAAAAATATCGGCATATTGGATATGGGCAAATATCCAATATCGCGCATCCCTAGTTTCTTCCCATCTTTAGACTTTAGACCAGGTTCACAGTGCTCTAAAATGCAGGAGTCTTCTGTGTTCAATGAGAGAAGCAACCAACTTTGCACCAGACCACTCCTCATTTGGTAGGGGGTGGTACAATATTACTGCAAGGTCTTTAACTGTTCTCCCTAAAAACATTATATTTGTTTATTATTTCTCTCCTTTAATAACACCAATTGGTATGGCTTTTCATATTGTTGGAAAGCCTCATAAGACACCTTCACAACGAGGTAGAACTTGTAAGGATTGTGCTTTGGTGAAATGAGCAACACAGCTAAACAGGTCGATGGTGGTGGCAGCATTGTTTGGTGTCAGCCCTGGTACCATTTCTAAACTTAGGACCAAGTTGCATGAGACTGGTGAGGCCAGAGAGAGACCACAAAGTGGGGATCACCCCAATAGGACAGGTTCCTGACCTTTGCTTGACTGAGGAATCATAGGCTTGTTCCAAGGGAAGAGGAGATTTTGGCTTTAATTTGGGGTGCTGTGTTGCTCATTCCATGAATGCACAATCCTTACAAGTTGTACTTCACTGTAAAGGTGACTGATCAGGCTTTCCAACAATTTAAAATTTAATACCTATTTGTATAATTAAAGGGGAGCAATGATCAACCAAATAATGTTTCCAAACTTTTTTTTTGAAGTTTAGTGGATGCTTGGTGTAAAAATGACAGGAGTCAGGAGGAACAGGGGAAGAGCAACTGTATGCTAAGATGCTTTGTGCTGAGCTATGATAGGGCAAAGACAGTTTAGTTCTACATCACTGGTCCTCTAACCCCACTCTCTGGGTCTTTTCACTGCTCCGTCATCTCAAACACAGGCACACAATATTTTAATAGAAAAAAGAAAGATGGTTTATTTAATTTTGGATTTCAAGAGATGGGATGTCTCTGACTCATCAAATACCTTAAACAACCAAACCCTGCACTCCAGACTGAGGACATGTAACATTTGTTCTATTTAAAGTCCCTCTCTCTCACTCTTTTCTGCATCCATTGTAAGGGATAAATCTTCTTTTGTAGCTAAAATGGTCCCTGCAACATAAAACTACAAATGACATTTAGAGGAAATTCCTGTCCTTTTCTGTGCAGGCCGCACACTAAACTCCATGACAAGATTTATTTATCCTAATGAAAAACCTTCTCACAAAGAGGCTTTCAGAACGACCCTCCAACCTTACAAAATGTCTGACAACGGTGTTAAACTTATCTCCTCCGAGCTTCTTTATGAAAGAACTGGTGATTTATTACTGGGATCAAAGAAACTGTGGTTCACAATTAATTTCTTGTAATAGTTTTTTAATACCGTGGTTAAAATATGTCCCTTTAGTGATAGGGGCTGCATGAATTAGAATTAATTCCTGTTTAATTGTTCCTATATTTCAGTGGCTGTGATGGCGGCGGCCGGGTTGAGGTAATTTATTTCCTGCGTAGGATGAGAGATGGTCGGCGGCCCGGGCTGCCAGGGGAGGAGTGGTTAATTGCAGTAGATTGCCTTATCCCCTTGTAATTATGCCTGTCTCTTTGGAGTTCCCTGGCTCCAAATGGCCAATCGATATTATCAGACTGCAGATAAGGTGGAGGAGGTGGAGGCACGGATGTGGGTCCCAGACCGGACTTAGGATTTATGAAAGGCGGCGGCTAAGGAGCACAGATAGCGGGGGCTCAGGGACTGAATCATATTAAAGTCACAGAGTAAAACGTCTGCTTTGGTTGGGCTGCTTTTGGAGGGAGAGATTTGGAATTATTCACTTTGATTAACTTTACGAAAACACCCACACAGCACCCAGGAGAAACACACCGCTGCTCTCATGTCAAACACCTACAAGTGAATTGGGGTTACTTTGGTTGTTTGAGAGGAAAAGTTTTAATATTCCTTCATTTTCTTGACACATTAAGCTCCCATGAAACCTATTCAAGAATCCTGTCTCAAAGTTTTAGCAGGCTTAAAACGATGGGGAAATTCCTGAGGAGATAAAGTCACTCTATATAATGTTGGTTAAAAACATATTTTTAAATTGCGAAGCAGGTACATGGGCACCACAACACTTGATTTTCACTGATACAAAACCCAAAACCAGTGAAGTTGGCACATTGTGTAAATCATGAATAAAAACAGAATACAATGATTTGCAAATCCCTTTCAACCTATATTCAATTGAATACACAGCAAAGACAAGATACTTAACATTCGAACTGGTAAACTGTGTTATTTTTTGCAAATATTAGCTAATTTTGAATTAGATGCCTGCAACATGTTTCAAAAAAGCTGGCACAAGTGGCAAAAAAGACTGAGAAAGTTGAGGAATGCTCATCAAACACTTATTTGGAACATCCCACAGGTGAACAGGCTAATTGAGAACAGGTGGGTGCCATGATTGGGTAGAATTTGTCAACATTGTGTGTTGGGGCAATGCCTTGGGCAGCCATTTGCATGACTGACAATGCTACAAGCTGGGCAGTGTTGCAGTAGCCTTATGTCCCGCCTCAGCTCCCTGCCTTCGGTTGTCAGTAGGTTGATCCAAAGTTAGTTTGGAAAGGCATTATAGTAAGGCTTTGTCCATGGATTGGCCTTAACAAGGTTCAGAAGCCTCATTTGATAATCAATTTGTTGACCCCACATAGTGGACAGCTATGCAGCCATTTAGGGAAGCTTGAGTGAAATTTTCACGTTGAATACAGCTCGTAGGGTGAGGGCCCTTTGAGTCAGACTATTTTCTTTAGTTGTCAGCAGGAAATCACACTGCCCCTCCTTTTGTCTTTCTCACTATAACAGCTTTTAACAATGACACTGAATAAACAGAAGGGAAGTTTCTATCTGGGCCATTTTAAATCAGATTGATTTCATTCAACAGCTGGATAATTATACAAATTATGCTTATTTACATGGTTCTTTTTTGTGATTAAAGCTTTTCAAGTTTGGACAGACTCAAACTCTATTACGTTTGCAAAGGAGGTTATGTTTTTGTTGCCTTTTGTCTGTCTGTTAGCAAGTTAACTCAAAAAGTTATGAATGGATTTTAATAGAACTTTCAGGGAATGTGGGTTATGGCACAAGGAAATATTGATTCGATTTTGATGGTGACCCAAACCCATATGCCAACCCAAGACTAATAATGTGCAGTGGGGCAGTTTTCCACATAATTGAGCTAACAATGTCATAAATGCCGCTAAAAAAGCGGTTAAAAGTGCCCATAGCCAGACCTAATTAGCTTTTCCTGTCTTCAACTCTCAGAGACACACAAGACCCCCGAGAACCACTACGTCAGCCTCCCTTACTTTACATGTGTTTAACAGTACCTTTGAGAAACTGCTGGATCTGTAGCATCAACCAGTGACAGCTCAGTCAGACTCATTGGGTTTCATGTCAGGCTCACAGGGTCAGGGGGAAATGATTGCAGGGCGGAGGTCAATATGACACGGAGGGAGGCAAATATTCAAGAGCAGCCAGTGATCACGTCCCACTGTTTTGCTATCAATCTGGCTGAGGCTGGGCGTTCAATGGCAAACGGTTGTGAGTTGTGTGTGTGTTTGTGTGCATATGTGGGGAGTGGGTTGACTAAAGACAGAGAGATTGGACGGAGCGAAAGAGATCAATGGTACCAAGGCATCCTATTGACGGGTCACTGCTGGTATGGAGAGGCTTTCACTCACAGGCCACACCCCTGCACACAAACACTGATTCACACTCATGGATCTATGTTCCCTAACCAACCTGCTTAATGAGCCCTCCTCCGAAAAGTTTTCCACCTCATTCGTCTTAAAAGCGAACTTCAGACTTGTATAGAGTGCTTTAAGATGTCTTAGAGGACAAATTGAGATCAGAAATCTTTGGGAGTCCAACTCGGCCCCTAGGTGGATCCTTTTGTCTCACTGTTCTCTCTCCTCACCATTTTTACTGTAGTTTTCATTAAATAACCTTGAACCTTTTTTAACATAGTGCTGTTTAAAGTTAGAGGTCCCTTGTTTGATGACAGGAATATCAATTTTGCTCTTGTTATGGCCTTGATGGTGTTAACTATGTGGCTGTGATTGGTTCCTTTAAACAGGCAGTTCTTATTCACTGTGTGTATTTAAACCCATGAATAATGATTAGATATTTAGTATTTATACCACACATAAGCTTCAGCCAGTTTGGAGGTCTTTTGGATGCATCTGAGCAACAAACTGGGTTTTCAATGTGCTCCGTTGTCAGTCTATCACTAATAATATTAGAATGTTTATGCAACATACAGCTTTTGCAAGTTATCCTGGCAAAACAGCGACATATTAAAGAAGCAGTATGTAAAACCAGTTTTGTGTCCGAGTCTAAGTTCGAGCAAAATAAAAAGTTTGACTCTAAACAACACCAACTGAGAGGAAGTGTCAAAAAAAAAGTGGTAAAATGGACATTTGCTCACATTAGAAAAATAAAGACTAAAGTATTAAAAGTCCCAATAACAAGTGTTTTAGATAAAAGCCATCCTGAAATCTACATGGTTTAATTCCTATTTATTGTTCTGATTCCTTGCTTTGGGAAAAATGTGAAAATGAAAAACAGAGAAACTAAATAACATCAACAAGATACACCCCACAGTAGTCCATTGTTACACAGCTCACAGTTTGGACCAAAAGAAGCTTCAGCACAACTTTCAGTATGTGAATTAGGGCTGAACGATATTGACAAAATTTCATATCTCGATATTCATGCCAGATATCTCGATATCGATACAATACGATACGACTATGGGTTCGGTGAAAACCAAGCATTTTTCAGAAAAATAAAAACATCATAATACAAAAGAATGTGGAAAGTGCAGTTTTAGCGTGGGGGAAATCTATATTGTTTATATCGTTGCTTTTCGATATCAATATCTTGAATGTTCATATCTCGGTATCGATACGATAACGATATCTTGTTCAGCCCTAATGTGAATACACCACCAGCTTGCAAAAGCATTTATGCAGCACAGAATTGCATATCTGGAGTGCCATATGTTTGACGTTGTTGCCGTTGAAAACATTTGTAGACAAACTAATTACCACAAATAAGCAGAACCGCTAATGGCATTGGTATCAGTAAAATCCTGTCAATGATAGAGAACTACAGTGCAGAATTTTAAACTGGTAACTGGGGTGGCAATCAAAATTCCAGAGGGCTGAGGTCCCAGGTTTGACACGCACCTTCTCAGACCTTCCACACTGCGTTGACATTTGACAGCGCCCCCTTAGGGGTCTTTATAAAGAGACCACTATTTGAGATACACTGCTTTATGACCACAGTATCCATCTTCTGATGGCTGCTTCAAGCAAGATTATGCACCATCTCAAACTCAAATACTTCAGAATTTGTTTCTTGAACATGACAGTTAGTTCACTGTACATTAGCTCCACTGTCACTAGAGCTCAACCCAATCGTGCAACTTTTGGATGTGTTAGAAGAGGAGATTTGCATCATGGAGGCCAACAAATCTGCAGCAACTGCATGATGCTATCATGTTTATGTGGACCAAAATCTCAGAGGAATGTTTCTAACACCTTGTTGAATCAATGCCAGAAAGAATTAAGGCCGAACTATAGTCAAGTCAAGTCAAAACATTTCCATAAATCACATTTAAAATAAACTTGCATTGACCAATGTGCTGTACAACCTTAAAAAGAAAAAAATAAGAGAGACATAAAAACAACAATTAGCACAATCATAAAACTTAAAACCAGAAAAGCCAATACGATAATAAAACAGTCTGAAAGATGTTAAATACGTTAAAATAGAAAGGCAAGGTTAAGTTTGAAATTAAGGCAACCGAAAAGAGATGGGTCTTAAGCAGTGACTTGAAAGTGATGATTAGATCTTAAATAGAAAGGGACAGTGATCCAAAGCCAGGGAGCAGCCACCACTAAGGCTGGATCTCCTCCGGTTTTGAGATTTGATCTCAGAACTCCCAAAAGCAGTTGGTTGTGTGACCTGAGAGATCTCCTTGGAGTGTAATGATGGACAAGATGAACTAGATCAGTAGGAGCCAATCCATTAAAAACTAAAAGGCAATCAATAAAACTCTCAAATTAGTTCTACTTCATATCAGGTATAACATTATGACCACTGACAGGTGAAGTGAACATTACTGATTATCTCTTCATTTGGGCATCTATTTGTGGGATATATTAGGCAACAGGTGAACATTTTGTCCTCAAATTTGATCTTAGAAGCAGGAAGAATGGACATGTGTAAGGATTTGAGTGAGTTTTACAAGGGCGTGTAATGGCTAGATGACTGAGTCAGAGTACCTCCAAAACTGCAGCTCTCGTGGGGAGTAAGTGGTCCAAGGAAGGAACCGTGGTGAAGTGGGGACAGGGTCATGAGCAGCCAAGGCTCACTGAGTCACATGGGGAACCAAGACTGGTCTGTGTGGCCCGAACCAACAGATGAGCTACTGTTGCTAAAACTGCTGAAGAAGTTAATGGTGGATCTGATAGAAAGGTGTCGGAATACACAGAGCATCACTTTGTTGCATAGAAGCCACAAAATTTTAGGCTGGTGGTCACAACGTTATGGCTGATGGATTCTTTAGATTTGACAATTTGAAGGAAATACACTTATAGTGCTAAAAAAAAACACATGTGTAAAGACAGTCAGTTGTATGGTTAATAGTTTATGGTATCACGAATTCCCACCATTTTTCTCCTGTCGCACCATTTGATAAAACCTGCCCTAGCTAAATTGCCGGCTTTTGGACTTCTATATGCTGTTTTATAACTTGTAATGAAAGCAGGTATCATTAAAAGAAAGGTTGAACTGATTTAGATTAAACTGCATCATATCTTATGAAGAAGGTTTTGACTCTTCTGTCTGGACTGGTGGCGACATCTGAAGAACTGGCCTTTTCATTTCTTTGTATAGTGGAAGGAAAAGTGCATTAGTGCTGCTGATTGCGCTCAGTTTCATTTAAGCAATTTCTATAAACTCTGAGGCTTTCTAACACTCCTCCATACTCAGGTCCACAGTCTGAACAGACAAGGACAAAGCACCCGCCTTTTATAACCCAATAACCCTGCAGAGAACTCAACCCACTCACACGATTCCACAATCATCTCCATTACCACTCTCCAGCAGTTAATTGACTTCTGGTCACATTTACTTCAGCGTTAAAGACTCCTTTCTAAAGGAGGGGGGGTCTGCAGCCCTTTGAAGCGACTGCAGGTTTAGATTTAAAAGCCCTCGTTCTCTCATCACTGATTGAGAGTCAGCCTCTGTCGGACTCGGGGTGGGAGGTGGAGGTGGGATTTGCATCGGAAGCCGCCGCTGCCTTTATCAGTGGGCCTCCTTCAAAGAGCAGATGGGTTTCTGATAATAAGAGGTCGATGTGGATGAAAAAAAAGGGGAGCTGAAGTGTCACAGAGTGGTGTAATTGTGAGCAGAGGTTAAGGACGTGTGCAGTTGTCAGTGATGCTTTGCTGTACAGTAATTTCCAACCTCTGGGCTTTGTCTGAAGGGACATAAAAGAGGATGAAGGAGAGTCAGAGCCAGATGTACTTAGAGCAATCAAAGGCCTGTTAGACCGCATGCTGGGTTCATGGTTGTAGATAGAGAGGTTAGATGTGTGGGTGTATGGAGGGAGAGTTGTGTCTGATATATGTATATGGGGATACAACTCATATCTCCAAATTATTTCAGCCCTTAAATGCAGCGCAGATCAAAAAGTCCCTATAGTAAGACTGGCCGCTTTATGTCAGTCCTATGATTGGCTGGCAGTTAGTCCGGATTTTACCCCACATCCAATCAAATGACAGCTGGGGTAGACTTTCAGCCTAAATGGATAAAGAGTATAGAAATTGGATCAGTGGAGTGATGAATGACTTGTAATAAAATTATGGATAAAATATTTCAAAATCAAAGAGGTATGTCATCCTGGGCTTGAAATTACTAACTTGGCCAGCAGATGGACTGTTTAATATATTTCACTGGTCCATATGGGAAGGAGCCCGTAGAAAGTGTTCGGGGAGGGCAGAACTTTTCAGAAGTTCATCACATTTGTTATGAGCCGGTCAGATAATGTCATAGGTAGGCCCCACTGCACTACAGGAGAGTTTGCTTCATAAAGCAAACTCTCATCAAAACATGTCAAAAGTGGAGTGAAAATATCCTCTCTATAGATACATTTGTAGTGTTGTTTTTTTTTTTCCATATTTGATAAAGAAATGTGGTCTAGGGCTAATAAAACTACTGCTGATGCTGTTAGCACTTATGCTAATCTCTGTACAAACAACCACTTCTTGCTGTCGTCTTGCTCATAGGTCGTCAGTCATCGGTTCTGCTTATTTATCCGATTCCGTAATGAAGTAATTCGCTTATCAATTCTGGTAGATTTTCTGTGTCTACAGAAGTTGGCCTACAGTGGTTTTCAGGGTCAACAATGCCAAACACCTGACACTCTTGCATGTCCTGCCTTGCATAGATAAATACTTTTATAAGTGGCTGGTTTTTCCACCTACTAAACTTGCAGTAAGCATTGTCTTGTCGTAAACCAAGAAACAGCTTCTGTCTGTCACAGGTTTTGACTCCTTCGTTATAATTTCTGCTGACAGCCTGTGATGAGAGACGTCCCTGATTTTCAAGGCATGCAGAACAAAGTAGAGGATATTAAAAAGGGCAATGTGGAGCAGATAGACTATTGATATTGATTTGTTGAGGGAGTTGCTGTCAATTCTCAACTGGAATTGGTTTTCGATTCCCATCCCGTTAGCACACCCAAATGTTTCAATCATGGTTTTCGTCTCCGTCAAAGATGATGCCTGTAGTTCTAGTTCTCTTCCCTCTACTCGCCTTGGTACGGTGGTCAGGTGAGGGGGAGCCTCTTTAACCTCAAATTTGCCATATTCAGTGCCGACATTAACAAAGAGCTGAATCTCCACCATCCTATGTCATATGGCTGAGTGTCCTTGCAGCAGAGTGTGACACATTTCTCTGAATTTTATTGTTTAATGTGTGCAGGGAGCAAAGCATTATCCTCGAAGGGGGCTTTTTTTTCCATTGTTAGCTAAATCTGTGCCTGTTTTATACCTGATAGCATGAATTTAAGTCATGGACCAATTTATGTATCATTATTTAAGTCATGATTCAATCCTATCCATATATTATTTTAGTTTGCAATCCATGCATCCGTATATTTAAGTTATGTATGTACTAATCAGTACAGATGAATCTAAGCTGAGCTGGAGCTGAGTAAGGATAAACCTCAGACAGAACGTCTGGCACTCAACTGAATATAGCATGACCATATAGAGAGCAGATACCAACACAGTATCTTAGCCATATTGGGAATGTATGCCAAACATAAGCAGAGTGAGACAGACATCCTCACTCACACACACATCATGTGGTAAGACATATACCCCCATTCACAGACCCTCACTCACTCAAACACCATGACACAGACACACACTGCATCCAATTGCATCTATGTATCTTTGTACCGACCATGTAAATAAACTACGATAATCCACAGTCTAGTATCGAGAATCCTCTATTCAAACATCTCGTACTATCCATACCAGAACCTTTGCACATTTGTTGAAGCTGACAAAGTCCATTTCTTTTTCATTGTTGCCAGTTCCAGTTTCTAAGTTATTAGAAATCTTCAGAGCGTGATTCAGCAGGCCAAAAGAAAAATGTGACATACTGTACCTCTGTGGAATAAATGTGCACAGGCAGAAGAGCACATTGCCATTTGCTGCGTCGTAAAATAGTGCGACTCACAGAGACTTCTTGTAGGAAAAAGAAAGTGCTCTGAAATTGTTCACTCAATGGTACATTAGGTCCAACATGGGTCTTTTATGTAAACCACACAATTACACAATATTACTGTAACAGCCTCCAGCAGTGTAACTGACCAGTTGTCTCAGCTCACTCTCCTTAAAGGTAAAGCACTGTGGCTAGTGCTGTCAGCCATTTTACTATTGTCGAGTACCTACCGTAGCCAATAAGTGCAAATGGCCTACAACAGCTTGATGCAGTTCAATAAGAGGAAAACACCTGCAAGAGCAGAAACACACTGCAAGTTAGAAATGAAACAAAGCCCAAAACGAGAAACCAAGAAAAGACATGTAAGAGCAGAAACACAGCAGAACCAAGTACAACAGGAGAAGTTCTCCAGTCCTGGAGAGGGGAGCCAGGAGAGTGCGTGGGAGAGACTGGGGTTAAGCCAGCCGCTTCACAGCTTTCTGTGGTCAAATCAGCCTCTCCTAAATTTGAAGTGCTTATTTTAGCTGTGCAACTTTATCATGTTCCTGTGTTTTCTCTTACCCCCCAAAGTGTGAAATATAGGAGTCTTGCCTTAACGTTGGCTCCAAGCTGCATCTTTTTCCAACATGAATGAACAGAAAGTGTAATAATGTATACATTTTTAAAAGTATTTTTTCATAAAATGTATCTTACTCATATAAATGTTGTAAAACTACTCCATGCTGCTTGCATATATTGTCCAGGAGGTCCTATATACAATGATACCAGTTTTATCAGGTACAAACGGAAGAAAATGATCTTCTCAAAATAAAAGACGACATGCATTCATCGACCTTTATTTGATCCAAAGTTATCACACATCGTGTCCTTTCATGTTGGAAAAAAGAGGCAATTCAGAGCCAGTGTTAAGACAGAACTCCTCTATTTCACATTTTTGATAGTAAAAGGCTGTCACCCCTCTTTACTCGGCACAGAGATTTACCGTAAAGGCCCATAACACTTCAAATTCAGGAGCGGTTTGCTTGACAGCAGTCTCTCTCATCTGTCTCATCTGTGCTGTCCCTGCACCAGATCCTTGTCCAGGCCTGGAGCTCTTCTGTTGTTACCTTCGTCAAAGAGGTTATGTGTTTGCCGGCTTATGTTTGTCTGTTTGTTTGTTGGCATGATTATGAAAAAACTAATGGATGGATTTGAATGAGGTCCACGATTCTATCATCAAGGTAAATTTCCTGATCCAGACTGATGTCACAAAAACATTGAACTCTGTCATGGAAAATCCCATTAATGTCATTCAATAATTCATATAAAACCGAAATATTAAGTGATTTTCCTGAAACTTGCTGTGTTCATACAGGATAACAGCTTCCATGTATGTGCTGAGTTTGGTTCAGATCCTGGCACTACTGTTGATCTGGTGATCCAGAACTGTATCTTTTACAGGGGTTGTGGAAAAGCCACTGCTGGAACTGAACTGCTTTGTGGAGGTCTACGCTCTCTTGGGTGCTTTTCTAGTTGTACTTGGTTATGCTGCATTTTTGCTCTTGAGGGTGTTTTCCTCTTATTGAACTGCCCTGAGCTGTTGTAGGCGATTTTTGCTCATCAGCCACCGTAAGTATCCCATACAACCCAACTTCATGAATATGAAGTCTCCCTTTACCAGCAGTGATAATGTTGCATATTGCAAAATACTCCCCTATATGTGGGCATAGTCTTACTTTTATTTTGACCTTTTACACTCAACCACCTCCACGCTGCAGAGGTCTCTTCCTTGCTGAGTCCCCCTCCTCCACATCAGAGCCACGGCAGACTTACTCTCCCTTTCAGCCATGCCTGTAGCTATATGGAGAAATTCTGTCAATTCATCACCACCTCAGAGCATCATTAATATCAAGGTATGACACATTTTACAACTTTAACCTTCACACCCATACTCTCTGTCTCACAGCAGAGGACACACTCTCACCTGCTGCCTCTCTTGATATACAACCCGTGACGCTCAATTGTCCAATGTAAAACTAATTCTTATGTATACAGTGCTGGTGTGAGCGTTTGCCTTAGAGTGTGTATGTCTGTGTGTGTGGTCTGGCGTGGTGTGTGTCTCCGTGGCCCTGGCCTCGTTAAGCACAGTGCAATAATGGATGTCAACAGGCTGGCCTCTTCTTACTGTGTCAACATTAATCACCAAGCCTGGACACCACCGCCCCATGATGCTCCTCTTAATATTCAAAACACACACTCTGCACCCATGCCAACAAGTCACACACACAAATATACACTCACGAAAACACACTCTGACTCCAGGCTCTAGCGTTTCACCTTTTCCTGCTCCTGCTCTGACTCTGTGTCTCTGCCATCCCTCCACCTCGTGGTATTTTCCTCGCCAAGTCCATATTTCTCTCTGTCTCCTCACCTTGTCTTCATCCTCTCTCTCGCTCCTTCATATTTGACATATCTTTGGCTCTGCCCTCGTCTTCTGTATCGCCCGGTCTGTGCCCCTTCTCCACCCAACAGTTAATCACCTCTGCTAATTACAACCCCGGACAGCACATGGCCAATGCAAATGAGAGCTTTTTGCAGAGAGGCTGGTACTGCCATGTGCAGGCATCCAGGCACACACACTCAGAATTTAATGTTTTTGAAGACAGAATTAATATTTTAAGTCAAATATGGGAACCATGAGCTGTTAAAATAATGTGAAACCAAACCAGTGGCCACATTAATTAATCCTGGTCTTTCCAGAGGCTGGTCTTAAATCTAAAGCTGTGATTACACCAAATGCAAAATAATATTTGTGTTGTGCCTTTGTGCAAATAAATTTTGCACAGGTATTTGCATGGTCAAATCAATACACTGAAGCAAATTTTCCTGGGTTGGGCCTGTCTCCCAGCAAGAGCAACATGTGTTTCTACCTTCTCGATCCATGATCAACCATGCTGGATGTTTCTATGATCACTGTCTTCCTCCTGTTCTCAAAAACAAGAAGCTAAGTGTCCCAGAAAAGTCTGACATAGAAACACATCTATTTGATGATCAATAACATCCTTCAAAAGCCATACATGGAGTGTTTCACCGTGATGTCCAGGGGATGCCCCTTCCACATTGCTTAACCTGCCCGACTTTACTCGTCTTTTTTCCCTTTATGATCGCAGACCCACTCCTCCTCTCTTCCAAGTTTGTTCTTTCTCTTGTGGGTGCTCCGTTAGTTCTTCCGTGAAATTTGGCATATTTTCTCTGATGCCAAACACGTTAAATCACTGCTAATAAGCTAGAAAAACACACCAGTAGCCAGCTCGCCATTGTGCTGACGGTCTTTGTTTACACCACAGCCCATGAAAAGTGTTAAATATGAGCTGAACTTACTGGATACTCAACACTCCAGAGACTTTCTCCCTGTTTCTCCTCTTTGTGGTTTTGTCTCACAGTAAAATACTAAACACTAATATAACTGTGTAGAGGAGCACTGATTCCGGCGTGCAGCATTGTTTACTTCCTCTTCTGTCTGTGATGTCAACCGAGTCGACATTCCCTCTTGATGCTAATTGGCTGTCGTGCTACAGCTTCAAGCGGCTTTGTTGCAGAATTTAGATATTTTCAACTACAGTGAAAGGGGCAAAATTCGAATCATTCGCGGGAACATGTCCCGTCTTCCCATTCACTTTCAACTTATTTCTGTCGCGCAACAAACTGAAATTCGTATTTGGTGTGAACACAGATTTATGGTTTACAATTTTTTTGCTCCAGTGACCACTACTTCAATCTGCTAAATCTAATGAGGGCAGTTGCTGTCGAGGAAAAGTGAAACACTGTTAAGAATCTTACTGTATTGTATTGTAGAGCCAGTGTAGTTTTCGAGTAGTTTTAACCTATAACTGGGTTATTACGAAGCTTTTGGTGGCTATGTCCAAGCTACTGTCCCCCCCGGGATATCTCCCCCCAGGCACAAAGCTTACAAGTTACTTTATTGGCTCTCATATTTACTAGTGCCATGGGCCTCTAGCCTCTAGCAAACAATGCATGTTTGGTTTGACTCTCAGATTCAGAGCACAGTAAGTTCTCCTCTTTGAGACAAAAAAAACAAAAATTTGGTTTCTTATTCAAAACTCAAACCATGTACAAATTTGCCTCAGAAAAGCTCTGATTTCCATGAAATATTCCAGTTATAGGAGCATATAAACAGTGATAGGCACACAGGTTTTAGCAAATGTTGTTTATCAGACCCAGAATGCAACAGAAGTTTGTTAGCTGCCTTGTTGTCTAACCTCGTGTTCAGGAGGTGTCTCAGGTTGAAAAATGGAAGTTGTCACATTTAAAACAGTTGACAATAAAGTTTGAGGAGATTTTTTGTTTAATTTAAAAGAACTTTTAGCACCACTTAAACTGTCTTTGTCTGTTTTATTAATTTAGCATGTTTAGACATCAGATAGGAGCAGTGTCTACAAGTGTGTGCTCATTTATGTGTGTTTGTCTCTGTGCGCTGTGGTCGTTCTGTTAAGCCTCAGGCGTTGTTCTCTGTTAGCAGGCGGCTGATGGAGCTTCTTGGCTTTCAGGGGTCTTTGGGGCCGGCTCTAACCCAGGAGACAGGGCCTTGCCTGGGGGTTAATGAACCTCAGGCCCGGCCCTGACGCCAGCCTTAATTGTTTCTGTGGCTCTGAGGACCTCTCCTCTCTTTTCTCTTCCCTGCTCTCTTCTCGTTGATTCCTCTAGTTGTCCACTATCTTCTGTCGTCTACTGTTATTTTTCCCTTTGTTTCAACTGCCTTTTTCTTCTCTTCAATTTATGTTGCTTTCTTCATTATATTCCCCTTTTCTCAAACTGTTTTTATGGATTAAGTTAGACTTTGTACTTGTCAGTTAGAGCTGGACTTTCATTTTGATTTTACCATTGTAACATTGTAAGAACTCATTGTGTCAGACTAAATGTCATCACTGTAACACATAAACAGCTGTTTGAGCATGGTCAGATACAATTTCATGGTAATTTCATGATGGCCTTGCTTTAACACTTTTTGGAACAGTCAAGTGAAGACAAAGCAATAAGCTTACATAAGATATATATTTGTGCCAGTTAAGTAGGGGTAGGAATCAAAAACCAATTCAGGTTGAGAATCGATAACACACCCACGAGGAACTGATACAAATAGTCTTTTTTCTTATCAATTCCTTCCACTGAATGGAGTCAAAACTGAGGCTCAGTTTTCACCAAAAAGGCATTTTTTGGTTTCTGGGATTGCATGTGTATAAACAGCCTCTGTTTCCTCTCCTGCCTCCATCAGAGTGTTTTTACCCACTCCATACAGTGGATTGATGAATTGGTTTTGCTGCTGTTCATTTTAAAGCCGGTGAAAGTGAGCAGACTTTTCTGTGGTTTCTCGCAGCGCTGGCTGATTCCTCTCCCTGTACCTCTCTCCATCATGCTGGCTCTCTGTGTGCAGCGAGGCTTGCTGCTCCGCCTGTAGAATATGGAGGCAGATAATATCTCTGAGGATGAGTTATGTTGATACGGTCAGCATCTTACTGTTTGGCCACTGGCAAACACACACACGCAGCCCACGCCTGGCTGCTCGCTGAGGGAAACACTTGCACACATACACACTAAAACACACACATATATACTCTCTGTGGCCCTAACAGGACAGTGAAGTGCTGTTATAGGCTTCACTTCCAAACCCAGAGGCCAAACTATAACGTAATGATATGACCAGGTTACGCACAATTGCTCTGCTTATTGTTTCCTCGTGCTCATAAAAGTCATCCAGGTGCAGACGGGCTAAAGGGACGCCGGAGGAGCTCACGTATGATGTATTAGTCTGGTGTGAAGGTTGTGGTACAGAGAAAAGCAGCTTATTGAGTTTGGTGTCATGAAGCTGTGGCAGTTATGGAGAGCTTAAGTCTGGAACTAGCAAGATAAGACCTATGTCAGGAAAGCACATATATAAATGGACTACATGTGATGCCTTTGCTTGATCAGGACCATCCTGAAGGCCAGACTTTAAGTATTTTGCTGTTATTTTTTTATATTAGAAATAACAATTGGTGCATCTTAACCCTTCCAACTCCATGGGATCACCGGTACCCCAAGCAGTAATAAATACTTTGTGTACTGTATAACAGACCTGTATGTGGGCAACTGTGTTTGTAAGCTCATTCTTCTGTCAATCTATAGGTAACCTGACACGCCGTTCCTTATACCCGGCATGGAAATATTTCACTAGTCCGTCTGGAGAAGAGTCCATAGAAAATGTTTGCAGAGGCAGAACCTTCAAATGCAACAGCAGCTGGTGATTGGACGATCGTTTTGCTCATCACACTCATCACAGACCAATCATATCAAGCCACAGTAAGACGTAGCAGCTCAACCCTGTTTTTAGCCGATAGCTTAAACTACGTTTCAGTCCTTAGACTATCATCTTACATTAAATTATACCACATAGATGTATGTTTTACCACTCATATGTGAATTAGCAGACTGTCATGGCAGAAAGCTAACGCAGAGCATGGCTAACATTGCCATTGCTATCACCGCCAGCCTCCGGTACTCTTAATGGGTAAACATCTACAAATCTGAGTGAAATGTGTTTATACAATGCTCCAGTCAATATGCAAGTGCCACTTTATGCAGCTTAAATACAGTTTTATCTTTATTTAATTGCAAAGAATACTTCAGACCTGTTTCAAGCTGAACAATATTACTACTGGAAGCTGTTTGTGTATTTTTGTTTCATAATGCAATAATGAGCCGGGTGGCAGGAACTAGCACTGCAGATACAGCCTCAACTAGTGGCAGGAGGCTAGATTACACAACATTAGACAGGCTTTGGTTCGCCTAACTAGATTCAATGTGAAAGAAAACCAAATCAAGATAAAAATCAAACAATATTGCAACTGTACTGAATTTTTGGTGTGAAAGTGACCTAGGTCAGTGTTCTACTCTAGTTAAACCACTGAAAATGATTTTCATAAAGCTGTTTTTTTAAGGTTTGTCCAGTTCATGCTATTTCCCAGAGTCCATTGTTTCAATTTGAATCCAGCAGCTCCTTTGTCTGCCTGTTGTGATGAGTGGTTTGAGGAGATTTATTGTTTTTCCTGCTCTGCTGCCTGTGTGGTCACTTCGCAGCTCAGCCCATCCCTGTGTGAGAGCAGAGGAAAACACGAGGAGGCAGCTCAGGACAGTATGCTCCAACAGTTTTCTAAAGATCTCTGAAGTTGTCACACTCAGTTTATTTTCTGCTCCTAACAGCAGTCCCAGTAGTTCTAGTTTCTGTAAACTGGCACTGAAGTGTTCACTGGATAAGGTGCACTCCAGCATGTTCTGAGAGAAGAGGACAGATAGAGGTTAGCAGTGAAACATGGGATGGAGAACAAAATTCAGATTTAATGTAGAACTTTTTACAAAAAATGGAGCAGAGCAGCAAGGCCATGAGATCAAATTCACATTGGAATAAAGAAAACAACCCACAAACAGCAGGTTACTTTGCTTGTCCAGGGTTGATTTACTGTCAGTCCCTTTGCTGGTTTGACAAAATGTTGATACAGTGAAAGGTTAACTAAGTGGCAGATGTACATAAAAAAAAAAAAAATAAATAAATCAGCAGACGGTCTTTATCTAACTTTGTGTTTTTCGTGGATCTGCACTGTTTGTATTAAGTTGTGCTGATAATGTTATTATTGCATTAGTTTTATTACCTTATTATTGACAGTTGCAATGCAAAGACCTTGAGCATGTTGTCGTGTAGAGCAGGGCACCCCACACTTTTTCGGATCAGGGCCCCAATGAGAAGTTTGCTCTCTCCCCAGGACCCAGACTTAGGAAACTACATTGTATCATCTAAACCCTGAGATACAATTATAATAGATTTCATAAATCATTTTTGGCTTGAACAAAGTATTAAAGACTTAGATTTTGCAAGGAAGGGTAGAGTATTTTATTATGACTTTTTGTTTTGTTTTTCAATCAAAGGGGTTTCATATCAATAGCCACATATGAAGTATCAATTACTGGTTGGTGCTGTCTGCAAAGTAATGATATTTTAAATGAAACCAAAACCGGGTGTGATTTTTTTATATTCTCTAAAAATATAAATAAAAATAAATTATGAAAATAATTATGTAAATAACTAGAAAAGCACTCAGAGAGCGCAGACCTCCACCAAGCAGCTCAGTTCCAGCAGTGGCTTTTCCACAACCCCTGTAAAAGATACAATTCTGGATCACCAGATCCAGAATAGCACCAGGATCTGGACCAAACTCAGCACATATATGGAGGTTGTTATCTTGTATGTACACAGCAAGTTTTGGGAACATAACTTGATATTTAGATTTTATACGAATTATTGAATGTCATGAATGGGATTTCCTATTATAAAGTTCAGTGTTTTTGTGACGTCAGTCTTGATCAGATCTAGAGGAAATTTAATTTGATGATAGAGACATGGTCCCCATATTATCCTGTAAAATTGGGAGCGAATCCATTGAGAAATGGCGATATGATTTTTAAAATTCTGCCCAGTGTTAACCTATTGGATTTTTTTAAATTTTGGGGATTTTTGGAATCCAGACCAATATCTGTACCACCACCAAAATGTAATGGCTTCTTCCTTTGACCAAACTACACCTCTGGTAAAATTTTATGTAAATCCATCCAGTGGTTTTCCCGTAATCTTGCTAACAGACAAACAGACAGACCCTGGCGAAAACATAACCTCCTTGACGGAGGTAATTATGTAATTATATAAATGTAAGCTTCACATATTCTCATCATGTATAGCCCTACATTAGACTAATGAAGGTCAAGGACCTTAAATGTTACATCTTGGTGATAAACCTTATTAAATTGACCTGACTTTTTTTTTTTAATCTCTTTTTCCTTCTACAAAGTAACCTGGCAAAGGTAGCGGTCATAAAAATATTGGTTATTAATAGTTATATAACTTTCCTTGATTTACTTCATTTGCATTGATAGTATTTTATAAAAGACTTTAACAGATACCAATATAGCAAATAAATTATGCTTATTTTAATAGCAAATCAAAATGGGAATTTTTTTTTTTTTTTACATCTTAATCGCAATTTTTGGAAACTTGGCATCAACTGGCAGGCCACAATTAGTGAGGCGGAGGACGGCATGTGGATGCAGGTAGCCTACCGCTTGTGTAGAGGTGCTGACACACTTCTTTGGAACATTGGAAAACAACAACACATTTTGATGGTGTTCTGAATTATATTTAACATATTGTTTAAGGCCACCATGCATTCAAGGGCTATTTTTAATGGCATAAATCCAACAAAGACTTTGTTTCATTTTCTCTGCCTTCCTTCATACAAGGTTGTTAAATCTGTACTTCTGCTAAAAATATTGGCAAGAATGAGTGCAGGGGACGTAGATTTGGATGTTTGGATTCAATAATTGTCACGTCTGTTTGCAGAAGGCAGAAGCTTTTATCCTCTTTTTCCTGTTCCGGTTTGCTCCTATGCTTTCTCCCTAATGCTGAATGACAGTTCATGGAGAGGTCAGGCATCATTACAGCATCTTCTCTATGCTTCTGTCACACTTTGCTCTATATTTTATTTTGGAGACCGTCTGCGCCCTAACAGCTCCACAGCACGTCTCGGTATTTTCAGCCGTACTTATGTGTTGTGAGCAAGGTCAAAAGTATTCTAAATCAATTCTAAAACACACAAGGTTGTCAATAAAGAATCCCAAACCAACACAATGACGCTCTGCTGCTTTTCTTTTTTTTTTTTTTAAGTACATCTAAATTGTTATCACCCTAGAAGGACAATTTACTCTCCACAATACAAGCACAGACACGATAGCCACACGGACAGAACATAAACAACACAGCTCATTTTAACGTGGAAAATGCCCCATCCCACAATCCAACGCTCTGGTATGTCCCGCATCACAAAGTCAAATGATCCCCATAGTTTAAAGCAACAGCAGCGATGAATGATGGCTTTACTTTAATACAACTGTTTTATGGAGTCATTGAGAGCACGTAATGGCAACGCTCCTGAGGGAGAAACACAGAGGTGGGAGCAGCGGTGAAAAAGGCGTCCTGAGGATTCATTGTCTGCATAAACTCATCGGCACTAATGAGCCTGAGCTGTTAAATGTACAAAGTAGCCATGCAGAGACGTTTTCTTTGTATATGTGTGTGTTAAAGTGTGTGTATGAAGAGTATTCAGATTGGATTGTTGCAGTCATTGACCTTGTCCACGAGGCCTGTCTAGACTCATCGCCCACTCTCTCCGCGGCTCCTCCACACAGTTCATTAGGTGCTGATCACTCGCTTTTGTTTGCTCAGCATTGACTGTACAGTAATAAGAAATTTCCAGTCTCAGCGGAATAATGTTTGGGTCTGTGCCAGCTGCTGTAACTATGGTTGGGGAAAAACATTGAAATAGTCAAATATTGAGTTATTATGTGTGGCAGAACTGTATCAATTAATCAATTCAAATAATAAAATCAAACAAATTAAGGGAATTTTTCAGATATAAATAACATGTTTTTATGACAAAATGACAAAACTTACAAGAGCCAAGTTCATTTAACTGGGGGGGGGGGGGGGTCTTCACAAATGTTGAGTTTGTCTCTATTTTACTCCCTATATGCCTTGGTGAGATGTACATTTGCCAATGGTGAAAGCATTGGGGAGCTGGGAAGGTTTTTCTTATAGTGTGGTGGCTATAAATGTTTTTTCCTCAAAGGCCCACATTTGACTCCTTTTCAGCAAGTTAAAAATGGTTCCAGGTGTCCCTTTAACACATTTGGTATGCCTATAAACCCTTCTATTTCAGTCCTACTCAGAACAGCCTGTTTTAATCTAAAACCTTATGAATGTCTGAACTTGTCCCTCTTAAGAAATGGTTGTGGATTCAGCTTTTTACTCTAATGT
The DNA here is from genome assembly GCA_037902135.1 of Cetoscarus ocellatus. Classification (NCBI taxonomy): domain Eukaryota; kingdom Metazoa; phylum Chordata; class Actinopteri; order Labriformes; family Labridae; genus Cetoscarus; species Cetoscarus ocellatus. Next base: position 187,546 of record JBAMNC010000895.1, on the reverse strand, counting down.
TTACTGTGGTAGCACAAATATGCCAAGACATAAGAGCTGCTCAGGTAACAGAATTTTAATTAAAATCCCAATGATGACCCACCAGTGACCAAATAAACCTCCAACGGTGTTGATTATTTAGGTCGAAAATACATGCTACATTTTTGAAAACACGATGTAATCCCTCCATCATCTATACTGCTTATCCTTTCTGGGGTCACAGGGGCTGGAGCCTATCCCAGCTGACATTTGGTGAGAGGTGAGGTGCACTCTTATCCTGATTGAAACATACTTTAGGGTTGGTTTAGTACCTAGGAGGATGCAAGCTGGCTTTCTGGGGTACTGCCGCCGGTTAGGGAAGTTAGTTATGCAGCTGAAAGTGGTTGGCGTCCCTTGCCTCCAGAGCCTTGGGGCATAGTGTTGTTCCCTTAAACTTCATTGCACATAAACACCATCGAATGAAGTTGGGTTAGGTGGTGCAGACGAGCCATTGACAAGGTATTCTGACCTGGCATGTGCTCCCAGACCTAGAGGCTTGCAGTTACTTCTTGCTAATAAACCAACCTTGTAGATGCTGGAGGACTCTCAATGACCTATTTCTACTCAAAACAGAAACAAATATCAGATAAATGATTCATGAACAAAATCCGGATCATGTTGAAGTTACTGTCTTTATTTTAGCACCTTGACACTTGATTATCTGGAGCTGTTAAACAAATATCATGGAAAGAGGTGTCCTCCGTCAGAATGAGAGTTTAGCTCGTGCAGAGTAGAACTGCAGATAGATTTTGTGGATATTCAGAAAATAGAAGCAAATTATGCATATAGTTTTTTAGAACAATGAGTGGTTGCAATCCTTTGTGGGTAATTTAGATCCTTACTGTGTAATCGAGTTTAAAATAATCATTTTGTTGTTGAAGGGTGCCTTCAGTATAGAGAGAATAAAAGAAAAACCTCTGGGAATTCACTCCTCTGACTTTTACAGAACTGCCCAATCAACCAAAATAACAAACAAAAATAGAAAATCTTAACCAGTGACCAGCGATAAGGAAGTCTTTTTATAGTGGTTGTAGATTTGTCGCTCCAACAGGTAACACACCCTCTGTGCTCTGTGCTCCTTGATTTTGCACTTTTCCATTATGAGATAGTGTTACATGGCTGGAAGAGAGATATTGTGCCATGGCTCAGTAACTGGGTAGTTTTTTTAACCTCCTGTCACCTGTCGCACAGCCCTTCACCTCATCATCGGTTATTTCAGGTCAGCAGCCCACTTTAATTGGCTCCTTAAATGACCTTGTCCAATTACAAAGACCATCAGAGACCAACTGCATATTAATTTATCAAGTGTGGCTCTGACATGAATCAACCTGAGAGAAAATTGTATTCTTTGACTTCATGTCCTCATTTAATATTCACACCATGCACAACAAACACAGTTGTGCAACAGTCTTGTACAACTTTTATTTATATGATGTATTTTGATAGTTTTCTCCACAGCTTGACATGGGGTTTTCTCTTAGGGGGGCAGTGTTCTCCAAAAGTATATTATCAACAGGACTGGTGTCATCTCAACTGTAATTGAGAATTGTGATCTGATGTGAAGGGCTTTATGAATTGCTTACATTTGACCAAGTCAACTGAGACAGAGATGATTGTCTTGGGCATTTATCAATCCATCCATTCATCAATCCATCCATCCATCCATCCATAATAATAATAATAATAATAATGATAACTGTATTTGTATAGCACTTTTAAAAACGAAGGTTTACAAAGTGCTTTGACAAACCGACAGAAAAATACAGAAGAAAAGCACAAAAGTTTAGGTACAAAGGGATTGAACCAACAAAAGTCTCAATTTAAATCCCCAAACCTAACAAACAAACACAAATGGCAGAATAAACCAAAGACAAAAAGACCTAAGAGGAGACAGCATGAACGTTTCTGGCATGTTCACACAAGGGAGAATATTTCATGGAACGTGAGGAAACCTTAAACTCGAACATCGGGCACAATAATCCAGGTCCAGTCACCCAATACAGAGCGCCTGGACCCAGATGGGTTCCAAGTCCCCCCAACCCTCCTCCCAGAATGAACCAGGTCTTATTTCGGAAGAGACATCCATCTTCCTCTGCTTATTCAGGGCCGGGCTGTGGCGGTACCTGGCCAAACAGGTTAACCCTGACGCCCTTCACCCCCCAACTTTTTCATCTCCTTCAAGGGCATCCCAACGTGTTTCCATCCCAGATGGGATATATGATCCCTCCATCAAGCTCTGAGTCTGCCCATGGATCTCCTCCCAGCTTGGAATGCCTGGAAAATCTCCTCAGGAAGCTGACCAGAAAGCATCTTAATAAGACATGGCTGTACGATAATCTCCTCACCCTGTCTCAAAGGCTGAGCCCGGCCACTCTCCTGAGAATCTCATTTCAATGACTTGTGTGTATGCTCTTATTCTCTTGCTGTTGAGACTTCATGACCACAGATGAGGGTTTAAATTAAGTCAGAATGGCAAATCGAAAGCTCTGCCTTCCAGCTTGGCAAAAAAACGTACAGATGATAGAAAAAATGTTGCTCTCAGGTTGGTTTCCTGTATGTCCCACATATTGTCTCCTATTCATTTTTTTGTCTCCCAAAATACATACTGCATTTTGCAGAAACACACAAATGTGATGCATAATTAAAGTTGAGCACTTCTTCCAGACCTTTGCTTCCATGAAACTAGATTGTTTCCTAATATCTATATTCTTCAAACAATCATTCAGTAAGTCTTTGCTGGATGTATTGAAAGTGATCCTATAAAATCAGGACCTCTTACTCCACATGTAGGGGGCGTCAGTGGCACAGTTGGATAGTGGTCAGTAATTGGGAGGTTGTGGGTTCAAGCCCATCCTGGGCAACACTCTAAGTTGCTCCCACTGCTGCGTCAGTAGTAAATGGGCATGAAAGGGTGTGAATGTGTTAGTTGATACTGATGGATAACTAACATAGAAACTCAGAGCCATCAGTGAGTGAACGTGAGCGCGAATGGGTGGGAATGGGTAGATGTGACCTGCGGTGTAAAGCAGCTTTGAGTAGTCAAAAGACTAGAAAAGTGCTAAATAAGATGAAATCCGTTTGCATAGCCCTATGTTCATATCTACAAAAGAACTTCTGTAATATATGTGACCACAGTGACAGAGTTAGCCTGACCGTCCCAGTGTTCAGGCTGCCGACTGCTCTGACCAAACTGCAGAATTATTTATGTGAGAAAATGAGACCACATAAACGTGTTCCCCATGGTCTCTCTCTTTAATTAAAACGTCAATCAAGCCCCATGACGAGATCGACTGGTGCAAGTCACTCGTGTGTACCACTGTGTGTGTTTGTATGTGAGAGTGTGTCTAATTAACCAGTCACTCTCTGTTGTGTGACTGACATGAGGTACACAGGCTTGAAATGCTGATTAAAAAGGTGACAGCGCTGGATGTTGATGGTGTCATCTGAAAGACACTAAAACTACACGTGTGTGTTACATTTTTTTTATATTGTTCCTTTAGTCAGAGTGGTAACTCCCATTGAATGCATGTGTGTTTTCAAAATACCAAAATCTAATCGATTGATCCTAGGCCATTTTTTGATCAATCTTAAAAATGTTATCAAATTCTGTTCTTAACTTTTTTATTATCCTGTTAAACAAATTAACAAAACATCAGCAAAAGCAACACCTCCATATACATATTCAGTAAAGGGTTTCCCAAACATTGCAACCTACACAGCCTATGAAATTTTAATGAAGGAAAGTTGAGGATATAAACTCAAACAGTGAATAAAAATGTGCCTCAAATATCATTGTGATGCCATTCCCTGAAGACCTGAGGCTTTACATCATCTGCAGCACTGCAGTCATCACAAATTCCTGGAGGTAATACTTCTCCAAGTTTAAAGCAGAGCCAGTCTGATTGTCATGCAACACAAAGTACCATCAACTTCTCCAGCCTCTCTCATCGCTTGTTTGTTGCAGCACCAAACCAAATTTGCAGCCATATCATAACCTGCGTATCACCCTCCCTTGCATACACGCGGCAACCCGGCCCGCCTAACAGGCCGTCAAAGAGCAGAGGTGAATGGAACAAAGATGTGTTGTTGTGAGCGTGACGATCAGCTCCCCGTGTCTGACCATCTGCAGCGGGCCGGGCTCAGCAGGAGGACAGGGAAATGAGGTCAGCTCGGCTTTTGAAGCCGGCGAGCTGCAGGCAGACGAGGCACCATGCCGGGACTGGAAGCTCACATGAAAGGCAATCAACCAAAATAGCCAAATATTGTTACCACAGTGGTGGTGTGTGTTGCTCAGGCCGGGGGGCTGAGAAATTCCAAATGAAATGAGTCGCTTTATCCCCCCTCTGCTGTTGATGTAACCTGTCAAGAGTGATTCCCAATTTGAGACACAATGTGCAGAAGGCTTTGTGAAATATTTGGAGCCCAGTGCTTCAGCTCAGGTGCTGAAATTGTGAGCAAAACATCCCTGAGAATATTTCAGATACACAGACTGGGGCTCAACATTTGATGAGATATACATAAATAACACCAGAAAATCCATATCACTGTTACACTTCTTTAAATAGACGCACCTTGTTTTGATTGTTGTCCCAATATTTTCATATTTTAATGACTCAGAATCAGCAGAATGAGCCTCCCATATGAGTAAAAGTCATTAAACTGCAGAAACAAGCCCAGCTCTTGTTTTTAATGATTTTATGTCGAAAATAAGAAGCAAGAGGGAGCTTGAATATAGTGGTTTTTAAGGTATACATTGGGAATTTAATCCCATTCATACCTCTTGAGCTTAAATAACTGTAACTTATATTTAGTATGCCACCTTTCACAGTGAAAGATCACGTATGGTGCATTTCTACCAAGCAGCAGTTTCTGTTCAGCTTGGTACAGAACACAAGTATAGATGTTTTTCTTGTCAAATATGGGGAAAGGTACAGAGTAAGATCCAAGGCTCCGGACATCATACAGTGTCCTGACCATCCTATTCATGTGGAGGTTCCCAAGTGCCAAATCAAATAGGATGAAAAACTCTATTGTTTTCCAAGCCATAACCGAGCTAAATGTAGAAATGAACCAGCTTGAATGACTGTTGGCCATTTTCGTTGGGGATGGCTCCATTTCTGGTTTGCCCACTGATGTTTTCCTTGGTTAATGTGCTCCAGTGTTTTTATTGTTGTGATTGACTTAGTGTGGCTGTGTATTTAGGTCTTTTTTACCTGGCTGCATATCAGATTTCCTGAGGGGACAATGAAGTTGAAGTTGAAGGTACCCCATCAACTCATCTGTTTGGCCCCTCTTTTGGCACTCCTATGTTTGGGATGCCAGGCATGCTGTGTCCCAAGGGATGGAGCTAAAATGCTGTAGGTTGTTCATTGGTCACAAGAATTACATACTGTGCCATGTTTAAATCACCCATGGATTTAGAGTAGGGGTGGGTAACAGGTGGCACAGGAGCCACATGAAGACCTCTAACTCCCTTAATGAGACTGACCAGTCACTTTAAAATGTCAAGAAACTGCATGTTTATAAAGAAAATCTATCGAAAGCTGCCATGATAACAATAAAAACCAGCAATATTCAAAGAAAATACAGGAATATTCGACTTTTATAAAACTCTATTTTACCCAAAAACAGAAATAAAATGTAAGGAAAACACGATTTATCAACCTTTTAATGCACTGTGATCAAAAACGTAGCTGAGTGTTGCTCAGATTCTTTGCTTAGCTCATTAGATTAAGTGTTATGAGTTGAATTTGAGTTTTGATATATAGAAATGTTGATAAGGTAACTTCTTAAGACAGCTAGTTAGTTGCTCTTAGTGGCATTCAACTTGAATAAGTTCAGCCTTTTGGCATTAAGGATAATTTATGGAGACCCTCTGGAGTGATGTGTAATAGATCAGTGCATCTTCACTAGTTTCACCATATGATTCAATTACAATCATTAAGCAAACAGTTCAATTGGATTTGATATCATGATGCATTATGATGCAACATTGTGCTAAGAATCATTGAATTTCCATATCACTGCACCAGGCTTCTTTTTAGATGAAAAATGCAAGCAGTTGGATAAATATGAACCCATTTTATTGATTAAGGTTAGCTTGTGGTTTGGGTCTCATCTTCCTACATTTGGTTTTTTCTTCCTCAGAAACAAACCTGATACTGCAGTCCAGAAGCAGCCTATGCAAGGTTAAACAGTTACTGACTGTCTCTGCATCGATGCGTCTTTATCTACCTCCATATCAGGATGCATCGATTGTAAGATTATTTTTGACACCCCTAAAGTGTAACCACATTGCCCACGGACTTTTAGGTGTTAATCTGTTAAGAGAATCACAACCTGTTGGTGCTAGAAACGCTAACTTTAGCCACAATCTTGATATTATTACTGCACACTGTGTTAGCTGGCATTTCTGGGTGTTGCTGATATCTGGCTTTTGCTTTGCATGGTAAACTTTTAACTTGCCCTTGTAGATGAAGTGACAAATTGTGTTAACTGACAGTGGTTTTCTGAAGTTTTCCTGAGCCCATGTGGTGATATCCTTAACAAATTTGTGTTGTTTTTTGATGCAGTGCTGCCTGAGGGATCAAAGGTCATGGGCTTTCAGTGTTAGTTTTCGACCTTGCCACTTATGTGCAGATATTTCTCTGGGTTCTCTGACCCTCTGATGATATTATGGGCTGTAGATGATGAAATCACTTAATTCCTTCGTCTTCTACATTGAGAAATGATGCTCTTAACCCATTGGACTATTTGCTGATGTAGTTGTTCACAAAGTAGTGAACCACATCTTGAACCACCGATCCTTTCAGGGATGCTCCTTCTGTATCCAGTCATGAAAGAGTGGAGTAATTATTTTTCAGCCCACTTTTTACTTCTGCTCCTTAGATTTTCATGCAGTTATCTGTACTTTCTACTCCTTACATTTTAAAAAAGCCTCGTTACTCCAATTTCATTTTGGCTTGTTTCAAAAACCACACACAAAAAAACCTATCCAGATACATCATGCCATCCGGACAGAGTGAATTTGATTGTGGTTGGATGAGAAGTGTAAACATAATACCATTCCGACACCCTATTGTTGCGTGATCTATCGCACCTGCACATGACACAGATCACGTCACACTCCCTACCATTTTATTAGGGGGGCACCCCGTCCCCCTTAATGGCCAAGTTCATTTTATTTTCTATATAGCATCAGATAACAAAAGGAGTACTAAATAGCCTTATGTTATATATCTTACTTACAAGACGGCATGTTGTTTCTGTCTCTAGCTGGTCGCGCGTTCGCAGTTGTCCTCTGCTTTATATATCGTGCATGGCAGAGTTTCGCCCTGATGTACACACACACACACCGACACTTGTGCACACACACTCATCATGCAGAGGCCTGTTTGTGTGGTTGTGTCTCACACAAAATTATAAAACATCTGTATGAACCATCAAAAAAAAAATAGTCCGCTTTACTTAAGACTTTCCTGGGCATGTCTCTGTCCCTGCCGTTAATCAGGGGTTGCACTATTAGCGTGCTGCATTCAGGGGTGGCTCAGAAACAGGAGATGCAGGAACAAAAACTAAGCTGGACAGACCATTACAAGTTCAAATAATTGTTGAGTTGCTATAATGACTGCTGTCATTTAAAGAACCACATTAACATCATGATCCCTTTTAGTATCTGTGCCAATAATATAAGCTCAGATAACAGTTTTGGAAAGGTGTGGTAGTGCACTAAAGGCCCCCTGACTTTTGCATTTACTTTTACTGTTATACTTAAAGTAGTTTTGAAACCAGAACTTTTACACTTTTACTTGAGTAAGAGGCTTGAGTTGATACTTCAACTTCTACAAAAGTCTTTTTAAACCCTAGTATCTGTACTTCTACTTGAGTAATGAATGCCAATGCTTTTGACACCTCTAATTTTTGGAATATGTTGAAGGCAGTAAATTCAAAATGAGATCTTTGCTAAAGAATCCCAATAAAGTGAACATTACATATCTTGTCTTTGTGGTATATTCAATTGAAAATAGGTCAAAAAGGATTTGCAAATTGTTGTATTCTGTGTTTATTTACACTACGTTCCAACTACATTGGCATTCGGGTTTTGTAGATCAGCAGAGCATGTCATCATCCTGTTTCTGATCCTTAACATCAGTTCCTAAACGAGTGTCATTAGTCAGTGGACCATAAGCAACCTCCTTCAACAAGTGAGCAAGTTACAAACACATGGATGCCCCATGTCCGTCTGTCTGTCTGTCCACTGCTCGCTCTCTCTCCCTCCTTCCCCTCTGGCATACATGACAGCAGCAACGAGGACAAGCTGTTTTTCCTGCTGATAAATATTCCGACACGCAGAGCCTGACAGGCCGGCTCTACCAGCCAGGAATTGGGATGGACGGGCCGGTGTGTCTGGGTTCTCACGTGTGTGTATGTGTTTGTGTATGTGTGACAGCCCGGTCGTCTCCGTGGTGCCAAGGCGGCTCTCTGAACCGGCCCGAGACGCTCCTTTCCGGCCGGAGCCCAGCAGACTCTGTGTAACTAGACCTCTGTTGTTGCCACCCCTCCTGCCCCACGCTCCCACCACCCTCTGCTCCCTGCCTCATCAGCTCACCCAGAGGAGGAGGAGGAGGAGGAGAAGGAGGGCTGGGCGCTGCTTTCTTGCCAGCCTGGAAATGCTGACATGCACAGGCTGGCATCCCTTCACTTGGAACAATCTCCCTCGTCTCCCCTCCCCTCCCTCTTCCTTCCCTCTTTTCCCTCGCCTTTCGTTTGCTGTCTAAACTACACGTCCAGCCAAAGCAGAAATAGAGTGGGATATTTATAGCAACATGAGATAAAGGGGGGATAGCGGCCCTTTTCCACTGGACACGCGGGACTATGTTTTATTATTTATGTCTCTTCTTTCTTTTTTTCCTCTCCCAGCTCCCTTTTCTCCCATTTTACTGCCTTTCTCCCATTTTCCATTTTTAATCGCCTTTCTTATTTTTCTTAGCAGGCAGTTGCCAGTTCCTGTCCCCTAATTACCGCTCCTCTATGGATGGCTGTACTCTTTCAAATTAAAGAGGCTTTAAACAACCAAACAGAGAGGAACAACACATTCTGAGGAGAAAGGAAGTGGAAGTGTGGAAATATGTTAAGGTGGAACAAAATGGGCTTGAGGCCGAGGGTTATCAAATAGTGGGAGTAAATAATATGTCACCACAGGTGCAATGTGAGAAGTGATGCTGAGGAGCAATGGAGTAAAGGAGGGCTTGATCCCAAACACAATTACTTTGTTAATGTCTCTGCGTTTTATGGCATTCAAGTAGTAATACCAGAGCTGAGAGTGAGAAGTGCAGTACAGATTTGATCAGAAAAGGGCACATGAGTTAATTGCAAGGGAAATGACTGACATGAAACAGGAGTAATGCAAGAGTGCATTTACACTGAGAGGTTTATGGGCTGTCCCTATGGAGAGATAAAGAGTATCTGCAAAAACTGTTTATCAAATGATCTGTTCATCCACATGGGAGTGGTGTTTTTAGAGCCCAATAATGCACATTTTTGAAACCAGGCCCCATTATGAATAAACCTCAAAGTCTCTTTACGTTTCCATGTTTTCAACAAATACTTATATTTCCAGAAACAATGATCTTATAACCCCAGCTCTCCCTTAAATTGCCTGTGCCATTATGTCTTCAGTGTTTTAGGAAAGTCCTTGTCTGTTGGGTGCCTTGGATACTGTGCCTGAAATACATCCATGATTTTGTTGTATTTCGATTGGCAGCAATGTTAATTATTTTCCTCATAGTTTTCGCCGACAACCTTTTTCCCCCTGACAAAAACTAAACAGTAACTGATAAAACTTTCCTTAACAAATAAAAACTAGACGAACATGTTTGACAGAGACTTAATCCTATCAGACCTAATTTGGTCATGGAGAAAGTAGGGACAAGTTTGGAATATATCCAATCACAGCTACTTTAGCTTCGTGGTGGTGGGCTAAGTCTGGGAGGGATCCAATCAGAACTACTCTCTTTATGAATTAATACATTCATGTAGAGCAGGTTCACTGTCTGTTGTCAATTCTGGTATTGTAACTGAGATGCTCTGCCAGGTAGCCTAAATAAAGGTGACTGCATTTCACACTAAAGTTCAATTTGTTTCTGTTCATATACAGCGTAGGTTGTCGTCTGCGAACTTCAGTAGCTTCACAGAGGCGTCCGTGGAGGTGCAGTCGTTGGTGAACACACTGAACAATAACAATAACTACAGAAATAAAATGGGGTCTCAATAGATTAGACTGATACAAAAAAAACCCTACAAAACAAAACAGGAAGACACTCAAACTTTGACATACTAAAATAAAATTACTGCCAAATAATACTCCTTTTCATAAAAAGGGTATACAGGATGTAAAATTAGCAACAACATAGTTAATAATTTATTACGAATGTTATAATGAACTGTGCTTAGTTTACATTGTCTTCCACTTCCTCCTGCTGTCTCTGACTCTGTGTGTCTTCTAGCACTGGTACCTTGAGTAAAAACATATTGTTTGAGCCACATGCATGGAACCAGTTTACAGTTTTTAGTCATCAACGTAATTGTGCTATAGACTGTGATATCCTTCTTCTGCTCCTGTGAGCATCTCTGTCACTGCTGCGGTCCTCAGCCTGTCCCAGGTGGCATCATCGTTGTCCACTTTTAACTTGACCCTCGGGTCCATCACTGTTGCTTCTTCCAGAAATTTCAGTGTCTCTTCGTTCTTTAAGAGAGAAAGAAACATTCATGTTCAAAACCCCGGGGAACACACTAGTCTCTGAGTTCATGAACTACAAATTAATATCAGTCATGGTACCCGGTAGCGAGCGGAGAGATCACTCCATATCTTCTCTTTAATGTTTGTTGTGAATGAAGAGTCCCCTGTCTTGATGGAATAGTGACTCCTCAACTTCTTTAAGATGGGTAGAATTTGTAGCCTTGCAGAGGTGACAGACCTTCCTTTCTGAAATCATGCATATCCGTCTTGCCAGCCTCCATTGTCCAAAGACTTCACTCAGCTGGAATCTTATCGGCCCAGTCAGGAAAGAGAGGCGGGAGCTGCGGGAGCAGAGGACATAACGACAACAGGAAGTGGCTGCATGTTTGAAAACAATGGCGGCTTCTGAAGCGGTCTCAGTATCTGTGTTTTTTTTTTTTTTTTTCATATCAGAAATGGACTCAATTTGTTCTTTAAAAGAGGAGGAAAGGACGTCACTTGAAGCTTGTCTTACGAGGAATCATGTTTTTGCTCTTCTCCTGACCGGGGATCACTGCTGGGAAACTGGGAGAGAACGCGAAAATCAATCCACGGACATGCCGGTTAGTCTATGGTCGTCATCGTTACTCAGCGATACTTGGCGAAATGTGCTCTCCTCAGAAGTTTACTGGGAAAACTTGGTAGGGATTGTCTTTGGCAAGGTTCGTGTCACATATAAGTGTTAAATGATACATCTGTGTGGTATAATTTAATGTGAAACGATAGTCTTCAGGTAGTTTAAGCTAACGGCTAACGGCCGTAGCGGCTAACTGTCGTTAGCCGTGCTCATCGTGGCTCAGAGTCACTGTCACTGCCTCTTTCCCCGGGAACCGTGAGTTTGATCCTCGGGAAAGGAAAGGAAGTAGCTGTTAGCCATAGTGGCTAACAGCTGTTAACTGTTGTTAGCCATTAGCCGCTATTTGTAGCTGCTACGTATGCTACGTCATACATAGCAGCGTTGCTTGATATGATTGGTCTGTGATGAGTTTGACAAGCTGAATGATCGTCCAGTCACAAGCTGCTGTTGTTTTTGAAGGTTCTGCCCCTGAAAACATTTTCGAACGGTTCCTTCCCAGATAGATCAGTGAAATATTTCCGATATGAAACCGTCCATCATGGGGTTGCTCTGCAGTGGAGAAAGGCTGTAAACGTTTGACCACAAACCTCATCACTGCCCGGCGACATTCTTCCGTCTTTTGCTCATTCCACCTGGCTCCCTGAGCACCAACTGTGAACGGATTCTGAGCCGAAGTTGAGGCTGCCGTGCCTGCAAGCTATCGTTGCTAGCATCCAGGTCGTCATCATCTAAATGACATCAGACGGGAGAATATTTGTACATAACTTGGCTTGATCCATCAAAACAGCTTATGATGCTTGCGGTTACAAGCTACAGTGGGATTAATGTAGTAGCGGTATACTAAATGTGAACTTACCAAGATGAGCTTCATGAGCAGCGGTCATTCGAAGAGTATCAAACACACGGCACTCTTGCTTTATACCGTGCTTGCTCTACAAATGTTTAAGCATGTTGCTTGTATTTGCCCCCTTGCATGATATAACAGCACTGCATGTTACAAATACAAACTGCACAGTTGTCATCCCTTCTTGTAAAGTTTAGCCATGCTTTTGAGCGTCTCTTCCGCCCCATGTTGATGCTGGGCTCTGACGGCGCTACTGCTGCGCTGCCACAGTGTCTCTCGTGTGTGACGTAATTTAGTGCGACGCAGCGTCGTGCAGGGAAATGAGAGCATCGAGAATCGATAACATTAGACGTGTACAATCCCAGTTAAATGGATCAACAGGAACCGATTCTCGATTCCCACCCCTGGTTCGAGCATGGGGATAAATATCCATAATCGAAGTTTAAAAAAGTATTCAAATGTGAAATATTGAGTGTAGCAGCACATCAGGGCTGTTTCATCCAACAGAGGTGGTCTGTTTCATCCAACAGAGGGCGCTCTCTGCGCAGCTTGACCATCAGCCACGTACTCTGCTCTCTTGACCTCAGTTAACAAAGAGTTGCCACTCCAAGCGGACAATAACAGCACTGAACCATCTGCGGAACGCTGTGTGGTAGTATTTTGGGTTCTACACAGTTGATGGCAAACTTAAAATCAAAGACTGAGCTGTGTGCCGGTCAGTAGCGGCTGGTGCCAAAAATTTTAAGGGGGGGGTGCAGCCTTGGAGGAAACAAACCAAAGAAGCACTCCATACTACAGTGAAAAAAAATAATAATAGAGACAAAACATAATCAATATGCAACCTACTTTGAACAATGCACTATTTGAACAGAAATTTTGCCCTCCTTTCCTTCTGAGCTGCAAATTTCTCAGTGACCCTCTGATTGAAGTCCATCATCTCTGTCTCTTTCCCATTGACAGCATGGCCAGTGCATTCAGCCTGTCCTGGTTCATGCTGTTTCTCTGGAAAGTTTTGATTGTTTTTTAGGTTTGAGAAGCACCTCTCAGCTTCTGCAGTGGTCATGGGTGTGGTGATGAAGATCTTTAGCAGAGTGACAGTCTCTGAAAATACCTCTCCAAGATTATTTTCCATGAACAACAGGGTAAGGTCCACAGCACCACAGCAGGCCTTGAACTCCTCCTTGCTGTACATAAGACTGAGCTCTGTCTTCAGCTTGCTTCTGTTGAGCACTGGGTCGGCCTTCAAGGTGCTGCTGAGGGAATCTTCAGGAAACATGGCGTGGTACTGTGTGAATCTGTCATTAAGAAATACATAGAAAAGCACATTTTATTACCAAAAGTTAACATCAGTATTTACTGAAAAAAATCACTAAAACAGCCAAAGCTTAACCTGCTCCCAGAAAATAAAGCTATAATTTATGTCAGTTTCACTATTTTATGAACATTTCTTGTGTCACATGAACAGTGTCTTATTTTATACATGTCTTATGTCTCATGGCTCAAGATTGTAAACACAAACAGAATCTTACGTACTACTAAACTGATACTTTAAAACTAAAGGTAAATCTATGTGATACTGTTTTTGGTATAGATTATCTGTAAAAAGTATGAACAAAACAAAAAAAACCCCCAAAAAATCAGATACAAGCATGCAGCACAAAGGGCAGACTGCTCACACCAGCTGACTGATTCTCACAACTGAAATGGAGGCTGTCAGTGTTTGGATGACATTTATAGTTTTCAGCAAAACTCCTTCAAATTTTAAAAAGTCAAAAAATAAACTTTACATTACTGGAGTCTGTTTCCATCTGCTAAAACTTTTGAATACTTTTACTTTGTACCGTTATGTGCAGTATTCAGTCAGCAAAAACCACCAACAGAATGTATAATTTCTGTATCCAAATATAAGTTTTTAGTATAACAACTAAACATATGATATACAATTATATAACATAACAATATTTTGTATATTTATGTTGATATTTATTATTTTATATCACATGTTTAGTTGCCATAATAAAACTACAACATTAAGACAAGAGATACATTTTGTAAGTAAAAGCACAAGGTAAGTCAAATCTAAAAGCTCCAGTAGATTAAAAAAATAATTCTGTAATGGACATACACCTAAGAGGTAAAGAATTTGTGATGTTTACACTTTTGGGACTAATCAATCCCCACTGTTTTCACCAGTAAATTGCAACACATAACTTGATAGCATTATCAAGTCTTCTTTTTGTAATTTTTCAAAGGCTTTCACACAATGTAACAGAAATATTTAATGAGCAGTACAATAAACCTCTGCAATAATCTGCATGCACTTGTGTATAATATTAATATTACAATTTCTCCCATCTTTAATATGTTTCATTGAACTTCAGACTGTGTGTATCTGTTGTTACTCTTGATTAGTGTTCATTGTTCCTGCTTTGCCATGATTTTTCAAAATATATTTTTAATATTGAATCAATTTTGTCAATTAAATTTAAAATGAACTTCTAGTGGAGTTAAAACAAACTTACCCACCCATTAAAAGCCCCAATTCCTCCTAAAAGTATGTTGTTTTTGTAAAAATATGCAAGAATTAAAAACTATATCGATTTTTTAGAACTTAAGTCTTCAAAAGGATAACTTTCTTCCGAACAAAGAATTTATATTCTCTTGGCAAACTCATTTTGTGGCTCCTAATCTATAGTTTAGTGCCATGTGTGACATAAAATGGAAAACTTTGCCCCTGATTTATGTTACGTCTACTAGGAAAGACACATCCTAATCTAATCTTCAGTGCAGCATAGCCTCTTACTGATTTTCTTCTCCAGTGCAATCTCACCTCTTCTGCGATCCTCTGACGGATCTCTGGACCGAGTACCCAACACCACTTTGTTCATGGGAGCGTTGGTCGGACGCATGAGATGGTTGCACATGAGTAAATCATATCTGCTGCGGTGATGTGTTGATATGATTGACAGCGCTCGCTGTCCGGTCATATGAGGAAAAGAAACACCAGAACAATACTGATTCGCTGCCAGTCAAAGTGGGAGTGTGCGGGCCGCACTTCTCTGCTTGAAAGTTGAAGCGGCCAATCCCAAAGACGCCTCAGGTCACATGCTGACCAAAGTTTAAGGACTTGCATTGACTCCCATTAGACTGGCGCCCCCGTGTACGTAAACTATGTGTTCACAAAACATAGTTATTACGTAAAACATTGTGAAACCCCTTTTATTGAGTGGTGACAGGTGCTGCTGACAGACTATTACTGTGTGGTAAAAATAAATGTTTTTATCCGTTATTTTTTATAATTTAATGACAAATTATGTTGTGTTTAAGTAGACTTTCTGTTGAATTTTGGAGGGGGCGGCGCCCCTTGTCGGCTTTTCATCCAAAATATACAGCCGAATGCAGCGTTGCTTCGTTAAGAGTCCAACCCCGTGTGACCGCGTTTTTGTCGGCGGGGTCTTTACCGAAGGGGCGGATAACAGAGTCTCAGTTCGAGTTTGATTTTGAGGACTGACAGCCTTAGTTGCTAGGCAGCAACTTATCCCAGGTGCATTCTCCCGTAGTTTGGTAGTCCTCCTTCTTCTTGATGCGTTTGTTTACGTTGCACATGTTATATGCCCATGCTCCATGTCTGCTTTAGTTTTGGTGTAAGTCTATGGCAGCATTACGGTGCCCCTTACAGGCCTGGCATATATACTACAGCACTTTCGGTGTTGTTGTGTTAGCAAATTTTTTGAAGCAAAGCTATGTTGATGGAAAACTTTCTTCAGGGCTGATGGGCCTGATGTTCTATATTTTGCTAGTTTGAGGATGCATGTTTTCGATGCAAAGCAAGAACTAACTAGAGTGTCAGCTCTCATTCTTTTTGTATCGGTGTGCACTGGATGGCTGATATTTTTATATTTACTGAGTGGGTGTAGTTGTTTTGGTCTAAATTCAGATGATTGGTTAATGCCTCTCCTCAAAAGTTCAAACTGTGTACAAATGTACTAGATTATATTAGTTTACATAAGATATAACTTTATTTATCCATTTTGAGGTCTCCCTCGGGGAAATTTATATCTATCTCTCTATCTATCTATCTATCTATCTATCTATCTATCTATCTATCTATCTATGTATCTAGCTAGCTATCTATATCTATGTCTATATCTATATATCTATCTATATATCTATATCTATACGTATATGTATATCTATCTATCTGTATCTATATCTATATGTATATCTATACAAACTTTCAAGTGCTGCTTGAAAGTTTGTGAACCCTCCAGACATGGTCACTGTTTTTGTGAAAAAACCTTCAACAACCTTATTACAGGTACATCCAAATCTCAGTTTGTAAAGCACACCTTTCAAATAATGGACACACACACAAAAAGAGATATTTTCATTATTTAATTCAACTAAGGTGGTTTATTTCACAAAAACTGAAAGTTTAACTTGTGCAAAAGTATGTGAACCCTTTTATTAGTAGCTTGTGGCTCCTCCTTTTGCAGCCATTTCTTCAACCAAACGTCTTCTGTAACCGCTAACCAGTCTCTCGCATCTGCTTTTGGGGATTTTTGCCCACTCCTCCTTGCAGAACTCAGCCATTTGAGAGGGTCTTGGAGGGACATCTGGTATGTACCAACTTCTGCAGGTCTCGCCACAACATTTTAATACAAGTTTCTGAGAGTTAACAGTTTGCGTGACAGGCAGCTCACAGGACAACATCTTCGAGCACAGCTTAATAGTGGTCGTAGTAAGCAAGTCTCAGTTTCAGCTGTAAAGAGAAGACTTCAAGCTGCAGGTTTGACAGGACGAGTTGCAGCAAGAAAGCCATTGCTAAGATTTCAGAATAAGACAAAGAGGCTTGCCTGGGCCATGAAACACCGCCATTGGACTACCGAAGACTGGGAAAGGGTATTATGGACTGCTGAATCAAAATTTGAAATCTTCGGTTCATCACGCAGGATCTTTGTATGCCGTCGAGTAGGTGAAAGGATGGTCCCACAGTGTGTGACATCAACTGTCAAACATGGAGGAGGAAGTGTGATGGTCTTGGCCTGTTTTCCTGGATCCAGGGTTGGGGACTTGTACAGAGTGAGAGGCACCCTGAACCAAAACGGCTACCACAGCATCTGCAGCACCATGCAGTACCCTCTGGTATGTGCCTAAGTGGTCAGGGGTTCATCCTACAGCAAGATAATGACCCTAAACATAAGTCCAAGCTACACCAGAACTACCTCAGGAAAAAGAACAAGAGGGTAAGCTTGAAAACATGGAGTGGCAGCACTGTGTCCAGGCTTGAACCCCATCGAGCTGGTTTGGGATGAACTGGACAGAAGAGTGAAAGCAAACACATTAGAGAAGCCCTGAAAACCTGTGGATACCCAAAGTGGGCCTTTTTATAGAACAAGAAAAGAAAGGAGACGGAGCATGAAAGGGAAGAGAGACGCAAGAACATTGTGATTCCTTATGTTGCAGGTTTATCTGAAAAACTCAAGAGAATCTTTGGCAAACACCACATTCCTGTTCACTTCAGGCCTGGAAACACATTAAGGCAGAAGTTGGTCCATCCCAAGGACAAAACACCAAGACATAAACAGAGCAATGTGGTGTATGCAGTCCAGTGCAGTGAGGAATGCTCAGACCTGCACATTGGGGAAACTAAACAACCGCTTCACAAGCGTATGGCTCAACACAGGAGAGCCACCTCCTCAGGTCAGGACTCAGCAGTCCACCTTCACTTAAAGGACACGGGACACTCTTTTGAGGACAGCAATGTACAGGTGTTGGCGAGAGAAGATAGATGGTTTGAAAGAGGAGTTAAAGAAGCCATCTTCACCAGACTGGAGAAGCCTTCTCTTAACAGAGGTGGTGGACTCAGACACAACCTCTCACCTACATATAATGCAGTGCTAAACTCTCTCCCCAGAAAGCTCTCCAAACACTCACACCTGGGCACATGTGACCATAATACCTCACATGACAGGGGGAGTTAATGACCCATTCAGGGTAACGACTCTCAGGGGTTACATCACCCTGGGATAAGTTTCTATGAGTCGTTCTCCAACTCCTCCTTTCCTTTGTTGTTGTTTTTTCCTCTAGCAAGATAAATACCTGCTTCCAGCACCAGCCATTTGGAACTGAAGAAGCTTCTTGGATGAGAAGTGAAACGTCTTCCCAACAAACTCTACACAGTCCAGTTGCCTTGCTTTTGAATCTTCAGAAAGAGTGAAAGCAAAGCAACCTACAAGTGCCACACATTTATGGGAACTTCTGCAACAGACGTGGGAAGAACTTTCTGAGAATATTTGATTTCTATTGTAGAAAGAATGCCTCGAGTGTGTTCAGCTGTTATATCTGCCAAAGGTGGCTACTTTGATGAGTCAAGAGTTTAGAATACATTTTGGCCTATAAATTGATTTCATTTTACTCCAATTGCTTATTTGTACTATGCTTTCATTTCAGAGTGCAATGAGACATTAAACTGAATACTATTCAGCAAAAATCTCTGGATTTGGTAATCTTGAAAAGTTTTGATCCGGATCAGACTGATCCGATCCAACTTTGCTTTGTACAACTGGGATAAAAGTAAGATGGATTACGTGACCCTGGATAGCAACAAAGGGGATTTCAAAATCTGGATAATTTTGATCCAGATTACACCTTTTGAACAACTGGGTCCTGAAATTTAAGTTAGAATTTTGATGTCAGGGTTGCCCAGTATCTCCCTTTTATTACTTCTTGTTGTTAAGCTTTTATCATTAAAGATTTTAAATAGGTCCTTGAAATATCTATTGATATTCCAAATAAAAATTCAACGTACACAGTTAGATGACACAGTCTTATTCTGGAAGGACAAACACAACGTTGCACAGGCTTTACAATTAAGGAATTTATTTTCCAAAGCTTCAGGATTACATTTTTAAGGAAGGAATTAAGGCTACCTAAAACAATTATTAAGAGGTTACATTTTTTTTATCTGCTATGCTAATCTTCTCTTCTGATAAAAGTCAGGATTCTGACTTTAACCTCCGAATTTTGAGTTCAATCATAGAATTAATCTCAAAATTCTTAATCAGTTATTCATTATCATATTATTGCCGGCACAAGGGCGGCACGCTGGCGCAGCAAGTAGTGCACGTGCCTCACAGCAAAAGGGTCGCCGGTTCGATTCCTGGGTCGGGCAGGGCCTTTCTGCGTGAAGTTTGCATGTTCTTCCTGTGCATGCGTGGGTTCTCTCCGGGCACTCCAGCTTCCTCCCACAGACCAAAAAACATGCTCATTAGGTAAATTGGTCAATCTAAATTGCCCCGAAAGGGATAGTTGGTACAGAAAATGAATGAATGCATGTTATACATTGGGAATAACAGCATTTCACTCTTGCTGATTTATGCTTAAGCCTAAAACATCAAGCCCTCTCTCTGGAACAAACTACCTGTTAACCTGAGGTCCATCACGACTATGTTAACATCCATAAAGCAATTCAAAACCTTACTTTTTGCTAATGCACTTAAATAATTACAGTGTTTTTGTTTTATCTCCTGTCACATGTTGGGGTGTTCAGCCATGGTTTTTTTAATGCTTAATCACATTTTTGTGATTAAACAAATCTAATCTAATCTAGTAGGGTCTTCCAAAATTGTCTATGTACTCCATTGCATGATCATTGAAGTACTCAATCAGCCAGTTGGCAACCACTGTTGCGGCAATATTGACTGCAACATAACTAGCAAATTTGCCTGCGTATAGCAGATATTTACTACTTCGTCTCCAAAAACTTTGTGTCTGAACCGGCTGAATCAGCCTGTCAGGCCTGTCAATTTCATTATCTGATTCAGGCTCATCAGTCCCTGCACTTAAAGACAATCTCTCCTCGTTCTGAGCCTGAACGTTAGCATGCAGGTGACCCTGGAGAGAGTGCACCTGTTCTTTGAGATGTTCAATCTCATCCTGCTGTTGCTGAATGTCTTCCAGCTGACCCTGGAGTATATCTACCTTTGTCCTGAGAGTTTCATTTTCTGATTTAAGCTCATCAGTCCCTGCACTTAAAGACAATCTCTCCTCGTTCTGAGCCTGAATGTTAGCATGCAGCTGACCCTGGAGAGAGTGCACCTGTTCTTTGAGATGTTCAATCTCATCCTGCTGTTGCTGAATGTCTTCCAGCTGACCCTGGAGTATATCTACCTTTGTCCTGAGAGTTTCATTTTCTGATTTAAGCTCATCAGTCCCTGCACTTAAAGACAATCTCTCCTCGTTCTGAGCCTGAATGTTAGCATGCAGCTGACCCTGGAGAGAGTGCACCTGTTCTTTGAGATGTTCAATCTCATCCTGCATGTCTTCATTCTTCTTGCTCATAGCTAACTTTTCTTCTTTTAGATTCTGGATGGATGTTTCTTTTTCATTAAGTCTACACACTTCTGCCCTGAGCCTTGTAACCAAAGATTCGCTTCGTGCAAGCTCATCCTTCAAACGTTCTTTCGCCTCACTTAACACCCTCTTATCCTCCTCTAGACTCTGTAGATGAACCTCGTCTTCCTCAAGCAAGTGTGAGACCCTCTCAAGCTCCGTGTTGATCCTCATATTTTCATTGTTGAGCTCGTTTAACTTGGCCTCATAGTTCATCGTACAAAGAGCTAACTTCTCATCTAGGGTCTTCTTATTTGTGCTGTTCAGTTTCTGAATGTCTGCCAGCTCACCCTGGAGTATATCTACCTTTGTCCTGAGAGTTTCATTTTCTGATTTAAGCTCATTAATCTCCTCACTCAAAGACAATTTCTCCTGATTCATGGCCTTAATGTGAGCATCCATCTTCTGTTGCATGGCCATAGAGGCACTGATTTGTGTAGACGCACGTTCAGCCACTCTTTCCTTCAGTTTGAGGGACTCCTTCAGCCAGGATACCTCTGCAGCCAGACAGTCTTTGTCGGCCTGAATGCTGTCTTTCAGCTGCTCACTCACCTTCAGTCTTTGCAAGAGGTGGTCGGCAGCCTGCTGACTCTCCTGGACTTGATGCTTTTGTTCACATGCCGCTGCCCTGAGGTGTTCAAGCTCTGCTTCCAGGTTGTGGACTTGATCAGTTGAGACCCTGAACTTCTCACTGAGAGTCGCCCTGTTCTCCTCGATATACTGCACCTGTTCTTTGAGATGTTCAATCTCATCCTGCATGTCTTCATTCTTCTTGCTCATAGCTAACTTTTCCTCTTTTAGATTCTGGATGGATATTTCTTTTTCCTTAAGTCTACACACTTCTGCCCTGAGCCTTGTAACCAAAGATTCGCTTTGTGCAAGCTCATCCTTCAAACGTTCTTTCGCCTCACTTAACACCCTCTTATCCTCCTCTAGACTCTGTAGATGAACCTCGTCTTCCTCAAGCAAGTGTGAGACCCTCTCAAGCTCCGTGTTGATCCTCATATTTTCATTGTTGAGCTCGTTTAACTTGGCCTCATAGTTCATCGTACAAAGAGCTAACTTCTCATCTAGGGTCTTCTTATTTGTGCTGTTCAGTTTCTTGATGTCTGCCAGCTCACCCTGGAGTGTATCTACCTTTGTCCTGAGAGTTTCATTTTCTGATTTAAGCTCAGTAATCTCCTCACTCAAAGACAATTTCTCCTGTTTCAAGGCCAGAATTTGAGCATCCATCTTCTGTTGCATGGCCATAGAGGCACTGATTTGTGTAGACGCACGTTCAGCCACTCTTTCCTTCAGTCTGAGGGACTCCTTCAGCCAGGATACCTCTGAAGCCAGACTGTTGTTTTCCTTCTGAATGCTGTCTTTCAGCTGCTCACTCACCTTCAGTCTAAGCAAGAGGTGGTCGGCAGCCTGCTGACTCTCCTGGACTTGATAATTTTGGTCACATGCCGCTGCCCTGAGCTGTTCAAGCTCTGCTTCCAGGTTGTGGACTTGATCAGTTGAGACCCTGAACTTCTCACTGAGAGTCGCCCTGTTCTCCTCGATATACTGCACCTGTTCTTTGAGATGTTCAATCTCATCCTGCATGTCTTCATTCTTCTTGCTCATAGCTAACTTTTCTTCTTTTAGATTCTGGATGGATGTTTCTTTTTCATTAAGTCTACACACTTCTGTCCTGAGCCTTGTAACCAAAGATTCACTTCGTGCAAGCTCATCCTTCAAACGTCTTTTCGCCTCACTTAACACCCTCTTATCCTCCTCTAGACTCTGTAGATGAACCTCGTCTTCCTCAAGCAAGTGTGAGACCCTCTCAAGCTCCGTGTTGATCCTCATATTTTCACTGTTGAGCTCGTTTAACTTGGCCTCATAGTTCATCGTACAAAGAGCTAACTTCTCATCTAGGGTCTTCTTATTTGTGCTGTTCAGTTTCTTGATGTCTGCCAGCTCACCCTGGAGTGTATCTACCTTTGTCCTGAGAGTTTCATTTTCTGATTTAAGCTCATTGATCTTCTCACTCAAAGACAATTTCTCCTGTTTCATGGCCAGAATTTGAGCATCCATCTTCTGTTGCATGGCCATAGAGGCACTGATTTGTGTAGACGCACGTTCAGCCACTCTTTCCTTCAGTTTGAGGGACTCCTTCAGCCAGGATACTTCTGCAGCCAGACTGTTGTTGTCCTTCTGAAAGCTGTCTTTCAGCTGCTCACTCACCTTCAGTCTAAGCAACAGGTGGTTGGCAGCCTGCTGACTTTCCTGGACTTGATGCTTTTGGTCACATGCCGCTGCCCTGAGCTGTTCAAGCTCTGCTTCCAGGTTGTGGACTTGATCAGTTGAGACCCTGAACTTCTCACCGAGAGTCGCCCTGTTCTCCTCGATATACTGCACCTGTTCTTTGAGATGTTCAATCTCATCCTGCATGTCTTCATTCTTCTTGCTCATAGCTAGCTTTTCTTGTTTTAGATTCTGGATGGATGTTTCTTTTTCCTGAATTGTGTTCACTTCTGTCCTGAGCCTTGTAACCAAAGATTTACTTTGTGCAAGCTCATCCTTCAAACGTTCCTCAGCCAAACTTTTTAAGCGTTCCTCCTCCTGCTTTGTCTCCAGCAGTGTTAAGAGTTCTTTGTTCATCTGTGAGAATTCTCCAGCATGTGTTTGGAGGTTTTCTATTACACACTGCTGACGATTTATTTTTTGGTTCTGAAGTTCAACCTGGTTGTTTTTGTCCCTGATTAACTGTTCTGCATTCTCCAGTTCTACCTCATTTTTCTGCAAAGCTGACTTCAACTTTTCAATTTCATCTTTCTGTGCATATGTGAGGGACTCTAGCTCATCCCGCTTGGCTGCAAGGGCACCAGATTTGTCCTCCAGAGATTTAATTTTTCTCTGAAGATCCAGCACTGTAGACTCCAGCTCCTGAATCTTGGCCATTAAGGTGCTGATTTGTATAGACCCACACTCAGCCTCTCTTTCCATCAGTCTGAGGGACTCCTTCAGCCTGGATACTTCTTCAACTAGACTGTTGTTGTCCACCTGAATTCTGTCTTTCAGCTGCTCGCTCTCCTTCAGTCTATGCGAGAGGTGGTCGGCAGTCTGCTGACTCTCCTGGATTTGACGCTTTTGGTCACACACAACTGCCCTGAGCTTATCAATTTTTGCCTTCATCATGTGGATTCCATCTTTTGAGAACTTGGAATACTCACCAAGAGTATTCCTGTACTCCTTCAAATTCTCCTGCATGTCTTCCTTCTCCTTGCTCATAGCTAACGTTTCCTCTCTTAGATTCTGGATGCATGTTTCTTTCTCCTGAAGTGAGTCACCTAACACTTTCATCTCCTCCTCTAGACTCTGTAGATGAGCCTTGCCTTCCTCATGCAAGCGTGAAACCCTCTCAAGCTCCGTCTTGATCCTGATATTCTCACTGTTGAGCTTTTGTAGCTTGGCCTGATTTGGATCTTCTAACTTCATTGTCAGCTCCTCAATTTGTGGTATAGATGTTGCCTCTTTCCTTATAGTGATGACACTATCCTCAATTTGTCCAGTTTTCTCAACTCGAGTTTCCCTCTCGGAGTTGTCCTGCCTCAGGGATTTGGGGTTTCCCTGTTCTAACCTTGAATTCTTGTCGTCAAGCTCTGCTTGAGAGTTCCCTGCAAGACTCTGAAGCTGCTCAGGTGCAAGTAGTCGGCGAAACTCTCGAGACATTTTTTTTCAAAATGCAAAAGTTAAAATGTCAGGTATTTAACATGAGTTGAGCTGGGGCTTTGATGACTATGACATCATCAAAGCACTGACATCTTCAAAGCCAATAACAAAGGCAAAACACAGCCTCCTTTGATGTGATAAAACACTCCAAGCCTCCTTTGATGTGATAAAACACTCCAAGCCTCCTTTGATGTGATATTTTTTTTTTTTAAGAGTGGACGATGACATCATCAGAGTGAAAGAACTGAATTCTAAACCTGAAAAGTTTTGCGAACAAATTGCTGTCTTAGCCAAACGATACATAAGAGATGAATGATTTTATCACAGAATATTGCCTAGGTTCCTGGCACTCATATAAATCCATTATTTAAGCCCTACCTCTTTTTTAAATGAAAGTGGGAGCCTGCTGTTTCGCCCAAAGTCCATGACGATCTCCCATAAGAGCCAATGCAATCTGAGCTTTACTTCTCCTGTTGAACTGACTGTTTTTCAACTGCTGTAACTCTTTCATTTCTCATAGTATCTTAAAAAAATTACATCTTGACAGTCCCCAGAAGGGTCTGATGCTCACGATCATTTCACTTTTCACCTAGCATTTATGGTTTTCCCGTAATACACAGTTGTTTGGGAGCCTCTCAGAGATAGAAACTGTACTGAGATATGCATTCACACTTGCAGCACCTGGTGTCTCTGACAGTTGGTTACCATGACAGCGGAGCATTGTCTTTCCAACACTTGGATTTGCTGTCAGTTATCACGTTTATATGAGAGCTTCAGTTCCCCTTTAATTCTGAAAAAAACTTAAATTCTCTTTAAAAGGATTAAAAATGACCTTGTAAACACCTAATTCTGAACGAAAATGATAATTCCGAATAAAACTTAATTCTGAAGTAAGTGGCTGGTTTATTCTGACTTTGAATCCGAATTGAATAATTCCTCGATCATGTATAGGCCAATCCTGAAAAATATTGACGTTACTGTGGTGGTAAAAGTCCCGTGACTAGCATACGTCTGAATGAGAGTGATCAGCAGAATCAACAAAACCTAAGTTTTTTTGTTTTATCACTGTAAAAAAACATCCTCTCCACTCTCTTTGTGTAACTATCAGGTAGCTATACTCCTTCCTGTTCAGTGACAACATTATTGAAATACGTAAGCAGCACATGGCTAATCGAATATTCATGAGATAAATGGAGTTGGAGCTGGTGGTTAGCATGATCAAGGCTATCCAGGCTCACAGCAGTGGAGACGTAAATCTGATGGAGGGATAAACAACAAAAGGACAGCACTTAACTACCAACAAACGGAAGAAAACACTTAACTATTACTGAACCAGAGGACCCATTTTTCACGGCTGGATGTTGAAGTTTAAGGTGAACAGCGGTTTCAGCTGAATTCATCAGGTTATGAAGATCAGAATCGTAGATAGGTGAGCTACATGATGCATTTAAAATGCAGAGTTTTGTGTTGGTGTTTTGAAGGATATGTGGCTGTGAGATGCTAATCAGAGCTAATAAGCTGTGGGCTAAGTGGGAGTTTACTGAAGCTACTGGTTGCTCAATGTGTGAAATGAAACAAAAGACAGATCAGAAGCAGATTGTCATACTAAATGATCTATTCTATCCAACTTGCAAGCAAATAGATGGAATTATGAGTTTCCAGTCATTTTGGAGTTCTGGTCGTATGTAATCTGTGTTCAGAGACGGGCTGTAGAAACAGGATGGTCAGCTCAGGCTGAGGTGGGGTTTGGTTTATCGTCTTGAACTCAGGTGAACTCTGTACTGAAATATGTGGCTCCAGCCTTGCTCTTGTGACACATGATACTGGATCAGTATTTGCGTTTCTGTCTGTTTTGTTGCTGTTGGACGCTGCTTATGCCCGATAGTTATTTTTGGCTAAATTCTGGAGGTTGGTCAGCTACGAGAGTCTAGCATGAACTCTTCACCTAATTTCACATTTTTTACGTTATTTTTTAAATAGATAATTGACGTGAGTAAAATCCTTAATTTGTGAAATGTATCTAAAGTCAGACACCTGTGTGGTATCAAATCATAGCTCGTCTTTTTGGGTTTAGAGCCAGTAGTTCCTCCCTTGAAAAGCTGATGAATCTGGCTCTTGGTGGCAGTTTTTGAGAAAAAAACAGTCTGCCAGTAGCTTTAGAACTATCTCCGTAGTGCTGATAGTTTAAAAAAAAAAAAAAAATATCCATGGGAAATATATAAAGGTAGAAATATATATGAGGAGGCCAAAAAGATAGGAAAAGGCTAGAAACTGTACACAATTGTTTAAAAATTGGAGCAAAAACTAAAAACAGAGCTAAAAAACTGGAGAGCTATTGGAGAGGCAGCTGTTTAGATCCGGCGCCATGGCAACAACATAATTAATATTTAATGTTGAACTCATACAATTACACAAAATAACTACTGTACCCATTAACAGCAGTGTACCTTAACGCTCATCTGAGCTCATTCTTCTCAAAGGTAAAGCCACTTTCAGCCACTTAACTGACTGTTGTCAAGTCTCTGATACAACCCAACTTCAAAAATACTGAACTATCCCTTTAAGCTTCTGTCATTGCCAACAGTTGGTCCTGAAGCTGCTGTGATTAAGTTTCAGCTGCTGAATTACCTGGCGAAACGCATCAAGATCTTCTCTCCTTTACAGAATCAGAGGGACTCTTTTCGCTTCTCTTTAATTAAATAAGCCTCAGGTTAAACCCACTTGATGTTGAATCTGTTTTGACTTTTTGGAATGTACACAATTTATAATGTGTTTCTATATGAATAGAAAAACACATCCAAATTGCCTCCAAAGTATTTGAATTCCAGGACATTTGTTTGCATTGCTCTTGGTGTGTTAAGGTTACAATGGGCCTGTAATATCCATAAATACAGCTGTTTTCATGGCTGTATGCTTCTTTGGCATCTTTTATGCAGCTTCCTCTCTCTGTTCAATTTTACTGAAGCAACATGGTCTTTTCACCTTGTTTTGTGTGTCCTTTTTGTATGGCTGTACTACAACCGGCTTTGATTCTACATTGTATTCAGCTTGAGTGTGCTGAGATTGAGCCTGAATTCACAAGTATATCTGAGATGGAGCACCTTCAGCTTTGACATGAGATCCCAGCGTGTGTTTGTGTGTAGGAGGTTGTTCCTTTGTGCCTCTGAGCCAAGGCAGCGGGGAACACTATTCTGACTTCCGTCTCATGCCAGTGAACAAGCGTGGGGGTCAGGCGTCTGGAGTGTGTGTGACTGCGATTGTGTGTGAACGTGTGGTAGTGTGTGTGTGTTGCTATAGAACATGTCGAGACGTGACGCTCAGTGGCATGGAACCGATTGCCCTGCCAAACCCTGCCAATTACCATCCTGGCTGGGAGACATCACACACACACATATGCACACACACCCACACACACACACTTTTCATTTCGGTTTCTTTCTCTCCATCCCGGTGCACAGCAGTGGTTGTCGCTCTCTGACCATGATGTCATGGAAGGAGAAGTGTGGATCAAGCAGCCATGTTGTGCCCTTTCTCAGCATTTCTGTATGTTGCTTGTTTTTACCTGTTCGTCGTCCTTCATTAACGGCACAATCAGAGCGACTTATATGCATGGATCAAATCAGACGGAAGATGTAACAAGTGTTTTCTATCTGTATCCTTCCCCCCCGGTCCCAGTCTGTTCTGATTGGTCGACCAGTCCAATTTGTGGTAGTTGGTCAGTTCAGTGGGGCTGGTCTGGTGCCATCCCTTACCAAAAAGTAGTATACTCAAGTATACTTACAAGTATACCTTTTATGAACTAAGTATACTTTCTGTGAACTAATACTTAGGTAAGTATACTTTTCAGATTACTTTGAATGTACTATCAGGAATATACTTAACAAAAGTATACTTAGTTTATACTGATGAGTACATTGACAAAGTTTAAGTATACTCTAAGTATAATATACTTGATATACTTTAAGTTTAAGTATATTAGCCTATATCCAGTAGTATTTAAAACTTAGTACAGGTATATAAAAATGTTGTACCTGCTTGCATGCAGGTATATAAATAAATATTTTACTGTATTATAGCTGGCATGTTGTATAGCTTTTTCTCACATTGGCTGCTTTGAGGTAGTTGCCATAAAACATACACTGTGAGTGAACCTGTAGTGTACTGCTTATACTGTTTATAGGTTCAAGGTTGCCACACAGAAGGTTTGGAAGTACATAATGCTCAAATCACACTTCAACTCATACTTAAAGTACCATACTTCTTTCTTTATAAAACACATTTAAAAACAACAACATTGTGCCAAAGTGCTTTACCATTTAAAAACATGAAAATGCACATAAATCATCACAGTCTAGTCATGTTCATGTACATTCAGCAACATACCAATGATTAACTTCAACCAAAACACATTTCTTCTGGACCATTTGGCCAGATCGCACAAACATTACCAGTCTTCTCAACAACATTAATGAAATTACTCTCTACCCCAGAGATGAGCATCAGTGTCGATGTAGGACTGGCTGGTACGTTGTAAGACCTGTCATTATGATGGCAGGAGTGTGTGTGTTCCCGCATTTATTCATGCTTTGGCAGTTATTTTTATCTGTACTGTTAAACTTGACTTGAAAAGATAATCAGTTTAGATAATGGTCCAAGGTCTCAGTGGGGTGAAAGAGGGTTTTCCTGCCTAATCATTCATATTTATCTGGTCTGGTTCTCTGTTGGACCTCTTGTCCGAGGCTTGAAGGGGCCCTACACCCATAATGAAGGCTGTATATAATTTATTTTTCTTTTTGAATGTTATAATAGGAACAAAATATAGACTTAGTATTATAATACAGACAGAAATATAATATATGACTATGTATGTATATGTGATACAATGGTATGTTATTATATAATAGAGTGCTAGAGTATAATATAATATATAATAGAATAGAATATAAGATTATAGAGATGTGAATATGATGTATAATTATCCTTGTATAGATGTGTTACAATAGAGATACGGTATTATATAATAATAAATATATATAATATATACAAATTAATGGTAATTCTGTTTGAAGGTTTGACGTCTGCATTTGGATATTTAAAAGGTAAACAATCAGACTTGTGGACTAGTATTAAGATGTTAATTTGCAGTATGTGAGTATATACTATATAGTTTAGATATAGTACCTATATATACTATATACTATAGTATGAGTACTCTGCATTCAAGTTAATTGTAAGTAAAGGAGTAGTGTACTATAATTACTATAACAGTATTTACTGCTAGTATAAGAAAAGTATATTTCAAGTACATTGCAGGTAAAACACTGGTGCACTTTTAAGTTAACAAAAGTGCAATGTAAGTAAAGCAATAGTGTACTTCAAGTACACTGATGAGTATATGAATGGTTTCCTTTAAGTAAAGGAATAGTGCCATTCAAGTACAGGTAATAGTATAATTTGAGAATACACATTTATACTTCATTTATACTTGAAGTAACCTTAAAGTTTACTCGAATATACTCAAATGTGGGCCAAATCAGGATACTATTAGTATATAAGTATACTTTGTAAGTATACTAACTAGTACACATGTAAGTACACTACTACTACATAAATATAAGTATACTTGTTACAGTAAAGTATACTTGATAAATTATACTCAAACTCTACTTAAGTATACTTGGAAAGGTAAACTTGAAGTTTTCTTCTTTTTGGTAAGGGATGTTTACAAAAGCTTTATATTCATTCTACAGTCTATGCTTTGGACTGGCCTTGCCACCCCAGGTCAATGGGCTTAAAGTATGTAGTTTATGTTTTGTATCATCCATCTATCCATTAACTATACCGCTCATCCATT
The DNA here is from genome assembly GCA_037902135.1 of Cetoscarus ocellatus. Taxonomy (NCBI): domain Eukaryota; kingdom Metazoa; phylum Chordata; class Actinopteri; order Labriformes; family Labridae; genus Cetoscarus; species Cetoscarus ocellatus. The sequence goes on along the minus strand of JBAMNC010000895.1, from coordinate 157,380 downwards.
TAGAGGTTGAGGGGGGCTGGAGCCTATTCCAGCTGGCATTTGGTGACGGCGGAGTACACCCTGTACCAGTTGCCAGCTGATCACAGGGCCACATAAGGAGACAGACAACCAATCACTCTCACACTCGTACATAAAGGCAATGTAGAGTAACCAGTCAACCTAATGAGCATGTTTGTGGTCTGTGGGAGGAAGCCAGAGTGCCCGGAGAGAACCCAAGCATGCATGGGAAAACATGCAAACTCCACACAGAAAGGCCCTGACCGACCCAGGGATTGAACCACTGACCCGCTTGCTGTGAGGCATGTGCACTTCCTGTTGTGCCACCGTGCTATCGTGTTTTGTGTCATTGGCTATCACAATCATAACAGTCTGTAAAGATCATTTTTTTATGAGTTGTCTGGGCGACTTTTAGATGTCTGTGCCCCCCTCCTGGCTCTATTGCCAGCCTACAAAAAAAGTCTAGCAAAGGACGCGTGCTTTTTTTTTTTTGCCAATATGGGCACACATTAGGTAAAGTCCCCCCTCGAAGTGGCTATACCTACAACTAGGGATGCACGATATTTATCGGACTGACATAATATCAGCCGATATGGGGGAAAATGACGTCATTTTTTATCGGCCCAATACGTACATTTTATCTGATAAAAAGAGCCGATAAATTAATGAAATTGGGGAAATTGTTTGCAGGCCGCGTAGCCCCAAAACAAGCCATGTCGCACTGGTTACGTCATCTATCGCGCCTTACTAGAAGGACCCAAGCCTGCCCCCATCCCTCTGCCAGACCAAAAGTGAACATGGCTTCATCGGTATTGAAAGAAGACATAGCAGCTAGCGTGCTAACGCTAAAAACAACAACACGGAGCGTGGATGTCCTCATTCAACAGGCGTTTGAAAACTGTAAAAACTTTTTAAGAGACAGTGAAAAGGCTAAAGCCATTAACGACAAAGTGATAGAGTTCATAGCGCTTGACAACCAGCCCTTTTCTGTCATAGAGTCCGGGTTTTTGCAAGTTAATAGCACATTTGGAGCCACGTTACACCCTCCCAAGCCATCACTTCTTCTTGGATGTATCCCTACATGCCCTCTCAGGTATCGTTGCCACACACATCCATAACTTGATAACATAACACAAAACAAGAACAGACTACACGTAAGTTTTACCACAGACATATGGACATCTGACGTTAGTCCAGCATGCTAAGCTTTACGGCTCAGTGGTTGGATCAAGCATTCAACATGCAAAAAGATTGTATCAAATATAAAAATAGATATAAAGCAAGGAACAGCAACAGGCCATCAGTCATAGTTCTGAGGGGGAAAACACTGTAAAGTTAATACAAGAGACAAACTATGCGCTCAGATAACTGAGACACACAACAAATAGAGCTACAAACCATGAACGCTTCTGTTATAACTATAAGACAATAAAATTTAGAAACAAGGTCCAGCAGGGTTAACCTATGGGTCTCTATGTGGCTTTTTATGCCACAAAAGGGGTGATATTTAGTACTAATTAACAATAACTTTGACTCTATTCAAGAGAGTGAGATTGTTTTTGGTAAGGAAACTTTTTTCAACATAAATTTGGAAAATGTGCTGTAAAAAATTTTAAAAGGTCAAAAATACACTGTGTGCAAATTTACTACCCTTTGTCCTATTTTGGCTGTTTAAAAGCCACAGACTTTAACTCCTATTAAAACATATCACATATTTTTTTTTTACTTTTTTTCCCCAAGTCCCTTCTTCAAGCTCAGTCCTGATGAAAACTATTTTTTTGCTTTTAAATTATGGATGCCAGTTTCATAGGTGATTTCACTGCAGTGTTATGGCTGCATTCAAAAAATGTGGTTGTAATGGGAGTCAATAGGAAGTAAAACTTAAAATGTGATGCTGTGCAAAAAATAACAATGCACCAAAGCCAATGCTTGTACTAATCTTTGACATATTCAAGAGTGTGATGCACATGAAAAATATCCAGCCTCTGATCATTTTTTGTTTTGAAAATCAGTGATTTTTTTTTTTTTTCACCAAATCACTGACATTACCTATGGAAATGGCATTCAAAGGGTTAAAATTCAAGGGGATGCATTCTCCGCTGTCTGATGCAGCCACGATGCGCTCTGTGGACCACAGGCCTGATATTTTCCATTTAAAGTGTGGCTGTTACCGTTATTGTCTGTCAGTTTTTTCATTTTGCAGTGCAGCCAACGCACATGGGAACATTTGATCTAAATACAGACTAAGTTGCGCAGCGTCTGTGTACGCGCGCTCCTCCGTCTGCCGGTGAGCATAAAGACGCAGATAGACGCGCATCGCTGTGTGTTTTTATAATTCAGACGGTGTCTTGTTAGCTCATGTGCCCGGTTTAAGTAACACAAAGACCTAAAAAAAAGGCGAGTCAGCCTTTTGATGAATCAAAACTCAACATTCTTCAGCATTCCAGCTCTTGTTTTCACTCACTCACTGTTTTCTAAATAATAAATTCATCCTGAGGGATCCTGGATCACTTTATTCTCCGTGATATAAAAACAATCTTTGACGGATCAAGCTTCAAATACAATCTACTACTGCAGCGGTTCTCAACCTGTGGGTGAAAGCCTATAAGTGGGTCTCAGAGCTGTTTTCAGTGGACGGTGTATAAATCAGGTGAAAACTTGGCAAACATGTCTACAGTGTATGGAGGCCCTAAGAGGACAAACATCCATCAGACTATGTCAGAGTATACCCACTAGAATAAACCTAGGTGAGGACTGGAGAGTAAATTTACCTACGGCCCTGATTATCATTTAATGAATGTCTAGTTAACTGCATATACATTCATCTCTGTTGAAGCAGGAGTGGTCAATAATTGTAAAGCCCAGTTTATAGCCTATCAGTCTATGCTATCAATGGAAGTTTTGGGGTATTTTTTTGGAGGTAAATTGTTGAAATCTCTTGGTGGATTTAGTTCATGACAGTCATATAAGATTAAAAAAATAAGATAAATTAATAATACTTTACATGACCCACAGTGGAGAAATTTAAAGGGTAAACATACCTCCACTTATTGATGGCGCGGGGGTAGGGGTGGGCGTGGGGGGGCTGAAAATATAATTGTGCTTAGGGCCCCATTTTGGCCAGGGGCGGCCCTGTATATACTTCAGAGAATTCACAGTTGGATGTATTTATAGACGTCCGCATTCACTCAAAACAAAGTAAATATAAATGAGTAATGCACAGATGTGGCTGCCTCATGTCACCTCTTCACCCATAAATGAAGTCATGCAAAACACTGCCAGTTTTCTCAGTTTGGCACTTGACAGAGCAAAGCTGACAAGGAGCCAGAGGGAGCTGTCTGTGTGACTGTGTGGATGTGTGCTGAGTCAGGATGCAGTGTGATTGATAAGACAGTTCATTCAGTGGAGCTCCTGGCAGGTGTTTGAGCTCACTGTGCTTTATGGTGTCTGCATTAGAGATTAACAAGGAGCTGGTCATGAAGATGCTGTCCCCACATGACCTGTGAGGTAGTGGGGAAGTTGAGGAATTGGGATGGGGAACTTGATAAAGAAGTTCAAAATTTTCAGCTCAAGAAAAATCCACAAAGTCAAGACTAGTGTTAGATGCTATAGGATCCAATCCATTGTATTGATTAGTATTTGTATGCCTTGCAAAACTTTATTTCTAATACTTACACTCTTTTTCCTAAGGTAGTTTTTTTTTTCTGTGATTCTTGTTAGATTAAGCAACAATGTTATAACTTAGACTGACACTTAAATTAAAAAACCTCTCAGCACCAGCTAGCACCATCTCTTTAAATCTAATTTGACTGACTTCTCTATTGAAAAGGCCAAGTTCAGCCTAACAAATGGGCCAAACAACACATGCACTAGCTGTGGAGTACTGGAAAGCAGATAATTAAAATTATAATTAAAAAGAACTTGTTTTTATTCCTTTGCTATAGCACCAAACTTTCACCAGCCACAATGACGTCAGAGTAACCTAAGCAGACCTTGTGGTTTGATAAACATGAAACAAGAAACCTTTCTCCGCAAGATATTTCAGACTGCTTTCTCTTTACTCTGTTCATCCGTGCTTATGAGATTAAAGGGTGATATTTAGCTTTCAAGTGATTAAGGTAGATATTGTGTTTCCATTAGGGATTTAACTATGTGAAATTCATATCAGTTATTGTGACCAAAATTATCAGGGTTATCATTATCGCGGTATTGTTGCAATGTGCTCAACATGTAATTATGCACACACTGAAATCATTGAGGAAGTTAAAAAATAATGTGAATTTAAGAACAATCTGTAGTAGTCAGAACCTGACCCTCTTCACCTCTGTTCCTCGCTTTTTTCCAGATTTTCCCCTTTTCCAGTGTAGCTTTTCCTCCAGCCTGCAGCCTGCTCTCAAACAAAGCTTGATTTCTTCCTGTGATTCATTTTGTTTAATGCTCCTGTTTTGTTCTGACCTTGCACAGCAGCTGGATCTGCCTGATTTCATATCTGTAATCAGTCGGATTCATCCCAAAGTGGCATGGTCCAGTCAGAGTCCAGAGCAGGGATAGGAACAAGCTATGAGAGAGAAGACAGCAGGCAGAGATTGCACTACAGGGATTAGCATAGATGCTAAAGCTTCTCTCTTCTCTTCTTCTCTTCCCCATTTCTTTATTAAATGAAAAACAAATCTCGGCACTACAACCTTCTCTGTTGTAGGTTTTTGCTCCACTTCTGACATGTTTTGATGAGAGTTTGTTTAACTAAGCGGCTCGCATTCTGTAACAGAGTATCTCCTGCCTGCGACATTATTGGATCTAAACATGAATTGATGAAAGGATCTTCCAGTCACCTGCCGAATATGCTTCTGAAAGGTTCAGCCCTCCCCAAAAACTTTCTAAGGGCTCTTTCCCAGATGAACTAGTGAAATATATTGAATGGTCCATCTGGTGTGCCAGGTTATTTTTGTTCATCTGTTGTGCTTGTAAGGTTATGGTAAGCTGTAGAAACACAAAATCAGGGCTTACTTCTCCATACTGTACCAAACTGCACTGGGCCAAACCAGACTACCTGGTTGAACCATAAAGCTGTGTAAAAAAGGATACTGCTGATTCCCTTCCAATAAAGAAACTAACAAGGTTATCCTTTAGAGAATGTCTCTGAAAAATGTCGACAGATTTTAGAATAATCCATTTTGATAAGTAGCAAACAAGCATCATGATAGAGAAAAGCTGTTAACAGGAGAATGTGCAGCAAGTTGTTAACCTTACCTCTCAACATTTCACAACCCTTAACCTGGGTTGTGAAATGACAGCTGTTACCATTTAGAACAAGGGGACCTATCTTGTGTAAAGTGACACCATTGGGCAAATTTTCTTCAAGGTTGGAGAAATAAACAGTCATGACAATAAAAACCTTATTTTCATCATACATATTCAAGGTTAACTATTTTATTTACACTTTTAACCTTGTGGCTTTTAATTTTGATCACTTTTTTCCCCAGTGGATCACATTTTTATTCATGAATGTTTAGTGACACGTATTTCATTTTCCAAACTAGTAAAGCACTCAGAGAGCGCAGACCTCCACCAAGCAGCTTCGGTCCACTTTGGCGAAAATGGTCCTATCTGGCAATGTTAAAGAATCCTTTAAAAATTTCCTGGATCCAGACAGTGATCCGGATCACCCCCAAAATTTAATCAGTTCTTCCATATCCCATTTCTGACAATTCCTGAAAATTTCATCCAAATCCGTTCAGAACTTTTTGAGTTATTTTGAACACAGACAAACAAACAGACAGATAAATGCCGGCAAAAACATAACCTCCTTGGCGGAGGTAAAAAATATGTATATGTGCTTGCCTATTTAAGAGTAAACATGTATTCAGCTAATATATTTCAAGTGAGAGTGACACGTTTCAAGTTTTAGTGGAGCTTTTCATTGTCAGAAATTCAGTTAAGTTCACAGCACTTCATCTAAACGTCTGTAGGAAGACTGTCCAAGATGCAGCCATGAAGACGAGGAAGAAGAGGAGGAGGCTTTTTTTAAAGGAGGAGGCAGTCAGGAATTAGAAACTTAAGGGGGAGGTAGACAGAGACAGAGGGTGGAGGAAGAAAAGTGAAGAAGTACAAAGATCCACAGTGGGAGGTAAAAAGTGGAGACAGTGTGGGGACACAGGATGAGTAATCCGGTAAGAGGAGGAGGAGACCAAAGTAGAGGATCAGCAGGTTTCAAGAAACTAAATTTAGGGCATTAAAGAATTGTTTAAGGCTCCATTTGAGAAGATTGAACACTGAACATAAATATAAAAACATCAAAATTTGAATAAATACATAAATAAAATGAACTGAGCTCTACATTCACACATGTTAAAGGGATAGTTTGGATTGTTCTGTGTCTGTTGCTGGCATACAGGAGAAGCCACCACTACACGTTGTGGGGCCGTCTTTTCTGCATAATTTAGAGATTAAGGTGATTGCTCTCTGTATGTTTTTCTTGACAACTAATTTTACCACCATCAAGCCACTTTGTTTTGGTCCTACTTCAGTACACAGCACCGTTTATATAAAAAGATCCAGCTGCTTCAATGTCCCCCTCACTGCCAGCAGCCTGCCAACTTTAAGCCAGTTTCCAGCCAATTACCAGCCACATGCCAAGTACCTAGATTCCTCTGAAAACATGCTTATTGATACATTTGCAGGACTTCTCCTTTAGGTGGTGCTTCCCCAAAGCTTCAGCCTTTTCCTTGGTATTGGAGTAACTGCCGAAATCAACAAAGAGGAGTCTTGACACCATAAATTAACACAAATATGGCCCTGAAATTTACAGTTTAAAACTTTAAGGGTGGACAGGCCCCATCAATGACCTACTATTGACCAGCAAGTGTACAGCAAGTCTACAATCACATTCATTACAGGCCCATCTGGTAATGTAGTAGGCTGGCGCTAGTGCCGTGGACAGATAGCTTTGAAAGAATAAAGAAATGTGGGCCGGATCTGATAAAACCGCTACTGTAGCTGTTAGCATCCTTGCTAAACTCTGTACATAAGTCACTTTCTGCTGTCCGCTTACGTGTAGCTTCCACCTCTTCCTGCTCTAAAGGACTTTGATTGGACCGTCCTGCTTTGGGAGGCTCACAATCATTGTGGGTTGGAGCTTGGCAAGATGGATCTGTCTGATTACAGAAATTGAATCAGGCTGATCGATCCACACTCTAAGGTTAGACCGACCACACTTAAACAATCCAATACATAATCAATCCCTTTAATTTAAGTTAGGGGTAATATGATCCCTAAATAGACCCTCCAGTGTTACTAAGAGTTTTTAATATGGATGAATGCTTAACAGTGAAAAAATAAAGTTGTGCTAATTTTATACCAAGCATAAAGAAATAAGTGAAAATCTGTTGGTCTATGAACCTCTTATGAATCTACAAGTCTTCAATTTTCAACAAAACACATAATTAAAAATGCTCAGTATATCTGTGAAAAAACGTTTTATCATGTATAACTGACCTTCTCGATAATTACGTATTTATTACCTACTAATTTCCTAATATTTTTTATTTTATTAAAGAATTAAAATTGATAAAGGTACCTGTAGACAAGATAAATCTATGACTTCTGTCAAAACTGCAGTTGTGATGAAATATTAAAATTCAGACAATGTCATTCCCTGGTTTAACAGCACAGAAATTAAAGAGTTTCCGTGAGTATTCAAGGAGCTGAAGCCATCCTGGGAGATAATAAAGTGAGTGAAAGGAGGAGAAGGAGAGCACAAAGACAAATTCCTCCTTAAGGAGCAGAGGAAACACCTTTTATGATTGCTGCTGTTTAATTATACATTTGTCTGCAGTTCTGCTGCCGGGAGCTGCAGTCCAATAACACGGCTTCTCCAGAGATTCCACCAAGTGCTTCATACAAGCTACACAATAAACACACTCATAACACAGTCCATCAAAAAGCTTGAAACACAGGATCTGCTCTGTTCATCTGTTCACCGTAATGTGTCAGTGTCAGTCAAGAATCAACCGTCGGAGCTCTTAACCTGACTGCAGGTGTTTTAGAAGACGGCAGAAATTTACCTCTCTGGTGAAAGAAGTCTGCACCACTGCTTTGTGATGTTCAGTGAGGAATCAAGGCTGCTGTATTTGCCAAATAAGATCATTTTCCAGTTGTTGCTGCTGCCAGAATATGATCAAAGTATTGCACAAGAGGAGATATTCCACTTAAGGGCTGCATGGTGGTGTAGTAGGTAGTCATGCTGCCTCACAGCAAAAAGGTTGCTGGATTGACAACCCTCATGGGACGGGGCCTTTCTGTGTGGAGTTTGCATAATCAGTCCATGCATGTATGGACTTTCTGCAGGTACTCCGGCTTTCTCAACTGACAAAAATCAAGCTTTTAAGGTTAATTGATGACTTTAAATTAGTCCCATTAGGTGTGAGTGTGTGAGTGGCCTGTGAATGTCTTTGTCTGCCCTGTAATTCGCTGGCAACAAGTCCTGGTGTGCCCATTCTCTCCTGAAGGGATGTGGTAAAGATGATGTATGGATGGATGGATGTATGGATGGATGGATGGATGCGTGGTAATTGCATGAAGAATATTTTGTGTGATAATTCTAATTTACTTTGTGATTTATAAAACATTATTAGAACAGTCATGAAACATACATTCTGTGATTATTTCTAACTATAATATGAGACCCTAAGTAGATAATATATGCTGTGCCCATTTGTAACTATAATCTGAAACTCTAAGCTGCTTTAAATGCTGGTGTATGAGGTTTGTGTAAGGCAAAATATCTAAGGAAATATAACAAACATTATAAAATGTGAAAACTGGAAATATGTTGTGAGTCATAAAAAGAAAAAATAATATGAAAATAAGTATATAAGGGAGAAGTGTAATATAAAACCTTGTGAAAACCACTAAGCATATAAGGCCAAATTTGTGGTTGACTAATACTAATAAATTCATTAAATACTTTGTAATGTAATGCCTTTGTGGTTAATATTAAAATAACCAATATTCATCATTGAAAATAAGTAGAAGCAAAAGGTAAAAATAAAACATTGATTTCTTACATTGATCTACCAGCATTAATAAGAAACATGATATATGGTCAGTTTTCATTTTCCCCAAGCTTGGGGATACAATCTTTAATCCATCAAAAAGCATCAAAAGAAGTGATAGATCAAATGTGCCATCAGCATCTTGTGCAGCCTATTAATAACCAAAACTCCATCAATTATCTGTACAACTTATCCCTTTATGGGGTCATGGGGGCTGGAGGGTATCCCAGCTAGGCCTGAACGATTTATTGTTTTCTGATCAAAATCGCAATTTCAGACAACGTGATCGTGTGATCGCCAAAGCTGTAATTTTTTGCAGTGCTCCTGACTGACCCAGGATCTGTGGTGTCAAGTATTTGCTAGTGGCGATGGTTGACATACTGGTTTGGCATGGCTGGCTTTTTTCCTTTATTAGAATTGTTGAATTTTGTTTTTTCTAATTATATCTTATTTGACATTGTTTTTTTGTACTTTTTTGGCATTTTATTTAACTTTTTTAAGTTTACACAATGAAGGATTTTTTTGCACTACATTGTTTTAAGTAAAGACAAAGATGGCTCTTTTAGTTCTGCAGTTGTAATTACTGCCGTTGGTCAAGGACTTTAAATAGTGTACTTGCATGTTTCTTGTTAATTAACACATTTGGAAGCAATTCTTACCTTTAGTTTTCATCTTTGCCTTAGAGTAATGGCTTTTAATGTTTGATGGTATGATGTAATTTTCTGTCCTGTTCGTAAATGTTACTGTACACATTGTGAATATTGCACTGAAGTTTGATTTGAATAAAATTGTGAATCAAATTGAAATCGCAATATCTGCTAGAAAAAACGCAATTAGATACTTTCCTAAAATCATTTAGCCCTAATCCCAGCTGATAATTGGCGAGAGGCAGGGTACACCCTGAACCAGTCGCCAGCCGCTCCTGGGGTCAAATAGTGAGACAGACAACCATGAACTCAATCATCCACACCTAAGGGCAATTTAGAGTCACCATTAACCCAATAAGCATGTTTACTGTTCTGTGGAAGGAAGCTGGAGTGCTCGAAGAGAACCCACACATGCACGAGGAAGACATCCAAACTTCTCACAGAAAAGCCCTGACCAACACAGGGTTTGAGTTAGCAACCTTCTGCGTCACTTTCCACCCAAACCAAACTCAGGAGGGTTTATGAACAGAACAGTTTAAAGCAGGCCTGTATAACACATTTTCCTGAGTTCATCCATCATGCTCGTACTAGGGTTGTTACAATACTAAAATTTCAAACTCGAAATCGATACCCATGAAGATATTCGATACTCGATACCAATTTCGATACCACAGGGATAAAAAATGACAAATACTTAAAAAGGCATAAACATTTTTATTAACATGAAAAACAGAACTGCAGATAAATAATCAGTTAAATAAAATAATTAAATAATCAGAAAATGACACAAACAAAACAATAAAAAACAAGACAAGACTTCCCTTGAAGCTTCTGCTTGAGTGGTTGTTTTGTTGTATTGTACAACAGTTTCTTGATGGAAGACCAGACTGTGGATTTGCCTGCATGAGAAGTTGTTGGAACCCAGGTTTCTCCACCATGCAAATGGGTACATCCTCTCAGATGTACTCTGCAACAGCTCTGTTTATTTCTAAAGCTTCAGGAGACTTGGGACCATATTTTTGTTGTTTTTCAAACAGCAGTGGTAGAGTTGGCTGTAATTTCTTAGACTAAGTGGCTGGTCGACTTCTCTCTGCTTCAGTCTCAATCTTTAATAGAACAAAACACATTGAGTCACATTAGTGAGCTAATGGCTCCTAGCTGCAGCTGATGGTTAAAAACAAAACAACCATCACTTATTGAGCAGCAAGCTAAACATGGCTGCGCAGACTACAGTAGCACAGCCGCGCTACTGTAATAACAAAACAACCAACCTAATAACAAAACAACCAACATTTATTGAGCAGCAAGATAAACAAGGCTAGCACAGACTACAGTAGCGCACTAGCCACAGCTAATGGCTAATAACAGAACAACATTCATTAAGCAGCAAGCTAAATGCGTCTATCACTGACTACAGTAGTGCGCTAGCCACAGCTTATCACAAAACAAGGAATATTAATACTACCAGGTTGCTCAGACACCAAAGTTGAAAAGTTTGAACTTGTCAGGTGATGTCATGCGTCAGGAGCCATTTTCGTGGGACAGGTTTGTGGTGAAACTTGAGCAGGCATGAGTGATGGTGACAAAATTAGCTATTTATGAACGTGCAATGCAAACAGACGTGAGCAATGCGAAATCAGCTGCCAAGTAACGTCTGGTGTGAACGCACCCCAACTTCTTTGTGTCTTTTTGCCAAGTCATACCATGTTGTTTGACCTACAGATACAACCACTTAAAACTTCCCCACTTTCCCTGATAGGGTCTTGGCTGGTCCCTGACAGGTCCATGATAGGGTCGTCCAGTGGTTGGAAGTTGTAAGGCAGCTGGCAGGGACTACAACTGAATGTAATCTCACAAAATTCCAGGCTTTTGCCTGGTGTATTACAAGAGTTAATGATGGTTTATACAGTTATATACTGGTTCATACAGTTATATACTGGTTCATACAGTTATATACTGGTTCATGCAAACAAACTATTGGTGTAATATGTAGTTAGAAACTTTCTTGCAATTCCAAATGATCACCATCTCATGTGCCATCGTTTCCCATCAGGCATCACCACCTGAGTAAAAGATTAAACTTTTTTTTTCCAACATTATTTATAGTATTTCACATTTTATCAGCAGACAAGGGAACATATCAGCAGAAATACAACAAAACATGGAACCCCCCTTCCCATAAACTCACATCAGGACACCTTACAAAGACAAGGGAAAGAAAGAGAAATAAATAAATTAATAAATTAATAAATAATACTAATGCTAATACTAATAATAATAATAATGAAAAAAATTATATATATGTACATACACATATACATATACATATACATGTGCAGATATAAAAAGGAGACAGGAAAATAATACTCAACATATGTTGGAAAACTATTCGTATCCAAAAGTGCATGTATCCTGCAATAGGAGGGGCAGTCATTCACAAAGGGCACCATTGCTTGATTACTCAACACAACACATTGAAGTGGAAACCTAACTGCACAGCACCCAGTAATGTGCCAAGGATGGCAGAAGAACTTAGATTAAAGTATATACACAGGCTCATTTAAGCTCATACAAGCACCAATTAACAGTAATATAAAAAATGGATTAGTAAAGAGGAGGCAAGCTATTCATACAGCTGGAGGAAACGAGAGAGTAATAGTGAATTCTAAAAATGGAGACCAGGTATTAATAAATTTCTTTCTGGATTTGAATTTGTTATATCTAAGTTTTTCCAGTGGGATAAGAGATATTTTCGGACTTCCAGTTCCGCAGAATAAGCCTCCGAGCCTGGAGTGAGGCAAATGCCAGAAAGTTAGCCTGAGAAGTAGTGATGTTTATGCCCTCGTCTGACACACCAAATATAGCCATTGCTGGGTTAGGTTTAATTAAGTGGAAGATGGTTGAGAAAGCATCAAAAATGCTGCTCCAAAATGAAAGATGCAACTTTTGATTATATTTGTATGAGATGAATTGTCAATCAGTGCCAAAATATGTATCAAAGGTGACAAAGACTTGACATAAGTTTGATACTTGATGATGGTTGTCCATGAAGAGAGGGGGCGGGGGTAAGAAACTGTACAGTATTGAGCTGCTGGATTAATTGATGGAGGTGGAGGGTAAAGTCACCTTTGTTTCTTGTGTGTGTGTCCTCTACACTGCTCTACAGTATGTTTCCTTGAGACCAGTCTTTCATTGATGGAAAATAAACACAGCTGAATATTGACAGAAGCCTTTACAAAGGTTAAATCATTAACTCTACCTTGCGCCCAAGGGAAATCTCATATGCATGCTGCCCTTGAGCAAGGCACTAAATCTTCATTTCATTCTTGTATGAATGGTGGGACAATTAAGGTTGTAAGTTTAAATAGTATTGTTCTTTCATGAATGAAAAGTTGTGGAATATAAACAGTGCCATGACAAAGTATTTGCCCCCTTCCTGAATTCTTACTTTTTTGCATATTTGTCACAATTAAATGTTTCAGATCGTCACACAAATTTTAACATTAGACAAACATAACCTGAGTAAATACAAAATTCAGTTTTTAAATGATGATTTTATTTATTAAGGGAGAAAAAAGCTCTCCAAACCTACATTATCCTATGTGAAAATGTAATTGCCCCCTGGACCTTCTAACTGGTTGTGCGACCCTTGTCAGCAGTAACTGCTATCAAGTGTTTGCGATAACTGGTGATGAGTCTTTCACATCGCTGTGGAGGAATTTTGGCCCACTCTTCTGCACAGAATTTTAACTTTAAGGTCACACCACAGCATCTCAATTGGATTTAAGTCCGGACTTTGACTCGGCCACTCCAAAACCTTAATTTTATTTTTTTTTAAGCCATTCACAGGTGGACTTGCTAGTGTGTTTCAGGTCGTTGTCCTGTTGCATAACCTAAGTAAGCTTGAGCATGAAGTCACGAGCTGATGGCTGAACGTTCTCCTTCAGGATTTTCTGGTAGACAGCAGAATTCATGGTTCCATCAATTACAGCAAGTCGTCCAGGTACTGAAGCAGCAAAGCAGCCCCAGACCATCACACTACCACCACCATGTCTGACTGTTGCTGTGATGTTTGTTTTATCAAATGCTGTGTTGTTTTTACGCCAGGTGTAACGGGACGTACACTTTCCAAAAAGTTCAACTTTTGTCTCGTCAGTCCACAGAATATTTTTCCAAAAGTCTTGGGGATCATCAAGATGTTTTTTGGCAAATGTAAGACGAGCCTTTCTGTTCTTTTTGGTCAGTAGTGGTTTTGGCCTTGGAGCTCTCCCATGATGCCATTTTTGCTCAGTCTCTTTCTTACTGTTGAGTCATGAGCGCTGACCTTAACTGAGGCCAGTGAGGCCTGCAGTTCTTTAGATGTTGTTCTGGGTTCTTTTTGACCTCCTGGATGAGTCGTCGTTGTGCTCTTGTGTAATTTTGGTAGGCCGACCCCTCCTGGGAAGGTTCACCACTGTTCCCAGTTTTCTCCATTTGTGGATAGTGACTCTGACCGTGGTTCGCTGGAGTCCTAAAGTGTTAGAAATGGCTTTGTTAGATTGATAGATTTCAATCACTTTGTTTCACATTAGTTCTTGAATTTCTTTGGATCGTGGCATGATGTGTTTCTTTCCGAGATCTTGCAGCCTACGTCACTGTCAGACAGGTTCTGTTTAAGTGATTTCCTAATTCAGCAGGTCTGGCGGTAATCAGGTCTGTGTGTGGTCAGTGAAATTTAACTCAGCTTTCAAAAAAATGTGGTTAATCACAGTTAACTCATGATTTAACAAGGAGGGGCAATTACTTTTTCACATAGGGTCATGTAGGTTTGGAGAGCTTTTTTCCCTTTATAAATGAAAACGTCATTTAAAAACAGCATTTTGTATTTACTCAGGTTATCTTTGTCTAATGTTAAAAATTTGTGCGATGATCTGAAAAATTTAAGTGTGATAAATATGCAAAAAGGTAAGAAATCAGGAAGGGGGCAAATACTTTTTCATGGCACTGTATATTGATTTGTCTGTTTCTGTCTCTTTTTTCTCAGACAGAGGGATTGACAGAGGAATACTAACAGCATAGCAGAGGCTCTTCACAGTTCTTCAACAACCCAGCACCAGAGGACCACAGCTACTGCAAAGGTAGGACCTTAAGTGACTGTGTCTCTAAACTTACCTGGACGGCCAAATTTATCGAACACATACTGTACACTGAGCTGCAACATCCCCGTGGTCCAAAGGTGTTTCATAAATACAGCAGCACAAATCAGCCTGCATTTGTTTGTTTGTTTTCATTTGGTGAATGTTTTTTTTTTATTATTCCTGTCAAGTCCTTAGTCATTTAAATAATGCTGCTTATACATTTTTTGATGCTGGTTCAAATCAGAGACTGTACATACTGGATGAATGCACTTTGCGGGTCATTAAATCAGCAGTTTAGACATCTAGTCTTTGTTTTTCTTTTTTTGGAGCCATGAATTGAATCAACAACACTGCAGGTTGAGATTGCTGAAGTGTTTACTGAATGGGTTAGTTGTGTGTTACACATGTTTTAACCTCTTGGAAAAGTTTGCATAGAGTCAACGTAAACTCAGTATGGTTTAGAAGTAAGGACGAACTAGCTACTTTATTGTTGATTTTACCAAAGGACATAAATCCAAAAATGATCTTCCTCTTCAGTGGATACTCGGCGATAAAAAAATGTCATTTATCTTGGCTTAGTGCCAACGTGTATAATCTTTAACCTACGTCACCTACGTCTTTAAATTATCCTACGTCATCTCCTTGGTGAGATGACGTAGGATCACGTTGAGACAAAATATGGAGACTAGTGCAGTACTGCTGGCAGGTTGGCCATTATTATTATTATTTGGATATCAACGCTGGAGTGATTACCTGCGGCACTCTGCCACATTATTATCTCACCTGGAATATTTAATGCGGATGCGATTTCTCTCCAACGCTTGTCCTTTTCACATCAGTTGTGATAATCTCTACATGAAACATTGTACAAACATTCGTGGTCTTGCCACAGGTCGACAAGACTGTCCTCCATCTCCGCTGTCCATCTCACACGTACGCTCTTTGTGCTCGCCATTCTTGCCTCTGATAACTCCTGTCTTGCGGTCATTTCCGGTCATCGTAGGCGGCTCTCTCTGATTGGCTACTGTCATCCTCAGCGAATACGAGTTGCGTAATCATCCAGATAAATATCAAACATGTTTGAAAATTAGTGGGGCGGCTCCCACTGTGAGATGATCATGGGGCTTGAGATTGATCTGTCACCCGCTCACACTAGAAGATAATGTTGGTCGAACGTCGGGGCCGATTTTGGTCCCCGACCAGATTTCTTCCCCGATTGTCGGGAGGGCTGAATCTGGGTTAAATCGGGCCGAGAAGAATCGCCCCAAGTTGGAAAATATCGATCTATCTATCTATCTATTTATCTGTCTATCTATCTATCTAATTGCCTATGCCTTAGACAATAGAAAATTAAGTTTGGAAGGGAGAGTGTCAACATCTCCATAGCCCATATAGCAGAGTGAAGATTTTTTCATCCCTCCAAGGAGGTCTTGTGAGAGCTGTCAATCAACTGTGAAATTCCAAAATTCACCAATAAAATATCTCCTGAACAAAACAAAACCATGTGATTTTTATGCATCAACACAGCCAAAATTATTGACTAACAAAAATGAAAATGTAGCCCTTGTTGACAAAGATGTAGATGCTGACACCAGAGGGTTAATGCCGTCTTGGCTCACTGATGGAAACTACAGCAATATCACATTATGGACCAAACAAGGTTTACTATTATGGCTCTCAATGAAGGCTATCATTGTTATCATAAAGTGGAAAGCATGAAAGGACTTGGGTTAGTTAATAATTGACTTCTGCAAGTGTGTTTGTGTGTGTATGTGTGAGATGTTAATGGGAGTTCAATCTATAGTTGTTCTCTGGAGGCTTGTTTCCATTCTCAGCTTTCTCCACACACAAGATGACGGAAAATGAGAAAAACTGGGCTAGAGGCATCAAGGGGTCTAAGAGACTTTCTAGGTTGAAGTGTGTGTGTGTGTGTGTGTGTGTGTGTGTGAGTTCACAGAGAAACTGATTTGGGTATTTAAAAAGCAGCACAGATTCAGTAGCTTTGGGGGAGATTCTTGGAAGGATTTGAACACCCCCACCACTTATTCCCTCTCTAACCTTCTCTTCTTCGCCTCAACGTTCACATCCCATGAAAATCCCTGAACGTCACTGAAAATGTGTGCAGAATATATTAACGTGCTATTTAAGAGGAACCACATGCTCTAGACCTCCAACAGCTTCACAATCAAACATCCCTCTTATATTTTTGTTGTTATTAGTGACAGCTGTCCAGATGCTAGAAGCTGTTAAAGCAGTTCGCTGTTACCTGGAGAGAGATCCAGGGCTCACGGCTCTGTACGGGGTCTGAGAGGATTACGTGCTTGGCAAGGTGCTCTTTTGTGTGGGGGGACGAGGCAGCAGAGTGGCCCTCAGATCCAGGCCACAGGCGCAGAGAGGAGCTGAAAGGATAATCACAGCAGATTATCGACTGTGTTGTAAGTCAAGTAAAACATTCCAGCCAATAACCGACCTCTGCTCTACACACTCCAAGGATAAACACCCCCCTCTCTTTTTTTAGAGGTCTCATGTCCTGGTGTGTTTGGCTGTTTCCATTATGTTCAATTCCAGAGAGGGGGCCTATAATTTAAGGGGTGAACATAATTTCATTTGTCCGATGGTCCATACAACTCTTAAAAGTATGTACATTTCTGTTTGTGGTGTCAAACTCTGGAACAGCCTGGATGTCACGTTAAAAATGTGCAATAACATGCACATATTTAAGTTGCATTATAGACAAGTATTACTTGATTCATACAAGTACTTAAACGATAACTTGGTTTTATACCAAAATAATTTGTTAACATGTAATTAAGTTTAAGTATATATATTAACACTGATCATTATTAACATATGCAATTAATTATAGTAAATAACATAAAATTTAGTTTAAAACAGATATTTTGTCTAGAAGGTTATTGTTTGTATATACTTTATTATGAGATAGACGATTATGAAAACAAAAGTGCGCATTTACATAAGTATTTATGTAGAAACACAACAGATGATATGTAAATAAGTATATATGTATGTAATATGTGTAAAATGTGTATGATGTGTAGATCTGTAGATATATATTTAATATGTACATTAATATTTTTCTGAGGTGCTTGCAAATTATTAATTAATAAAAACTGTAATTATCATTATTAGTATGTTTTTGTTTCCATAATAGATCTGATTTCTAAGGAAGGGGCAGGACTAGATAAACTCTAAGCTTCATTCTGTCCCCTTGCAAACAGGGTATTGTGTTATGTGTATGTATTCACATGTTTAAGTTTAGCTGTTGGACATGTACAGTTGTCCAATGTACATATGTATTATGTTGACTAAATTGACTAAATTGTTTGATTGTTTTTGAGTTTTTTTTAAATTATTTTTGAGTTTGAGATGAATAAGAATAAATAAATAAATAAATAAATATTCAGTGCCAATTTAACAAGGAATTGTTTAAGGCTTAATAAAATAATAAAAAATGTCATTTTAGTGGATCAGATGCAGCTCCTTTTGCCTCCCCTTTGGAAACGCTCCGATCTGAGGGGGAGGGGAGGCTACAGGAAGCATTGATAATGAGCTCTGCACTGGCTGGCTGCCCAAATGATGTCTGACGGGAGGGAGTAGATAGAAACTTTATTGTCTGTCACGGGTGACAGAAATTCATCTTTGACAGGCTCCTTTACACATTTTAAAGGGACATTACAAAAACAATTAAAAAGAAAAAGAAAATAAGAAAAAGAAGGAGGGATCTGCTGCTAAAACCACTTCTAACCATGACACTCTGACTATACGATGCCATACACAAATTAGGGTTTCAAATGGGAATACCTCTACATATTCTTGGATTAATAATTCATAGTTATTGCTTTTTTGTTAAGTAGTAATGAACTTCCATTACTGTTATTGTTCCTCTTAAACTCTTGTATAAAATACTAGTGTGTGATACAAAGCGTCAGTAAATACATTTGAAGAGAATACAAGTAAAATATTTGAAATTAATTGCCAGGCCTCACTTAGTGAAGTAGAGGGCCACATATGGCCCCTGGGTTGCCAGTTGTCCACCACTGCTTTGGACTGTACTGCAGTAACAATAAATCACTCCTCTGCATTAACTCTTTTGTATTCTTAACATCCACCTGCCTTTACTTAACTCCCAAAGGAAGCAGCTTGATTTAATTTTACATCTAAAATCTGTTCAGCAAAACCAGACTCTGTCTTCAATCAGAAACTTAAATAAAATCTTTTTTTTTTTCCTTTCCACAAGGCAGCAAAACAGATATATCATAAAGCAGAAATAATGTTTAGCAATGACTTTCTCTTTTGTATACTATTTTATCATATTCTATAACCTTTTGTGTTTTATTGTCTTATTTTAGCATATTTTGTTAAATTAATTTTATCTGTTTTCTATCTGATTTAGTTATTTTAATCTTATTTAAAATTTTACAATTTAGTGATTTAAATTTTTTTCAATTATTTTGTTTTTCTTCTGTATTCAGACATAAGCCCAATTCATACCGCTGTTTCAGGTATCATATTAATGCCCCTCTCCCAATTTGCCTCCAACCTGAACATCATGGGGATGGAGTGCTGAGGACTTGATCCCCTTTGTTCTGCCTCCAGAGGTTGTAACAGAGGCATGACATTGGAGCTGCATGAATTGTCACAGATGTTACGGCCTTGCAGAATTAGTGTGACTGTATTGTGAATGTCTCAAGCTGAAAATATATAATGGAGTCTCGTTACAGAGCTTTTGAGTAAAGGCACTGAGACCTGGGCTACAGCCTTCATAACCTCCAAAGATACAACTCACTTGGCTGAGTTGATAATACAATAACTATTGTCCTATTGCTTGGTGTATTTTAACCTTTATTATTCTGACTTGCTCTATAGTGTGCAATCCAATTCAGTATTAAGTCGGACCAAATTCATTGAGTTGTCAGTTCAAAAGAGCCACCGTAAACCAAAGTGCCCTACAGAAAAGTCATTATGAAGCTAATACCCAAGAAATTTCAAATAATTGAGATCAACAACAAACATTTGAAGTCTTATGATTAAATGTTGTACTTTTTCAGTTTCTTGTGGGCACGGCTTGTACCATTTTCTCACATGTTGCACTGCAGTGGGGGAGAGAAACATGTACATTTGCGTGTTAATTGACTGATTTCAAACATGACAATCATTTGAAGAAAACTTGTCTAAAAACTTCAAAGGAAGACACAAAAAGATAATAAACTCAGCCATTGTTAAAGAAACATTTCCTCTATCCCTCTGAACCTCATCGCTCATCTTTCCAAGTCATCTCTCATTTTGTTTTGGAGCAGAGCACCTTTTGAATTCTGGGACGTTTGTCTGCAGCCATGGCTGAGCTACTGTCACAGCGAGTAACTGACATAGCCATCTTGTCTTTGGGCTGCAGGGCTTAAATTCACACAGAGGAGCTATCCTGCACCCAGTGGGAGACTCTGCACCCAACTGTCCCAACTTCCACTTCAAATAGACTCACTTGTAGCTACTCCTCTGAAGCTGATGAGGTGTTAGCCTTTTCTTACAATGTCTACAATACATGCAGAGATGGTGGGTGTTGAGGTGAAAATTGAAAGGTTCAAGTTCTGTCACAGAAATGTAGAAACCCACCGTCAAAACACATATGAGATTATTTTCTTTTTTAAAGCGTATACTCTACAGATATTCTGTAACAAAAGAGATCTGAACAGGAAAGGCTAAGATATTCAAGGATAAAGACTGAAAGAGGAAAGATGGCAAATGGGTCAGCGTATCAATGTGTCCGCTAAAAGAAACAAACTTTGTTAAGAAACATCAAATGGCTGATTCGGAAATCCTAAGATCAATCAAAATGTCTACAATGAACCACACTATGGATTTAAAATATCATATATGCTGAAAATTTATTGAGGGTTCAAGCCCAATTCTGACTATCATGTCAAATAGTCTTCAGGCAAGACACTTAACCCCAAACGACTAACTAAACGACTGATGTCACATGGCCTCAGACGGTCAATGGGATTGACACTACAGATGCTTCCACACCTAACGTCTTTGGTCTGGACCAAACAAACTTTGGTCCCCTTTTTCAGAAGGCTAGTTGATCAGGGGTGGTGTGAAAGCTCATTCAAACTCTGGTTCAGACCAAAGAGTTGAGTTCTGGTCCACTGGCAAACAGGGGGTCTTGGTTTGGTTCTACACAGACCAGAGTTTGGTTGGCTGTTTGTTGTGAAAGCCATCTGAACCAAACAAGGACCAAACAAGGCAAGGCAACAAAAAGCAGGAAGTTGTGGCTTGAATTTTCCAGAGTGCGGCCAACGCTAGCGTTGCTAGCCCCACCAGCCCTTATTCCTTTTTAGAGATTAATGTCTACAAATCAGCGCAGAATATAGTTGCACAAATCCCCAGTCAATATTCAAGTGCCACTTGCCAAAGCCTTAATGCAGCCTCATCTTTATTTAATGGCAGAGTATACTTCCAAACTGCTTCAGGCTAAACAATGCTATTGCTTGAGCTAGTGGCAGTGCAACAGTGGGCAGGATGGCAGGAGCAAGGACAACAGCTACAACCTTAACAAGCACTTTTAACTCTTGACACTAGAATGATGGATTGCTAATAAGTAAATAAATGATATGGAGTACTATTTTTGTTTGAAAGGGCTTCTGGATTTAAATACACAAGTAAGCATCTGGGTAAGCAGACTTGAGTGGCGCGGCATGACCAGCAGAAGCGTAGAGGGGCTTCACCCTCACAAAAGTTCTGTGTGTGCATGTGCAGCCTCCACCGATGAACTCTCTCGAGCTTCCACAACATTGTAAAGCAGGATGCCAATACTTTTGCACTGTGAAATTATTATTAATGTTGTCAGGTGTAATGACCCCACTGAGCAATAGACATACATTAGACGTCTAGTTATTTTTTAGACCTAATTTTAACCGTCTAGATTACGTCTATTCTTAGACGGCATTTAGACTTTGCACTTTAATCCATTATTCGATAACTATTTATTTAAAAAACAACTGTAAGGTGCATAACTGATCTCCAAATACTGAACTAAAATAATTATGATAGCCGTTGCGCGATACATAGTATAGTATAGATATAGCCGAGATTTAGATGCCTAAATCTCTACTGCATTTCAATGTCTAGATATAGACCGAATCTAGACAATTGAATTTAATCCATTATTCAATAGTTTTTTATTTAAAATACTTACTTCACACTGCAGAACTGATCTCTAAATATTGGACTAAAATCATTTTAATAGCCATAATCATTATAAGGTATAGTTTAGATGTAGACGTCTAATATCTCGCATTTCAACGTCTATAATTAGACCACATTTTATATTTGGATATATTCATTTTAATCTGAGGAAGAAAAACAAATAATCTGATGGAACAGTCAGCTCTTTTTATGTGCAGTGCCCAACTACAGCTGTGGGAGGCCGCCGTCATTGTAGCATTGTAGCATTGTTTACACCATAGAGTGACCGGTGTTTTCTCCTTATCCGGTCAAAACGTATTAATCCAAAAAAAACTTTTGGTTTATCTGAAAGCCCGGGTCCTGCTGAGCACTCGACAACAAAATTTGTCGCTGAAATTCTATTTGATTATTAAATAACAGGTGTTTTCTCTGTCTCGGTAATGCTGGCTGCCGCCATGTTGCCTGCGCCGTTGACAAAAATGCAGCCACCTTTTTGGTGTAGCACGCTCACGTGATGCACCGTACAACCACTTCCGGGCAAAATCTTATTCCGCTAAGAGCGAAGTAGTCCAGGATAAAAGTTATCGGCATAGCTGCAAGGCCCCGAGATCAGCGACAAAAAAAAAAAACTTGGTAGCTCTGCCAGACCCGTGCTTTACATCCGTATAGAGATCATACGACCATAACAAGAAAATGTGGACTGCGCAAGTTCTGGCTGAAGAATACTTGTGCACATTGGCTCGACTCGACTTTGATTCCATCTGGCTGGAGGATCGTCGAATTTCCTGAACTTCGAGGGACAATTCTTGCAAGAATTGTCACAAAATTAGATGTTTATGAAAATTTGCATAAATTATATTTTGTCAATTTATTAAAATATTGACAAGAAACCATTGAGCTTTTTTTTTTTTAGGTCTAATAGACGTCTAGTCTAAAAATGGTGTAACAGTGGTATAGAAATGAAAGTTTTTTAGACGTCTAAATTTAGACTAGACCTCTAGTAGACGTCTAATCAACGTCTAAGTCTGTACCTGGGTTTATATTTGGTATAAGCATGAACGTCAGGTGAACGTCTAAAATGTAGACGTCTAAATTTAGACGTCCATTGTACGTGATTTAAACGTCCAAGATGTCTATTTATATACGTTGTTTAGACGTCTAATATACGTGTAGTCTATATTTAGACATCTAAAAAGCTTTCATTTCTATACCCCTGGTAGACCAATATTAGACTAGACATCCAAGGAACATTTAGACGTATATTAGACGTATAACAGACCTAAAAATGCTCGGTGGGACAGCACAGCACCAGACAGCACTGTTACACAGTGAAAAACACTACACACAGACACACACTGAGCAGCACACACCACACCGACTACAGTTATGTATTATGTTATGGGCAGTCCCCTATGTCCTCTTCTGACAGCTGATGACTTACAGCCCCTTTGAAACGAACATGTTTATGGTAACAGCAGCACACTAAGGGTCACAGTGTCTCTCTGTGTGTGTTTATGTGTGTTAATGTCTGCGTAGCCGGGCATGAGGTGTCATTGCACGAGGAAGGGGCTTCAAATCACCCATAATCTCCAGGGCAGGGGTCAAACGACTCACTCTCTCCGCTGTGCCTGAGTGCTCACTTATTTGCAAGCACATGCAGTGTTCATGTCAGCAGTGTGCCACCTTATTTTGTCATAAATATGAGTACATACAGTTTATCAAAGAAATTGTGAAAAAATGTTCAAATAGTGCTTAAAGAAAGTTAATTTACAAATACAGTACATTAGCAGTAAATTGGCAGACGGGAGGAACTAGGGTGGGTTTTATGGCAGTGCGATTGGTTGAGATGTTGTCTCTTTACTGGTGCATGTTTGTTATAAAGATTACAGAGCTAGTGCAGAGAATGAGATCCAACCAAAGCCTTAAAAAATCAGTTCAATTAATAATAAAAAAAAGCACTTGTACGGTCTGAAATATTGAGGTTACAGCTTTTTAAAGTCACAATAAATTTGTTATTTAATGGCTAAAATGCATTCATATGTGAGAGATGACATCTGTGCAAAGTCAGAAAAGAGAGCCAATAATTTTTGGGGAAATATTTCATTTAAAAGGAATAAAGGTGCCGCAATGAGCTGTGGGCCCCATAAAAGGATAACACACTGGACAATGTCTTGGGATTTCTACTTTTGATGCTGTAGTATGAAACAGGGACCACATTCTTCAAATAATTCTTGACTACTGCAATCAATATATTTTCCACTATTGCCTGACTACAAATTCTATTTAATGTTGTTATTGAAAAATAGACAATCTAATGTCTACCTCAACCCACAGAAATGTTGCCAATGTTTTTATGTATAATTTGGACCAGGGGTGGGCAACCGGCAGCCTGGAGACCAGCCCCCAGTCTCTCTCAATGTGTCCCACCAGTCATATCCAAAATATCAACAAATTATATATTTATTTAAACTTTAATTACTGGTAAATGCTGAGTCTTTAACAAGTAATTAATGGCCTTATTTTACCATAAATTTGCCCCCTTCTTGTTATTTTATGAAGCATTAAAAAATACTGTATTGGCAATCCGCTGAATTGACTCAGACTTCCGGTCAAATGTATGTTTTCAGTTATAGTAAAATTGGCTGCCTTATGGACCTGGCGAATGTTATGCTCTAAAGTTTCCTCACCATTTTGCAGCAACTTTTTACAAATGAACAAGTGATTACAGCCAAGTTGCTCTGTTTTAGACAACTAATTATATAAAAAAAAAAAAAATTATTTATTGGCTAAAAATATTCAATAAAAATTGGATTAACTTAATATAATAAACTTTCTGGACATTTTAATCATCTAAAATATTTCTAATATAACACATCTGGTGTGTCAGGTTATACCTTCCCATTATCCATGAAAACATGGTCCCCTCATACCTGCAGTTCATTCTTACATTTCTAATCAGATAGTACCCTATTGCACTTCAGTGTCTCGATCAGAACTTTGAATTAAAATGAACACTCCTGTCTCATTCTTTTCAGTTCATTTAGCATATCAGCTCTAAATGGCCCACAGTCAATCGGGTACTTGCCAGGTCTAAGGAGTGGTCTCACATTAACCCCATTCTGTAAATCTTACACAGACTCCCTGTGGCAGACAGCATCAAGTTCAAGATCCTTACCGTCACTGTAATGGGCAGAAACCGAAAAGTTTTCCCTTGTGTTTTCAAAAGCACTTTGCGTTCGCGTGGAGACAGTGTGATAACAATAAGCATTCACACGGATCTGCGAGACTGACTGAAAACAAGGTAGCATGCATGCCAGGCTAGTAGTTGGCAATATAAGTTTGTAGTATCCTTGGCAAATATAAGAAATGCGTCTTTGTGGTCAGAGTATTGATGCAATAAATCCACATTTTTTTGGAGGAGCAGTAACAAACCGAGCACAGTTAGCAGTAGGGTTGGGCACCGTTTGAATTTTAATGGTTCTGATTCCAATTCCTCATTTCGATTCTGGTTCC
Organism: Cetoscarus ocellatus; assembly: GCA_037902135.1. Lineage (NCBI taxonomy): Eukaryota > Metazoa > Chordata > Actinopteri > Labriformes > Labridae > Cetoscarus > Cetoscarus ocellatus. The sequence goes on along the minus strand of JBAMNC010000895.1, from coordinate 131,847 downwards.
CAACGATTCTCGATTCCGATTCTTTTAAGAGGCAGGGTCAACAGAGTTTACATGTTATAAATATAGTCTTTACTTCTCTATGAATTTTGATTCTATGAAACTTTTTACTTTTTATGAACTTTATTATGAATTTCTCACAGGGCTGTTTTCAACTAGTATATATACCAAAATGAAGATTGGCTTTTATTTTAGAAATAAATCCTGTTTTACTTTTAATGCCAAGATGAAACTTGTGGAGGCTACATTTTTGTCTGTGATTGATTATGGTGATATTCTCTATGAGCATGCGTCTGCTTCCACACTGCGGACCCTTGATTCAGTGTATCAAGCATCTCTTTGCTTCATAACCAATGCAAAATCTCTCACCCATCACTGTATTCTTTATGATTTGGTTGGTTGGACAACACTAGCAATTCGCAGAAAAACAACACTGGCTTATTTTTATTTATAAAGCAGTTCTGAGAAAACTTCCATCTTACCTCTGTTCCTTTCTGTATAGTAGCTCTACTGGGTACCAGCTACGATCCTCTAATTTGCTGCTCTTCTCTGTACCCAGAGTTTTTACAGACCTGGGGAAAACTGCTTTTTCTTTTAATACACCTTGGTCGTGGAACAATCTTCAAAAAGAGCTAAAACTGGATTTAACGATACCTCTTAATGAATTTAAGAGCATCATTAAGAATGTGGTGACAGAGACGTGGTTGTTTTTCTTGAAAGCCAAATGTGTATTTGATTATTTGTTTTAAACCTGTTGACTGTGTTGTGTCATTTTCTATTGCTATTTTGGCCAGGTCTCTCTTGTAAAAGAGATTTTTTAATCTCAGTGGGACTTCCTGGTTAAATAAAGGTTAAATAAATAAATAAATAAAAGATCAAACATATGAACTTGAATATAATTATTATACATTTTCTTTTCACAGGGGTACACTTTTAACAAGAGAGCTTTATTTTTGAAAACCTCATGAAAACACATTACACATATCCGGAGTGTCTGATGCTGCAGGTACTTAAGCATGTTACTGTGCTCCCACTGATGGGCTAACCTGGTGCAGAATATCAAACAAACAGTAAGAAACAACTTGTACAACCCAGTCCAGATTAGCAGCAAATACAGTACGAAACCAGAAACAGTTCTTGTTGAGGAAGATGATCATACTGCCTTCTCAGGCAATATGCGTGAGCGTTCTGGACAGATAGTGTCTCCTGCAGTGGAGAACACACGTTTTCTCGGTGTAGAAGAAGCTTGAATGCATAAATATGAGAAAGTGAGACCTGACAGCAAAGGATAAGTTTTTTGTTGGTTCCGCCACCATGCAGCAGGGTCCTTTGACATAATGGCCGGTGGAATTTCCTGGTATATCTGCAGCTCTCTCTCCATTCCCTGCAAACATAAACAAACATATAATGTCGCTGTTACTGTAACTTTAGCTCAGTATTAATTAGCTTAGCTCTATCGTTATTGCTTAACTAACCTAAATGATGGTGATTCCACATTTGAAAAGAGATGCAGTTTTTCACAATTTATGCATCACCTTCCTGTGGCTCTTCTACTTGTTGCATCGACATCTTTCCCTTGCCGCTATGGTGAACAGAGTAGTCATAGCACATTGCGGAGTCAACTGCCAACGAGCTAACGTTAGCAATCTTAGGTCATTTGTCCATGAAAAAATACATGGGCTAACGTTTGCTGGGTATTTGCATTTGAGTTGTTTTAGGTCAAGTACAACTTCTTAGCTGTCTCAGTGTTGACACAAGACGCATTTTATTGTTTTACTTACCGGATTTGGACTGGAGTGCAGTGCTAGGCTGAGGGTCAGAGCTGGAGGGAGAGGCAACGGAGGAAGGCCGACATAGCGCATCAAAGATGGGGAACTCTGCTATTTCTACACCATGAACCCGCAGGTGTTTGGTCGTGTTTGTCGTGCACCCTCCTGTGTATGATATATTTTTACAAGTTTTGCACTGAGCCGACTTGTCATTATTTTAATAAAGTGAAGCCACACTTTAGACCACCGCCACACACTGTCCATGGTTGCGTGGTGACGCAAACACTTCGGCGGATTCTTCTTCGTTGGTGTTAGGCGGCTTCTTCTTCCGGTCGGCGGACTGGGCATCAAAACTAGGAATTGAAATTTTAAAATTTGAACAATTCCGGGAGAATCAGAAAGTTAGGCTCGGTTCCAATCAATACTCAATACTCGATGCCCAATCCTAGTCAGCAGCACACATGTTGCTCGGTAGTCGGCCATAGCTGCTGCTGTTGTTGTTCCTGGGTGCACATGCTACCTTTGTCTGAAAGAGTACTGCACATGTGCCTCGTATACCCATTTTCCCTGACAACCGCGATTCCTGTTTACACAGAGACGAAAACAAAAACATTTTCAAAACTTTTCACTTTCCTGGACCCCAGTTTCAAAAGTTTGCAGATTTAGGCACTCCGGGCACCGTTCTCATGTAAATGGAAGGCAAACGAAACAAATGAAAGTGCTCTGTTTTAGTCAGTTTTCATTGTTGTGTAAACGGGCCTTAGAGCCCGCTGTGGCCTGGCCCTGGGATCTTTGTCAGGACTTATTCACTGATACCTCTAATTATTGTGTTTTGCGCTGGTTATCCGTCTGTTCACTCATTGGTTATCAAATAATAAAAACATTCCAGTGGGCCCATATTAAATGATAAACATATTAAACTTGATTGAGCTTACCTGAAACAAATGATGCCTCAGGACCTGGATTTCGCTGTCTCAGAGACATAATAAAAACACAATGAAAAGCACAAATGAAACAGCAACGTCATCTGTAATCCATCTGGCAATTAGAGGACCAATTTATTCTGAAGCTGTCAGAGAAAACTGGTCCACCAGAGCCGTTATCCAGGAGGCAGAAATTAAACAATCACTTTCACGTTAATTGGAAAGCAGTAGAAAACGTGTGCCTGTTGTTCCTGCTCTCTGAATCTGTTGGCGGTAAAGTGTTTGTATTTGCGCTCAGGTGGACTCTGCTGAACCTCCTGCTGCGTCAGTGTCTGCACTGCCCCTGCTCCGTCTCCTCTCTCCTTATTGTAGAGGACAGTTGAAATCAGCTCCATGAATAGTGATGCCGTCACTGTCGACCGCGGCTTTGTCTGCAGTGCTTTTAGCAGTCGCAGGTCCACTCGGATGGCTGATTGACTTTAATTGGTGAGAGTGAGACTGAAAAAACAGAATGAGGAGGGAAGAAAGGAGAAAGAATAACAATTAAATCGTAAAGGACTTGAGGAACAAAGTCGTAAAAAAGAACTTGGCAGCAGTGCCTTGCATCTGTAATTGGCTTACGGTGCTTGTTGGGATGTAAAATGTGTGTTTCTTTGAAATACCTGCCTCTTGCTGGCGTTGGGGAGATGTGGTCAAGGGAGATGGGGAGTTGGATTGTTTATAGCAGATACTTTGATTTATGATGCTTGAAGGTAAAGGTTTCAAACAAATCTTAATAAACTTGAATCATCAGCAAATTTGGCCGTCGCATTTTCTGCTATTTTTAGGCTAACAGAATTTTTTTTTTTTTAGTAATGTATGTAACACTTTAGTTCTTAGAAGCACAGCCAGTGTAAAAGCAACTTCTTACCCAGGATTATCACATTATTTAAATATAATGATCTAAAATGAATGTCTCAGTAGTTGTGAAACCCATCCATCCACCCATTATGGATGAGGGGGCTGGGGGCTATCCCAGCTGACATTGGGCGAGAGGCAGTACACACCCTGAACTGGTCGCCAGCCAATTACAGGGCCACATAAAGAGACAAACAACCATTCACACTCACACTCATGCCTAGGGGCAGTTTGGAGTCACCAATCAACCTAACAAACTCACAGAAAGGCCCTATCCGACCTGGGAATCGAACTGGCGGCCTTCTTCCTGTGAGGCACGTGCACTACCCGCTGAACCACCGTGCCACCCTAGTTGTGTAATCATAAAGGCAAAATGAAAATCAGAATGGAAGTAAAGTCTCACTTATCTTTAGAGAAATCCCAAAAAGATCAATGATAATCAAGCCTTTTCACATTATCATCTGTGAGCGTAATTGTTAGTGAGATTCATTGATATGTATACAAATATTAGAAATGTAGCTCTGTGCTCCAAGAAAGTCTTTAGTCCTGTATGTGCTTTTAACTTGTTTATTGAGTTTTACGCATGTAATTGGAGCACTGGGGAAAAGAAAGGCACACTGTCTCTCAGCCCTCTGTCCCATTTTGACTCTAAACTGATTTTTTTTTAACAAATGCTCTGATAAATACAGTGGAAGTGTGCTGCTGTGCATCCAATGTGAGTGAAAGAAGCTCAGTTAAGTGTATGTTTGATTTGTGGGTGTGTGCCTCTGTAGACTTTAGACCAGGTAGAACGGTGTATACAGCGCTGTCACTTTCTGCGTCCACAAGTTAGGAACATGCTATTTTTGAACCTGACCACTCCTCATTTTCAGACAAACTCATCCCTTGGCTCAAACTGGAGTGCATGATCATTTGTTATTTAAACAGTGTGAGCACTGGGCATTACAATGACATCTGAGTCAGGCAGAAATTAGGGATGACACCCGTGTTTCATGTCAAAATGCTTTGCACCGGGCGTACAATAGGGCCCATTATGTAAACTTATGTTATAATGACTTATGTATTGAGATTTGAGATTTATTAAAAATTTTTTTTAAATGGGACAGTACACATTACATACGTACACAGACATTAAGAAACATTGACATGTAAATGCATGGGATTATAGCCGAGTGGCTAATTTCCATCCTCAGTCCCATTAGCAGGTTGGTGTCAACACATAGAAACAAGAAACAGACATCCGTAATAGGAATACAAACACGCAAAGCATATTAAAAGACATACAGTCATACAGACTAAATGGGAATACCTGCCATGGGAATTATTCACGATGAATTACAACAGCTGGAGTGCTAACTAAAGTGCCATAGTGCTAAAGTACCAAATGCAAAAGTGCAGATTGCCGTCTGCCTGGGAGTTCTTGTCCTTGTTGTATTGCACATTGCCCAATATTGCACAGGAATATAAAATGCACATTGCATTGCACATTACCCTACTGCCCAAGATAATAAAGTGCTATGTTGAATATGGTATTGCACGATGCTCATAGCACACGGCTGCATATGCAGATCTGTGTGGGTAGATATTGCACTGAGAAAAGCATACATAGATGTCTTATGTAAGCACTAATTCACAGAAATGGCATACATAGGTGTAATTGCAGTGTACAATTATGGATGGTGCCCCAACACACTGAGCCCATTAGACACATACTGTTTTAAAGCATAAAAAACACATTACGTCTTATAAACATGCTTAGAATGTGTTTATAATGCATTATAAAGAGTGGCTTCATGCAAAGTGTTATCATATGAATGTAGTATCATATAAGGCATTGTTTGGATCCAGCTCAATTTCACTTCATGCATGACCGTAATTTCTTGATTATAAAGCCCCCTTGATTATAACATGCACCCTATATTTTCACAAATTTGACCTGGAAGAACACTGTACTCAAATATACTCAAATATAACACGCACCCAAATTTTGCCCAAACCTTAGTCTCTCAGACAACTCAAAAATGACCCTTATTCAAAGTTTTAATCAATAAAATTTTAGTATTTTTACAGCCAACACCGTAAACGATTTTCTCTTCCAAACAGATGTGGAAACACCTTTTACGTCACACATGCGCAATATCTTGATTTCTGCCCGAGCATGCTCAGTCGTAGTGTACTGGCCAATCAGGGAGCAGCTATCAACATGCCGATGTCTTCGACCAATCACAGCACAGCTGTTTTGCATCCCCTTGCTCACAAGATGGCAGTGCCCTTTGGCATGGTGTTTTTGCAGAGAAAGAGAATATTTCAGCTTTTTGTGTCAGAAGTGTTGCAATCGCGATGTTGGCGAGACAAAATATGGTAAGTATTTTGCTTGTACTCGTGTATAATATGCACCTGAAAAATTATAGCTTCTTTAAAAGCGAAAAAGTGTGTTATAATCGAGAAATTACAGTATATTCATTTTCCTTTTTGTTTCACCTCAATTTTGAAGAGAGAAGGCCTTATCTAGGGGAAGTTGAAGACCCTATCTGCACCTCTTCTTTTAAAATATACCCATGTGCCAACCCCTTATGGTTTTTTGATTTAAAGATCCAAAGAAAAATTCCATAGAAAATGTAGTCTAAGATGACAGACGGAGCTGTGTTCTCTGTGACCTCTGAAGAAACAATAAAATACAGAGATAATGCTGATGGGGTCATATTTCTGCCGTTGTTTTCTCCTTTTCTCGCCTTCCTTCTTTCTCAGGAAAATCAAACACATGACAACTTTATTAACCTCAGACTGATTTATTCAGCTGTGCAGTTCATTTTGGAAATGGATGCCTGTTTTTTAAAAGGACAGGAACACTATCACTCTTTTAGATTGTTTGTTGCATTGTTGTAGGATCTCACGTCTTCCCCCTAACTCTTCCTTTCTCCCCTTCTGTCTAGCTCGTCTGAAAGAGCGGGATGGTGAGAAATAAATCTGGGAGGTTGTCATAAAAGTGCTTTAACTTTGTTCTTTCCCCCAGACCTGAGGAGTTGAGCACCTACTCCATCAAACTGATTACCCAGGCAAAGTGCAGAGAGCTTACACTCCGTTTGACCCGCTCCCAACTACATCTGAGCGGGTTCAAAAAACCATAAAAGTCTTTTTTGGAGAGTTAAAGAAACAACCTTTGGCAATGCATGACCCGCTACTCCATACATCCGCCCTTCAGTTTTAAAGCGCTCTTTGTACTCTGTTGACAAAGTATACAGTGCGTCTCATTAAAAGGGGAGCTGAAGCTTTGGCGTCAACGGGCTCTTAATGATTCTTGGATGGATTGTGAGCCGATTCCTCACCCCTCCTCACCCCTCCTCACCCTGCGCACACCTTCAAAGGCTCACCTGCCAGGGCAAAGATGAAAGTCAGAGAAGGAGACGCAGCAGAGCACGGGGGAAAGGCGTGGCTGACGATCGCAGAGAAGGAATTAGATCGGGGAGGAAAGGAAGATGATATGGATGGAGGAAGGTGAGCGAGTGCAACAGGGTGTTAAGGCTTCACGTGCAACCACTACAAAGATTCATGTGTCTTGATAATGAGCTCATACATACTTGGCCATGGTGATGTGCAGGCATGTATAAGAAGTGTTGTTTTGCCTTTATTCAGTGTATGGATATGCTGATGATGCCTCCAACTAGGGATGAATGATTTCAGGAAAAGATGTACTTGCGATTTTTCTGGCAGATATTGCGATTTCAGTTTGATTTTCTTCAAATCAAGCTTCAGTGCAATATTCACCATGTTCACAGCATAGACAACAGTAAGGAAGTCAATGATCAGAAGCACATAACACATTATTCATCATCTAATATTGATGATAAATAATCTGTTGTCATTATTTAAGGCAGAGGATCCCAACCTTTTTTGTCTCGTGTACCCCCTGAGCCTTTTTGCCATACCATGAGTACCCCCTCACTCGTAGGAGAGGACGTAACACAACTGATTATTAAATGAAAATATTTTATTTCATCTCCTTAATTTGAACATTTAATTCTCTTCTTTTTAACTCAAATCAAACATAAAAATAAATAAGATGTTGCCTTAAAAAATAAATAAGTAATCTAAATAAATAGATACAAAATCAAAATATTCAACCTGCCTTTGTTATATATACTGTATATTCTCATATATAACACACCCTCATGTATAACACGCACCCCATTTTTTCATGCTCTTTTCCAGGAAAAATGCTGTATTCATATATAACACACACCCACATTTTGCCCAAACCTTACTCTCTCAGACAAGTCAAAAATTACCTTTATTCAAAGTTTTAATCAATGAAATTTCAGTATTTTCACAACAAACACCGTACACAACTTTCCCTCTGAAATAGACGTGGAAACACCTTTTGCTTCATGCATGCACACTTGCTCGATTTCTGCCAGCACATGCGCAGTTGTAGTGTACCGCCCAATTAGAGAGCAGCTATCAACGTGCTGGTGTCTTCGACCAATCACAGTGCAGCTATTTTGGTCCCCTTGCTCACATGATGGCAGTGCCCAGTGTGTTTACAAGTGAGTGGTGCCGTGACACTTCAGAATTACACGATCATTACACGAAGGTAAACTAATTAAGACCCAAAGTATTGGATTAGAACAGTTTAACAGTCAGTTTAATAAGAATTACAAAAGTTTGGATTTGATTTTTTGCAGAGAGGGAGAATACTTTTTGCTTTTTGTATCAGATATTGGTGAGACGACATATTTTAGGTATTTTGCTTGTGCTTGTGTATAACATGCGCCCGAAAATTAGACCTTGTTGAAGAGCAAATATATAGGAGAAATACAGTAACTGTTGTAACGTTTACTACAAAACACTAGAGCTCCTTTGAATATGTCCACTTTAAACATGCATTTAAGCTTTAAAATCAGGAACAAAACACTTAACAAAGTACTTACAAGTTGGAAATAAATTATTAAATGTTTTCACGTACAGCCTGCAATGTTCTTGCACACAAACCCCTGGTTGGGAATCACTGATTTTAGGGATACTCCAGCTTCTACTTCTAAACAGAGGCATTGTGTTGTTGACCTGCTTACCAACACTTCCGCGTGTGACGTTCGCGGATGAGTCGACCCCTTGAACAGGTCTTTTAAGTGAACAATGGGAACCGATTCGCATTTGTGAGTAAACAGTTCTTTTGCGAGCCATTCTTAAATGCAAATTGCCAGCGAATTTGTAAAATAGTATGTTTAAATAGTTCACACACCAGATCCTTGGTCAGTCAGGAGCGCTGCAGCTTTGGTGATCACTTGGTCCCATTGTCTGAAATCGCGATTTCGATTCGAAAACATAAAATCTTTCAGCCCTACCTTCGAGTGACTCAGGCATTTAGGGCCATATCCAAAGCAAATGGCTTGAGCCTTGACTACCTTGATTTTCACATCCTGTTTCAGCAAGGTATCCAAAGATCTATTTGTTCGAGCAGTATTCTCGTGCAAAAGTGCCCACAAAATTCCACAGTTGTGCTCTAATTGAAAAAAACAGATGGACTAGTTCAAATATTCATGGGATATACTGTATTTCAAGCCAATCAAGACAACATCTCACAGGGTGTGATTGGGAAGAACATAATAGATAAAATGAGGCCATGGCCACATGTTTTTTTTTTTTTTTTAATGTAACTTTTTCTGTGCTTTAGGCCTTCTGTCTACACATAAACTGCATTTTAGGTCTTTGAAAACACACATTTCCAAAACTCCTTGGAAAATAAAGAACATGCCGTTTTTAGCAAAAACATCTCACTCTGTGCCAGAAGTTAGGATGGATGCAGGAGTGTAGACAACGTAGCACTGAGCACCCAATGACCAGTTGCCTCAGATTTAGGGTCTGTCCCAATTGTACCCCTTAGCCCTTGTCTTACCCCTTACCCTTTGATTTTACGCTTTCACATCTAGTGAAGGGGTGTCCCAATTCTCCATAGGGCTAAGGGGAAGGGCTAAGACCAAGGGCTACACAGCCCTTGTGAATGAAGGGGTATGAGAATTTCCCATAATACACTGCACCCGCTGACAAGAAGGCAGAGTGGAGACCGAAGGAGGCACATAATTATAGGTAATTATTAAATCATCAAGTAAATATTAATCATGTTTTGAATTGTTGGTTGTATTTTAAAATTTCTCGTTATAACGAGCTGGCCTTTGCAGCTGTAGCTACAGCTGTTGTCGCATTGGCCTACGACACAGCCAGCGAGCAGCTCTGGTTGATGACGTAGCGGGAATCAAGTGGCGTCTCATTTTTCAGGAGTGTGTTTTTGCCTCTTCCCCTTGGCCCTCAAAACATAGGGTGAAGGGGGAGGGGTAGACGAAGGGGTAAGACGAAGGAGAAGGTTTAAGGAGTACAGTTGGGATTCACCCTTAACCTGTAACCCACTCAGAGTGGACTGGGCTCCAACAGAGCGTCTCAGATTGAGAACACAGCACTATGGAGGATACGAAATGTAGTTTTTTTAACAGTAGTCATTGTGAGCAGACACTAGCAGTCACATCATTGCTGGAGAACTATTATGCTTTTACTCTTTTCTGACCTATAAATGTTGTTACAATGTCAGATGCTCATGTTTACCGACGCCAAAGCATCAGATATTGAGGTTCATGCATTTGGAAGTGAGCTCTGAAGTTGTTTTGGATGGCTCTGCGTGCTGTGTGTTTGTTTTAAAGATTATTTATTTGGGCATTTTTGTGTCTTTATTGAGGAGAGGGACAGCAGAGAGGTTTGTGAAAGGGGGCGAGAGTGAGTAGAGGAGGACACGAACCTGGGCCGGCAAAAGCATGTATGTGGGATGTGCCTTGTTTCTTACCACTCCGCCAAACCAGCACCCTGCATGCTGTGTTTTATACTCTTTTTTTTTAACAGCATAGCCCCGGTGACGTTAATGTGTGCCAGACTCCCCGACATGGCCATGCCCAGGCATATGCTCTAGGCCTGCCCCATTCCCTTTAGAAGTCCTCGGGAGTGTGACCAATCACAGCGGAGTGGGCTCATTGGGAGGCGTACATGGAGGGGGGCCGGGGGATAGAGTGAGTTAACAGACCGTTTTCGAGGGATGGAGCAAATATAGGGAAGAGAAGTATCCACAGCATCCCAAAGATCTACAAAGCTTTCTGTGTGGGCAATCGTGTGTAGCAGCTCTATAGAGGTCCAAAAATCAAATACAGAGGCCTGAAAATAAGTATATTTGCTCTTTTTAATTAAGTTATGATACGGATTTAAAGCAAAACATCAGCTGTTTATAAAGGTTTCAGATACTTTACATTGCACCACTTTCACTTGGTACTGGTTTTTGCAGGTAAAGGGTTATCTGCAGCAAGGTCTACTTTTATCATCAGGGATATGTTTTTATAAAATACCCTCATGAAGACTCAACCTGATGCACTAGATAGACTGTTAAATATTTACTATATAAAAATATATATTTCACTAGTTCATTTGGGCAAGAGCTCACTGAAAGTGTTCAGAAAGGGCAGAATCTTTTAAAAACATATCTGACAGAGGACTGGATGATTTTTCTGTCAATCACATTCATTACTGGTCAATCAGATACTGAAGTAGGCAGGCGTTACTGCTGTGGTGTAAAGTGCAAAACATCCAAGTCAACGGCAAATTCTCGCCAAAACATGTCAAAAGTGGGGTGAAAATATCATTTCTATCTGGAAAGGCTGTCAGTTTTGTTGTTTGTTTTTCATTTAATTAAGAAATGTGGTCCAGATCTGACAAAACTGCTACTGGAACTGTTAGCATCTATGCTAATCTCTATGCAAGCAGTCGCTCCCTGCTTGTAGTGCCCACCTCTTCCTGTTTTAAAGGACACTGTTTGGGCCATCGCACTTTGGACAGAGCACAATCATTGTAGATTGGAGCTTGGCAAGATGGATTTGCAAGATTACAGACATTGAATTGGGCAGATCCAGTACTTGATTAGTTTAGATGATGGAAAACTTGGTTGATAAAAAATTCATTGGCAATACAGTGGTATGTTGCAGGTAATCAAACATTTTTGGATAAAAAATATGTTGAGCAGACTAATAAGATACTTTAAATTGCATTCAAGAGGCTTTTTTGTATGGATATGAATTTGGTGTACTTTGAGATTTTGGATTTTTTTTTTCTTTTTGTCGCGCCTTGGGCTAAAGTATTTTGAAAACAACTGTTATAGATGATAAAAACCTTATGGGGCAAGGGAGACCAATTTGGTCAGTTTTTCACTATTTAGTATAAGCTACTCAGTAAGCAAATATGGCAAACAGTTCAACTTCATTATCACTCTCAGCCCAGTAAGTTATTCTGCCCTCTGGATATATTCTTAAATTGCCCAATAAAAATTGAATTTAATTGTAGCTTGATAAACATACATTTAAATGTATGCTTGCATAATATGTTAGATTTTTTTGACAACATGGACCACCATTGTGGCCCCAACCCTAACGCTGCCTTCCACTTTTGCAGAATCTCAGACTGTGAGGCAGAGACAGACATCTAAGTTTTAATCATAGATAAAAAAAAAGAAAAAACAATGATTACTTAAATATTTTGATTTTTATCAGGCTCTCATGGGCAGCATGGCACATTTGACTCATTAACAAGTGCAGCAAATACAGTTATTAGGAAGTGAATCTAAAGGAAAATATACTTTTCAAATTGTTGCATAAACTATGTTACAGATGTTGATGCACTCTGCAGATACACTCTCTGGCCACTATATTAGGTACACTTTTCTCGTGCCGGGTTGGACCCTGTTTTGCCTTCAGAGCTGTCTCAGTTCTTTTATGATACAGTGTGAATAAGGTGCTGGAAACTATCCTCAGAGATTTTGGTCCATTTTAACGTCAGAGCATCTCACAACTGCTGCGTATCAGTCTGCTGCTCATCCATTATGTAAATCTCCTGCTTCACCACGTCCCAGGGGTGCTCTATTAGATTGAAATCTGGTGACTGTGGAGGCCACTGGTGTGGGAGGACATGTTCTGGAACAACACTCAAGTAGGCTGTGGTACTGAAACTGTGATCATTTAAGGGTCTAAAGTGTGCTGATATTATTCCCCAAACCATTACACCGCCACCACCAGCATCACCTGGTGATACAAGGCAGGATTGATCCATGCCATGACCAAACCATCTGAATGTTGGTGCAGAAATCCAGACCAGGCAACATTTCTCCAGTCTTCTGTTGTCCCATTTTGTAGAGCCTGTGTCATTGTTGTCAGTTTCCTGCTCTTAGGTGGTCAGAGATAGTCGTCTGCATACCTTTGTTGAAAGGAGTGGTTATTTGAGTTACTCTTGCCTCTCTACTGACCTCTGGCATCAACAAAACATTTCTGCCCAGAGAACTTCTGTTTACTGGACATTTTCCTTTTTTCAGACCATTCTCTGTAAAGCCTAGAGATGATTATGTGTTCATAGTCACCTTTGCCTCATTTCCACCGAGTGGCCCAGATCGGTTCAGTACATGTCCTTATGGTACATTTACACCAGAAGCGACAAAATCGCTTGTCGAAGCTCTGGTCACTCACATCGCCGACTGTCTGTTGAAAACACACAGCAGCACACAGGCAGGGGACGCGATGTGAGCGACCGAAGGGGCGGGGCTTTCAAGCTGCGGTGCAGATGTGCTCTGGATGACTAAATACTGTCATTCTTGTTTTCACACTTATATATCTCTATATATAAAAACTGCACTAAAATTACACAAGTAAACAGACATAAGCGCAAGCTTGTGACCTCTTAACAGTAGCTTACTTGATTGTTATGACTTTACCCCCCTTTTTATCGAACGTTCACACAAAGCGGGAGGTTATTTGGGGGGTTAGAAAGTGTACATATGATGCACACAGTACTTCGGTTTCCTCTTTCACCATGGATCACACTTGGGAAGCTGGAGACAGCAATGATAAGATTTTCCTCTATTGTTTTCTCATCCTCCCTCTCAAAATCTTCCGCATGGGAATCCAGATCGGCCCGCAATTGGCTGTCGCCTCGGTCACGCCACTGCTCATTTGCATAAAGTTGAGCTTCTACCAACTTCAACTCGTCGCTCGTATCGTGCTGCTCGTTGCCGCTGTCCCCTCAATCGCCCCTTTGGCACCAGCAATCATTGAAAATGAATGACAGCTGGACGCCGTGGACGCTCAGATCGCTTCTGGTGTGAATGTACCATTACGGTTTGGAGTGCTTGACCCTGATCTCGTTTGTGTTTCCACTGCCAGTTGTACCTTCACTTGAGGGCGAGGCTGTGAGCCTGACGTCACAGCCGTGCAAAACAGTGAGGCGGTCTTAAGTAGGGCACAGTTGTAAACAAAGAGCAACAGTGAAGGACTTCCAGCACCCCAGTACTCTGTGGAGCTTTGCTTCATGTGGACATTCTTTACAGCAACAGCCGAGGACAAATCCATCTAAATCCATGGCTTATTTCAACATGGCGAGATACAGTATGTGTTTTTGTTTTTGCTGCTGTCACATGAGAATTGAAGTTTATAGTGACCAATCAACAGACTGTAGAGCCTTAAGCTCGTCCTTTAAGGATCAATTTGGTAAGTTCAGTATCCATTCAGAAGGGTGCCAAAAATCTGACAGTGGAAACACCAATGACCTGTGCCGAACCGAGCTGAAACGAATCAGACTGCTTAGTAGAAAAGCAGCTTCTAATTAGCTTCTTTTTTTCTCCACTCTGAAGCTCAGTCAACATGCCAAAATGAATTGAGCTGCTGCCATATGACTGGCTGATTAGCTATTTGCATTAACAAGCAGCTGAACAGGTGTGGCCAGTGAGTCTATATACAGGTACCTAGAGTAAAAATTGGTAAAGAGGAGTTCTTCTTTGACAATGATCTGCCTTAGTTCACTAAAGTTTGGTAAGATGACATCCATAAAACAGAGCCAGTACCTTTTCTTGAAAGCACTCGATTATGATCATGAGTTCAATAGGTTTAATTTATACAGTAGCTCCACCGAGTTGTTTCACACGTGGCCTTTGCTTGATATACATTTGCAAATGAATTGTGTTGCTCCAGGGCCTGTATTTGCATTGTTGCTCTCCAGACAATATTTTATTTCTACATTTATATGGATTTTTGTCCTTGCCCTTGTGTTGCATATTAACCAAATGTTGGGTTCATTCGGTTTTACTGTTTATTTCAGACAAGTTCTGATGTCAGGAAGCCAAAGTTTTGCTTCTAACTTAAATCTTAGAGATATTTTACCTTCCTATATGAGATGTTCAGGTCCTGACTCTGGGAACACACTTTAAAGAGGAGATATTTGGGTTTTACTCATAAATTTGCCTTCCAAGCTTTTGTTAATGAATCTTTGTAGAAACTGGAACGCGTTATTTTCTGTTGTATAACTAACCCTCAGGTCTGGTTCATGTGTGGTTCATGTTAGGGGAAAAATTGAGTTACACTTAAATCAGGTCACGACTTCCTCAGGAAATATTTTATTCACTTATTTGAATGGAATCAACCAACTGTTAGTATTGATCTTTAGTGCTGGATTCTAACTACGAAAACAATGTGATAATCTTTCCCTCTCTTGCAGTGATATAGCATCACCCTGCATGCAGCCACATGTGCTCATGTTATTGTATCTCAGGCCTTGTAGGCACTCCGCTAAACAGCCCCAGCCCAAACCTCATTAACAGAAACTGCATCCACAACATTTGGTGCTTGTGCAATAACTTGTAAACACATTAAAAATTAAATTGTACCTACAGGCTGCAGAGCCGCATGTGCATTTTAATTCACAGGCCTCCAAACTTCCATTAACAAGCGCTGTCCCCTCTAAAAATGGCCCTGAAACCAGAGTGAGAATATTTTCAATAAATGCAGATTATGCCAATAGGGAAGATTACACAGTTGTTGGCGGTTAATGTTTCTCAAGAACCTCAGTGTCATGTGTCATGTAATTCAATATGAGGAATGTGTGGAAGTTTTTTGAGAAGAAAAATTGTGTAATAACAAAATGTGGAAATGTGGCTGTTGGTGCTTGAATAGATGAAAAATAGTCCTGTAGACACAACATTTGAATTTTCTGGTAATTTCTTTTTGACAAAGTTCATTTCAAACAAAACAATGGATTAATCATGGTTAAAAGGTCACTCGTGGTTATTGCAAATTTACTAGAGATGTTCCGATACCATTTTTTCCCTCTGGATACCGATACCGA
This sequence comes from Cetoscarus ocellatus, assembly GCA_037902135.1. NCBI lineage: Eukaryota > Metazoa > Chordata > Actinopteri > Labriformes > Labridae > Cetoscarus > Cetoscarus ocellatus. The sequence goes on along the minus strand of JBAMNC010000895.1, from coordinate 116,075 downwards.
TACTTGTACTGTGGTTATCCGCAGATACCGAGTACCGATCCAACGCCAGTATGTTATAAAAAAATATCATACTACGCCTGCATGACTGTGATATTATTATCATTGTGGTAAGGCCTGGCTCAGGTTAAACCCTTTGTAAAACATGTTTAAATACAGCAAATTCAAGCTATTCATTTTAAAAAACAGTCGCCTTTACCATCATTTATAATCGTATTAAAGCTGGCTCAGAATAATTATATTGACTACATTAGCCAGAATGCTTAGCGATAGGGAGCATGCGCAAAGCGGCTCTCCCCCGTCCACCGTAGTTGTGGAAAAAGAAGAAGCATATAATACAACACAAAGTACAATGCAACGCTATGCAATGGATCATGAACCAAATCACCGCTTACCCCCAATCACAGATTGCAAACATGCTGAGAGCTCCAACCAGGCAGCGTTACACCCATACAGCTAATACACCCTTACGGCTAACGTTGGTAGCAGAAGACGAGCATTTTGCGCTCCGTGGTATCGGATGGTGCCTGGACTCCAGTACTCGCCAATACCGATGCCAGCATTTTCAGCAGAATCTGAGCAGTTTCGGATACTGGTATCGGAATTGGAACAACTCTAAAATTTACCAAACATTTACACACTAATGTGGAATTTTAGAGCAGTTTGTTTGCTAATAATTTGGTGTTGAGGACTGTCTTGACCTTAAACATGTTGTACCAACAAAAAGTCAGAAGACCTCGCATAAATGGAGGGGTACTACATTAATCAATGTGTTTGCAGGAAGTCCATAACGAAACTATTGATTCGCAAACAAGGTTAGATTTTTACAGCAAACAGCCATTCATCCATTTGCAGACATGTGACTAAGATGATGTCACTCAGTTCTTTGGACGGCAGAAGTACTGCTGTTGCCAATGTTTGTAATGCATTTTAGCCAAAAAAAAACTGTGGAGATGCATTTTTGAGCCACAAAAGTAACAGAAAGTATCATTAATATAGTACAAAAACATCACTGAGTTAGTCAGATGAGTCTGGTCTCCTTAAAGGTTAGATTTGGTTTTATTGACACCTGGACCTTATTTTTAGGATTAGATACGCTCGTAGACTCACCCAGACGATTTTGACGGAGCTCGGGGCCGTTATCGAGCAATTTAGATCCATCCGACAGCTTTTTTCTCATGCCATAGTAGCAGATGGGGCCAGAAATCGAAGCCCCTAAATTAGACATTATCTGATGCGAAACTCGCTCATCGTGGACGTGCAGTGGTTGCTTGTTCTCTGGCCAGCTGTTCGTCTCTTTCCCTCTGCATCCTCCTTTCAAATAGCTCCTCGTCAGTATATTCTGGCTCAAAACAATACGGGCATCCATTATACTCAAAGTCGTCGTCAGACACTTCTACATCGGATAAATATTCCGTCATGTTACACAAAAATAGCTGTGTAGCCGTGTAGCCTAGCAACAACAGCGGCCCTACTCAGCTGCGCTCTTGTGGCGCATGTCTATGACGTCACCAAAAGTTACCCATCCTTGTAAAGCCCCGGATGACCATAACAACAAAGTTGAGCTGACATGGTGAAAACACTGGCCATTCATTTATAAAATGTAGCTGTAATGAGTGAGTTTCGCAGCAGATAATGTCTAATTTAGGGGCTTCGATTTCTGGCCCCGTCCGCTACTATGGCATGAGAATAAAACGCCATCGGATGGATCTAAATTGCTCGAAAATGGCTCAGAGCTCTTCCAAAATTGTCTGGGTGAGTCTACGAGCGTATTTAATCCCAAAAATAAGGCCCAGGTGTCAAAAAACCAAACTTAACCTTTAAGAAAACTCAAAAACAGAAAAACAAACGATGACTGAACTAAAGTAGCCGCTGCACATCAGTCAGATAGCATGTGGATCAGCTGTTTACAGAGAGACTCCAAAGAGGAAAAATAACCACTGCCCAGAGAGAAAATCTGGCGCTCTTTCCAGGGATTATGACTGCCATTGGTTTTCAATGCATGATTATACTTTTGTGAACATATAGCACACACAGCTTGGAAATGGGAATGAAAGGATGTGGATATGTTAGCTAATACTGAAGGAATAATGTACATAAAATCTTTCATCACCAGTAGGTAAATGTGGGAGTGAGTGGGTGTGAATGGTCAGATGTGACCGGCAGTGTAAATGTGCTTTGAAAAGACATAAAATTTAAATGTTAGTGTTACCCCAACCATAAAGTTGTTTTTGATGTGTCTGAAAGCTGAGACAATGAATTTGAGGCCCGGCATAGAGCCCCCCAAACACCTAAAGATGACAAAAATACTTATGGATGGACAATATTTTTGTTAAACAGATAGTCTGTTAATTGTTAATAGACTAAATCAAACCTTTTCCTTTCTTGATAACTTGCTACGAGATGGAATGGCTATTGTTTACCAAAACTTCTCCTCAGTAGGTATCAATTCTTGTATCCTTGACAACATGAAAACAAGAGGGACAAACACTTTTCACACCCACGGACACACACAGCTACACTCCTTGCCATATGTCTTGGTGGACTGAAGCCCAGAGGCTGCAGCTTCCCCCGGACAGATGGGACCATCAGGGGGAGGTGGAGGTGGTCTGATCAGCACCTTGCTCACTAAGCACAGAGGCTTGTGTAGTATCCTGCACAGATTTCAGTCTTGGCTGTGTAACTTCAAAGGGGACATTTACTCCCCAGGTCTGCACATGCTATCAAGTAACTCTCTGGAGTACTAAAAATGACTGCGATGCAACCTAACTTACTGCTGATATATTAGCGATGGAACACTGAATAATAGACCTGAAAACTACAGAAGGACATTACCACAATAGTCAGTTATTCAAGGGGCAGCCTAGTGGTGCAGCTGGTAGTGCTGTTGCCTCACTACAAGAAGGTTCCTGGATCTATTCCTTTGTCAGATGGAAACTTTCTGAATTGACTTTGCCTTTGCTTCCTGTGCATGCAAGTGTTCTTTGCGGGTACTACAGTGTTCTCTCCCAGACCAAAAGAATGCTGTATCAGTTTTTGTGTGAATGATTGTCTGTAACACCGCCATTGGGATTGATTGAGTTTCCATGTTTTCAATGATAACTTGGCCAAGAATGTCAGAAACCCCTTGGCAGAGTTTTATGGAGTCAAGGTGGTTGTCAAAATGGTGGAGAAACATAGCTGACTCTACATGTTTGTAACTGGAGGACAATCAAGGCATATGAGAGCCCTCAACTTTTTGATGTTAAGGAATCAAAAGGAAGGAGTAATTTAGGGGTAAAAACTAATAAAAAACCCATCAGTAATCAATTGAAGCATCATATCAACTCAGACTGATGAAACAATCACCGTCAACATTGGATGCACACCATTTCTACAGCATTTTCTTCTGTGCTCATGGGGTGTAGTGGTTTAATTGTTAACCCTAACTGATCATTCCCTCTGATCTTGTGTTAAGGTGAGTTCCCAGCTTCTTCATGAAGTCTAGTCTGCAATTACATTGTATTACATAAGACAAGGCAGTGGTGCAAAAAGGTTGAAAACCACGAATATAGATAATGGCAGGATGGACTTTAGTCTGCCTACTCATCGACCTCTGATGCTTGCACTTTTGGTCTGTTTAATACGAGACTCAGTGGCGCCCGTCGGAAAATTTTGAACATATGCATGAGTCATTCCAGTGTATGAAGGACACCTTCTACATTTCCACATGTAAATACAGGGGGAGAGAGAGAGAAGGAAAGAGAGAGAAAGTGGAGCAAGAGGTGAGAGAGAGATAGCACCCACTATAAACGCAGCATAAACTGCACTTTAAAACTCTGATAAGTGACATAAAGCTGGACAACTAGCCATGAAACAACAGCCAGCTATGTAATAGTGAGTATTAAAGGTATATTTTAGTATATTTAAAGTCCGGTAGTATGAAGTACTTGACAGTAGTCAGTGAAGTGGCTGAAAGGGCTCCTAGCAGCGCTGCACCTTTAAGGACAAGCTCAGACTACTAGTAAGGTACATTGCTGTTAATGGGTACAGTTATTTAGTGTAATCCTGTGAGTTTTACACACAAAAAAGAGCCACTCAAGTATTCTGGGTTTAATGTATAATTCTGTGAAAAATTTCAGAGCACTTTATTTTTCCCCCAGGACGTCTCTGTATTAGGGTTAGAAGAATAATTTCTTCTTCTGTAAACTCCAGTTCATAAAGGTAACCCTGTGCATCCACATTGAAAAGAACGTAATTGTCACTTGAGTCAAAATCACTCATATTTGGTTCAGCATGAGTTTTCTGAGCTGTTGTTGCGTCTTCCTGACTCCATGGAGCGAAACAGCAAACTGGAATCAATGGCCACAGGTGGAAGAACACAAAGATGTGCTGCATTGGAAAAAAGTGACAGAGACAGAGACCTCCTGGGGGAAAATTGAAGTGCTCTGAAATTTTTTTACTCAGTCATACATTTGACCCAACAGAGTTTCGTGGTTCATTTTTTTTTTTTTTTACGTAAACACATAATTATGTGAAATAATTGTACCTGTCACGAGCATTACACCTTGCAGGCAGTCTCAGCTCACTCTCCTGAAAGGGGCAGCGCTACCAGCCATGTCACAGACCACTGTCAAGTTCCTCATACAACCCAACCACAAAAATACTGAACTATCTCTTGAAGTTGATTTCGCCACTTGGCAAAACATTTTCAACAGCATTATATTAAAAACAGAGTTGAGAGAGAAGAAAAACATGATGAGTAAGACAAATTATCTACTGTCATAAATAATTGAAAGGCAAATTGAGAGAATACATTTAGACTCCATTCCCACCTATAAGAAGTTAATTCAGCATCTCTGGCGTCAAACTCTTGTAGAACAGCCTTGGCTTGGATCATAATGTCCTGACAAATGTTCATCAACACCAGTCCGCTCAGATATTTGTCATCATAGTACTTCTTAGATCTATTTTTGTCACAAGTTCACTTGCTGTTGATATTGTTGTTTATTTAACTCTTCACAAAATAATAAATGTGTAGCTTACTTGACAGTCTGGTGCAAGAAATGATACCTTGATCCTGCCTGTTACCCTGAGTGGCTTTGTTAGACCAACCATGTTTGCACCTTTGCATTGGTTGGTGGATGCAGCCAATTAATGCAGCTCAAGAACAGAAAGAAGAGTAAACGGGCTGTTGTTGCGTCACGATGCAAGAGGCATGCACACTTAATATCTGGACAGATAGGTACACTGGAATAATGCCAGTGGTCCAGTGCGGCACTTTTTAGAAATATTACCCTTTTACTACTATGAACATAAATGGCCGCCTGGTCTTTTCTTGCCATTTTTGTCAATAAATGTGTCAGAAAATGCCCTTTGAGTAAAATATTTTGCAACTTTTTTAAGGCAAAAATAAAACATTCTAGCAAGTATTTGTCATTATTTAGTTGTGAATGCTGAAAACAGTGTGTTTTTTGAACAGGTTTTTCTTTATCAACAATTCTAAATGAGCAGGTACAACACTTTTGAGAAGACAAAACTGAAATTCAACCTGTTTTGTATTATTATTATTATTATGATTATTTATTGGTATTTATATTATTATATTATTTAACTGTTCAAGAAATCCATAAAACACGAACTGTGATGAAAAAGACGATGACAAAAATATGAACTAGGCGAACATACTGCAAAACTCGGCGAAATACTGCAAAAGAATGACAAGAAAATACTCCAGAATTATACTAATGTCATTATTTACAATATGTTTACATTATGTACACAGAAAATACCTATAAACCACCGATAAATGACTCACATGCTTGTCTCTGAATCCTCTCTTTGCTCTCCAGCTCAGCTCACTTCCCGTACCTCCCCCTCGGGCAATCCAGCCTTTACCGTAATGTACAGTATATCACGCTTTTCAGCCTTCAGAGTCCATTGGAGTTGTTTCGATAGTGTGGGTACTCGAGGAGTTATGGTAGTTTGAATCGTGCATGTCTTTTTCTGTCGCCAGTGACAGCTTCGTCTGTAGAACAAGCTGAGCAAAACCCGGACAATTTAGGGAACTTTATAAAATCTCCCTGGATGTAATTTTACGACAATGAAGGAGGACATGTTCAAGCAAAAGAGGACGTATGGTCACCCTACTCTTAATACTATTTTGGAGGCACTAGTAAAACTGAAATACAGTGCTCCTGAATGCAGGCTGGATATACTGTATGTGAAAACTGCTTGAGTGATGGTGAAGTGTGAGCAGGTAGCTCAGCTGGACTGCAGTGTTTCTGTATCATATTAGCAGACGATAAACTCAGGTCTCTCCCTGTCACCATCCATGCTCCTCTGTCATGTTTTATCTTCGTCTTTTCCTGACCCTGTTTCTCTCCTGCCACCTTATTCTCTCATAACAAACCACACTGTCCTCACACACACACACACACATACACACATCAGATGCCAGATTCACACACAGCTTAGTCAGCCCACTCTTTCTGGGATAACAGGGTGTCTCACACCGGGCCTTGGCTGGCAGACACGGCCGATCCATGTGGAGGAAACAGAAACACCCACGCACACAAAAACACATGCACACTTGAACTCTTTCAACCCGCGGCGCACAGATGGACACATGGACGGACCTTCAATGACTGAAAGTCTCTGAGGGACGAGATGATGGCCCATTCACAGCCACGTTCACACACACGCAAAAAGTGGGTTGTTTAGGGTCTTGTTGTGTGTGGGGGTGTAAGTCCTTTACAGATGGACTTGCAGTGCCATTAGGACACATGAGGGGGACATGGCATCATTAATAATACAGCCAACAGCCTGCTCCGAGGGCCTGGGTTCAACATTAACAAGCTGCCATCCTGGAACGCAGAATCACCACACGTCCTCGGCGTCACTTTAGCTGACACAACTCCGCGTGGGATTTAGATGTCTTTTTTTTTTTTGCTCTTTTTGAAACATTAAAACACACTCTCAGCCTCACACACTCGCTCAAATACACACACATCATCACACTCCCGCAGGCAGCAGATGGCGTGGTGGGCGTCAGGTACAGTAGCAGCCTCCTGACACCCCAAACAGCTGTTACCATTACACCATGCTAATTGCCATCAATCAAGGCAGCACCTTGGTGCATTCACAGGCAGGGTTTTCTGCGGCTGTGTGTTAAGGAGTGTAACACAAAACTAGAAAAGACGAAGGCAGAGTTTTTCCCCTCATTACCTAAACCCAAAATGATGTCCTCTCCCCCCTCTTGAAGGAAGAAACCCTGTGATGAATAATGAAGACAACAGGAACAGAGGCAACCAGATCCATATCGTTGCGTGCCTTTCCTGCACTCATTAGCGTGTGGCTGTGTGTGTGTGTGTGTGTGTGTGGCCGGTATTCAATTTTTTATTAAAGCGAGCCAGAAGGGGGGCTGATGTTCACACACTGCTGTAGGGTCCAAATTAGTATTTTTCAGCAAGCAGCCACACATAGGGTTTGATTTGTGCAGGCTGACTGGGATCGATAGTCAGAAACGAGTCTGTCAATGCAGGTCAGACTGTACATGGTCATATTGATACGGCTGCAAACCTTAAAAAAAAAACTAGCTCAATAGTCCCTCATGGTTCAAAGGGCTGCTGCATGTGAGCCATAGGATGTAGCGTTGTTCATTATCGTGGTGGCATGTTACGCCAAGGATATTGGAAGTCGTTGCAAAATCTTGGATTTGAGGAGATATGTGCAGGGTTGGCATTTGTTGTTTATCAGATATTCCTTGTCTGCTCAGGCTTGTTGTCATGGTGAACTCAAGGACCTTGAAACAGTACAGGTAAAAAACAAACTTTTAAGATCATACACAGCTGGGACACATCCACACAGATGTTTTTCACTTCCACTCGACTAATGAGACCTCTGCTCAGGACTGTGGAGGCGTGCAAAGACTGCTTGATTGACGTCTTCCTCCCTGCTCTGTTAGTTTGTTGCACCTGTTCAGACTCCAGATTTTACCTTTTGGGCCTATGTATGGATTATAACCTGACAAAGGGAATTTGTGAAACTTGAACTTTAGGCAGGCAGGTGTGCCTGAAAAAATGCTTGGGATGCAAGGGGTGTTCGACTCTCCAATAATGTAAGACGTAAGGATCCTGCTTGTAGCTTAGAGGGATAGCTCAAGAGTTTTAAAGTTTGGTTGTATGAGGTTCATGACATTTGGCATAGTCATAGATAACAGCTCTTTACACAGAGAGAGCCAGAACAAACGCAATAGCAATACTTTGCTGTTGGGGTGCACACCAACAACACTGCCTAATACAAAGAGATCATATCATGCTTTCTTTACTGTTATATGCCCTTTTTAAAAAAGTAGGGATGCACGATATTGGATTTTTGCCGATGTCCAATGTGCCAATATTTTTTAATTCATTATCACTGATACCGATATTTTTGGTAAAGAGCAGAAGAGCAGACAAAAATGGACTTGTTTCTTCAGTGTTGTAGTATATTTTTGCGAGGAACAGATGTAAATCAGGAAAAAGTGCATTAAACTCTTGCAAAAATGAAACCCTTGATTTCTAAATGTACCCATGCAGTGATGAGAAGGTGCATCAATTTTGTACATTTGTGTATTTTGCCGATATTCCAGCCGATATATGGCTGATATGTGTGGCCTATGTATCGTCTGTGAATATCTACAAAAACTTCAATATTGGCCGATACCGATACTTAACTGTTTAGGCTGATATTGTCTGATATTGATATCAAACTGATAATATCAAACATCTCTCCATAAGAGCATCATGGCATCATTGGCTTAGTCTGGTAATATGCTCTACCAACAGTTAGATGGTTGCAGGGTCAAGCTCAGCTCTGGTGGCCACATGTCAATGTGTCCCTGGGCAAGACACACAACCCCAAGTTGTTCCCACTTCTGCATCAGTGGCATGGAAATTGGTATGTAAGAGCAAGATTGTGATAGGTAATACTGATAGAGAACTTAAGTGGGGTCAACATGTAAGGATTTTCTAAATCTGAAGAGATTTTTTTATCTGTTAGAGACCCCACACATGAAGATTAAAAATCAGCCATTGAACAGTTTTGGTCGTGATGTGTGTGGCGTGCTCTGATAATCTCAATGCAGCACATCACATACATAGCAATTCTGTCCCAATACCAGTCCGCAATCTAGTCCTCCATGACAGAAGTCTAGCATGATCAAACGTGATCTAACAAAATTGAAGAAGAAGAAACATAGCAACAACCATAAATGTATATGTCTATGGCAACGACTGGTAAACACAACACACAGCATGGAAGAGGACACACGAGAAGAGGGAATGATGGTGGTCTTTGGACTATTTTTGATTGAAATGCAACAAATACCTTGTTCCTCAGTAAGCTCGCTTCTTGATTGGCTACATTCTGTTCCACGTCACAATTCACAGAGTCATGACTTGGGTGTCATCAGCTTTCTCCACACACGAAGATTTTTGGTTGTAAGTATTGAACATGTTTAATATTTAAGATTGTCTGCGCCGACTCACCTTGGATCCGATTATTGGGATAAATTCACTCTTAACACACCACAGGATAAACTTACAGGTTAATATTATAAGACATAAGATAGTCGGGTGTTTGCTGTCGTTGGTTGGCAAGGGGGAAAGTCGGGACAAAAAACGCCTGATAATCTTTACATGTGTACCCTGCTTTAGGAAACTCCAACCATTAGTGAGTGAATGTGAGAGTGAACAAGTGTCCATGTGTAGATGAGACCTGCGATTTTGCAAGTACAAGTCCATTCAAAATTTACCATTGTGTTTTTAACATGTCCCACCATATGAAAGAGAGCATGAAGACTTTAAACTTTCACCCTCTTTTCAGGAGCAGCAGCTGCTTAAAATGTCTCATTCGCCTGCCCCCCCAAATAGACCTGCAAGTGTGACATCCTGCCTTTGTTTTGTCACCAGTTTGCTTATTAGCCCATTGGCTCATTGGTCCATTACAAAGAACAGATGTTAGAATTAATGTAAAAGTGTTGACAAGATGGTGCAGAGCAGTGCAGAAGTGACCATCTACCACAGAGTAGAGCTTTAAACCAATCACAGCACACTGGGCCCACATTGGGAGGGGAGCCTTTTAGGGGCATGAGCTCTAACAGAGGTTCTCAGCCATCACGGTCATGATTATCCAACACTGATCCAAGAGGCAACTGGACTGGTGCAGATTCTTGAAGACTTTTTTCCTCCTCTCTAAAAGGCTTCTATAGTTAAAGTGTTGACTGAGAAAGAGTTAGAAATATAAAGCCTCTGTCAGCCATTACTGAACAGAGGTCGGGGACAAAGACACTTTATATCTCTGACATACAAGGCAGTTTAGGATTCCTCTCAAAAATAATCCAAGCACCTCCACCCAGGAACAAAGGCCCAAAATGACCCAGGAAGTGCCTGACGGTCGCACCTCGAGGGAAAGTCAGATCAACAACCCTGGCAATGGCTCTCTGGTGACAACCCAGATCATCTGTACCTCTCTGAACTTCTACACATCAACACACCCTCCTGATCAATCCTTCCCTCTTCCATTCACCTCAGTGTGCCCAGCCAGCTTGTCCACTATGGGACCCAGATCCTTCAGCCGCTATACTCCCGGCCCTTGGACTTCCCTCCCACCAGAGATTTGGAACACTGACTCTATAAGCACCTTCAAATCCCATTAAAAACCCATCTTTATAAACCAGCAAATTTGGTCTGATTGTTTTTAAAACTGAAGTTATTTTTAATGTTTTTTTTTAACTGTCAATGGATCCTGTTATAATCTTTCTTTTTATTTTGTCTCAGCCGTGTATGGCGAACTTGAGTGCTGAGAAAGGTGCCCATTAATATAATGTATTAATATGATTATTTAGGGTTGACAAGGGCTTTGTGTTTCTAGCTCTTCCTCAGTCAGCTCTTATAGCTTAACCGTTTAAGCCCTGAGCCTTTTTTTTTAGGTTTCTGCCCAGAACTTGCATACCCATAATAAATTTGGTATATCTCTGCAACCACAAGGTCTATTGGAATACTTTGGTGACCCAGTAAAGGGGACACTTGTGAGATTTGTTGAGATGTGTAAATATGAGTATATGTGATATTGGTCCCCCAGGGGGACCCTCATTTTCCAAGTTAAAAGAATTGGAACTGGTCTAATTGCCCCTTGGATATATAGTCCTGGCTTCCATGCTGGCTCTCTTCATACAGATGCACTGCTAATCTCTGTCACTGTGGCAACTGATCAGGCTAATGCCATATATCTTATACAACCTCACCTCAAAAATCCAAAACTATCCCTTTAAGAGATGATTTTGGCTGTAATTGTAGGCTTTTTGTAACACAGGTCCTCTCAGATGCAAAGAGGCATGCCAAAATCTGATGTTGACGTGTGGGTCCAGGAGTACTAAAGTGATTAGCCAAAGCTGGGATGTGTTGCTGGAATTCAAAAAAATGGAAGAAAACACAAATATCATAAGAATTGGCTGACTTTGCCTCAATGTTGCACTTGTGATATACTGGAGGGAGCGAATAGTAAAACAATATTTTTAACTGAGCTTAATGAATACAATTTTGAAGACCGAATTGCAATAATGCTTAAACCTGTTTGTTATAAAAGTAGACACCATTTATAGAAAATAAGTTCATGCTCTGGTGCTAATTTGCCTGATTACTCTAGAGTTTTTAATGAAGAGACAAAACTCACATCTAAGATTAATATCTAAACTTTTCCACTTTCTCACGTTAAAATTAAACTCCTCTTCACCAGCTCAACCCTCCTCTTCCTTCCTGTCTCTCCTCTCCAGCTGTCTCTTTCTCCGAACACTTCCTCACACTGCTGGTTGCCAATCCTGACCCCTCAGAGTCCTGATTGAGAATTTCACCCAGCAAAATCAATACTCTAATCTTCCTCCTCAGCCCACAGTAGATAAGTCTGTCTGGTGTGTCTGCTCTGCCCTCCACCACTCAGAGCCTGGCCCGGTGTCCGTCATCCAGAGGATAGGTCAAGCTTTTCCTCCCCACCAAAAGAGCAACCATACATTTCAAATGGGTGGGTGGACGCATGAGCGTCTGCTATGATAACTTACTGTGGGGACTTGGAGGCTTATGTATCAACATGTGATGTTTTCAAGCACATAAGAGATACTTTTTTGGAAATGATTTGTTGTGATGGAAAAAAAAATAATAATAATTTTAGTAAAAAATGTATAAAAAATGAAGCTGTGATTAAAGGGTAAACACGCCAAAATGTAAAAATCTCTCAACTACATTTCAAAAACTCTCCACATTGAATGGAGACCAAAGAGTGTAAAAAGATGGAGAGTGATCTGCAGTTCGCTCCACCCACCTTCACTGTATACTGTTGTAGAAGCAGAGGACTGAAATCAGATTAAGAATCAGAATCAGCTTCATTGGCCAAGTGCATTCACAACATACAAGAAATTTGTATCTGGCTGTCTTTCATGGAATCGAAGATAAAAATATACATAATTAAAGAGAATTAGATAACACAAACCTCCACCAAGGTAGCTCACATATTAATAAGCAATAGTTGCATGATAAAGTTGCCATCATAATATGATTCCTTGACCCTGAAAACCCACACTTAGCACTCAGAATCATGTTGATATCACTATTAGTTAGACAGTTATTGAGCAAAAACGATTGTTTACTAATGGTGGTTGTCTGGATCACCACCAAAATCTAATCATTATCAAGTTGGTCCATTACCAATATCTCCTGAAAATTTCAGCAAAATTTGTCCAGTAGTTTTTGCATAATTTTTCTAACAGCAGACAAACAAACATATGGCAGCAAAAACATAACCTCCTTGGCAGAGGTAAAAATGTTGAGTGGAGACTGAAGAGTGAAAAAAGATGGACAGTGACCCCCAGCTCGCTCCACCCACCTTCACTGTTTATTGCTGTAAAACGGCAATTAAAAATAAAGATAAGAAGATTTAAAAAATATATTTTTATATACACATTATGTACAAAAAATACTCAGTAAAAGTTCCACTCTACAAGGTTTGTGTACTGAACCGACAAAACAGCATTACTGTTTCATGGAAGAACTTTGCATTATGGGAGAGAAAAGCGTTTGTAAAAGACTTCCTGGTTTGCACTGTGAGCTACCTGCATAGCATTCTGGGATCTCTTTTGGCGTAAATCAAGAAGTCAACTTTCAGAGGCATTTTTTTACCTTTTGTGAAATGTATCCATGGAGCAGAGACACTTGTTTGCTGTTAGGGATGGAAATCGGAAACCAATTCCAGTTGAGAATCGTTAACAGCTCCATCAAAGAATCGATATCATGAGTCTTTTTGCTAATCAATTCCCTTATCAGTTCCTTCCACTGACAGGGTTCAGAAGCAGTCAGAATTCTGGCTTAATTTTTTACAAAAGGCACCAACTGCACAACCTTAAGTGATTGGAAACACCAGCAACTTGCAGAAGCAGTTATCTATGCTGTGATATGTGTGTTTGACATTGTTGCCACTGAAAATCTACAGGCCAACATTTGATCCCAAGGAAAATCTGCAGGAATCAATAAGAGAATCGTTAAAGAGTTGGATCGATTAGCAGGATTGTTAATAGCATTGGTATGGATAAAATCTTATCAATTCCCATCCCTATTTGCTGTGTTAAGTGGCTTTTTTTTTAGAGTTCGCAATTTTGAATTAGGACCAAGCTACTAGTAAGAAGTTGGGAGATGTGGTTGCAGGAGGAAGACTGGGAGACAGAACAGACATCAGCCAGAGAATATTGGAGGTCCATCACAGGCTGGCAGCACAAAATATGACTGAGGTTCAGAAACACATCAGCAGCTGTAGCAGGTCACCTGTCAAGCAGCCTTTTATCAAATTTAAGACATTTTTTCAGTCTTTGAAATCCTAAGGGAAATATTTGAGGTAATGTGACTGTAAAAAAAAATTGCACTGAACATAGAATAATGAACAGCAACAAAACTGTTACTTAATGTTTCTTAAAATACTCTTTCAACTACTTGTGAGTTTGTAGTTATTATAACCACTTACTACTTTTTGACGTTACTATTACCTCCACCAAGGAGGTTATGTTTTTGGGAGGGTTTGTTTGTTTGTCTGTCTGTTAGTTAGTTAGTTAGCAACATTACTCAAAAAGTTACAGACGGATATTGATGAAATTTTCAGGGAATGTCCGCACTGGGATAAGGAACAAATAATTAGATTATGGAAGCGATCTGGATCTCCATCTGGATCCAGGAATTTTTTAAAGGATTCTTTAACATTGGGAGATAGGGCCATTTTCGACATTTCTGCATATAACTCCACAAATAATGGTCAGGGCACTTGGGAAAAAAATACAGGACAAGTTTCTAAAATGCTCTACAGTATATCAAAGACTGATCCGGATAAAGGAATACTTCCGGATACTATGATCCAGAATATGAAAAAATAGGGGACCTTTGGAATTTTCATCATAGGAAAAGAACAAATGAAGTTATAAACACGCAACAAACACCATTAAATAGCCAAGGCGTTGTGGAATTTGGAAGATGCCAACGGATTTGCTGTATCTTCAAAAGCTAGGGGGCTAGATCCAGAAGAAAACCGCCATTAAGGAAAATTTGATTTTTGTGAATAACTACTGAACTAATATTGAAATCATTATGAATCCAGTTGCTAATGGTGTGTTTTCATGGTCAAGGAATCTAAAAATGTAGTTAAAATAAATGTGGGACTAATATCTATGGTGCAAATGACAAATAGGGGGAACTGTGGCACTTGGCGGAGGTCTGCACTCTCCGAGTGCTTTCCAGTTCCTACTCTATTCTCATTAATGAAGGCATATAAGTCCTCAAGATGTATGTTTTAAAGTGTGAGAATAGTTCAAAAGTCCATTAAAATCAACAGTATCAGTTCAAGGTACACAATCAGCTTATTGAAATGAATGCCTGAGTAAACCAATACTATCTCAGGTTTTTTCAAGCCCCTCCTGTATAGGGATGGAAATTGATATGATTTTTTTGATACCAATGCTATTAACGATCCTGCTTGTCGATCCAATTCTTTAACGATTCTCTTATTGATTCCTGCAGATTTTCCATGGGGGCAAAAGTTGGCCTGTAGATTTTCAGTGGCAACAATGTCAAACACACATCACAGCATAGATAACTGCTTCAGCAAGTTGCTGGTGTTTCCACTCACTTAAGGTTGTGCAGTAGGCACCTTTGTAAAAAAAAATTAAGCCAGAATTCTGACCACTTCTGAACCCTGTCAGTGGAAGGAATTGATAAGGGAATTGATTAGCAAAAAGACTCATGATATCGGTACTTTGATGGAGCTGATTCTCAACTGGAAATGCTTTTCGATTCCCATCCCCACTCCTGTAGGATTGGTAATTCTTTATGCCACCCTTTCCCCCAAATGTCACCGAAATGGCTTTAAGTATTACTGTTTTAACAAAGCATTTGTTTTATTTATTTTATTTTTTATGATCCGACCACCATCCCATCTTAAAAAGGCAAAACAACAGCAACAACAGCTACGTGGCAGCTCAAACACTGTTTTCTTTGAAGACGAAAAGAAAAGATTTAAGTCAAAAATCAAAATGTTAATTTCCATCAAAATACAACAAACATAACAACATTAGCCAAAGAAAGTCAAAAGAAGCATGTTGATACAGCGCTCACATTGATTTTCATGTCAATCCCATCTCTGAAAAGGCAGAACAAATCACATGACCAATGTGTGACCAATCAGAATACCATATCCGATATGCTGATATTTCTGAACTCATTATCAGTGATAACCATATTGATACCAATATTGTGTGTCAGGAGCACAAAGTCCCTTCTTTACTTAAATTGACCTGTTTTCCATTGTTGCAGTCCATTTGTTAGAAACAGATGTGAAGCAAGGAAAACAACATTTTATTCTTTAATAAATTACACTTTGGGCTCATAAAAGTAGACATTGCATGATGATAAGTTAAACAATCATGTTACATTTTACATTTTGCCAATATTACAGCCAATATATGGAATTTTTATGGCCAATTCATATGGTCAGAATATTGGCTGTAAATATAGGCAGAAATGTTCATATCTGCCATTACCCCCCATCCGTTTTTTAGGCAAATAGCTACCTTAGCTAATATTGGTCTGACGTTATCGTGCAGCCGTAATAAATAATGTTGAATGTGGATGAAACTTGATTGCGTGATATATCTGAGTCAATGTCCTTTAAAGTATTGCCTGTTATTTATTGGACTGTCTACATTGTTCAGCATGTTGGACATGATTAATTAATTTTCATCTTTTCCATTAATTCTGGAAATTCACATTATTAAACAAATTAAACCTGAGGACCTGAGGCTAGCACCTACTGTTCATATTTTTAAAGGCAAACTGCCTTTTTAGTCTGGCTTTTAGTTGATTTTATTTATTATTATTTGTCATATTTTAACTTATTTTAACCCTCTTATTCCGTTTTATTTCTAAATTTTAGTTCTGATTTGTTATTTTCAATTTTATTCTTTGTTAAATGCTTTTCTTTTTATTATCCTGTTTTAGCTGATTTTATTATGCACCTGGTTTTAGGCTTTCTCATTTTACCACATTGTTTATTTAAATCTTGTTTTATTAATTTATTTGCATTTTTACTTATTTTACCCTATAGTATGTCTATCTAATGTCTTATGATTTTTAATTATCATTTTAGTTTTAGCTCCTGTGTTTCCTCATTTTTACTTCAAGATAGTGTTTTTCTCAGTCCTCTTATTCCAATTCTAATTCTGCTTTCTGTCAGAATTTCCATCTTATGCCTTGGTGTGTTTCAGTAAATGAGTGTGTGTTTTGAATGTGGATTGGGGGGGTTCTTATATTTTCATTTTATGCAATTTTCTACTTTTATTTCATTACTGTTGTTTTATTTTATTTGATATCCCATGTAAAGCACTTTGTATTACAAACTCCTGTATGAAAAGTGCTATACAAATAAAGTTTGATTGATTGATTGAATGAAATTAATAATGAATCATTAAATTATGTAGTTCAGTTGTCTTTACTGTAGGATATTTGTTTGATTGCTTCTCGAGCATGTTTTGTTATGTTCTGTTGAGTCGTCAAACAGATTTAACAATAACAAGTGATCGATATCAGTATTGGTATCGTTATTGGCAGATCTCATTGACAGGTGGTTGGTGATGAAAGTAAGGCACAAAAAGCCTTATTACTGCATCCCTATCAAAAAACAGAAAATAATCATTGTGGTTGTTTGCCTGACAACCTGGAATACAACAGAAAAACATTGTGCAGATGAAAATGATTTTATTTTCCAATTTTTAGTGTATTCTCAGAGGAAAATGGCCGCCATGCACAAAGGGTGAATGAAGCCTCTCATTTTGCTTTCTCTCTCTTTCAGCAGAGTTTGAGTTTGTCCTTGTAATTATCCTGCAAAGGTCTTTGTCCTTGGTCAAAGTTTGCTGGTTTGAATCAGCACTTCTGTGCTCAGCAGAGTCAGGTACGGACAGTACAGCAGATACTGTGCTGACTGACTGACTGACTTTCTGCTAAATTACCAACACTGAGACAAACGTCCTCAGTGAGCGACACCTTCTCTGCCATTTCCAGGTGAATAATGACTTGTCTGTCACACTGAACTGTGTCACCTCTGCTTTTCTGGAAAGCAAGCTGGTATTTTCAGACTGACTTAGTTTTAGAAAATGTTTGAATACTCTGTGCAGAGCGACAACATTCCCCACCTATTTCCCCTTACCACCTTTGTCAGTTGACTTCCCATGATGCCTGCCTGCGCTCCCTAGCTGGACGTTTTAACGCTGAGCTCTGCTGTCTGCTGAAGGAGATTTCAATGTAAGACACGGCACGGCCACTGCAGAGTACACAAGTGTAAACCGCTGAGTCGCCGTGCTCTCTCTCAACTGCTGATATTCCTGTTTGTCATTTACCCAGAGGCCTCTGTTTGCCTCACCCGTTTACCCAGCAAACCCAATCCAAGTGTTGGACTCACACTTCAAAGAGTTCTCTGTCCTTCCCGCTGATTCTCATCTGGCCTCGTTTGCATATTTCAGCTGGCTCCTGCTGAGCTACGGATCGACTCGGCAAACAGTTCTAGGATTACCAAATCCACCACCGGCCCTGTCCTCTTTATTGATGCTAATTACTCGCTGGGTTTGAGAGTTTTAGTCTTTTGAATATTCACACTGAGTCTGTTGCTGTTTAAAGGACAAAATAGGATTTATTTTTTCCTTCCCGGCTGAAGAAAAACTGCAAACATAAGCACTAAAATGAGGATATATCTAACCGTATGACATGATGATAGTTGTTTACTTGACTGTTCATTAATGACCAGAGGCCCTAATGCAACCCCCAACTACCTCAAAAGAAACTCCATTCAACACAACCCTAACCCTTATCCTGTACAATGTCATAGGCAAGCTTTCATTTTAAGTATTGTTAAATTAAGGTCAGACCACACAGTTCTCTTTGTCAGATTGTGCAACCAAAAAAACATGATATTGTGCTGCAACTGTCACATTTCGACGTGTCCTTGGGCAAGGCACTTAACTCCAAGTTACTCCCACTGCTGTACCAGTGGCATATAAAGTACCTTAAGATAACGCTTGTTATGAATCAGCTCTATACAAATTAAGATTGATCGACTGATTGATTGATTGATTGATTGAGTGAAAGAGTGTGGATGTGTTTGCTAATACTGATGAAGAACTTATAGTCACTTGCTGTGTAAAAGTGCTTTGAATAGTCAGAAAGACTAGAAAATTGCTATATGAGCTCAAATCTATTTACCATAATTTGATAGGAGGATAATATAAAATAAAACAATAATAACTTAATGTTCATTTATGGACACGAAGTCCACATGATTTACCATTTTGAAAACTAACCACTTTCTCCATTTTAGTTTTGTGTTTTGTCCGTCAAAACTTGACACATTAGCTCCCTTTCCCCCCCACAGCTGTGACAACCAAGATAGTAAGGCCCAAGATAGACTCACTAGTTTACATTATGTCTGTGTACCTGTCTGCCTTTGTTTTGTGTGCGAGTGTTAAGATTTTTGATTCTGCATGACATGTTAGTGGAGGAAATCCACAGAATACAGATGGAGCCACTTTAATTTTCCCTACTTTACTTGACTGAGTCTTGGCTGGACCATGACAGGTCTGTGATGGGACCCACATGCTTGTAATGAGATCCCTCATAGCTCCTTTAATTAGGCAAAGGTTGAAGCCCACTGTATGCATTCTTGTGATGACAGCGCCTTCTCACTGGGACACCCTGCAATTGCATGAATTGGCGTGTTTATGGTTTAGAATTTACGCACAACCCCAGATAGGTTGAGGGGGACCCCCAGTGGCTGGAAGTTGGCTCATAACTGGCTGGAACTCGGCAGGCTTTTGGCTGGAAGGGGAAAATTGAAGCAGCTGCCTCTGTATGAGAGAGCTCAGGCTGTATCCTAAAATTAGAATGTAAACAGCAGACAGAGTCAGTTCAAAGATTGAAACCATCTCATTAACCATAAACTAGAAAAGCACCCTGAGAGTGCAGACCTCCGCCAAGCAGCTCAGTTACGGCAGTGGCTCTCACGTGCCGATCTACTAAGCTATAATTCCCATAATGCCGTAAATGAATGGGATTTGCCATTATAAACATCACTTGTAATACAATTTTCATGTAAATCCATCAAGTAGTTTTTATGTAATCTTGCTAACAGACAAACAGACAGATGCCTCCTTGGCGGAGGTAATATCTAATGTTACTGTTATCAAACAGTAACATTAGATCTGTTCAGGCTGACAACCAGTGGACAGGACCCACTGTCAGCAACATTTGCATGCTGCTTTTATTACATTTTTCCCTTCATTTCAGCATCATGATTCAGGAAATTTTGAAGTTTAAAAAGTGACTTTATTAACTAGTGACCCTCACCTGACTTTCTGAATATTGTCAAAACAACGCTGAAATATACATCAGATATGTACTTAAATAAATCAATGCATACACAGCCAAGACACACTTGGCTACTTAATATTGTTCTTATGTACAAACCCCGGTTCCTTTAAAGTTGGGACATTGTGTAAATCATATATAAAAACCAAATACATGTGAAACCCTTTTGATTTAATACACTATAAAGACAATATATTAAATGTTCAAACTGATAAACTTTATTGTTTTGTTCAGCCATTTTGAATTTGATGCCTGCAACAGTTTCCAAAAAACCTGTGACAGGGGCAAAAAGACAGGGAAAGTTGATGAATGCTCAAAAACACCTTTTTTCAAACATCCACAGGTAAACATGTGGATTGAAAACAGTTGGGTGTCATGATTGGGTATTAAAGGAGCAGCCCAAAAGGCTCAGTGATTCACAAGCAAAGATGGGGAAGAGTTCACCACTTTGTGGACAACTACTCTTTGTTATCAAATAGTCAAACAGTTGAAGAACCTTTCTGAATGAACAGATGCAAAGAATTAAGAGATTAAATCATCTACATCCCAGAATATTGTCAAAAGATTTAGAGAATCTGGAGAATTGTGAGCAGCAAGGCCTTAAGCCAACATTTAATGATGTTACCTCCAGTCTCTCAGGTGGCACCGCATTAAAAAGCAACATAATTCTGTAAAGGATATTACCACACAGGCTCAGGACACTTAAGAAAGCCATCGTCAGTTAACAAGTGCAGTAAAAGCTCTATCATCCAAAGCCAAAACCATATATAATCAACACCCAGAAACACCATCAGCTTCTCTTTTCCTGAGTTTATCTGAGATGGACTCAGGCAAAGTGGAAAAGTCTGCTGTGGTCTAACAAGTCCACACTTCAAAATGTTTTTGGAAATCATGGACGTCATGTCCTCTGGTCTAATGAGGAAAAGGATCATCCAGATTGTTGTCAGAACAAAAGCCAGCATCTGTGATGGTATGGGGAAGTGTTGGTGTCCATGGCATGGGTAACTTGCACATATGTGAAGGCACCATTAATGCTAAAAGGTACATACATGTTTTGGAACAACATGTGCTGCCATCCAAGTGACTTTTCAGGGACGTCCCTGCATATTTCAGCAAGACAATGCAAAAACACATTCTGCATGTGTTACAACAGCGTGGCTCAAAAGAGAGGCTGTTCTAGACGGAAGGCACAAATGGAAAAGAATTTCACATACAGGGCTTCAGCAATGGTGTTCTCAGTTCCAAAAAACTTATTAAAAGGGAAGATGATGTACAGATACAGCTGCTTCAATTTTACCCTCCCTGCCAGCTGCCTGCCAACTTCCAGGCAGTCACCAGGCAGTCACCAGCCGGTTACCAGCGAACTTCCAGCCACTGGAAGCCCCCCCACCTCTCTGAGATTGAGCATAAATTCTATTGAAAACACGTCCATTCATGTATTTGCAGGATGTCCCCATGAGATGCTGCTACCCTCCCAGGATGACATAGTTTCAACCTATTCTTTGCTGAATAATTCAGCTGCCAAATCAACTAAAAGCAAATCTGACACCACAAATTCACCCATATAAGTCCTAGGGTGGGCAGGCCCTGTCCCGGACCTGTCAGGGACCAGCCAAGACACTATCGGGGAAAGGAAGGAAGTCTTAAATGGCTGTATCTGCAACAGAGTGGTAAACAGACCTTTTTTTCCATCAGTTTTTGGAATGTATTACAAGCATGAAATGAGTGAATATTTGCATCCAAACAATGAAGTTTACCAGTTTGAACATTATATATATTATCATTTTAGTGTATTCTCTTGAATATAGGTTGAAAATGATTTGCAAACAATTGTAATAATATGTTTAAATATATATTTTACACAGTGCCCCTACTTTTTTGGAATTGGGTTTTTTACACGGGGACAAACTTAAGTAGCCAAGTGTGCCTGTGTTGTGTAGCACTGATTATTATTATTATTTTTTTTTTTTGGCAAACAACCTCATGGCTTGATTTGTGATGGGGAGTTAAGTATTCATTTCCCCTGCATGAACTCAGCTCCCCCATGTAAAACATATCCTGATGCAAAAATATTTGACAGACATTTATTGAACTGATGTACTTAACACACAGAATATTTAATACATTTAAATCTGGACCAAGCATGCAGACGAGGTTTGAGAAAGGATCACTCGTAGGACGCAGACAAGTTGAGGCCTTGAGAAGAGACTTTGGTTCTCTGTCTGAACCACAGAGGAGTCTCCACCCTGCCCTGACTTCTCTGAATTATACATTTAACAACCAGCCGGCCCCCTTCATTATTCATCACAGGTTTTGGAGAAGGAGGGAGCGTGTACATTAAGGAAGTAACAGTGTCTTTTCCTGCTTTATTTCTTTTCTCCCCTCCCTTCCTCCTCAACGAATCCTTCCCCAAATCGTGTCCCCTTCCCTCTCCGAGCCTCAGTCGGAGAGTTGATTGACTTTGAGAGGGCGATCAGCCTCGGAGGGCCCGCTGAGTGTCTCTGCAGAGCTTCGAGGACACCGATTAGCTCCTCGTCTGTTGTTGTTGGTCCCAGCAGCGGGCCTTCTGCGAGCAGCAGCTAACGCCAGCAGCCCCTTTT
Organism: Cetoscarus ocellatus; assembly: GCA_037902135.1. Classification (NCBI taxonomy): domain Eukaryota; kingdom Metazoa; phylum Chordata; class Actinopteri; order Labriformes; family Labridae; genus Cetoscarus; species Cetoscarus ocellatus. The sequence goes on along the minus strand of JBAMNC010000895.1, from coordinate 93,520 downwards.
AAGAATCACACTCCAGCGGGGCTTCATGAGCCGACGCTCTGTCTCCTCGCAGCTGCCACACTATTTGGATTTGGATTGTCCCTCTGCCTTTTGCCTTGTCTGAGTGGGTTTGTGTCTGAATGTGTGTGTGTGTGTCCACTGGGGCTGATTCTCCAAATAACCCGCTGTAACCAGAGGGAATCTCCTCACAGACACAGGTTACAAACAAGCAACCTTGGCTAATCTTTAAATTACAGCTGGGAGGAATCAACAGTGCGAGCCTGATTGGGTAAACACAGTAACCATGTGCTCATGTTTGTGTATAATCCGCTGTCATTGCGCACTTGTGTGTTTAGCATGTAGGAACAGTGTTAACGTGTTAATTATGACAGGATTTAGGGCTAAAATGAACTTATTTTACTATTAAAACTGCATTAATTTTGTTCTGTACTCACATTTTGGGTGACTGTTATTTATTGTTGTGCATCCCATTTCCATTTGAACTAGAATATTGGATCTGTAGATGATGTGAAAACACACTTCAATCTCACAGGACTTTATACAATTACACACAGATCAATAATGAACAAGCATTTTGTCATCTGAATATGGCTTTTACCAACACTCTGGCCATTAGATGAAAAACTAACAATATGCAAAGAAATGTACAGAAAAACAATACTATTTATGTAGCACCTACTGCTTTGGATGTTTTTGTTCCATCTGGCCTTACAGTAGACCACATTTGCCTTGTCAAATGAGATCTACTGTGAAACACTGCCGTCATATTATATTGATATTGTTTATTACCTCTGCCAAGAAGGTTATGTTTTTGCCAGGGTCTATTTGTTTGTCTATTTGTCTGTTAGTAAGATCACACAATAACTACTGGACAGATTTACATGAAAATTTTTACCAGAGGTGTGGTTTGGTCCAAGAAAGAAACCATTACATTTTCATGCTGATCTGATCCAGATTGATGTCCCAAAAAATCCATTTAAGTTTATAATGGCAAATCCCATTCATTTACAGCATTATGGGAATTATAGTTTATTTTTTTCAAGCCTGTGTCACGACATTTCCCAGCTTCCCTTGCAATGCAAGTGGAGGACTTCTGCTAACGCAACGGCTAACTATAGCCTGGTAGATCAGCATGTTTTTTCTGACTTTGTAACTGGAACGGTGATAACTCAGACATCTCGTCATTGACACTCCCCGCTTCCCAGTTTCGATGTAAGTGGACAGCATTCTCCACATGGACAGACATCAGCGGACATTCGGCTACCCAATCGGAGCAGAAAAGCCACTGCCGTAACTGAGCTGCTTGGCGGAGGTCTGCACTCTCAGTGCTTTTCTAGTATTGGTAATGTTAAAAGTGTAAATTCCTTGGCCTTGTTTCATAGTCTCACTTTTACTCATTTTACTTACTTTTTCCTTCATAAGGTAGTTGTTAAATCTTAAAGATTTTGCATGTTACAACTTGCGTACTTAAATTCTTTTATGCTCTTATCTATTTTAATGTCCGTACCTGATATTCCTACTGCTATACTGTGTATAAGAGCAACTGAAACAACCAAAACAAGCTGATTATCACCTATGCTTAGAGCACAGGTAGATGAGTGCATGAGCACAAAGTTTTAAAGTGAGTTCATCCCAAGTTTTACGTTTTTGTTCATCACAGTGGTGACAAGGACAGATAGCCTGTTATGTTTTCACAGTGAAGTTTCACAGACAAGTACAAGAAGCTCCATTTAGTCTTTCAAAATAAAACACCCTCCATCTAAATTAGCTTCATGTTGTCGATATAGACTTTTAAAATGTAAATAATCATCTCCTAATATGCAGTTAAAATAATGACGAATTGAGATTAGCTATCAATTTGTATCAATTAGTTTCTCCGTCAGTTTCGTAATCTCACAGCCCTTCTTTTATGTTCATGTAAATGCCTTTCTGTGGGCACAATCCCTCCCTGTTAATGTGTGTTGTTCTGTAAGAGTGTGTCTGGTTCTGTGTTAATCTGGTGTCTGTCAGATTACATCTGACAGGGACGGAGTGTGATGTGTTTGTCCTGGCTAATTTGGCTTCAGCTGGCTTGACATTTTCACACTATTTGATAAGAGGCGCAGTAGATTGGCAACTGTGCCGACAATCTTTTATTTACTGGCTGCAGATAAAACCATTAATTTCTGTTAATTAATGAGCGTGTGAGCCCAGAGGGGAGGAGGTGGGGGTGAGGGGAGGCATCAACATCCGCTGGGACATCTGTGAGGAGACACCATTTATCACCATTAGACACACTGACACTGTCTCTGTCTGTCTCTCTCCCTCACACACATGAACCGATATCTGCGCTCGATACTGGCCTTTACTTGGAACAGATTAATTCCTGGATCCTGTGATACTGGGCAACAGTTACCATAGAATTAACATTTCTCATGCAATTAAGATTTAATTATGTGTAACAGGGCTGTCTCTGAGTGCTGTCTGCTGAATCAGTCTGGCTGTTCAGAGGGAAGATTCTGCAATAATGCATGAATATCTCAGTTTTTGACTTTACCTTTTTGTTTGAGTCTTCTGGCATCTTCATCAAACATATTAAAGGAATAGTTAAGGATTTTTGAGGTGGGCTTGTATGAAGTACATGCCATTAGCCTGGACATTAGCAACAATGATGTAGATCAACTCTGCATCTGTGCAGAAGTAGTCAGCACGGAAGCTAGGGCTCTACAGTGCTGCAGATGGGGCCACTGACCCCACGTAATTAAACGAGTTTTGGATGAAAACAAGCCACTAAAACAGCAGAAAGTGAGTACAAGCCTTAAACAGAGCATTTCCATGTTGCTCTGTTTAGGTACCTCTTCAGTACATGGCACAACAGACCAGCTGACTCGCCTGATTTTAAACAGTATTACCTCCCAAAAGATATCAAAATACGATTTATACGGAGGAGGATTATGACAGCTGAAAAAAATCAAAAACAAAAAATTGACCGAAACATCTAGCTTTTTTATGTAGTCCCAGTACCAAAAAAATAAATAGAGAAATAAATAAATCAAGATTCTAACACTGATGTCAGAATTTTGAGAAAAATCAGAATAAAGAGATTAATGTTAGATACCTCAGTATTTTGACTCTAGACTCTTTATGCTGATTTTCAGTGTAAATTCTCTCTTTAAACTCTTTATGTTGATTTCTGTCTATGAATTCTAACTTAAATTACAAAATACTGAGAAATATCAGGATTCTGACTTCAATCTTAAAATTGGACTTGTGTCTCAGAATTCTGACTTTAATCTCAAATTTATACTTTTCCCAGAATATGTCTTTTGAATCTAAATCTCAGACATCTTTTTTTTTGTTTTGATTTCCTTTGTCTAGACAGTATTTTGGTAACAGCACAGCCACTTTATCCCGTGTTTTATGCATGGCGTGTAGAACAGAGTCAATCATTCCTCTAAAGAAAATTTAAGGTAACAGTTATTTGATTCACAGTAAACGGGTCTATAACAAACACAAAGAAGTGTGATTTACTTGGATACTTTGATAATTAATGAGGTTACATGTTCATACAGAAATATCCAACTCCTCTTTTCTGAATAAAACTATTGAATGTGAAAAAAAGAAAAACTGTTATCTGAGCATTTGCAAATTTCACACAGTGTCCTATGTTTTATCTGTGTGTAAGGTCACAATGAAAAGACAGGAATAATTATCCAAACAGAACTACTAGTAAAGCTTTGAGTTTTACTAGTAACATTTTTTATGTCTACTAGTACTACTAGTAACACAAAGTTGTCTACTAAAAGACTATTTTGCTTTAATAGTATGAACTATTTGCACAAGTGTGCCTAAAACCTTTACAAAAAAGAAATTTTCAATATCTCACTTGTAGTATAAGTAGACTGTTTTTAAGTCTACTAGTAGTACTAGTAGTAAAGCCAAAAGGTTCACTAGTGGCACTACTAAACCTAATGCAAAAGAGTGGGAGGGATTATGACCAAATCCAGCACCCTGATTGGTTGCAATATTTCTGAAAGCCAATGGGAAGCCTGAATTTGCTTTTCCCTGTCTCCTTATTAGCATATCAGGCTTACTAGTAGTACTACTGAACATTTTAAAGTCTACTAGTATTAATAGCAGACCCAAAACAGTCTGACTTGTAGTACTAGTGAACATTTTTCAATCTACTAGTGTACTAGTGACACTCTCTGCTTCACTAGTAAAGTCTACTCATGCACTAGTTGACCAAAAGTGAATACATACTCCAAATTTGAGTACTAGTAGTGCTGAACTATGGTTGATATCATTAATATCAGTTTTATACCCAAACGGCTTTCCATGTATTAATGTGTTGCCTGGTAACCACAGTTTGTAAATCAACATGATGAGATGTTGCTTTACTGTTTAGTGATAGGAGTGGAGGAAGTGAAAAATAAGTCAAAGAGAGGAAGGATGGTGTTGAGGGAATGTGACTGTATTTGTCTCTATCTCTATTGCAGTCTTTTATTGTCATTTAAAACATATATATCCTTGATAAAATGTATGATCTGTGTGCACAGGAGTACGTGTAAGTGTAACCTGCCCAGCACTGGAAGATTAAACTCTATCAGAGTATCAGTCATTTTTCTCCCTCCAGTTTTCAACTGGTCATGTCTTTGCTCACTTTTATAAACCATTTAGCCTCTTTCTTCCATTACAATTTCTTCTCCCATCAATCAGAGGCAGCAGGAGCTGCCAGTTATTATGTCCAATATATTTCTCTTTATTTCCCAGCTGATACACACCATGTAGTGCATGGCTGAGCAATGATGGAGTAATAACTGAGTAACTTAAGACAATGAGTTATTGTTTGGACCTCTGTTCTCTGGGGCGGCCCTTTAAAAAGTTGCTTTTTGCAGTGGAAAAATCAACGTTTTGATGCTTTAAACTACAAGAGAAAAAAGGCAAACTCAGCCTGTTAAGTTGCTCAGTATTTGTAGGTGAACCTTAGAAGTCGGAGGAGAGTTCACATGAAGGAGGACAAAAGTTTGTGCAGAGGTAAAATGTCGGTTTATGCCATAGATGTTTTCTTGAGAGTGGATAAAAACAGAGATGATGAAAAAGACTTCACCTTTATGTTTGCCAGTTTAACAACAAAGAGCTGCTCACAGTAATCCTCCTTCAGAGAAGGAGAAAGGTCGATCAGGATGAGTTTGGGCATCATTCATCATGGAGCACTCCTCAGGTTGTGTCATCTCCTTGGTTACAGGGAGGAAAGGTTGACACATTCAAGGTCACTCCTTTAATCTGACTGCTTTAACTGTTGTGATGAGACATAAATTCACACTCAGAGCCTGCGGTGAGATTCTCTGTCTTTGCTCCTTTTCATTGGAAAACTATAACAACAAATTAGTTTTTTTTTTTCGTCAAGGCCTGGCCGACTCCAAAAAAGAAACAACTTTCAATTAAAAACTCCAGAGTCAGAAAAACATTCAGACCGCACAAACTCACACAGCTCCTCGAAGACTGTTTTTAACTGCTGCCATCACACACTCTCTGAAACCATCATGATCTTTAGTAAAGATTTTTCTGTCAGGTTACAAACCCATGTGCATGTGTGTGTGTAGGCTCCTCGTCTGACGAGTGGACATCAACAAATCAATCAGTCAGACTTCATTTGTGTGGCACTTTTCATACAACATATGCAGCATAAAGTGCTTTAGATTTACAACGAACAAATGGGAGAAAGTATGTGCTAAACAAACTTAAATAATAATAAGCACAAACAAGCCCAAATCAAGCAAAAAAGAATAATAAAGTAAATTGAAAACAAATTAAATAACAATGAATGAATGAAGGAATCAAAGATCTTGATTTAACAGAACTATGTGTGTGCAAGCCAGGAACTGTGGAAACGCCATCATGAGATCAATAAGAAAACACTGGAGATTAAAGTGAAAAGATATATTCAGAATATAAGTAATAATAGAATTAAAATAATTAAATAAACAGATTGAGATAATAATAAAAGATTGTTTAGTAAGAATAATAAATCAAACAAAGCTTAAATATATAATTCAATAAAACGTGTTAAAATGTAAAATACAACTAGAGTTACCTGAAATCAATAAAAAGTTATATTCAGAAGCGAGATTAAAAAGGTAGGTCTTAAACATACTCACAGTCTGTGCTGCCCTCAGGTCTGCAGGTACTCTGCTCCACAGCAAAGGGCCGTAATAACCAAAAGCTGCCTCACTGTGAGTCTTTGTTTGGACTTTTGTCATGACTAAAATCCACCATCTGAAGACCTGAGGGCTTTCACAGGCTCATATCATTAAAGCAAATCAGATAAATAGCCTGAACCAAGACGATTAAGAGCCTTAAAATCTCTTCTAAAAGATTCCAGAAGCCAATGCTGAGAGTTTAAATCAGACCGATGTGGGCTCTCTCTCTGGTCTTTGTCAGCATCGTTGCAGCTGAAGCTCTGCAAAGTTCCAGGAAGAAGAGTGTTACAATAATCATTTCTGCAGGTTATAAAAACATGAATAAGAGTCTCTGCATTGGCTTGAGAAAGAAAATGTTCCACTTTTAAAGGGTGTTCAAGGAGAGACTAAAAACAAAACAAAATAAAACTAATCAACAATGGAAACTATGAAATTATTGAACATATTATTACAGTAAGCTCAGTGTGGTGAACAGAGCTAATGGCTTGTTGTGACTGTACTTGACTTGTCTGCCTTTATTTGAGAGCTCAACTTGACTTTACTGTCTCTTCACTCCAATTGATCCAGAACTTGAGACCAAAGGCCTGTGTCTTACTTGAGACTTTGCCCCACCTCTTCTTCGGTGGTTCTCTACATCACGTTATTGTTCATTTTTACGTCATGTTTCAACAAGACTGCAGGTTAACAGAGGACGCACATTTTTAATACTTGAGCACATGTTCTCTCGTTCTACCGTTTTCTGCCTCTAACCCTCGAAAACTCTCTCTCTCTTTCTGCTCATAACCCCTCAGGAGAGATCAGACAATGAATCGAGGTGTGAAAATTAATTAGATGTACTTATTAAATTAATGAGCCTCATTACTGCCTTGTAACAGCCTTCTAGATGACAAGCAGTGCGTGACATACATGAATAAAAACATGTTCAATACATGCACATCAGAATCACAGCTCATGATGGCCAACCTGACCACTGTTTTATAAGGCAGTGAAAAGGGAGCAGGACGCTGTTGTAAAGTAGACTAATTAACAAAAGTTAACTTCAGACAGTGCCATCAGCCTAATGATATTGTTCAGTAAATTACTTTTGTGCTCAGTTATGTTTTGGTCAATTATTTGCTTTATTAGTGAGCCTCATAAACAATACAGCACAGAGGTGGGTGATATGCACTGGAATTTCTATTCTGTTATATATTTGCTGTTTTTTCTCTTTGCAGTATAGTTTTATGTCCTAATAGACAAACCCCAATTTCAATAAAGTTGGGACAATGTTTAAAATGTTAATAAAAAATAAAATACAATAATTTGCAAATCCATTTAGACCGATAATCAGTTAAATACACAACAAAAACAAGATATTTAATGCTTAAACTGATTAATTTCAATGATTTTTTTGCAAAGTTTCACTCATTTTGAATTTTATGCTTGCAACGTGGTCCAGAAAAAGCAGTTTTTTAACATTTCACAGGTGAACAGGTTAATTGGAAACAGGTGAGTGTCAAGATTGGATAAAAAAAGGAGCTCACCTGAGAGGCTCAGTTGCTCACAAGCAAAGATGGGGCAAGGTTCACCACTTTGTGAACAGCTGCCTGACCAAATAGTTCAACAGTTTAAGAACAGTGTTTCTCAACAATTGCAGTGAATTTAGGTTTACTTTACTGATGATGTAAATTCAGGATTGGATTTGATTTTGGAAGGAAGGGGCAGGACTAGATAAGCTCTTCGCTTCATTCTGTCCCGTCTCAAACTGGGTCTTTTGTTAACATACATGTTTATGTTCTCACAGGTGTACTTTTATTTGATGGACATATACTGTTGTTTGGTGTACATATGTATTATTTTGACGTTATTGTTTGTTTGTTTTTTTTTAGTTTGAGATAAATAAAAAAGAAAGAAAGTAAGGTATTTCATCATCTAAAGTCCATAATATCATCAAAAGATTCAGAGAATCCGGAGAAATCTCTGCAGCAGGGCTAAAAACCAACACTGAATGCCCATGACCTTCGATCCCTCAGGTGGCACTGCATTAAAAATCATCATTACCACATGGGCTCAGGGACACCTTGAAAACCACTGTCAGTTAATGTATTTTGTGACTACATCCAAGGGCCCGTTTACACGACAACGTTGTCACCAGAAACAGAAAGGTTTTTCCTTTGTGTTTTCAAAAGTGCTTCACGTTCACACAGATCCATGCATGACAGACCAGTAGTTGTTGATGTAAGTTTGTAGTCTCCTTTGCGAATATAACAAACTGTTGTTGTTGTTATTCCTTTATCAAAACTTTTCACTCTGGACCCCGGTTTCAAACATTTGCAGATTCAGGTACTCTGGGCACCATTCAACATGAAAAGGGAAGGCATAAATGCAACAAGAACTCTCCGTCTTTGGCCGTTTTCTTAGTCGTATGTTGTATATCGTAAGCCACATATCAACACCATTCAGACAGAGCATTTACAGCCTAAGGCCTGGTACACACAAAAAAATGTTATAATCTTAGCTGGTTTTGAACAGCCCACACAATTAATGGCAGATTTAACAGTTTTGTGTTTGCAGTGTGTGGTGTGCCAAACAGAGAGTCATTGCACTTGCGGCTAGTGGTTAGCTTCCTACGACATCCTTAGCGGTTGTGATTTCTGTTCGGCTCCACTTTTTCAGTCTTCTGTAATAACTTACTGGTTTTGCTGTTTACACATTTAGGTTTATAACACATTACAAGTTGGTCCTTTGCTTCCAACGTTTATCTGACTTTAAGCTTTGTCTTCACTACCAGTGCTATGGTATGTTTGCCTCCTGCTCCAGCCAGCTCTCCACCTGATTGGCTTTGTTCTGCCCATGTGATGAAGCACAGCGACGTGTTTGGCTGTTCTCAGTGCACTCCACACCATGAGAATTTCAGGTTGTGAATATTGAGGACATTTAATGCTCCTGAGGGGATTAAACAACCCTTAACATACCTCAGGAAAATCAGGTAAGATAATATTTAGGACCAGCAGGTAACCGGGCCTTTGCCGACTTTGTTCGGAAGCAGGGATCCGAGCCGAAACTCTGCCTGAAAATTGTGTAGTGTGTACCCTGCTTAGGTGGGCAATTAGGTGTAATGACTAAACATTTTAAGAGCTCTAAAAAATTCAAATAAGACAAGAAATGGATAGATATGGCCCACTAAGATGTACTGCACATTATATAGTTCACATTCAGAGAATGTATGAGCTGCCCACCAATACTCAAACCTATTAACCCTCCATCATGGCTATACGACTTAATATTGGTGGCATCTGTTTTCCTCTATATTCACTTCAACCATACTGCTGATGACAGTATTGCAAATATCCATTGGGCAGAAGTGGCAAACGGGAAATTGGTAATGGTTTGTTTATGTTTGCCACCCACCGCCCGTTCAGTGGTGCCTTTTTGCTGCTAGAACTCCTGCAGACAGCACCTCCTCCTCGCCTGGAAAGCTCCATATGTGCATGTGTGTAGCTACACTGAGGAATAAGGGCAGCATCTGAAGAGTCAAGTAGTGATAAAAAAGGAGATTAAAAAGAGAGCAGAGAGGGAGGAAAGCATCGGGTCAGGAGCGGGCTGCAGCGTATTCATTGTGTTTGTGTGTGCAGGGTTGGGGTTTAAAGAGGTCCGTCAGTTTGGTGTTTCTTAATATCATTTGTGTTTGCTTGTGTTTTGTCTATCCACGGTGTATAAAGTCAATGTGCTTAAGATAAATATGAGTATGTATGACACGTGTGAGAGTTAGAGGAGGCTGTTTTTAGTGTCTGCATATCAGTCCAATTTGTTTGCATAAATAATGTGTGTACCATACTAACATTACGTGTGGTGTGTGTTGGTTCAGGTTGATCTGGATGCAGCTCAGGGCTCCTGCTCAGTCGCTGCTGCTGATTTATTTGCTGTTTTCTAAACCATTGACAGGAGAAAACAAATTCATGTGAACATTAAAATACAGCCTGGACTCTCTCTCCCCCTCTCCCTCCCTCTCTTCCCCTCTTTCTCTTACACACACATTATTTATGATCACATAAAACCAGCATGCAGACTGAGGTATGAAGGAATGTTTGGACACGTGACTGTCATGCAAACAGTTCAAGATGCAGAAAAAATATCAAATAAAATGTACCTTAATATACAAAAGGAGACCTGTTGTCAGGATCTGATTTGTTCTGTTATTTTGTATTTGTTCCCCTTTTAGACCTCCTGTTGTTCCCTGTTTTACTGTCTTGTCCCTGTTTTTTATCCTAGTTAAGTTACCTGTTTTGTGTCCTGTTTCCCCTTGTCTCTCTTGTTTCCTGTTTTATTTTTTTTCTACTTTGTTCCTCGTGGTGTTTTCCCGCCTTCCCTTCTGTGTCTCCCTGGTCATGATTCCCTCCACCTGTGTGATTGTTTCACCTGTGTTTGGTGTTTCCTCAGTTTATTTAGTCTCTGTTTTCCCTGTTCTCTTTCTTGGGTCATTCGTCCTCCTCCTCACCAAGCCTCCTGTGATTCCTCGTGTTTTTCTCCACAGTTTAAAGGTAGTTTCTGCTGGGTCTTTATTTTGTATGTTTTAAGCTTTTTGTTAAGAATTGATTTTGTGTTTGGACTTTTTGTTGAGGACTTATTTTTTTATAGTTTTTTGATCCTGTTTAAGTTTAGATTGAAGCCCTTTTTGGTTTAAACTGCATTTAGGTCCTGCATCTCTGTTTTTTGTTAGTTTCCTTTGGGTTAATTCCTTGACACCGGTGTGGTTATAAGCATGTAAACACAGATACTACAAAACAAATAAGAGAGAAACGCGTGCAAAAAAATGCATCCCCACTGTCATTTCTTTAAGTGGGCAGCTCTGTGATGCCCAACATGCAGCCATCACGTTCATTAGAAAAACTATTTGGTTTTTAGAACGTGTTTTTGTGGTTGGATTGAATGAAATTTTACTACAGATAAAGCCAGTTGCATTTAGCCTAAATGCAAAGCCAGTTGCATTTAGCCTGCCTCTTCCTACAGTCATCATGTAACTCTAAATGATTCTGTGTGCCTGTATTTTTTTTATTGACCGCATTAGGCTACCTAATTACTTTATGTAATTTCTGAAAGAAATACATATGTGCAGGGCGTATGCGCAAGCCACCGCGGAAGAATCAATGAGCCTGTGGTGTGTTGTGTACGTCTGGTCACACACAAAACACTTCAAGAAGAATACTGTAAATCCATCATATTCGTCCTTTTCTGTAGAAGTTTCAAGATCATTAGCCATGTGCCAGGCTTAAACTGTTGTCACTGCACGTCTTGTTTTTGCAGTGTCACATTATGTTGTATCTTTTGGCCCTCTTTGGGAACTTTTCGCCTCAGAGCATGTTTGTTCTGCAGCGTTGTTCATTGGTCAGAGAAATGGCATAGATATAATGTCTAGTCAAGAGAAGAAAGTGATGCAAGAGTGAAGAAAGAAAGCAAACCACATTCACGTCTACCTTCACAGCAAACAAACACAAATAAATGATAGTATCAGAACAACTGAATCAGAGACAACCTTCTGAGAGGTGGGTTGGAGCTGGCTTTCGACAATTAAACATCCATTGAACTTTTTTGAAGGACAAATGCACTATGACGGAATTCCAGCGAAGAGGTCCTCCCTCTGATACAGGACCAAAGCTGGCATGATAGGGAAGCTGTCAGGTCAAGAGTGTGTATGTGTGACATTTATAGATATAAGTAACTCATCGTGACTCCGATGGCCTTTGTCTCTGTTGATTTAAGATGGTTTTTTTGGGTTTGAGGCGTGGGAGTCACATCCGAAGCTTCACCTTTAGAATTACTTTTAGTTTTCTCTGCTTCTGAGCCTCCTTGTTGTTGATTGTCAAACTAAGATGTAGATTAAGTCTCTGCTGCTCAGCATATGAATGGAACATTGGAAACTGTTTTACTCAGACAAGCAGGAAAATGATGATCTTCATTTACTTCACTGCTGGTTAACCTCAATCATTTTCATCCAGATAATATTCTTTTTTGAGTCGTGTAAAAAATATCTAAAGAAGTGTCATAGGTTTAAACCTTCAAGGACTGCAAATCATTTTGAGTCTGGTCGCTGAAAAGAAACAGGAACTTCTGTGAGGACAACAGTTTCAAATGAATGTACTTGAGTCTCCTTTTGCACATGAACGTCTCAAAAATTTCAGAAAATTCAGGACATTTATGTGCCGATATTTTCCAAAACACTCTCAGACATCAGGAAATCAATGTCAGAGGAACCTTCACAACTGGAAGTTCTCTGCTCGGTTTCATTAACAGGGTCAGAGTGTGCAGGGGTGTAAAGATTTCTTGTGAAATGGTGATTGTGGTGAAATTTTAGTACAACTAAATAAATGCCCTTGTGTGTTTGCAGGTAATATTGACCTCAGTAACCTCCGTAAATCAGGTATTTACTTGTTACTCCAGCTTCTATTCCCATGACAGTGGTTGCTCCCATGTGGATGGTACTGGTGTGTTTGGACTGTTATGAGACTAAAGATGGACTGACCTGAGCATTGTAGGAATTGGATTGTCCTCTGTGTTGGTAGTAGAAACAAATCTGTCCTACCTGTGATGATTAGAATTAGACTCACTTCCGCAGTAACCCAGTCAAAATAAATAACAAGGCTATGTAATAATTTGCTCCCATGTAGCCAAAAGTACAGTACTTTCTGTTTAAATACTAACTTTCTTGACAGAAATAACTCACTAGCTGAAAGGGACATTGAAAAATGTTTCATATCACCAGGTGCAGGGGGTCAGGGTCGTTCTGTCTGGAGTTTCTCACAGAGCATGTGTGGGTTCTCTCTGATCTCTACAGCTTCCTCCTGCAGACCAAAAACATGCTCTCTAGGTTGATTGGTGACTCATAGGTATGAGTGTGTGAATGGTTACTCATCTCTCTATGTGGCTCTGCGATTGGATGACAACTTGCTCAGGGTGTACCCTGCCTCTTGCCCAGTCTCGGCTAGAATAGGCTCAAGCCCCTGTGAACCTGAAAGTGGTTCACAGATAATTGGTATAGATAATGGATTGATGGATATTTACAGCACATATCCAGCTGCAGGTCCACAATCGTAGCTTAATAATGCTGCACAAAAAAAACATGCAATATGTAATATATGCAATTAGAAAAAATGTCTGAAGTTTGGACTATCCACCCTTGATTAACATGTTAATGCAACACATGCTTTGGGCTAAGTGCTGTCAAAATGTATTTTATCATTTCTTCACCAGTGTTTTGTAACCTGACACACCAGACAGACAGTTCCATATATCCGTCAAGGCAATATTTCACTAGTTCATCTGGAGAAGAGCCCATAGAAAATGTTTTCAGGGGCTGAACTTTCAAAACAAACAGCAGCTGGTGATTGGACGATTGTTTTGCTAGTCACACTCATCACAGACCAATCATATCAAGCCACAGTATGACGTAGCAGCTCGACCCTGTTGTTCGCCATTAGCTTAAACTACGTTTCAGTCCTCAGACTATCATCTTATATTAAATTATACCACACAGATGTATCATTTACCACTTATTTGTGACATGAACCTCATCAATGATAATCCCCACCAAGTTCTCCCGGAAAACTTCTGAGGAGAGCATCTTTCACCTGGTATCGCTGAGTAACCATGACTACCAAAGACTAATCGGTATCCTCCGTGGAGGATTTTCACATTCTCTCCCAGTTTCCCAGCAGTGATCCCCAGATTCCCGGCTTCTCTGATTTGATTGTCTATGAGGGCAACCAGCGGAGACACAGTTATCATAATGAAGTTTGGAGTCCTTCCCTTCTTTTTCACGACCAGAGGAGCCAGTTGGTAGATCAAACTCTTACTGAAAACAGTCTGGAGAAGAGCAAAAACATTGTTTCCCGTAAGAAAAGCTTCACGTGACGTGACTTTGTTCCTCTTTTAAAAAAGAAATTGAGTCCATTTCTATTAAAACTGCAGATATTGCTGCATCCACGGAGACCGCTTCAGAAGCCGCCATTGTTTTCAAACATGCAGTCACTGCCCGCTCTCTGCAGCTCCCGCCTTTTTCCTTTGATTGGGTCGTTCAGCTTTTAGCCGAGTGAAGTTGTAGAGGATTGGAGCTTGGCAAGATGGACCTGCATGATTTCAGACAATGAAACAGGCAGGTCCATCTGCTCTGCAGGGTTAAGTGTTTTGAGCATGTGCTGGTTTCCTATCAGCAAGAGTAAAAGCAACATGAGACAGAGAGGACTGTTAAGACTGGTGCTGCTGCAGCCAGGGGGCTTTTTTAAGACAAGAGAGAAAGCAGGCCAATCCAGGCTGTGCTGGAAGAAAACCTTAACCACAGTTTCACTAAAGCCCGCTGTAAATGTGACAGCTTCTTTTTTCCATTCAAAGGCTCCTCGCTCTGTTTTCCTTGTTTGCTGTCCTAAGACTGTTCCCTAAGCTATCGTACCATGTGCTCTCTTTGGCCTGAGTGTGAGTGTTCGGGAGAGCCCACATGGTTGGAAATAGACCTCTGTGGGTGCTCACTCCCCCTCCCGCTGTCATGCACTCCTGCTCAAGAGCGGCGTGTTTATGTGTGCATGTACACACCCAGGCCGAGAGAGAGGAGAGCGAGGAAAGCGAGGACACCCCACTTGCCTATTTTTGATGGTTATGCAACTATCAGACGTCAGAATATGCTGAGGCATTGTGGGGGGAATATATATCGGCTCAGCATCAAAGGCTCTCTGTAGAGGGGGGGAGGGTGGGAGACGAGGGGGAGACGAGGAGGAGGATGTTCATTCTTCTTCTGCTTTACAAGAGTGAGTGTGTTGGGGTGATAAGACGGCAATCCTCAGACCGGCGTCACAGAATACAGCAGCGTTTTTCTTCTCTCGCTGAAGGAAACAGAAGGAGTTTTATTATTTTGACCCAGAATTACTGTTATTTTTCTCTGCTTGTTGATGCTTTCATGCAAATAAAGCACATTCGGATATAACAGAAGACTACGTGACACTATTTGAGGCTAATACAAACAAACACATTCATGCACCGCGATGCTCTCCATTCTTTCATTGTACCATTTTACAGTAACGCACATGCTTGTGGTTTTTGTGTGTGCCTCGATGGTGTTTTCTCCTCTGATGTTATCGAGCTCTCCCCCGAGAGGACTGCGATACACATCTTAATTCAGCGTCTTCCTCGGCTGTGTGTTTTCTCACATAAACTGTGAAGTAAAGCAGAGCTGTAGCAGTAAATCTTCAGCAAATATAAAGTCCTGGATAGCAGCAACGGAAAACCTCATGCATGTTTTATTCTGGTATGTGTGGAAATATGTTTCAGAAATAGGTCTCACCAAAACTCTCGCAGATCAAAAGGAAGTTCTCTGGCTCTATTTTCGGCTCCAGGCTTGATTTTATTCATGCCTTTTATTTTAGTCCATTTATTTCTTCACAGTTTAAAAAGACAGACACTGCAGCAGATGGTAGTTTTCACACCTAAATCATTTAGAAGAGTTGCTCTGATACAAGTGAGCATTTCTTGTTCGTCGTGGTTTATATGAATACATACAAACGCAGCTATTGCTCCCTGCTTTGGTACAAACAACACTGCCAAGCTTGCCTTAAAAGAGGTGGCCCCAGTCAACTACCAATTGACATCTGGAGTGGCTTGTTGAAATGAGGACACAATTGACCCATGACCTGCTGGGCTTGGGTACCAGTTCCAAGTTTCCAAGAAGCGTTTTGGTTCTGCTTTTTGGTTTCTAACAGCTGCATACATATTTTTTAGTTTTTGAACCTTAGTGAGAAAACAGCTGTCCATTTAACACAAATTCCCAACTTTAGACCAGTTAAAGCCATTTTTAATGGCAGTTCAGCTAGATGCTGCTATATTAATCAACATCAGTCCTCTACAAATTTTATTTATTGCAGATATTAATTTCAATATTAGATTGATCTCTCTCTCCATGGTTGTATTGATTATACATCTATAGTAACTATCTTTACAGCCATATAGACATGAAGTTGATCTTGAAATTGAGATGCCACATCTCAAGGGGCTTACCTTTAAAAAATTATATTCAACAAATGTGGTGCTATATAGATAAAGATTGCTTGACTGAGTCTATGTTTAGCAGAGGCAAATGTGATTTTAGTCCCTTTGTCTCTGCATGGATGGATACATCTCTGGATGTATGTGTGTGTTTTTACCAATTAATTTATTATAATGTACTTGAATATATGTGTATCTATAAAATGAAGAGTTTGCCTTCAGCCTGCTCTATTGTAAAGTGTCTTGAGATAACATTTGTTATAAACTGGCACTATACAAATAAGGACTGATTGATGAACTGATTGATGAAAGTCCAGCTTTGTAGCTGTAGCATTACTTCATTCATGATGTAGCGGGAAACAAAGTTTTGAGATGAGGATCATGGTGGAAAGCAGAGGGTTTGACTAAATTACGCTAAAATCTGCTGGTTCAATGCCTTGTACATGAGGGACAGAAACAGTCTAAATTATACTGTGAAAGTCTGAGATTTTTGGAGTCCAGATGAAGGACTTGGGTTTCAAACAGAAAAAAGGATTAATTGGACTACATTCTCTCTGGGGACTTTTCCTTAATGCCCTCTGGGTGGCACTGTTCTGCTCCACCAAGGAGACCAAATCAATATTTTCTCTCCTTTTGTCCATCAGCTATTGGACTGTTAAATGTCAGCTTTTGGTTTATACTTGTTGCATTTCTGGGAACATACGAGCTGTGTCAGAAAAGTTCCAGGACTGGTGTTACAAAAGATTTATTTAGAATCCAAACTACAAACTATAAGTTTTCCCTTTTGAAGTAATCCCCCTGGAGTCTAATGCACTTTCCCATCCTTCTCCACCACGCTTTCATGCACTCCTGGAAGGATTCTTCCGGGATCCTCCGCAGCTCCGCCGTCACGGCCTTTTTTGATGTCGTCCATGTCTTCAAAACAGGTCCCCTTGATGACCCCCTTGAGATTGGGGAAGAGGAAAAAAATCACACAGAGCCGGGTCGGGTGAGTAGGGAGGCTGCTCCAGCACGGCGATGTTCTTCTCAGCCAGGAACTGGCTCACGGATGCTCAGGGCATTGTGAGCAGGTGTGTTGTCATGGTGATGCAGCCACGACTTGTCCTGCCACAACTCTCGCCTCTTCTCACGCACTGAACGAAGCAAACGCCACAGTATCTCTTTGTAGACATGCTGGGATTACTTTGAAGGGGTATATCTTAGTTTGCAGTTTGGGTTTGAAATAAATCTCTTGTCACACCAGTCCTGGAACTTTTCTGACACACCTCGTAAGTCATTATTTGCTTGTTATCATCGAGAAGTTGTAAATCTTTAGTTCATGGGTGACCCAGTTGGTCTGCTGAATCTGCCACTGATGTGAATGTGACGGCTTAAATGTTGTGATTGTATTTGTTTCATTTGTTTTGTTGTTGTCCTTTATAGACTTGGTGACTGTGAACTGAATTGCCTTTTGGGATAAATAAAGTTATTTGAATCTAAATTGATTACGGAGGTAAACATAGGGAGTGTCATAAGTTGGGGGTGCTGGTGGTCCCAAGGAGTCAGGAGGGTTAAAAGCAGTGTATCTTACTGGTGGTCTCAGATCATTCCTCTTAAAGGAGCCCTTTCAGCCACTTCACTGACTATTGTCCAGTAACCCAACTTAAAAAATAGTGAACTAACCCTTTAAAAAAGAGGAACATTTCAACCAGATGTAATTTATATTCAGACTGTGGGGTATTGTAAGGCTTGATCATGGATCATATCGCAATCACACACCCCACGTCTATAATTAGAGGGAAATACTCCACTCTGCTGCTGAAACACACACACAGTCAGAGTAATTAGTAAAAGTGCCCCACCCTCCCTTTTAATCAGAGACAAGACCCCGTCTGACCGTTCGCCTCTCATCATCCCACGGGCCTAATGAAACAGCAAGAGAGACAGAGCGGGACAACACCGACACGCACACAAAATCACACCATCTACCTCCCACTGAATCTGTTCAATCCAATCTGCCTTATTAGTCTGAATATTAGAGGAGCCGTGTTGGCAAAACACCTGAATATAATTTCATAAAATATTGTGTGAGTGCCCGTGAAAGACAGAGAGAGAGTGGGAAAGTGTGTGTGTCCCCGTAGTCCTCAGCAGGTTGAGTGTGTGTTTCTCATTATGTGCTATCGCTAACAGCATGATGGCTAAACACCTGCTAAGGCCTGACCCCCGTGTACCTGTCACAGCAAAACAAGCTGTTCTCTCGCTCTCCTCCATCCTCCACTCCTCCTACTTGTTACCTCACTTGCTCCCTCTTCCTCCTGCCCCGGCCCCCCTCCTCACCCTCTTCTTCTCTCATAATAGGCCTGCCAGCCGTCCTCCTCTCCCACTTTGATCCCCGGTTCTGTCCCTGGTGTCTGTCCCTCTCTGCTCCATCTGTTCTCTATCTGAGCAGTCATCCTCTGCTTCCTTTCTTCCCTTCCGTCTTTTCTCTCTGACCATACTTCGCTTCTGTTCCTTCTGTGTGAGTCAACTTTTAATTGGCCTGAGTGAATCTCTTGATCTTGAGTTTTTCATGAGATTGACTTGAGTTTGCTTTTTGACCCCAGTATTGACAAGTTCGGGACACAGTTATCTGTTATATGTGTTTCAAACAGACCCAAAATACCTAAGTTGGTCTCAAACAAAAGCTAAGAATTATAAAGGACTGAAGTCAGGCTTCACAACAACAATGATGCTCAATGTATTTTGAAGATAGTCAGACGTGAATAGCACATAATCTGAGTTCTGGGTTATAAAATGTCCAGACATTCAGAGTACAATAGGAGGGTCAAGGAGATGGACTGGGGTTGTTTTGGTAGTAATATGAGGCTGCAGTAACCTTTCAATCAATCGGTCTATCAATATTTATTTGTATAGAACTAGTTCATAATAGGGCTGGGTATTTCCAGCAACATGTCCCAACACTGAGGCCATGATACAATGTATCCTGATACATGTAGACTGTGAACATTGACTACACTTTTAACAGAATTCCCGACAAGCTTTGTTTTTCATTGCAAGAAGAAAAAGAACAAGGATGAGTTTTAAATAATTCTGCAACTTAAGAAACTTAAATTCAGGTCCTCAAAGATGGTAGACCCAAGTTCAAATATGTGTTTCATCATGTAGCTCTGCTTTTGCTTTTGACTGTGCCATTGTTAACATTGCTCAAAGTGTATTGACAACAACTGTCAAAACACTGAGGCCGTATCGATTCTGTAGAATCTGCATCAATACGCGTCTCCCCAAGGAGTGCATGACAATATTTTGCCGTATCGATATTTTGAGCACAGGCCTAGTTCATAACAAGTGTTATCTCAAGGTACTCTACAACAGAGCAGGCTGAAGCCATACTCTTCATTTATAGATACACATATGTATATGCATGTATTAAAATACACATTTGTATATACAAATACATACATCCAGAGATATATAAATCCAGGCAGAGACGAATGACTAAAAATAAGGATTTATGATAGAGACAAACCCATGGACACCCAGATCATAAATCTGTCCTCATCACAGTTATCTCTGCTGAATATAGATTCAATCAATCAATCTTTATCTTTCATTTCCAAAAAAACTAAAGCATGCCAAACAAATTAGATTTCAGAAAGAAAGGGATGAACATGAAACCCAAGACCTTGACCTGTGACCTTCACAGCCCTATTCTGACAGCATGAAGTGTGCTGTCTAAAAGCACATGTTGCACAGTGGTTTTTGGAGCCTGGCAGTCTTTATTTTGCTATTTTGACAATGCAGATTCTCGGCGCAAAGCCAGGCACAGGGTGCAAAGTCAACAGTATTGAGTGCCTTGATTATACATGGTTGTGTTTTGGGCGTAGAATTGATCAAACCAGTCTAATGGCCCTTTTCCATCAGCCCTACTCTACTCGGCTCGGCTTTCCCCGACTCTACCCGGCTCTACTCCACTCGCTTTGGCCTGCTTTTCCACCAGCCCGGTCCCCTGCCCAGCGGGGGCGGGGTCGCCATGAAACAGCTGGGCGACACAACAATCAAAACAATGGAGGACTTGGAGGCAATAGTATACTTGCTGCTCGGTCTGTGGCTTTTTGTTACAATGAGGAAAGCAGAAGAAGGCTGTAGGCGGCGAGAAGAAATACTCTTGAGAAGTACAGGAGAGTTTTGGAAGCTATACAACAGTTTGAAGCCGAGGACGAGAGCAATCGGGCTGCAAAGAAAAGACGTATGAGGGTAAGCTAACGGAAGCTACCGCTAGCTTGTTAGCTAGCTCGTAATGATAAAGTCCTGTGTTTAACATTGTGATGGCAGCAAGTTATTGCCATAAAGTAACAAAGTGTATGTACTGCAGTCCTGTTTTGGGCATCGCGCTCATGATCCATCGGTGACGACATTCTCTGACCAATCAGTAGCCGGCAGTCGGTTGACGTCACCTTTTAGTGTCGACTCAGCTCGCTTAGAACCAGAGCAGAGTAGGTACTAAAACTGGTTTGTTTTAGGAGGTACTGTGCCGGTGGAAATGCAACGCAAACCGGGTAGAGCCGAGTAGAGTAGAGTAGAGTAGGGCCAAGGCGGGCTGGTGGAAAAGGGCCATAAGTGTCATATACATCACATATATGTTTATATAATTAAGTATTAAAAAATAAACAGTAAATAACACTGCCACTGACCAAAAAACATGCTCATTAGGTCAGTTGGTGACTCAGAATTTCCTCGGGTGTGTTTTACGTCAGCCCTGTGATCTGCTGTTGACTGGTCTTGGGTGTACGTGGCCTGTTGCCTAATGTCAGCTGGGACAGGCTCCAACCCCCCCTTATCTATAGATAATAGATGAATGGATGTAAATGTTAATGTGTCTATGGATATCACTTCTCATGGAGATGGCCAGTGAGATTCTTTTTTGTTTTAAGTTATTTTCAATCTTCTTTCCCTCCTCTGTTGTAGAAACACTCTGATAAAAAAAATGTGTTTGCAGCTGTAAGGGCAATTCACTGTAGGTTTCCTGGTAATTCAGGACATTCGTTGCACTCAAAGGAAATAACCCTTACACAACAGGCTGATATAAGTTTCTTTAAGGCCATTCAACGCACTTTTGGAACTGTGTCATTTCTTCCAGATTTTTCTAAGTTAAGAAAAATGACATTGCCTCACACTTTAGAGACATGGAGTACACAGCAGCATGTTGAAGAGGAGTTCTGAGAGATTTCATCGTCTGAAGAAAAACAAAGAACTGTCGCAATGAGCACTCAAGTCTGAGTCGATATTTCAGATGTTGAGTTTCTTTTCAGCTTTTATTTTTGATGAAACGCAATCAGAGAAGGCAGTAAGAACTTCCAAGAATACTTGGACAAATTTCATACATTCTAATTTTTCAAGAACATGCAGTGCAAATGAAACCATCTACAGTCTGGGGGGCACAGCGGGAACACTCTGGAGATACATTCTCTACGTTGGTGATGTTCAGCTAATATAAGAGAAATGTAAGGATGACAATATGATTATAGCAGTGTAAAGTTTGCAGTATCCCACAGTTTGTCACGCATACCTCTCTGTCCTGGGTTTGCTCCTCCTCCTACACTCTGACTTTCCTCCACGCTCCTATTACAGCTTGTGAAAGGATCACAGATGGGGTCTGTGTTGTATTCCAGGAACCATCCACCCAAACATTCAGAGCCTGAGATAGTTTTACGTTAACTGGAGAAGAAATTTATACATGCATAGGCATGGAGAAAACTGCACTGGATAATCTTGTGTTTCTGGCAAAGTCTGTCTTCACAAACAAGGTAGACTCTGGTATTGAGGTTTGAAATCATACTTGGTCACATTATTACTTTGGCACACAATTTAAAGACACTTTAGAGTCTCAGATATGAGGTGTTTCTCGAATCTCTTTGCTTTGTTCAAAATGTCCTTCATCTACCAAAGACCACTCCCATGAAGACGTTGAATCAGACCTGTTTTAAATAACGAGAGATGGTTGAAAACAGAGAGATAATGTTGCATTCCACTTGTACTGGGAAGTTTCCAAGTTCAGAGTGCGAAATTTCAACTTGAACGCCCTCGAAGGTCAGAATTTCCTACTGGGAAGTTGGCGGATCCTCACCACCCCAGAGCTGACAATTGAAGATGGCTGCCTCGGATGTAAACAGTTATTAAGCTCCTGTAATATTCAGTTTATCAACATTTCTGACTAGTGTTTGTCGCACTAAATCAGCTGTATACATAGTATTGTTCAATGTTTATACACTGCCTGGCCAAAAGAAAAGTCGCCACCGACAAAAAAGGTCACACGCTCTAATATTTCGATGGACCGCCTTTAGCTTTGATTACAGCACGCATTCGCTGTGGCATTGTTTCGATAAGCTTCTGCAATGTCACAAGATTTATTTCCATCCAGTGTTGCATTAATTTTTCACCAAGATCTTGTGTTGATGATGGGAGAGTGGGGCCAATGCACAATGCCTTCTTCAGCACGTCCCAAAGATTCTCAATGGGGTTAAGGTCTGGACTCTGTGGTGGCCCATCCATACAGGTGCACCACTTCACCTGCCTCTCTCTGGGCCCTGATGCACCCATCACTCTGGAACAGGGTAAGTCTGGACTCATCAGACCACATGACCTTCTTCCTGTCCTCCAGAGTCCAATCTTTATGCTCCCTAGCAAACTGAAGCCTTTTTCCCAGTTAGCCTTACTGATTAGTGGTTTTCTTAAGGCTACACAGCTGTTCAGTCCCAATCCCTTGAGTTCCCTTCACATTGTGAGTGTGGAAATGCTCTTACTTTCACTATTAAACACACCCCTGAGTTCTACTGTTGTTTTTCTTCTATTTGATTTGGTCAAACGTTTAAGTGATCGCCGATAACGATCATTCAGGATTTTTTTCCGAACACATTTCTTCCTCAAAAACGATGCTTCCCCACTATCCTTCCAGTTTTTATGCATTGGACAGTTTTTAACCCAATTTTAGTAGTTTCTGCAATCTCCTTGGATGTTTTCTCTGCTTGATGCATGCCAATGATTTGACCCTTCTTACACAGACTAACATCTTTTCCACGACCACAGGATGTGTCTTTTCACATGATTGTTTAAGAAATGAGAAGCTACTCATTGCATCAGCTGGGGTTAAATAGCTTGTTGCCAGCTGAAAGATAATTGTCCATGCAGTAATTATCCAGTAGGAGGCTCGTACATATTTGCTTAGTTAAATCCAGGTGGTGACTTTTTTTTTTGGCCAGGCAGTGTATATGGAAATGCTGCTATAGTGTTATTTACATTCTTCATGTGGTGTGTGTGAACTGCAATGCAAGGCATGCTAACAACGGCTAACAATAGCCCGGTGGATTGGCGAGTTTTTTCCAACTTTGTAACTGGGACGCTGACTACTCGGATATGATGTCATTCCCACTCCCCTCTTCCCGGTTCTGATGTAAATGGAGCGCAGCAAAAGGGTCAGGGCCAAGTGGTGGGGTAGATAAAAGGAGGGTCAGAACAACTTCATGAAGGGGCCAGTAAGTTCAGCGAAGACATGCCCAATTCTAAATTTAGACCATATTTGCTAACAGTTATAAAGGGATATGCCAACATTTTTTATTTTTTTGTGTCTTGCCTCACTCCCGAGTCCATGACAAGCAGAGAGACATAATTCTTCTCGACAGTGTGTGCAGTAACAGGAAAGACGGGCAGAGCTTGCCCACCTTGAATTAGCTTAGCTCAAACACTGTGAGTCAGTGGGTAGTGTTAGCCTGCCTCTGCCTACAGTCATCAGATAAACTATAATGTTCTTAGACCGAGATAACCACTTTATGAATTTTTTTTAAAGAAATAAGTATGAGACTAAATTGCAGGGTGTCGCATCTTTACTTGTAAGTAGGTCAACAAACATGTTTTTCTTTTGAAAATTTTAAAATAGTGCTAATCTTAGTCTAAAGTGGAGAGACTTGAAAAGTGGGAATAGAGAGTAGGGGAACAAACCCTTTGTTGAGCCTTGGGTTAAATCTAAACCCGGGCCCTGAACGAGATGAGAGATTCAATAAAATCCACGGTCATAACCCACGGCACCACAATGAATGTAACAATACCCCAAATGGAAGACCCAAAAGCAGACTCAGGACGCAGAGGCAAGTTTCAGTCCGTTTAATCACAAAAAGGTTCTGTACACAGGAGGTCAGAAAGATAAGGCACAGGTACAAAAACGGCAGGCTAAACACGGGAAACTGAGGGTTAAAAAGAGATCAAAACACATGGGAAATCTATCAGAAAAAGTGCTTGAAAGTCTGCTCACAGAGGAAACAAGATGATCTTGCACAGAGGACAGGGAGTGAGTGGATTAAATATAAGAGGAAGGGGCCCAAAGGACGGGGATCACCAGGTGCACACACTCAAAAATCAACGCAGGTGAAACACATGAGGATGATACGGACCTGGAGACCAGGCAGGGGAGGACAGGAAGGAGTGATCTGGAAAAAAGACACATTTAAGTAACAAAAATAAAACAGGAAGTGACAAAACTGGAAACATGAGGAAAAAATGACTAACTTAACCCAGGGATGTGACAATAACACTCTTGATGACATTTCCGGGGAATGTGATCATGGCACAAAGAAGAATTGATTAGATTTCACTGTGGATCAAAATCTGGATGCAGCTCCAGTATTTTTTTTTAAGGGTTTCATAACATTGTGAGAAAGGGCAGCTTTCCACATTTTCACCAATACGCCAAAAGTGATTACATTTTGGTGTTGTTTGTCTGTTTCTTTGCTTGTCTGTGTGTCTGTGAGTAAGATAAGTCAAACGTTCCCAATGGGTTTTTCTGAAATTGTTAAGGCAATGTTAGTCATTGCACAAGAATTAATTTTGCTGGAGTCCAGATGTAGATCCAGGATATTTTTACTGGCATTGTGAACGTTGCGCCACAAGGCTGTTTTTCACATTTCCAAAATAGCTCCGGTAAGGATGTGAAAAACAGGTTTTGATGGAGATTCATGCTCTTGAACCAATTCTAGTATGAACATCTTTTAATTTTGTTAGTTTTCTGCTTTTATTGAGTAATGAGACAGTGGAGACACCTCAACGTTGTGTTGCATGACATGGATTTAAAGTGCAACAGGCCCAGCCGTATCAAGGACTACTACAGCCTGTGCATGGTGTGCAATATTGTTTGGTGAATTCAGTCATGCTAAGACCTGCAACAGGTTTTTTTCGGCTCTAATAAAAGCCAGATGATGAATAGATCCAGTATTGACCTTCCTTAAACAGTATGCAGTTGATATTGCTTTGCTCTTTCTTTTTACCTCCACTGAGGAAATATATGTTTTTGCTGGTGTTAGTCTGTGCCTTGGTTTATTTGTCTGTGAGTAAGAAAAATCAAAAAGTTCTTGATAGTTTTGATGACATTGTCAGGGAACCTTGTTCATGGCACAAGGGAGAAGTGATTTGGTTTTGCTGGTCATCCAAATATGGATTTATGTCCAGGATTTTATTTGTTTTGTCAGTGTCGAGCCACATTAAAGTTTTCCATATTTTTCAGATTAACTTTAATACTGAGAATGTCAGAAAGGCCCTGGTAACTAGCACTTCTAGTTTGAAGATATTTTGGACTCTTGTGTACTTTTTTGAGGGACAAGAGTCCTTCAAAAAAGACAGTGTAGACAGTTAAAGCTGTTGAGAGAACGTGTGGCTTGATCTGGGGGAAAGTGCTGCAGGCCACATTCAAACTGGGCAAGACACTTCAAGAACTACATCCTACACATGGTGTGTGCACAGCAGTTCTAGAAATTATTGTCCCCATGAAAGATGTCAGCCACCAACACAGCCCAAACCCGCCCCAAATAGCTGCGTAGCCAAACAACACCTCCATTATGAATAACTTAATGAGTTTATAAAACTTTAATTTTGTGTACAAAGATCACTTCAAGGAGACTGCTGATAGATAGAAGTTTTGCCCATGCACCCCTTGTACAGGGACATGTTTTGAGTGAGATTAACATGGATTTGGGGCCCCTAACCCTCATGTCATTACTTTGATTAATAATGAATTAATCTGTAATTTGAGCACATTTCTGGCCTTTGGCTTTTTTAAGCTTCTAACCGAATTACTTTCTAATCTTTTAGCCATAAGGAAATGACTTGAACAATGGCATTTTTGCAGCAGAAGCAAAAGAAAGTCAAAGAAACAGGTGCTTTTTTCAGCAAGCTGTGGGAACTGTGGTTCATGTTGATGAATTTATAATTCGTTAATGGTCTGCTGTAAAGGTGTGTGTGTGGGAAGGGGGGGCAGCTCTAACGGCCCATGACTGACAGAGCCCCTACATCCATGAAAGCAGTTGTAATATTTCAATAAATTTTAAATTAATCTACATGAGCAAAGACATTCCTCTTATTAAGTTTTTCATAACGGAGATGTTGTTTAAGCTAATATGCAGGGCTGGCTTGGGTTGCGGTGGGGGCCAACATTGATATCTTTCATGGAGCCCATCATTTCTAGCGGCATTCCTTCCCCCTGGGTGTGCAAATCAACTGCGAGGCCACCGGCATTTTCTGCATATTGGTATTATTAAATGATATCTAAAGAGTGCCCATTTACGAGTCCTTTCGGGGGCCAAGACATCTCTGTGAGCCAGCCTGGGTCTACAGGGAGGCCAGGCTGCCTTGGGCTGTAAAGTGCTGACCATTATCTGCTGTATATCTGGTTTGAGTCCAGTTGCATCATTCTCCATCTCTGTGTCCTTATTGCCTGTCACCTCTCTGCTGTCAGACCTAATAAAGGCCAAAAAGGTGCTGCCTGTCTGCTTGCACTTTCTGACAGTGTGATGTGAGGTTGTAGCACTCAGGAAACAAGTCAGAGAAGAGCGAGCTCCATGTGCCTTCACTTTGATGAAACTGACTCCAGCAGCACAAACAGTCCTGATCATCCTAATGGAACTCGGCTAATTGCTGATTGATGCTGCTCTGACATTTTAAACATGGTGTTTGTCAAACATCATCACCCCGTTCAACTAAACAAAATGCATGTACCCATTTTTCATGCTCTGTCTTCTCTTGTGGCTTCCTCCCTCCAAAATGTCACCTCCCTCCTGCAGACATGCCGGCAGACACTCCTGACCCGATCACTCTCCATTTTCTTGAGCGGACATTGATCCTAATTGGTGATTGGCAAGGGTGTTTAGTTTGTCACAGTGTTTTTACAGAGCCGTCTCCGCATGGCATTTATTTGCATTCTTTTTATGTCTCGCTAAGTGAACTTTGAGTCGCAGACATAAATCATGTGTTGGTGCGTCTGATGGCTGGTGTCACAGCAGCTCTCAGCAGATGTCACAGCACATCAGGTTTGCCGTCATCTCACTCGGCGTCACATAATGTCAGGTTGTCGAGGCATTATTGATATCCTTTGTGACTAACATGGCTGAATGGAGAGAAATCTGCTGCCATGTGCTATGAAAGAAAAAAAAATACAACTTTAAAGTCCAACCAGCGTCTCAGAAAACACAATTTGCAAATCAGATTGTTTATCTTTTTAGTGTTTGGCTGGAAAACACATTAGACAAATTAGACATTAAATATACCTCCCATTTAAAGCTAATTAGATTACTGTCTCGGTGGATTTTGATTCACAACAAAAAAGGTAGCTGCAGACAGATATAAACAATGTTATCCTCCCTTCGTTAGTGTTTTAGCCCGGCAAGTTCTGCTGCACTTTAGTTCAGCTTCACTGAATTTCTTTGTCTTAAACTTAATTCAGTTTCAGTCATTTGCATAATGTTTGTCCTTTTGTCAGAAAAGACTGTATTTTATAAAGTTATCTATTAAGTAAAAGCATCTAGCAAAGGAAATTTTGTTGGATTACAAAAGCAGTAGCACGGACCCAAGCAGGAATATAATTCAAAAGTTTGCTAAGTACTAAACTTACTGTCGGTAAAGAGGGAGCAAAACTGGAAGATGAAGATTTTGAAGAAAAAAACAGGGACAGTTGAACAGCTGAACGCATCCAAACTCTGTCAAAGTAAAGATTATTCAATTAATCATTTAATTTAAGACATAACTTCCCTGTAGGGATGCAGTTTTGAGACAGTGTCTTTAATTGATGATGGGTTGACTAAATTGATTAACCAGTCAATAATTATTAAATATTTTGGATGTTTTTCCAGTCATTACTGTTTTCAAACTCTATCACAGCCTGAGTTTGCTGTGGACCTAGAGAACGTTATAAAAGTAGATACAATAAAATGTTATGGATTTTATTTTTTGTATAATTTCAATACCTAAAATACCTAAAAGAAATATATATATATGCTAATCTGACTAACTACTCAATCAATTCTGAACTGGTTACATTTTTAATGGCAATTAAGGATTAATCATTAGCCCAATTCACAGTGCCTCCACACAGAGGCGCCGCAACTAGGCTCCACTTTATTTACATCTAGAGATATTCACATTGATTCCTTGAGGCCTTAATATTTGTGTCAATTCACGGCACAATATCGCTTAGATGGGCTCGACATGACACGGTGAACCCACTCACACACAAGAAGAAGACATACTCTATTAACCCTTCACGGGAAATTCAGATTCTTTGCACTCTGTTGTGGACATGCTACACACACACAGGCTGAAATACACATGCACATGCACAAACAGGTCCTATGATCATGTACTAGTGGAGAGATGTCAGAGTGATGGCTTGCTGCTCATGAAGAAGCGCTTCCGAGCAGTTTTGGGGGTTAAAGGATAAGTTCGGTTTCTACAGCTTTCACATAGTTTATAGAATGAAGTAGAACAATATACTCACCCAGAAGGCTTTCCTGATCCAAACAGTGCTTCGGGAGATATTTAGATCCAAAATCGAGCGGCGGACATCCGTATAAGTGGTAGCAGACGGGGCATCTATAGCGCTGCTCCTAAAACTGCATTAATCTTCCAAAAACTCATTAGTTTCACCAACATTTCATCATGGTCCGCTCACGCTACTCCTCCACGACAGTCCGGTGTCACTCCATTCATGTTTTTGTGACTGTGCTGACCTCTGAACTGAAAAGTTTCTTTCGGTTGCACGCGCATGCGCAGTACGGCTCATTGATTCAGCGGCGAGCGGTGGCTACACAATAACTTTCTTCTTCCAGTTTTGTGCAAAATGGACGAATATCTATCGGATGAAGATGTTGTGGACGAGAACTTTGAATATGATGGGTGTCCTTACCTTTTCGAGCCAGAGTATAAAGATGAGGAACTCATCGAAAGGAGGACGCGGAGGCAAGAAACTTTTCAGTTCAGAGGTCAGCACAGTCACAAAAACATGAATGGAGTGACACCGGACTGTCGTGGAGGAGTAGCGTGAGCGGACCATGATGAAATGTTGGTGAAACTAATGAGTTTTTGGATGATTAATGCAGTTTTAGGAGCGGCGCTATAGATGCCCCGTCTGCTACCATTATACGGATGTCCGCCGCTCGATTTGGATCTAAATATCTCCCGAAGCACTGTTTGGATCAGGAAAGCCTTCTGGGTGAGTATATTGTTCTTCTTCATTCTATAAACTATGTGAAAGCTGTAGAAACCGAACTTATCCTTTAAGTGCCTTGTTCAAGGGCACTTAGGCAGTGCCCAGGAAGTCAGCTGGCACCTCTCCAGCTACCAAACCAACTTCCAAACATGGTTCGGTCGGTCAGGAAAGGCAGAAACACTCACTGGCGGCGCTCCTGTCTCCTGCTGAGTCTGGTTGCCTCCTTCTCTCCAGTATTGCACATCTGTTACTACCTCTGGAGAAGGAACAAAGAGGGGGTCAACTCATTCCCCCAATCTGGCTCCATGATGTTGACAGTGGGGTAAATATTACACCTTGAAACAGCAGTATAAATTGGGCTATTAACATCCCTCCCTCCCCTGCCTGACCTACTTTGTGTGCTACAACTGCTTTTGGTTTAGTTGATTTAAAAAAAAAAAAAAAGGTACCTCATCATAATTTGATAGACATACTCCTTGCTGATGGTAGGTTCAGATATGTCCATCCATCCATTATCTATACTGCTTATCCCTTTTGGGGTCACGGGGCTGGAGCTTATCACAGCTGACATTAGGCAGGAGGTGGGGTACACCCTGAACCGATCACCAGCCAATCACAGGGCCACATAGAGAGACAGACAACCATTCACGCTCACACTCATACCTGAGGGCAATTTGGAGTCACCAGTCAACCTAATGAGCATGTTTTTGGTCGGTGGGAGGAAGACAGAGTGCCCAGAGAGAACCCACACATGCACGGGAAGAACATGCAAACTCCACACAGAAAGGCCCTGGGATCGAACCGCTGACCTTCTTGCTATTAGGCACTACCTGTCATGTCGATTTATTAAAAGACACATTAAAAAGGATTATGAGCCCAGTGAAAGTTCCATCAAAGGTCATCTCACATGTCAAGGTTATCCGCCGTGTGTTTGAAGAGAGGTCATGGTTTATCACAACTCTGGGACTGGATCAGGTGATATCAGCCGTGTGGAAAAGTAATGTGACTTTGCTGGTAAAAGTTGGACAATATGTCACCGTGACAGGAGGAAATGTTTCAGAAAAGTCAGCATGGTTAAAAATGTCATTGCAGGGAGAAGCATACAGTATATGTCATAGATACATGTTTCATGAACTGTGAAGACTGGCAGGCGAAATGTCCTCTGCAGGTAGAGACATCATCATTACAGGGTTATTCTGTCAGGATAAATCATCGTTCTGTCACCTCGGACACAGATGTCAGAGCTGTGGGTACAAACAGTGTCACTATAGGTTTACCAAGGAGTGAAACAACACAACACGAGTCAGAAATATTTCACTATAAACAAATAATGTTACCCTCGGTGCATGAGGATCATCCCTGAGGCAATGCAACAATAAATTAGTTAAGTTTTAGTTCTTATGTCACATCTAAAAAGCAGTCATTGATGACTTCCTAATAATTTTTTTACACACTTAAAATGCTGAATTGATGCAATTTTAAAATACTACTGAAGAAAATGTAAAACTTTAACTAAACCTCTTTATTGCATTATTAAATGATCTATTTATCATTCTAATCAAATCAAATAAGTCTGTTATTTATACATAGTAAAGCATTGGTTAAAGGTTGGTAAAATATTCTTTCAATCTTTATTTGCATCGTGCCAATTCATTAAAAGTGTTATTTTAAATCACTTTACAATAGAGCAAGCTGAATCCATACTCTCATTTTATAGATACACATATATGCGTTTATATATATAAACATATATTAAATGCACATAAGCACATGTATACATATTCATACATCCAGAGATGGATCCATCCAGGCAGACACAAAGGGACTAAAAACAAGAATTTATGATAGCGACAAACCCATGGACGCCCAGACCATATATCTGTCCTCATCACATTTGTCTCTACAGAATATAAATTTATTAAGGGAATGTACCATGGAGGTATAATCAATAACAACATGGATATTGAGGTCATATTTATATTAAAGGTATTGTGTGTAGAAGTTGGCAGCATTTCGCCCAACAGAAATGGTGAATATAGGATATAATGTTTCTATTTGTCTGTAAAGTTCGTCGAAATAGGTGTACAATCATCCCCATAAAACTTTTGGTTTCTTTTTATTAAGTTAGGAAAAGCTTTTTATATTTATATACCGTGGGTCTCCCCTTTGTGGAGGCTGACTTAACGATCCACCACGTTGTCTACTGGTGGGTTTTGGGGACAAAAGAGCGAAACGCAATTTTTGAATACGAGTCTCATTAATGTTTGCTTGTGTTACTAAAACCTATAATCATCATCTTAACTGACCTATGATCTATAAAATGTTAGTTACAAATATGAATGAAAAAACCCTCACCTTATAACTGTTGTAAATGATGCCCTGTTCACGATCCTTTTTGGTCTTCACCGGCTCTCGTCTCTTAGTGATGTGATGTTTTAATAATGGACGGGCTCATTCCAAAATCTGAACGCTAGATGTCGCTAAAATGCCAATTTCTACACACTGCGCCTTTAACATTAACATCTATTGATTATAAACTGGAGAGGAATTAAATTGGTCTTAAAACATGAATCTATGTTTATATGTCGTCATATCTGTGAATACTTTCATCTTGATTTAATGATCAGTGATAAAACACAACAAAAAAACAAAGCACATACAGTACACGACTTGTCCCCAAGATGCGCTACGGGTTCTGCCCATTCCTCAACACTTTCTATGGGCTCTTTCCCAGGTGGACTAGTGACATATGGCCCTTTTCCATTAGCCCGACTCTACCCAGCTCTACTCCAATCGCTTTGGTCTGCTTTTCCACCAGCCCGGTCCCCTGCCCAGCTGGGGCGGGGTCGTCGTGAAACAGCTGGGCGACACTGCGTTCATGTCATTTTGAGCGCGACACAACAACCAAAACAATGGAGGACTTGGAGGCAATAGTATACTAGATGCTCGGTCTGTGGCTTTTTGTTACAAACCGAATGAAAGAGGAAAGCAGAAGAAGGCTGCAGGCGGCGAGAAAATATACCCTTGAGAAGTACAGGAAAGTTTTGGAAGATATACAACAGTTTGAAGCCGAGGACGAGAGCAACCAGGCTGCAAAGAAAAGACGTATGAGAGTAAACTAATAGAAGCTACTGACATTCTCTGACCAATCAGTAGCCGGCAGTTGGTTGACATCACCTTTTGGTATCGACTCAGCCCGCTTAGAACCAAAGCAGAGTAGGTACTAAAACTGGTCTGTTTTAGGGGGTACTGTGCCGGTGGAAACGCAATGCAAACCGAGTAGAGTAGAGTAGGGCCAAGGCGGGCTGGTGGAAAAGGGCCAATATTTTGAACAATCTGGCTGGAGTGTCAGGTTCAGACAGGACAGTTTCCACATTCTTGACAGCAACTCGACAGTGTTAGAAATACCTTGGTGGAGGTTTGTGCTCTTCTTGTTTGTCAGTGTTTTTTATTTATTTATCGTTTCTCAGGCAACCTTTGCAAGCAGCACTTTGCTTATTATCATATTGCTGTGACAATGAAAATGCTTTATTGTTCGGACCCACTCAATGCAGGTACAAATAAGACCTGTGAGAATAAACCTGTACTTTGGTCAGTGAAGTGCTAAACTAGAGATTGAAACACAGACTGAGACGCCTGACAAAACCATTATCTTCATCAACATTAAAGCAAGTGCTTTTGAAGTTTCTATCAAATCTTGTGGGGAAATTTTCAGCCAGCAAAGCTCAAACACACCCATGAACCCTCTTACTAGCATTTAGGGCTTCAGTCAGTATCAGGCTTATTGAGGTAGATTTGAATGGCTGATAGCGTGTGTATCTCTGCTCCGCCACATTGCCCTTGTCATGTCAGATCAATATGTCTCCCATTAGCTCCTGTCTCCACATTGATATTTTCATTCACACCTACAGTCTGTCATCTGTTAACACGTCTG
Organism: Cetoscarus ocellatus; assembly: GCA_037902135.1. Lineage (NCBI taxonomy): Eukaryota > Metazoa > Chordata > Actinopteri > Labriformes > Labridae > Cetoscarus > Cetoscarus ocellatus. Next base: position 59,901 of record JBAMNC010000895.1, on the reverse strand, counting down.
AACCCTGAAGCCCGCGAGCGCTTTTCACACAGCAGATGATTAAACCCAATCAACCCTTCGTGCTGCGAGGACGACACCATGGGGGGAGATGTTAATGTGGGTCATATTACCAAAGCTTTGGGGATTTTTGAACCAGTAAACTCCACATTCAGGAGGAGAAGACGGTGGCGTTGGGGTTCAGGGGAGGTTTTTATGACTGTTTTGTGTTTCTGGTGCTGCGAGTGGGCTGTCAGATGTTGGGTCAATTAGGCCGTTGTCTGACGGAGAAGCGTGGAGGGAGAACATGATCAAAATGTCTGTGTTGAAATATTTATAGAGAGATACATGTGCGAGCGGTGCCTGGTGAAATTTTGGCTGTTTTTCATTTTTGTTGTGTTTGCTGTCAACTTAGTGAACAGAGAAAGAAGATTCTTTGTTTGTTATTGAGCTGACCAGCTCTGACAGTCCTTTCAATAAGAAAGCTAGGCCATGTTTTGTGGGATTTGCAATTTGTTACAAAGATCTCAGGCTTTGACTAAAACATTAAAAAGATCTTTTTATTATGTGTTGATATGTTTGCAAAGAAGTAGAGATAATTTGCACGTCAGGACTTGAAACAAGAGTAAGCTAACAAAAAACAAAAACAAGAGAGACCCAAATGCAGATAAAACAAACAAAAGGCTTTAATACAAGCAGAAATGGGATTAAAAAAAAAATCCATAACAAAAAGTCAAAGTACAACACAAAAATCTCTAACAAAGAAACAAATCAAACCTGGCAAACAAAGTACAATTAAAGTCACTGAAAAGTTCAACAACAACCAGACAAACTAAAAAAAAACACTAAGGAACGCAAAAGACACTGGAGACTTAAACTGTGGCTGTGACATGAAGAGGATGAACCCACAAAGACAAGAGGAAACACGAAGACGAAGGATGCGTTCGAATAGTCCTTTTTTGGTAACGAACCTGAAGAAATGACAAGATAAGATAAGATAAGATATCCTTTATTAGTCCCACAGGGGGAAATTCCAAAATATACAGCAGCTGCAGGATACAAGAGAAGTACTGAAAGATAAGGTAATTACAGATCAAGTACAGTAATGCAAAAATAGAAATAAAAATTTTTTGAAAAATGTAAAAGCATTTCAGCGTCGGCCATAATAAGAGCTGTTCGAATTCTCCAAAAGTTAAGGAAAGGAAGGTCATTGCATCCTTTATTATCTCCTTTAGCTTAGGAAACACTGGACCATCCTTTACTAAAGGAAAGGAAAAAGGAGCGCCCCATAATGCCTTGCGGCAGGTGACGTATTTAAAAACGGCATCCGCCAAATGTTTACGGAAAATTACGAAGGAGAAGGACGAGTTTTGTGGGACTATGAAGATATCATATATTACTGTGTAAACGTTTTTCGCAGGCTTCAAAGTCAGTGCTTTCAAAAATACAACCTTTAGTTTATTTCTTTTTTAATCATTTTTAAATTGGTGGACAGAAACAATTACATGTTACAATTTTACAAAGCACTTAATTTAAAACATTTCTTTTTCTCCATAACCGCCTACAATGTGGATGAACATTAAACATACAATTGTGGTCCTTGTTTCCTATATCAATATTATATAATAATTACCACATTTCCATCTATCTTACTTTATATATATTGCTTTATTTTGCATATGTTGTGTTCCGAGATTTGGCTTGGTATTAGGTGTGCTTTCAGGAAAAAAAAGTTTGAAAACTTTGTGCATAGACTGCCATAAGTATGCAGAGCCATTGTAAACATGGTGCAGAGCAGCGCTGACCTGACCAACCATGATACAGTGGACCGGCCAACTGATCAGAACAGACTGGGTCAACGTGGGGAAGGGGGCCTTATGGTGACAGGATCAGTCCTCAAAATTTCATATACAAGCCTGAATTATGGCCAAACATGAACTCTTAAAAATCAATCTGAGAAGAAATGTATGATATCATCTTAAATGACAGACTCCAAATGTAATATTTAGTTTAACTTTTTAGATCGTCCCATCAGTTCAAATGGAGATGGCAAAAGTCATGACATGTGGCCTCACTCCCACACAGCTGTTCTGTCAATCTTGATGTGCAGTTTTTGGAGCAGAAGTGGCCTAAAATTATATCTGCATTGAGTTTTCCACCCATGAACATGGTGTTCAGGGAAAAAGACCTCTTTGTGTATAATATGAATTATTTTTTTTTCAACAATAGCACATCTTTAAAGCCTGTGAAAGGACTTTTCAACGGAGGGGAATTTCCTTGACATTACATTTATCATCACTGAGCACACACTACACCCTCCATCGCCCTCCTGCTGTGCTGTTAAGACTCTGAGCCACAGTGAAAACTTTTTCAATTATAGACCTCAAAACTCTGGCAGATACTGGAGTGCAGGCGTTATTATACTCATAGAAGGAGGAATCAGTGGAGGTCATCAGCCATCTTTGAATCAGAAGTATTCAAACATTGTGTCAGTCATTTCCTTAAAACTCACGAAGAATAAAAGAAGAAACATCAAAAATAAGCTGTGAGTGTTTCAGAAAATAAGGACTCCATTTTGATGATGGATGCTTGATGTCCAAATAGCTGTCCCCTTACACCCAATGTTCAAATATCTGTTTGAGCATGGGGGTAAAAGTCCATACTCAAAGTGTCAATAAACGTCTGAATATTAATTGGCTCAACAGCACATTAACTCACCTGGAGCAGTGAACCACTTGATCCAGCAGAGGGCACTCCCAGCACAACCTGATTGGCCAGTGCTCTCTTGACCTCAACAACAGCTACATCTTGTCTACCAGAAACAAACAGACATTGAAGACACTTTGAGGAAATGGAGGACCGGCAAAGCTATGCTGAGCGGACTACAACAACAATGAAACGTGAGGAACGCTGTGTGGAAGCACTTTGGGCACCTCTGTTTGTCCATAATGCAAAGCAGCTGGCCCACTATGACAAATCCTCGGGCCAATTTGTCTGATTTTTACCCGCCGCTGTCCAGTGGTGCCTTGTCAGGTGCTAAGCCCAGTGCTTCTGCTCTCTCTTTGCCAGTTCCCTGCCACAGGAGATGGCCATTGTGGACAGGTTGCAAGATTCATATGAGGGCGTTGGTGGCGCAGTTGGACAGTGCACTTGGTCAGTGTGCTTGGTCAGTAATCGGAGGTTGTGGGTTTGAACCCACCTTGGCCCAAGACACTTAACCCTAAGTTGCTCCCACTGCGTCAGTGGCATGAAAGGGCGTGAATGTGTTAGCTGATACTGATGGATAACTAACATAGAAACTCCAACCATCAGTGACTGAAAGTGAGAGCAAATGGGTGTGAACGGTAGATGCGACCCGCGATGTAAAACTGCTTTGAATTGTCAAAACAACCAGAAAAGCGCTATATAAGCTCAAGTCGATTTGCCATTTACCATATGAGTGGACATGTGGCCTCGGGAGAGGTAAATAGTAAAATGTATGTAAATGTATTTGTACTGCTTTTTCAAGGATGCTTGAACACTGTAAATAATCTTAAGCTGCCTACACACCGAACGTGACTTTGCAACCTCAGCGACCATCCTCCATGTAAAGTCAATGTACAGCCGCGAGAGGGCGGGGTTAACCCTCCTGCAACAGTCAAGGAGACTTGGTCGCTCGTCACTCCGTCGCCAAAGTTGAAAAAGTTATTCTTTTCAGGTGATGTCATGTGTGGCTGTGCGGCAACAGCCAATCAGCGTTGTGTGGGTGTGTGACGACACCTGTGACAGACTGTTTTTATTCTGGTTCACAGAGTGACAATCCATGCTTGTGTGGGAAACATGAGTTAGTGAGTACATTAGTTCTGCCCAGACGGACTGCAGAGAACTCACAGACGATGCTGCTGCAGGGCCATCAGCTGCAGTGTTTTGTGGTTGGTAGGTGAGTGAAAAGAATACAGTTTGAATAATGTCAGCTAATACATCCTGTTATATGATATGGTATGATCGCGGTGAAACTCGAGCGGACATGACGCTACTGAGCGACGGTGACCAAAATGAGGAATTTATGGACATGCGACACGACTTCAGTGGGTGATGCAGTTATGGTTGCAAAGTCATGTTCAGTGTGAATGCAGCTTTACTGAAGCATTTTGTCAAGCCAATGTAGTTTTTATAGTAGTTTTAACCTGTAAGTGGGTTAATCACGAGGCTCTCGTGGCACCATGTACGGCTTTGCACCTGCTACTGTTTGCTCCCAGATAACCCTCCAAGGACAATGCTCACAAGTTCCTTTATTGGCACTAATATACTGGTGCCATGGGCCTCTAGCAATCCCACTTCAAAAAAGTCAGACCCTACCTACTTCAGTTGTCATAATTCTAAAATGAACTGTGAAGGAACGTGAATGTGTGTTTTAATGGCAGATGTGACACCCAGCCCCTTTTACCCATTATATTCTTCTCCACATTTTTTCTAAAGGTGTTGTTCACACTAAGGTGATTCTCAGAGAGGGAGGGTGGGGATGGGGAGGGCGCTGCTCTGCTGATAATTAACTTAATGATAAATTAATTAAGAGGGTGGCTGCTGGGGTGTCACACCAGGGAGATAAACTGAGCTCCACATGGAGAGGAAGGGTTAGTGGAAGGGAGAGGAACATGCATGTGTGCTGTGCATGCATCAAGTAAGATTTTAATTTTTCCTTGAAGCTCTAAGAAATCTGAAAGAAGGCAGGTCACAGTAAAGCCTAGATTTTACTGTGGCATCCTGACCATCAGTTTCCTGGCTGGCCGTTTTTGTGTGTTTTGCTTCTCAAACAAAAGAAAAAGAAACACCAGATCAGTAGAACATGAATGAGAAAGGTTGAAAAAGCTGAAGAGCCTTAAACATTGTACAAATGCCCTCCTTTATGTTAGTGAGTTTTAAAAGTTGAACATTGTTACTGTATGTTGGTCTGCAGAAGCAGCTGGGTATATTGCTCTCATCGCCTTTAGCTCTTGGGTGGCGTATGACACAGTAGACAGCAGGTGGAGGTGTAAATAGGGTGTAAATCAAAAAAACAAAATAAGTCTTGGGACTGAAACAACCTTACTCAACTTAACCAAGTCAAATATTAAACCATCAAAAAGAAAAGAAAGTATATTTGTATTAAACACTGAAAAGAGATAACCCAGAATGTTCTTTGACAGAGAATAAACATTGGCCGGTTACCTGAGCTCTGTAAAAGATCCTTACTAAGAAAAGTACTGAGGTTCACAATTAGTGAGCACAAACTGGCTGTAGAGACATCCCCTATCACAGATATAGTGCCCTATATAGTGTGTTCGCCATTTTGTAGTGTTGTTTGAATTCTCAGCGGATAAGTTAATTCATGCTTTTCAAGAGAAGAAGAAGAAATTAAAGGAGGCTGCTAAGGCATAAATCGGCGCTGCTTTTGTTTAGAAATGTAAGAAACCTTAAAGTATCTTTAACTTTAAGCTTTTTCTTATGTCTTTTGATGGTTGTAAACAGCTGAAAAATTGTGTCCGGTGTGTTTACGTGATGCTTGGCGCATCCACTTCCATCATGGGAACATCAGGCTCATCCACTCATTTCATTTCATTTCAGCGGAGTGTCCGAAAATGTCATTCGATCATTCCCGATGTAGTTCACTATTTCATTTACACTACATAAGGGATAGTGAGTGAGTGAATGAGTGAATGGTTTTGAACACAGCTAGAGTCTGTCCCACCGTTTCACCCAAGAGGTAGAGACAGAGCTTCACTTCCTCACATCAGGCCTTAAAATCAGGCTGTGAGAGAGGAATACCATCCCCAAATATCATACACATAGTATAAATACACAACTTATATTCAGTAATTCACACCATGCATATTATGTATGTATATATAACAAATTTTTGGTGTGTGCTACCCTATCGTTTAGCAGTTTTGCTCACCCACGAACGCACAATCCTTACAAGTTGTACCTTGTTGTAAAAGTGACTAATCAGGCTTTTCGACGATATAAAATATAATAACAGTTGGTGTCGTTAAAGGGAGAAATAATTGACCAAATTAACATTTCCAGACCTGTTTTTAGAAGTATATGTTTTGAGCACAGGTGGTCAAGTGCACAATCACGAAGTTGAACGGCATGTCTATCTCAGGTTGTTCATCTTAGTTCCTCATAGGTGCGACAGGAACAGAGAGCCTGAGTGTAAAGTTTGCACAGGTTCAGGTTCAGGTTATTTTATTTGTACCCGTAGGTAGATTCGTTTTGCAGCCTGTGAGATTTCACCACCCATACGCAAACGCAAAGACAAAGTTAAAAACAACATTTAAACTTAAAACGTTAATCATTTCACATTAAACATTAAAGTGCTCCAGGATTTATCATCACAGGAAACTTAGGCATAAAAGATATAAAAAGCATAAAAGGGGGTTACACGTACATGTGTTGGTTGCAGAGGCACCCTCCATTAAGATCAAAATTAAAAAGAATAAAAATCTAAAAGGGTGAGTAAAACAAAGTGCAAGTCAAGCTACAGAGACATATGTGAGGATCTGGTCAGTCTTTCAAAAACACTGAATGCCCACCTGTATCGAAACAAGTCTCCCAAATAATCTAGGTGTGAAAACAACCTACAACTCTCTGATGAATCATTCAAGAAAAAGAACCAGCCTGTTCACTCTTTTACCAGTTTGGGATGTGAGGGAAGTTTCCGTTAAATCCACATTTCTTTGATGTGTCTGTTCGGCTGGAGGATCCTGAGATTATAAACCCCTTTTTATGTATTTTTCAGCATCCAGGCACAGAGAGGGTCAGTGCTCCTTATTGACAGTCCAAACATGAGCAGATGCAGAGGATGACATTAAAGCTGCTCCGGTCTGCAGCGGGATATGTTCGTCTTACGCAGCTTATCTCTCAGCGCTCTGTGTGCTAGAGTGTTTGTGTGTATTTATGTGTGTGTGGGAGAGAGAGGACGCCCTAGGTGTGAGGTGTGGCAGGGCCGGCTAAAGCTCTTAACCCTGTTCTCAGAGGTACTGTGCCCCCTCTTAGCTGTGGCACAAACACACTCGGGCATACACACTCACAGACACACACAGCGAGGCTTTTACTCCCTTGAGCGACAACACCGCTGCCTTTGGGGAGACACAGTCGAAGGTGAAGATAAGACAGCTTTGGCGGCATCATCTCGCAGGATCTCATGTTTTTTATGTCGCCCTGTCTCTTTTTGTCCATGTACACACACTCGATCACATGCACACACACTCATGTACCACATATGGCCCCAGAAAGCCCTCAAGAGCTCCGCAGAGGGCTATCATGGCCTAATTAATGGCGGGTGCAGTTATGTTTTATGATAGGACATAATCGAGCTCTAATTAGTGTGAAATGGGGCCCAATGGTCTGATTTATGACCGGTTAGGATGATCACTAGGTGGTGATTTAAGAGTCCACATTTCCATCTCATGTACTTGTAGTTACACTCCAGCCGTCACAACATGTGCCGAGGACTGTGGGGACAACTCAGGTCCACGCCTGTGCTGCTTCCTCCTCGGTAGAGTTCACTTCTTTAATTCAGCATCAGATGAGTCACAGCTCCTTGACTGACAATTTGACTGCTGCTCTAGCAGTTTGTAACTAAATATAACACAAAAAGCAATGAAATTTGTGTTTGGGAGATTATTTCTTTGTTGTAACAATGCCCTATGGCAATAAATCTTACACTGTTGAAAGTCTGTTTATTTCTCTTTTAAATTGAGCTGCATTTGTAACAAACACACATTTGTGATTTGACTGTCAGAGCTGAATATGTGGTTTGTGCCCATCCAAGGATGCCACAATGCATCACAGAGCGCCACAGGAAGTCCTTCCTGCCTGCGGCCTTCGGACTTTATAACTCCTCCCTAGAGCATCACTGCTTTGTTAGGTCCTGGAGTATGAACGTTTTTTCAATCATGTCACCCCTGATATTTGTTAATATTTGTAAAAAGCAAACATAATATCCAGTGCAATACCCAGTCAGATGTCACACAGTGCTGTAATGTTTATATTCATATTGTAAATATTGGTTATGTTAATAGAGTAAAGTTCTTGGCCTTGTTCAAAGTCAAACTTTACTTACTTTATTTATTTTTCCTACATAAGGAAGTTGATATAGCTTAAAGATTCTGCATGTTGCAACCTGCTATCTTACTTTTTTACCTTATTTTTTTATGCTCTTATCTATTTTAATGTTTCATCTATTTTGTCTTTTTTGATATTCCTACTGCTATACTATGTATCATCATTATCATCATCAGCAGTCACTCAAGGTCGAGTATGACTGTCCTCCTTACTGGTTCTTGTGGGTCTTCAGGTGGGCAAAGAGGCCAATCCTGGAGCTGCATACTTTGGTATGCACACATTTCCTGAAAATTTCATCCAAATCCGTCTATAACTTTTCAAGTTATCTTGAACACAAACAAACAAACAAACAAACAGACAAAAACAAACGGCAAAAACATAACCTCCTTGGTGGAGGTAACAATTACACTGAAAAAAATCAGATCGATGTGAGAGTATTTGTCCAATGTCAAGACAAAAATCTGACTAGACTTATTTTAATCCACAATTTCCTAACATGTCTGGATTAAGATCTTAACTGAAGATATAAAAACTAAAAACTAGGCCTGAGTTGCTTGTAATAATTAGTAAAATAATCTGTCAATAAGACAAGACAAATTTGACTTGAGTGGGTATTAAACCGTAATTTAAGACCCTCACCGTGTCAAACTTTCCTTGTTTCTCTGGCAGATATTTTCTCTTCATTACAAGCAATTCAATATCTGATTTTTGTCTTTCATTCCTTAAAGTAAGATATTTATCCCGGTTGGTTAAGTGCATGTGGATTAGAATAAGTGTTTTGCATATTTTTGACTTGAAATTAAACAAACACACTTGCCTAGATCTGAGTTTTTGCAGTGTAAGCCATGGTCATGTCTTTAGTCTGTCAGAGGAAACAGCAGTATTAGGAAAAACACAAGCATGCATAGGGAGAACATACAACTTCCCCAACATGGGAGTCAAACCAGCAACTGTCCCACTACACCATCACACAGCCCTGCTCCCACAAATAGACACATCATAGCGCTCCCCTCTGCTGCTTCAGTTCTCCTCATTAAACTTTGAGAAGCGTCTTTAGCCAAATCCCAAAGTGCTGCTAATGCAACACTCAGGCAGGCCGAGGAAACCTCTGCACTTGTTCGTCCTGTATGTTCTCATATCCAGAGATCAAACGCCGACGCCCGGCAGACACAAAGTGTCATTGTGTCGGGAGTGTGTGAACTCGGCGTCCAGCAGCGAAGCAGTACATCGAGGTTTTGATCAGGAGGGGATGAAACTTTGATAGAACATTGTGCAATTCTTCCCACAGATCATGTATTCACCATGTACAGAATAACTTTATCCGAGGCTTTATTTTGTTGCGAGGCTGGGACGTTCACTCTGCTGGATCAGACGAGCGGATCATCGCCACGTCTTTATTTCATCACTCACAGCTCCTTGTCTTTTAAGTGTCACATCTGAGTGGAAAAATGAAAGACTGAGGGGGAATTATGCCATGTGAAGAGTGTTTGAAGGAAGACTGGGATGTGTTGACAAGAGGACATTTTTAGTTTGGAGGAAGTTCAGACATTTGTGTTCATGCTAAGAGAACTGAAGAGGAGGTGGACGCTTTAGCTGGACTATACTTCTCTGACTTTTCATAGCCTTCTTTGTTTCTTTAGCTTCACTCCTTCTCCTGTATATGTGTGTGTGCTGTGAATGCATGTGTGTGTGGGGGTTGTCATTCTCCTCGTTTTCTCCCCTCTGGCGTCTCTCTGACTTTTAAACTACCTTGAACAGAATTATGTCTCCAACTTGAGAGAGCTCATAAAGAAACAGAGTGGTGAATAGCTCTGTAGGACCTATTTACTAAACCTCTTCTGACATGAGCTGAATGAAGGGACAAAACAGACACACATGCAAACGCCATACACATGCACCCACACGTATGAACACACATGCAAACGCACACTAGACGAGAAAATCAAATCAAACAGGAGAGTATGTCTGAGTGTGCAAACCTGCCCACACCTTGTCTGGCCTGATGATTGGAAGCTGGAGTTCATGTGGCAGACTGCTTCTGCTTTTGTTCGTGCTCGTACTTTTGTTTTACTCTTTTTAGATTTATGTGTTTTGCATCTACACTAGCGGTATCAATTAAAACTGCTAAAAGCTACTTGCTTTTAATATCTGATCTTAATTGGTCAGTGTATGTTTTGGTCATTGGACTTTCTGTTCAGGAAAGGATATCAAAAACACAAAAAATGAGTGGTTATTTGATTTTCATTTTAACATTCAAAAATTAAAATTGAAATTCAAGGCATTGTTCTTTATCAGGGTCAAGAAGGGATACAAAGCTTAAAAAAATGTTTGAATTTCATTTTCTGTTTCTAAAAACAAACACAAAAATAATTTAAGAAGACAGAAACAAGAAAATGTCAATTTTTTTCAGTATGTACGACCAGAAGTTGCAGATTTCAAAGTAAGAGCACATATGCAGACAGTGCTGTGTATCTGACAAGAGTGCCAAAATGTATGACTTCTATCTGTAGTTTCTACGGTGGCCGACAAGGGCGAATGGTCTACAACGGCTCGATGCAGTTCAATAAGAGAAAAACAGCTGCAAAAGCAGAAACGCAGCAGAGCAAGTACAACAACAGAAGAGCCCCAGGCCTGGAGAGAGCCTGAAACAGAAAAGTGTGTGGAAGAGACAGATGAGAGAGACTGCGGTCAAGTCAGCCGCTCTTAAATTTGAGGTGCTCATGTATTTGAACCTTTACGGTAAATGATCCATGCCGAGTGAGAGGGGGATGACAGGCAGACTTAGGGTGAATCCCAATTCTACCCCTTAGCCTTTCCACTTCGTCTTACCCCTTCCCCTACCCCTTCCCCTTAGCCCTCTGTTTTGAGGGCCAAGGGGAAGGGGTGAAAACACACTGCTGAGAAATGAGACACCACTCGATTCCCACTACGTCATCACGCAGAGCCACTCGCTAGCTGTGACGTAGGCAGATGCGAGATTAGCCGTAGCTACGGCTGCGTAGGCTAGCTCGTTATAACGAGAAATTTTAAAATACGACCAACAGTTTAAAACATGATTAATATTTACTTGATGAATTAATAATTACTTATAATTAAGCGCTTCCTTCAGTCTGCATCGTGTCGGCGTGCGCAGTGTATTATGGGAAATTCTCATAACCCTTTGTTTCAAGTGAGGTCCCGGTCTGTCTTCGTTTCAAGGGCTGTGTAGCCCTTGGTCTTAGCCCTTCCCCTTAGCCCTACGGAGAATTGGGACACCACTTCACTAGACGTGAACGCACAAAACCAAGGGGTTTGGGGTAAGACAAGGGGTAAGGGGTACAATTGGGATTCACCCTTAGCGACTTTATCATGTTCATTTTTTTCTTTTACCATCCAAACTGTGAAATAAAGGAGTCTGGCCTTAACGTTGGATCCAAGATGCCTCTTTTCCCAACAATAATTAATCACATTCAAATATTAACTGTTCAGAATCAAGTTTATTTTGATGCCTATATTGGCAGTGCGAAGTAGATTTTAGATCAGGCACAAAAAGCCAAGCCCAACCCTACTCCAGCCAATGGATGCTCTGTCCAAGCCTGGCCCAGCCCCTTCCCTGAGGTATATATCCTGAACTCTGACATTTTTCAGCATTTTGTCTACAATAATTAAGACTGTTAAGTTCAATTTCCCTGTTGTTTAATAGCAGAAAACTCTTCCGATGAGACCTGATACGTTGCATCACAAAGGTATATGTTATATAACAGAATAAGCTAAAGTTGCTCCACTTCTCACTTTCCTCCAAACTGTGGCAAAATTTATTCTCCAGATGAGTCTTTTTACGTCTTCAGGCCCTATTTTTCTTGATAATCTTTGCGCTGGACATAAAAGGAGCAAAGCCTGACTCGACCCTACCCAAGAGATGGTGGTCTACAGGCCTGACTGGGCTTTTCTGGGGCTCTGGTGGAACGTCTAGTGTGAAGCAGGGCTGCTCAATGATGGAAAAAAAAAGACTTCTGGATATTTCCGATTTATATGGGATCATGACTATTCGACATGATAACACATTGATATTACATCCATGCATAAAAGAATAAATACATGAATTATACTGTATTGAGAGCCCTGAAACGGATTACTCTCTTTTTTTTTTGCATTACTGCCAAGTGTTAAAGCCCTGGATGCATTGGCAGGCAGGGAGCCAACCTGCATCCAGTGAGCCCATAAAACACACTGCTTGAAACTCTCGAAGGACACAACTTTTTTCTTCTGTCTTTACAGAGATTTTTTTTTTTACATTTACTTTTAATTGTGTTTGTTGCTCATACATGCATAAAAAAATACAGTTTATTCTTTGTTTTATTCATGCAAATACTGTCTCTATAACTTGGACAAACTTTATTGTCTGTTCCATTGACTGCATAAAAATGTGTCAGAAACTGAGAGTCGAATGACAGAACATCTGCTGCCAACCAGTGGCTAGAAGCTGCACTAAAATACAAAATAAATGTTGTAATTTTTATAAATTATTGCAAAATAGTACTGCGCTTTACACATCAATACGGCATTGCATTGCAAATTATCACACTATATTTATATTATTTATTTTCAATGCAGTAATAACCTCCTACCCTCCAGCCAGAGGTCTCCTGTCATAGCATGACATCTTTGAAATCAACCTGCACTAATGTGCATAATGTGTTTGAAACCTGACTTTTTTTAGGTAGTCTCTTGGTGAACTAGTGGTTCACCCTTGGTACAGAATATACGGGGAGACAGTAGATAGTTCCTCCATCATTCAATCTGGCTCATCTGCTAATTGTATTTCCTAACCTCAACCACGGTGCCACAGACCAGTACTGAGCCAACGAACATTTGTTGCCAGTTGTAGAGAAAAAAATATATACAGTTATGTTCATAATAATAGCGGTATGTTTAGAAAGGTGAGTAAAAATCATAAACTAATATTGAGTTGCATAACCACGGTTTCTGATAACTGCTTCACATCTGTGGTGCATGGAGCCTACCAACTTCTGGCACCGGTCAACAGGTATTGAAGCCCAGGACAATTGTACTACGTTCCACAGTTACTCTGCATTTCTTGGTTTTGCCTCATGAACAGCATTTTTTATGTCAGCCCACAAGTTTTCTATGGGATTAAGGTCCGGGGATTGTGCTGGCCACTCCATTACTTGAATTTTGTTTGTCTGGAACCATGATTTTGCTCGCTTGCTGGTGTGTTTGGGGTCATTGTCTTGTTGAAACACCCATTTCAAGGGCATTTCCTCTTCAGCATATGGCAACATGACTTCTTCCAGTATTCTGATGTACTCAAACTGATCCATGATCCCTGGTATGCGATAAATAGGACCAACACCATAGTACGAGAAACATCCCCATATCATGATGCTTGCACCACCATGCTTCACTGTCTTCACTGTGTACTGTGGCTTGAATTCAGTGTTTTCAGGTCGTCTGACAAACTGTCTGTGGCCCTTAGACCCAAAAAGAACAATCTTACTCTCATCAGTCCACAAAATATTGTGCCATTTCTTTTTAGGCCAGTCAATGGCCTAAAAGCACATGTCTTTTTTTTGACAATGGGACTTTGCGGGGGCTTCTTGCTGGTAGCTTGGCTTCACATAGACGTGGTCTGATTGTTACAGTACTCACAGGCAACCTTAGATCTTCTCTGATCCTCCTGGAGCTGATCATTGGCTGAGCCTTTGCCATTTTGGTTATTCTTCGATCCATTTGAATAGTCGTTTTTCTTTGTCTTCCTCGCCTTTCTGGTTTTGGCTGCCACTTTAAAGCATTTGATATCATTTTAGCTGAACAGCCTATCATTTTCTGAACTTTGTTATAGGTTTTCCCCTCTTTTATTAACTCCTTAATCACAGAACGCTCTTCTTCTGAACAACGTCTTGAACGACCCATTTTACTCTGTTTTTCAAGGACAAATGCACAGCCAGCATATGCAGCGTCAGTTGCCTTGATCCTTAAATAAGGGCCTCCTGTTTAACACCTATTTTTTTCACACAATCAGTTACCTCACTAATTGAACTCAGCACTGCTATTTTTATGAACACGCCCCTTTCAGTTAATGATTCAGCTTCACAGAATCAGCAGCATGCACGTCATGCCTGTTGGGTCTGTTGGTTTTCCATACCTTTACTAAACCTTCTAGAAACTTAGTTGCAGTGTAGAAGTTGAAATTCTAACCAAAACAGTTATTTATCTTGCTTGTGATGTGGGACTGCTATTATTTTGAACACAACTGTATATATTTTCTCAATCACAGAGACCGAAGGGTGTTTTCTGTTGAAAGATGACTGTGTCCTCATGTAGCTTGGCTTCACAGACTTTGCACTGAGGGTTTCTCTCTGTGATGAAGGAAAAAGTACAACTTGAAATGAACTCACGGTTAAATCTTGTGCTAATGCACTTGTCCACATGTGCTTTTGGGTCATTGTAAATATACCTGACTCTGCACAATGTGTGCAACTAGAGGGCACTCAAGACACACAAGAGCATTAACTTCCTCATGTGGAGGGGTTTGATTTAGAGGTCAGAACTAAAAATACCAACCAGTAATCAGCAGAGACCTCAGATCAGCTCAGACTAATCATAGGAATGAGTCCAAAAACACAGAAGTGAGTTAGCATTTAGCACTTCCTGGTGCCAAACCTCCCCGAGTAAATGAGATTTAGAGTGGATACGTGCGTGAAATGAGGTTCGTGATGAACACACAGACACGTGATTTTAAATGTTTAATGGGCAATTGTAAAATATATCTGATGTTGCCTGACTTTGAATCTTAAACTGTTGTATGCTTAAAAACTACACTTGCTAAATAACTACTCAAAAGGACTACAAAAATGGTTGGGGACCCAACAGCAAGCATTTCTGATCGTTTCTTTAATAATTAGTTATTAATACACTGTTGCCACAGCCATAAGGACCAAGTAGATCAGGTCACTTGTCTATGAGGACCTTCTCCAACAAGAGGTCACAATATAATCTTATATACTGGAAATATTATAGTTGCACTTTCGTCAAACTGCCATGTTGTAGTTTCATATTAGCTTACCAATAGCCTTTCACTCTCACAGATTACGTTTCAGCTTTAAACATTGTGAGAAGTTGGACTGTTTGTTAAGATGATCACAAACAGCCAAACATGTAAGTTTTATAATATTTGGTCACTACAGAGCTTATTATCAGCAAAGATCCAAAAAACAGTAATAAATCTCACAGGCTTTTGGTGGGCTTGCAGTTGAGGGAACTAGTGCGATGGTAACTTCCATGTTGGCCTATAAAATTATGTCGTCTCTGCACCACTCTATTGGATAACACTTCAATGCTCAAAAGGTTTATGGTTCAATTAGTTAGCATGTCAACAGGGGACTTTAAGCTAACTGGGTTCCTCTCCATGTTTTTTAAGCAGCTGATAAAAACACAGCAAATATTCAAGGACGTCTCTTTATTTGGGGTTTGGAAAGCCTCTGGCTCTGTCTGATCCTGGATTATGGTGCGTCATACTTTGCACAATGCGGGTTTGTTTGTCGTCATTGTCCACCCCCATACCCCTTGCTTCTTTGTGATGGTCCACGGCTTTATTGTATTACATAAAACAGAAGAAGTTGGGGACCTCCACCCCAACCAAACCAGTGTCCTGCAGTGAGTTTCTGCCAAGCGGTCCAGTGAGGTTTGATTTGGCTTGGTTCACAGTATTATGTTTTAACTTTTGAGTGTTGGTAGAGGTACTGAAGTGATCTGTACTATGCTGTGGAAACTCTGGTGAGACTGGGGTTAGCTTGTGTAAATCTACATTGAACCAAACCAGGCCTCTTGGTGGAAATGAAGCTCCACATTACCCCATCCCAGGATCAGTTATTGTGGCCTGAGCAGCAGAAATTGTGGATTAAAAGAAACAAAGAATGAGTGCTGCTAATATGAAGAGCTGAATGTGTGCTGCTAGCCTGGTGCTGGTATGCTGACTGTGTGGTGTCACTGTGTTGTGGATTAATCCCAAAATGTCCGACAGTGGGCACACCTGGATCTCTGGACCAGGTGGCTTGAAGCCAGCACACCACTGTGTTCTGACTCCGAGCATCATTAACCCAGACAGTTTTTTTTTTCACAACATCCTAGGATGTAATGGATGGCACAAACACTCAGACAGTGTCAGTGGTGTTGTGGTGATTTGTCTCTTTTGCAGCCCACTGCTGTTCTGGCATTAACCAGCCACTAATTAGTGAGTTTAAATGCTGGAACTGTCTGTGCTGTGTCTTATTGTAGGTGTGCAGGAGTTTATTTAAATGGGTAGTCAGAGTGGGCTTTTTTTCTTTAAGTTTGTCAAACAGCACTGTGAGGAAATAAATGGTTGTGTTATTATCCTCATAAACAAACAAGACACCCATCATGAAGTTCTCTGAACAGTTTACATGTGGCGTGGATCTGGTAACTGGCTCTGGGGAATGAGCCAAAAACATGCCAAGGTATGAGCATAAAAACCTTACTTGTCTGTTAAAAAGAAAGTATAAGCATATTATCTACGTAGACAGGATGAACTTTCTTGGACTAACATGCAAACAGGCAACAACATCTGGTTTATTTCTACTTGACAAAAACATGGTGGGAAAGACTTATTTATTAATGAAAAGAAAAGACTGTAACAGATTGCATGCCATACAGATAAATTTTCCCCAGTTTTCTTTGCAGAATCTTGGCTGGTCCATGACAGGAAAGTGCTAATACCTGCCCACCTTTATGGCTATAGACCAATCCTGAGAAATACCGGAAGTTGACGAGCCGCCATTACTGCTGTGGTAAAAGTCCTGTGACTAGCATACGTCTGAATGAGAGTGATCAGCAGAATCAACAAAAATCAAAGTTTTTTTGTTTTATCACTGTAAAAAAACATCCTCTCCACTCTCTTTGTGTAACTATCAGGTAGCGATACTCCTTCCTGTTCAGTGCCAAAGTTATTGAAATACGTAAGCAGCACATGGCTAATCAAATATTCATGAGATGAACACGGAGTTGGAGCTGGTGTTAGCATGCTCAAGGCTATCCAGGCTCACAGCAGTGGAGACGTAAATCTGATGGAGGGATAAACAACAAAAGGACAGCACTTAACTACCAACCAACGGAGGATAACACTGAACTATTACTGAACCAGAGGACCCATTTTTCACGGCTGGATGTTGAAGTATAAGGTGAACAGCGGTTTCAGCTGAATTCATCAGGTTATGAAGATCAGAATCGTAGATAGGTGAGCTACATGATGCATTTAAAATGCAGAGTTTTGTGTTGGTGTTTTGAAGGATATGTGGCTGTGAGCTGCTTATCAGAGCTAATAAGCTGTGGGCTAAGTGGGAGTTTACTGAAGCTACTGGTTGCTTAATGTGTGAAATGAAACAAAAGACAGATCAGAAGCAGATTGTCATACTGAATTATCTGTTCTATCCAACTTGCAAGCAAATAGAGGGAATTATGAGTTTTTCCAGTCATTTTGGAGTTCTGGTCGTGTGTAATCTGTGTTCAGAGACGGGCTGTAGAAACAGGATGGTCAGCTCGGGCTGAGGTTGGGTTCGGTTTATCGTCTTGAACTCAGGTGAACTTTGTACTGAAATATGTGGCTCCAGTCTTGCTCTTGTGAGACATGATACTGGATCAGTGTTTGCGTTTCTGTCTGTTTTGTTGCTGCTGGACGCTGCTTATGCTCGATAGTTGTTTTTGACTGAATTCTGGAGGTTGGTCAGCTACGAGAGTCTAGCGTGAACTCTTAACCTAATTTCACATTTTTTACATTGTTTTTTTAAATAGATAATTGACGTGAGTAAAATCCTTAATCTGTGAAATGTATCTAAAGTCAGACATCTGCTCAGACAGTAGAGTAGACACACTGTTCCTGCGCAGTAATGGCGGCCGCTTGTAACGGCGGCGCCCACAAATCAGCCGTAGGATTGGTCTATAGTGAGATCCCTACAACAATGTGATAAGAATATAACCCTTACTACTTGTATTTCACTAGCTATATCTACATAGAAGTAGAAATTAGCGAGGGAAATGCCACTATGTAGAGAAATAAAAAAAAATAAAAAATTATAAGAATATATAGACTCTCAATGGCTGGAAGTAGGCTGATAATCAACGGGTAACTAGCTGGAACTCGACTGGCACTTGGCTGGGAGAGGCCCCTTCACTCCCTTAATGTGGCTTCACAGTCAATTTCAAATATCAAAGACCCAAACATGAGAAAAAACTTGACAAAAATTTTCATGGAAGTCTTGCATATAGAAATATATCCATATATTATCATTTTGATTAGTCAGTTTGTATGAACTCATTCATATGAATTAATGAATTCATTTTAAAGAAAAAAAAGAATGTCAGTAAAATATACCTCATAATTAGTGGAAACTTTGTTAATTGCAATGAACAATTAGCTAAAATAAACTTGAAAAATGTTTTGGTTTTAGTATTTGAATTTGAGTTTGAAGGTGCAGGTTAGAGACCACTACGAAACTATATAGGTGCTGAAACAGGGTGTTTTCTCATTAATGTTGGAGAAAAATTGACTTAAAACTGTGATTTTTGAAACAGACAGGGACAGAACATTGACCCAATGTATCAACAAGTAAAATGGAGTGTAAAAGACTGTGTAAATACAACTTAAAACCAGCACTAGAGATGGGAATTGAAAAGATTTTATCGATACCGATGCTATTAATGATCCTGCAAATCGATCCAATTCTTTAACGATTCCCTTATTGATTCCTGCAGATTTTCCATGTGGGCAAATGTTGGCCTGTAGATTTTCAGTGGCAACAATGTCAAACACATTCATCACTTAAGGTTGTGCAGTAGGCACCTTTTGAAAAAAATTAAGCCTCAATTCTGACCGCTTCTGAACCCTGTCAGTGGAAGGAATTGATGAGGGAATTGATTAGCAAAAAGACTCATGATATCGATGCTTTGATGGAGCTGTTAACGATTCTCAACTGGAATTGGTTTTCGATTCCCATCCCTCACCAGCACTTAGACTCTCAAAAACCTGCTCCTGAAAATTGTTAAAAATAACAGTCCTGACTCCTTTTTATGACAAAATCTCCTTCATCACATTTTGAGCCTTTTTCTTTTGGGAAAACGTTGAAAATCAACTGTTACCTTACAAAGCAGACCTTGATGAACAAGATACCTGCACATCCATCTTTAAATACATAAAAACTGATATAATAACATCTTGTGAAAATTTTAGATGATTTTCTTCTGTTAAAATAAAAGTTACTGTTGTTGTGAGGATGGGATTATCCTACAATTCTTTCTGACAAATGGCCCTTAGGCGAGGAGGACAAAGTTGGACAGCTCTGATATATTTAACCAGCTGGCTGTGAATGCCTTGGCCTGAGCACTTTTTTTACTGAGAGGAAAAATAAGGGGAATCCATGTAACCACTTTGTTGTATAATATTGAGACTACACCACAATCAGCTCTTAAAGTGAGTTAGATAAGTGTATCTGAACATGGCCCATTTTTTCCCCACAGCTGCTCTTATTTATTCAATTTCTGCTCCTGACATTTACTTATATTCTCTGCATTCGGGGTTATTTCTGAGGACAACCACCGCCAACGCCCTGAAGGAACACAGGTAACACAGGGCAGACATGATGTGCACATGGATGCCTAATTTATTGAAAGTATGCAGGCGCTCTGAGCCTGTTTCTGAAGCCTGATACAGTTTTTCAACCTAAATGCCACAGCAGACAGAACAACCCCGCGGCGTTGTGGTGATGTAACCATCAGGTAGGCCCAGAAAAGAGAAAGCCTGCAGGCAAAATAAAATATAAGCCGTCAAAAAAACATAGGAGAAGGAGAAGTCAATCAAACCACAAGAAGACACTGGAGAGAGCGGAGAACAGTGTGATTCAAGTTCAGTGTGAGGAGTAAAATGCTCTTTAATTAATGGGATGTTAAGAAGAGGTTAGCTAAGCCCCCTGTCCGACTGTGTGGGGCAGCACCGAGCTGCGTCTAATTGGCGGATCACAGTATGTGGAGCCTGGGATTCTCGTTGTGCCGATAATGTCATTTAATTGGAGAGAAATCTGTCACACAGACAGAGGCGAGGCACCCAGCGCTCCAAGGCTTGCACTTAAGAGATAGATTAATTAACGGACGGCTTCATTTCTCTAATTGTGTGTTCCCAGATAACGAGTTTAGAGTTGAGCCAATTATCTCCTTGCTCTTGCCTACCCATTTCTCCGAGAAGGGTATTTTTGAAACCCTCTGCTACACTTTGAGGTCACGTTAGATTTATAGAGGCCAACTCGCGTTGATGAGAGGACGACAGGATTGAATTGTGCTAAATTAATGAACTCTCTCTTTGTCCTCTCGTCTCTTTTCACCTCACCCTCCCCCCTTCCCGAGGAGCTTACCTTGATATTTTTGTATCGACTTTAATCTTCCTTTGTTTCCTCGTTATCTCATGTCCGTTTGATTTCCTCTTCCCCTCTGTCTCTTCTTGATTTGAAGATCAAGCCCCTTAGTTCTCCTCATTACAAAGCCTGTTCTCCCTCTCCTCTACAGCACCAGCCGTCCATCCAACCGCAGCTCATGCGCTTTTAATTGACTTCTAGATCATTATTTAGTTAATTATACCCCTCGACAGATTGCTAATAAATATTGATATGAATTATTCAAACCATATGTATGGCTCTGATTGCCACAGTGGGCTGTGAAGCAAGGACTATTAGGACCCAGGAGAAGTGGAAGAAAAAAACGTCTTGGAACCATTACTGCTCCAGCAGAGATGAAGACGGAGAGTAAATCATAGAAATGGTTCCAGATCAACACATTGCTGCTGCTCTGTAGAAAGCTCAGCGTATTTCAGAAAGAGGAAAAGAGAGGCTGTTGAATTGTAATGATATAAGACCATGACAGTGTATGAAACCAGCCAAGAGTCTTTTTGTGATGATGTGTTTTTATAGGACAATACTAGAAGTAGCAGTGGGCAACAGGAATGTAACTTGTGAATCTTTTTAGAACTTCAGCACAGAGTCCATTTCGGCTCTACTGAGATGCAGTTTCACATCCAGGGCTCTAATTTCCTGGCGCAACTCAGGGTGGCGCAGGGTGTCGCAGCCTGGCGCACCCCGCGCAGTGGTAATTTAGTCGGGCGCACCGCTGTGCGCAGCCAATTTGGCAATTTTGTAGACCAGCTGCGCTGAGATGGGTGTGACGGCGCACCAGGGGGAGGTGTCGAAAGATTCAGCTTGGCGCAGTGACAATTTCGTGCCAAAAAACTGTGCGGAAGGTGGGCTGAAAGCCTGCCAGCTCTATTCTCGGCGCAGACGTGCAGTGGTAATTTGGCTGACAGGCGCACAGTGCGCACACGTCACCAAAACCTCACAGGCAGGTATCCAGAGTGTCAGGCACATTTCAATGCAATAAACAATCACAGCAACCACTATTTAATGTAACCGTCTGAACCAGCACATACATTTGTATCTATATTAATTGTTCCATCACATCTGATGTCAGATCAGAGACGTTTGTCATAACTAACGAGTTCACATCTCTCAGCCAACCACAAACAGCCACATCATCCGATACGGAGTATCCGGCTTCTCTCATCTCATGAAATTCAAAAGAAAAGAAAAAGAGAGAAACGCTCACTGAATAAATGTAAGTCACTCGGTGTCTTAAGGATTTACCTGTGATAGCCCATATTTCTCTGTTTTAATCTTTATTCGTAACGTGATCTAAAAAGATGGAGTACATTATTGAAAGGAGGATGACGAGGAGATATACTTTCACCTAAGGCGCTGCTATTTGGCGATGACAGACCAGGAATGCAGGTGGATCACAAGCATGATGAATGGATTAGCCTGCTGCTGTTTAAATGTAATTATCACTTAATTTTGTACTCATATTTATGAGACAGGGACAGATTACATCTGTCCCACGAGGTGGTCCTCACGGTGACGGGCATCGTGGCCTCCGATGCGCGGCCCGATGGCCCCTGCGCTCTCCCAGTTGCTGCAAAAGTGACAGTGGCTCTGACCTTCTTCGCCACCGAGGTGAAATTGTCACTGCGCCTCACCCGCAGCACATTTAAAGGCGAGGCGTTCATTTGATTGGTGAAGATCACACTCGGCTGTGTTAAACCCACTCACGCCTTCTCTCCTCCCTCTCTGCTACTTGCACCGCTGGGAGAGACGGAGGCGTGGGTGCGCCTCCCTGCGCCAGACTGCGCCGTGCACGAAACTTGCAAAATGCCCTGGACACACCTCGTTGGTGCGGCGCAGGGCAGGTGCGCCCCGCCTGTGCCTGGTCTACGAAATTAGAGCCCCCAGTGTTTAGGTCTGTATGCAAAGGAAAAATGAAAGTCCTGTTGATATTTTTGATAAAGCAACTTGGGCTGTGTCTTGTAGCCCTCTAATGGGCAACGAAATTTGATAGAAATCCCTTCAAGCATTCTTAAAGGGATAGTTCAGTATTTTCAAAGTTGGATTGTATCAGGCAGCGCTGCACCTTTAAGGAGAATGAGCTGAGACTATTTTTAAGGTACACTACTGCTGGTGGATCCATTTTCCCATAATTGACTTGTAAACCATAAAAAAACAAGCCATGAAACTATGTTGGGTCGAATGTATGGGCAAAAATTTTTCAATCGCTTCATTTTTTCTCCAGAGGGATTTTTTACGATGCTACTCATGACTATGTGTTCCTCCACCTTGTGGCCATTGATTCCAGTTTGCTGTTTTGCTCTATGGACTTAGGAGAGATAACAACAGCCACGTAAACTAATACTTAACCAAATATGAGTGATTTTAACTCAAGTGACCATGACACTCATTCTATTGTGGATGCATGGGGTTGCCTTTATAAACTGGAGTTTATAAAGGGACAAAGGAAGAAATTCTCCTTCTAACCCTGGCACAGAGACGTCCTGGAGGAAAAATAAAGTGCTCTGAATTTTTTGCCGAATAGTACATTTGACCCAAAATAATTGAGTGGCTCGATTTTATGTAAAACTCACACAATAACACAAAATACCTGCACCCATTAACAGCAGTGTACCAGTAGTCTGAGCTTGTTCTCCTTAAAGGTGCAGCACCACTGGGAGCCACTTCACTGGCTGTTGCCCTTCACCTGTTTGTATAAACTCCTCAGAAAACAATTTGAGACGTTATTTCGGTCAATAATTTCTCCTCTTTAATACAGTTGGTATTGTATTTTATATTGTTAGAAAGCTTGATTAGGTTAATTTCACATCGAGGTACAACTTGTTAGGATCGTATATTCGTGGAATGAGCAACACAGCTAAATGTGTGGGTAGCTCCCCCCAAAAAATGTGCCAAAATCCCATGCAGCTAGAAGCTGGTGTTCCAGCATGCAGAGTGGCAACGTTACTTAGTGTCAGCCCTGGCATCATTTCCAAACTTAGGACAAAGTTCTGTGAGACTGGTGAAGTCAAATATAGATCACAAAGTAGGCATCCCAGGAAGACCACACCCCAAGATGATCACATCTTTGCTTCACTGAAGAGCAGTAGGCTTTCTTTCAAGCAAAGAAATGTATGATCCTGACAATGTGTACCTCATTGTAGAGGTAATCAGGTTTTACCAAGTGCAACATTTTTTGAGGAGTATATATGAACAGGTCAAGGCATTGTGAGCTTAACATCTCAAAAAGCCTTTGTGGTATTTTCTTAAAACTTTGAGAACTCGTTCACCTGGATTCAAGGATGAAATCATTAGATTTTGGAGTTCAAAGGTCATAGGTCAAGTTAATGCACTATCTTCAGAACCCTGGAAGGGATTTCCATCAAACTACGCAAGAATTTCTAGTCCAACTCAAGGATATAATAATTCCATTTTTGTCACTCAGAGGTCAAGTCATTTTAGAAATGAACAGTCCAAAAAAGCCAAGTCAAAGGCAACAAAAGAGTTAAGGAATGCTGAGGAATGCCTCTTTGGAACATTATATAGCTGAACAGGTTAATTGGAAACAGGTGAGAGTTATGATTGTTATCCTTACTTGTTGCTCACAAGTAAGGATGGGGTGAGGTTCTCAATTTTGTGAAAAAATATGTGAGCAAATAGCAGTTTAGTCGCAGTTTAAGACCAACATTTCATATTGACAGTTGCAAAGAATTTGGGGCTTCATTTTCTACAGTTCATTATATCATCAAAAGAATCAAAGGATCCGGAGAAATCTGTGCATGTAAGCGGCAAGGCCAGGAAACAACATTGAATTCATCTGACCTTCAGTCCCTCTGGTGGCAGTGCATTAAAAACCAACATCATTCTGTAAAAAATTATTACCATGTGAGCTGATTAACACTTCAGGAAATCATTGTCAGTATGCACAGTTTGTCAATAAATCTGAAAGTGCAAGTTAAAACTGTCGTGCAAAGAGAAAGCCATATGTCAACAGCACCCAGAAATGTAGCCAGCTTCTAAGGACCTGAGCTCATCTGAGATGGACTGACGCAAAGTGGAAAGTGTGCTGTGCTCTGACGAGTCTACATTTCCAATTGTTTTAAAAGTCATGGATGTCATGTCATCTGGGTTGAAGAGGAAAAGGATCATCCTGATTGTTATCAATGTTTAAAACCAGCATTTGTGATGGTAACGGGGTGTGTTAGTGCCCATGGCATGGGTAACTTGCACGTCAGTGAATGCACCATTAATACTAATAGGTACATTCAGGTTTTTGAGCATACAAATAACATATACTGCCATCCAAGTAACGTCTTTTTCAGGGACATCCCTGCTTATGTCAGCAAGACAATACCAAATCACAATCTGCAGGTACTGGACTGGCCTACCTGCAGTCTAGACCTGTCTTCCATCAAAAGCATGTGGCACGTCATGAAGCTGTCTTGTCTGTTAAGTTTCCCCTTTTATTTTGCACATTCACGTTTCATGGATTGTCCTTCATTTTATTTTGAAACACTAGCCCTTGTCTATGTTTCACATCCATTCCTGTCTTGTTTCACCCCATCTGTTTCCCATCACCCCGCATTACCTCTTGTTTTTAACCTCATGTCTCCCTTTGTCCTGTGCTAGTTTGTCATTCCTCACAGTCTTTGTCCCAGCATTATTTAGTTTTGTCTTGCCGTTTACAACCTTGCTTGTTTTCTGACCCTTGCCCTCATGTTTTTGGCTAATGTCGCCTGATCTGACTGCCTTTGGTGTACTGAACTCTGCCTGGTAAAACATTGTAGTACATTGAAGTTTATCAGTTTGAATATTAAATATCGTATCTCTGTAGCTTATAGTTTTTAATATGGGTCAAAACGAATTTGGAAATCATTTTATTCTGTTTTATTTACACAGCATTCTAACCTCACTGGAATTGAGGTTTGTAGATGCTACTGTAGAAATGTTAGGAGTAGCAAGGAAGAAAGTAAAACACATTACATAATACTACAAGAAATAAAATCACATAATGCAACAGTAACTGAGTGGTCCATTAAAAAATAATTTTTATTGCAGGGTTTAAATGGGTAAACCAATTAACAGTCTGACAAAAGATAGACCAGATCTCCTTTATGCTCTACAGGAAATACAGAAAACACATGAACTGAGAGAATGTAGGAGAAAATTGAGAGACTGTGGTTGAGTCGGGCAATTTTCAGTGAAGATTGGGAAAATAGGCCAAGCCTCCTATAAGAATCCACACGAAGGCGTGTTAATGGAGAGGATGAGGGAGAGAGTGTTCAGACAGAGAGAGAAAATAAGTGGCAGACTGAAGTCCAGATGACTTTGTTTAATTAGAGTGTGTTTTTGAGTTGTTTCTTGGAAGAGCTGGATGTCAGGCTAAACTGAATGTTTAAGGGGTTGGACTTTAAATGGGAGGTTTAGGAATGTGGGTCATTGTTGTGTATGTGTTGTGCATGTACATGTGTATGTGTGTGCACGTGCAGATGTTCTTGTGTGGACTATTCAGAACTACGTCCCGGGGCTGATGAAGCCATTAGGGCTCAGCCTCACGGCCAATCAATCACTCTGACACCTCAATAGGGGAGCTGGATGGTCATTCCTCAAAACGCAGCCAGCTCACCTCGCCCCTCCAATCGTCGCTCCAATCATTCAGTTACCAGGCCTGAACTTCCAACCCCCGACCGCCAGATCCTCGGTCTGACTGCTGTTTGTTCTTTCTGCTCCATCCTGCTTGGTGCTACCTGGGAAAGACAAGGCTGCTATTGCTCGAGATGAGTTGCCTAATCTACCATTTGGCATTCAAATATTCAGAAACACGAAAACAGCTACTTATACTTATGGTTCAGATGGAGTCACACAGTAAGGTGAAGCTCAGGCAACAGAACACAAGGGTTGTGGAATAACAACAGTTCATGACAAATAAGCGGCATGGTGGGGTTTCAGATAAGGCTTGTTATATGCTGCCTTGTTGGGTTGGGTGTGGAACAGGATAGAGATGTAATCATACGCAACATGTCCATCATTCACTGCAATGTGCCGGGCAACCAAATGTAAACTTGGGTACTAGTTTTATATATATATCATTGTGTGAGTGTGAGTAATCCTCCCATAAACAAGAAAAACACTAAGACCATTAAAGATTTTTATGCAGCTCCATCTACAATATTTGTACGCATACAATGAATCTCACTGATAGTCATGCTCACAGACAATAAAACGGGCTGTCCATTGTGTTCTGTCCAGTGCATTTTTCTCATGCAAATCACCAGGCGCTCCCTGCACACTGATTTAAAGGGAATGAGAGCTGACACTGTCATTTGTTTGATCTTTGTTATGCTAAAAACAGCCATATATAGTCAAGGCACATAATCTGCTGTGTGCCTCAAGCTTTAGAGATGTACTTCATGCTGTCGAAATATGGCCAACAATGTTAAACATCACATTTGAGGCAATATTTTTCTTTGTTTGGAGCCCACACTCCACTAGTCAAGATTCCCCTTAAGACTCCATGTGTCAACCAGATACAAGATACAATTTAATATCAGTGTAAGATTAAGAATGAGCTTCACACCATTACTTGAAATAAACCTTGTGCATAGCCAGCAGGCAGTAGGCGTTCAGCAGTCTGTAATGGAACATCCGGTGTCTCCACAACAACAATGATGTTCTGGACTGTCATGGCAGCTTTATCATAGTGGTCTCTATGATCACTGCGGCCATTAATATGAGAGAGTTTAAGTATTTTGCTGGCTCTGAGAACTGTTGTAATGTGTCACCCATGTTGAAAGTTACTGTACATTCATAGCTGTAACAAAGGGTTAGTCCCTTTTTTGTTCAAAAGATCATTTCAGAAATTCTTATTGTGCCTTCAAGAGTGACAATGGGTCGTATCTGAACCACATAAAGGTCAGTCCGCATGAAACAGAGAGAATGAAAGAGGAAGAATGCAGAAGTGTGTGCAGAGCTTTGAAGCATTTGTGCTAACAGGATTTCTTGGATACACCTCATCATCACAGAGAGTGAGGAAGAGTGTGAGAGAAGGGGTTGGGCATGGACTTCTGTAATCACACCCAACCAGTGACCCATATAGACCTTTTTCACCACTGTCACGCCTGAGGGCTTGACAGTGGTGGTAATTTTTGCCTCCGTTCTGTCAAACAATATTGTTTTTATTTTGCGAAACAACCAACCAGAGAATACACATTCTCATAGCTTGATCATAGCTTTATAGTAATGCTGTACCTATGCTGATTATGTTTAAGCCTAAATAAAATCTGCTTATTTGACAAGATGAATAAAATGTGTAGGTTTCATGAAATTTTGTTCTCTACAGACCTTACTATCAGCGATAATCCCCCCAAAAAACAATATCAAATCCTGTAGAATTTTCAGTAGTTTACACTCCTGGATCATTTGGGTGAGATGTTCTGATTTAATTGGACCAGATGCAGCTCTATTTCTCTCCCCTTTGGAAACGTTTTGATCTGAGGGGGCAAGGAGAGTAACGGGAGGCTATGATTATAAGATCTACAGTGACTGGCCATTCAAATGTGTCTGCCTGTGAAAAACAGAAAACAAGCATGTAGGTGGAGGGTCTATCGCTATGACATCATAAACGTCAGGAAGTAAAAACGTAGTGTTTTAAGGGCCATTTTATTAAAGAGGCAGAGAGCATTTCTCCATGAACTGAGAGTTTAGTAGAGTTTCTTCTCCACAAGCCTCTTTCAACAACAGAAAACTGAAAGAATATTCATTTTGCAGGACGTGACTTTTGAATTCACTACAGAGCTTCATTTTATGGCTTATGCAAACTAATGCTGCATTAGAACCATAATTTTATTGCATCAAAAGCGGATCAAGTTATTTTTAAACATATTTCAGCTTACAATCTACATTTTCTGTAATAATCATCAAAAATAATAAGGCCTTCCAGAAAATTATTGAAACAAGGCACTTTTTGGTAAATTAAAGCATTTTACTTTTATTTCTCACCAGATTAACTACTACATGATGTTTTTCACCACTCAAAAATGGCTGCATTAGTGCATTCCCTCTATATATGCCATTAAAAAAATGTGTTTTAATAAATGTCTGACTTTGTTATACAAGTTGACTTGTTATCAGTCTCCAGTTAAAAGAGTTTTTTCAGTGTTTCCACGTTTTTCTCAGTGTTGTTTTTGCAGCCATACTTTCATTTCACTTTTCTTTTAAACAGCCTGAATCGTACTCCCTTATTTCCAATCTTCTTCCTCCACCTTCTCCTCTAAATAATTCACACCGCATCACAGCAGTTCAGCTGAGAGGATGGATGTCTTCCCTCCTGTGGCCCTCACTGTAGATTTGTTTGTTTATCCAATAACCTGTTGGTCAACAAGACCTCTCAAAGGCGAGCGATAAATATTGAAGAAGTGATGTCTTCTGGAGTGTGGGTTAGGTGGAATATGTTCAGTGTCAGAGGTCAGATAACCTGCAGGCATTACAGAGAAAACACTGACCTGAGATCAGCTTTTCTTCACGCTCCTCTCCTCTCTGAGTCTCGTAATGTTTCTCTTCAGTTCTCTGACTTAAAGTTTTAACTCTCAAGTTTTTCCTTTTGTTTCGCGGTCTTTCAGAAAGAAGCTGCAAAATTAAAGAGTCAAGTCCTAAAAATACATTAAAAAAACACAACTACTATTGTTACTGTTGTGATTTTGATTTAAGATTGTCCATGATGAGCAGCAACACGAAGGTTTAGGCATTATTATTATTTTTTGTGCTTTGTGTCAAATACTCGCCATCTGGTGGAGAGCAAAAATGAAATTAATCAATTCCAAGACAAAAGATCAGACTGACACCAAGATAAAATAAAACATGTATAATGCTTTAATGGAGGTGAGATCCAAAATCGCAGTTTCATTGGATATCAATGGAACATTTTTTGCTCTTAACAGAAAGAGTGTAACACTTGTTTGTACACAGTGTATTTTAGACTAACTCTATGAGCTGAACTGGAAAGATCAAATTAAAATATGCAATCTTGCTAAAATTCATGCCTTGAAAAAATGAAGAATGAACAGCAAATGTGCACAATAGTCTTCTAAGGGTTAAAATAAAAAAATCTGAAAACAACCAACATAAAATACATTTATTTGTGCTCATCTGATTTATTATTATAAACTGGTAAGAACTGATGCTGTATCAATGTGCACTTAACTATAAAACAAAACACAAAAATCAAACTATTTCTATTATAACTGTAACTATAAATATAAATGCAGTTAATTTCAAGTTAACTATCAAACGTTAGATATAAGTTGTGCCTGAAATTTATAATCTCTTAATAGTTTTAATTTGATTTATCTCTTGTATATTAGTTCAAATCAATGAAAGTAACAGAGCAGCATGAGTCTTCAGAATATAACAGAAACAAACTTACTGCACTTTCCCTCACACTTAAAAATTAATACACCTCTTTCTTCTTAATATCTGATAGTTTTCTCCTTTAACATTTATGTAGAGTTGGTTTTCTATTACTCCTGTAATGTCTCTGCTTTGTAAGGAAACATTGTTTTATTCCTCCTCTAAACTTTTTATCTTAATGTGTGGGCTGAATATATTCAGCTCTCATTTGGGTCTTTTTGTGTTTCACTGTGATAAGATAAATAGATGAAATTAAGAGATGAAAATGGCTGCATCGACAGCCTTGTTAACTGATCCTCTGTCTCAATAAATCAAACCGAGGCAAAACAATGAAAAACGCCCACATCAGTCAGCGCTGCAATAAAACAGAAGGAAATGGCTGCCAAAAGACAGAAAAAGTGAATTTTCTGTTTAGTTTCCTCAAGCAAAACAACAAACTTCAGGCACTGATGTGTTAAATGAAGACTCTGTTAGACTTTAGCTCCTGATGTGTGTGGAAGTGAGGCTGTTTTCAGTATGGTAAGTGACAGCACCTCCAGCAGCACCTTTCTCCTCTGTGGAGGGTGTGTGGTGGGTTTAGTGTTACCTCCTTAACTGTCATCTTATTGTGAAAAGAAGGTTTGAATTACTTATTCCATCCATCATCCCCTAAATATTTCCATTCCCTTGCGGTTTTCCCCTTTTTGGTTGTATTTATGAGATAACAATACAGTTTTGTTCTCCAAAGAATCATCCCTGAACCTTTATTTCATACTTGGCCTACATGACCTTGATTTTGGAGAGCCATATGAGGACTGTTTTTTTTCCCCAACACATTTTTACCTCCACCAAGGAGGTTATGTTTTTGCAGCGTTATGTTTGTTTGTCTGTTTGTTTGTAAGATTACACAAAAATGACTGGATGGATTTGGCTGAAATTTTCAGGAGATGTTGGTGATGGTCCAACTTATTACAACTGATTAGATTTTGGTGGTGATCCAGATAACTGCCATTAACGAACAATTGCTTTTGCTCAGTTACTGTCTAACTAATTACTAGAAAGCACTCAGAGACCGCAAACCTCTCCCAAGGTAGCTCACATATTGCTGTTGCATCTATAAGAAATAGTATCATGAAAAAGTTGCCATCATAATGTGATTCCTAGACCCTGAAAACCCACAACTAGCACTCAGAATCATGTTGATATCATTATTAGAGCAAAAACGATCGTTCACAAATGGCTGTTTTCTGGATCACCACCAAAGTGTAATTATTTTAAAGTTGGGCCATTACCAACATCTCCTGAATATTTCAGCAAAATCCACCCTGTAGCTTTTGTGTAATCTTGCTAACAAACGGACAAACAAAAAACGTGGCCAAAAACATAACCTCCTTGGTGGAGGTAATGACATCAACAGGATTCTGAGTGCTGGTGTGGGTTTTCAAGGTCAAATAATCATATTATGATGGTAATTTTAATATAGAACTACTGCTTAAAGATGTGAGGTTTGTGCTCTCAGAGTGCTTTTTAGTTTCTAGTTTTTTTGCCAAGGAGCGTGAGGCACTTTCTGGATATATTGCAATTTAATGCAAAAAGCAAATCAGTAAGTCACACAGCAGCAACCTACTAAATTTAGGTTTGTACATATGGTCAAAATGACCTGCTGAAGTTCAAACAAAGCATCATAGCAGAGCAGTACGGTGATTTTAGTTACTTAGACGGTGGAGTTGTTCAGTGCCAGATGGGCCAGTCTGAGTATTGTCGAAACTGCTGATCCACTGGGATTTGCATGCTCAACAATAATGAAGAGATACACCAACATTTTAGTTGTTTTCGTGTCTTGCCTCACTCCAGAGTCCATGACAAGCAGATAGACACCATTCTTTTGACAGTGCATCCAGTAACGAGGAAGAGACGGGCAGAGCTCCCCCATAGCTAATTAGCTTAGCTCAAACACTGGGAGTCAGTGGGTAGCATTAGCCTGTCTGTGCCTATAGTCACCAGATAAAGTCTTCACTAAGCCTAAACAGTTGTAATGTTACGTTATCTATTTTAGACTAAGATTAGTACTTTATGTAATTAAAAAAAAAAAAAAAAGAAAACATACGAAACTAAACCGCAGGGTGCATGTGCAAACCACCGCGGACATGTTTGTAAGTAGGTCAACAAAACAAAGCACGTCTGTGGTGGTTTGCGCATGCCCCTGCGCACAGACAAAAGAATGGTGTCTACCAGCTGGTCATGGACTTGGGAGTGAGGCAAGACTCGAAAACAATATGTAGTGTTTGCGTATCCCTTTGAAGGAACACGCCAACATTTTTGTTTGTTTGGCACCGTAAGCCATAAAAATATAATCTTTGCCAGTTGACGGGTCTTATTTGGTTTGTTAAGCCTTTTGTTCTCCTAAAGCTGCACTTTTATGCCGTTGGCAGCATACTTGAGCAGAGCTAACATTTAAAGAGTTTGTTTTTGATGTTAAAAAGACAATGTTTGAGCCTCTGAGTGAAACATATATTTAAATAGATGTGATTTGTTGCTGTAAACTCAGAGCTGAGAACAACAAACCAACAAAAATTTGACTTCACAGTAAAAACACAGTCATCACTGCTTCTATAGGGTGTATTTACATTTTACTGAATTAGTATCAAGGATATTATGTATGAATCCTTTAACAGGCAGGCTTTAATCTCCATTATTCCTCCGTCCTCCTCCTCTCCATCTTTCTTCTGTCTCTCAGAGAAAACCCTTCTGTTATTGTTGTGGAGTCCGCCCTCTGAGTGATCGCCTCTTCTATTGATCCCAGAACTGAACATAGCTGCCTTCACACCCACACCACAGCTATTTCCAACCAAAACAAAACATATTATGATTTTTTTTTCTCTGTGCCTGGTTAAGCGGAGGATTAACAATGTAAACACAAACCCAAATCCCTGAGTGCTGTTTCTATACTTGTATCCATACAGTAGGAGCTGGAGATAGAGGAGGCTGCTGCCCGTGGGTGGCCTGAAGTACAGTACAGTAAGTACAGAGGTGGGCGGGACCGTATTGTTTGGGCAGTCAGGCCTTCCAGTTCTGCTGCCATGTGGTCCAGTGGAGATAGCACCATGAGTAGGATGATCCTGCAGTGCACAGGCTTTTCTTTTCTTCTTTTCAAACGTGTGTGTGCATGTGCACAGGAAAGCATGCTGTTGTTGTTTGTTTAGAAGTTTCATTATGTCCTCCTGTAAGTCAGGGGTGTGAAACTCATTTAGGTCGGGGGTCGGATTGGCTTTGACAAGACCTTCTGTGGACCAGACCTTTTTATTATTATTATTTTATTCTTTGCCTGCATCAGGTCAACTCATAACGTGAAAATGTAGATCGATGACCCATTTGTTTTCTAACTGTATAAAAACTGCCAGTATAAAATATGCATTTGTATCTTTATATCTATCTATCTATATATCTATATCTGTGATCAAAAGAAGAACAGAAATACTTTGGAAATCTTTCGAAAGATTGTGTAAAACTGAAAATCTTATTGTCATGGGACATTAATTTTAACAGGAATGAGGAATTTCAAACTGAATTCACCTTTTTAATTCCCAAATTTGAGACCGGTCACTGGGCTTCTTTGAGAGGTCAGAAATTAATCAAGCATAACATTCAACCACATTATGTTCAGGAATGCAAGCAAGTGACTTACATGTGGCATCTTAATCAGGAAATTAAAATGTGCTTTACTATTTTTTCTATATTTTGTAAAACCATACATATGAAAACTCATGGCTAACAATTAAAATTACATTGTAGCATTAAAATATTATTTTGGTGAAAGACCCTCTACACATTGGTGTATTAACCATTACAGAAACATAAAACAAATGTTTTAGATTACCAATGCTGTTTGATATAGGGCACGTGTAGTATATATCCATATATACATAGCATTTTTAGGCAACGAGGCAAAGAGTGAAAAATCGAATCCATAAAATTATGTGACTCTTTCATCATGTTAATCAAAAGTTCAAATTGAACAAAAAAAATCTATTTTACCATTATCTGATGATTAATCCATGTAACAGTAGATACATAGCCTCTTGTTGGTGTATGTAAAGAATAAAAATATGCTGTTGGTTCATAAAGGCCTGAGCAGCAATATTTACAATCTCCCTTTAAATGTCTTTGTTATATCTCTTTTATTTTAAACAGCTGTTCAAGACTTCGAAACTTCTATTTGAGGACGATGTTTATTCTCAAAGCTGGTTGTGTGTTTCCAGGTCATAGTGCAACAATAGGCCTGATGGCGAGAACAAAGATCGCAACTACAGCCCCGACTAGTGGTTTGTGGATATATTACACAACATTTGACAGTCTCGGTCGGCCTAACAAAGTGCAGTGTAAAGGAAATCCAAACCGAATGAAGAATAAAACATGAATGTTGCTACACTCCCAAACTGAACCAAGTGTATAGACTTCCATGTGTGGATGTGAACTTAGAGATAAATCGTGATTAGAATTTTCAATATTTTGCAAGCTTTTATTTATTTAAAGATAATCTCCTTCTTATCCTCAAAGGTTTCACAGGCACTATAAAACCATCTGGTTGGCTGCAATTGTCTTGCAGATCCTTTGTTTGACACACCTGGTCTAGATGGACAAAAGCTAACATTGATTGTCCAAGGTGAGACTCACTGCGGTGTTTCTTCCATCGCATCTTTCTAACCTTGATTTTCTGAACATCACTTATAAAGTTCATTAAATAAAACAGATTAAATTAATTAAATAAATCCCATTTTGTCGTTTCATATGTCGTAGAGTGAAGATAACCTTTAGGATAATAAGCTGACTATTTCCCCATGTTTTGTCTCTGAGTATCTATTTGTTCTGATGTCAGGAGCGGGATGTAACATGAAAAACTGAACAAATGAAATAAATCCTGACAATGGAAGCAAGGCACTGGACTGTGGAGTCTAAATAACTCTGGAGTGGATCTGATGTTTTATCAGAGGCGACAGATAGAGAGAAATAAAATAAACTCAAAAAGCACCTCATCTCCTTCTCTGTCCTCTCTGAGATTTATGACAAACATGCTTTTGTGCACACAGTCGTACAGAGCAAACACATCTCTGTTTTTTCCTGAGGTGAATCTCGGGGTGGGTTCCCTCTCTCTTGTTTATCACTTTTCCATTTTTAACCCTCGGGTACGGTGGCTCAGTAAATCAGAGCAGGCCACCCTGTCATCCTGCGATTACCTGCTGCAAAATAAAGTGACTGGATGCCTGAGCGGGAAAATGTAAGCCACACATAC
Organism: Cetoscarus ocellatus; assembly: GCA_037902135.1. Taxonomy (NCBI): domain Eukaryota; kingdom Metazoa; phylum Chordata; class Actinopteri; order Labriformes; family Labridae; genus Cetoscarus; species Cetoscarus ocellatus. The sequence continues at coordinate 24,735 of JBAMNC010000895.1, read as the reverse complement.
AGGCATCAGTGTGTGTGGCTCCTGCAGCTTGAAGCTATTCTTTAAAGGCATGAATGATGATGGCAGACAGAACCAATTTAATAACAGAGTCTATGGATGTGTGAGCATGTGTGCAGCTTTGCTCCACATTCACAACGTTGATGTAATTGATGACTGCATGTGGCTTTTTTTTAACAGAAAATGCATGCTGCGTTTGAGGTGCGAGGCCCACCTACTCGTGCTGATGCTAATCGGGGGCTAAGCTTGGCACTCCAGCTGCGCCTGTATCAGATTAACCTCGGTGGGTAATCCCTCAGCCCGGGACCACGGCGGCACAGCTGGCCCTTCTTCACCTCTCCCTCTGCTGCACTCTGATAGTGCTCGGCCTTCTGCTCCGCAATCACAGAGAGGGGAAACAGAGGGAATCCAATTAAATTTTTATCTATGACACTGACCATTTGCTGAGATGAATGTGTTGTGATATTGGTGCATTGTTTGGATGAGATGGAACCTGTACAATTCAACAGAGAGGTGAGAACAAACAGGATTTTCCTCCTGTTGGAGCAAAGCGACTCCACCTTGCCATACTCAGGAACCAAATCTATAGAAAAAAACAAAACAAAACATAAATATTTAGCCTTCAGGAGACATTACTTGAATATCTAAAACTCAGCTGAAACAGTCCAATGATAGAAACAAAAGTCAGAAATGGAGGTGGGAAAGAGGAGAAAAATCCCACATAAAAATATTGTATCAATATATTCCACTAGTCCATCTGGGCAACAGCCCATAGAAAAGCATATCCAGCAGGTGATTGGTAGAGCGTCCTGTCAATCACATTCATTACAAGCCAATTAGATAAGAGGTGGGTACAAAAAAGAACAAAACGAGAACCAATTCACAGAACCTTTTGCCAAAACATGTCAGAAATTGACTGAAAATTTCCTTTCTGTTGAGAAATGCTTTCAGTGTTATTTGTTTGTCATTTAATAAAAAAATGCAGTCCAGATCTGATAAAACTGCTTCTCAAGCTGTTAGCATCTAAGCTAATATCTGTCCATCAGTCACTTCCTGTGGTCGTCTTGGTGTTAGCTATGGCCTCTTCCTGCTTCAGAGGACTCTGACTGGGCCATGCTGCTTTGGGCCACTCACAATAATTGCAGATTGGAACTTGGATGCTACTGAAGCTGTTAGCATCTATGCCATCTTCCGACTGTCGTCTTACTCGTAGCTCCACCTCTTTCTGCTAATCTAATGGATTAGATTAGCCCAATCAAAATCTAATGGGTTTTGATTGGGCAGTGCCGCTTCAGTTGAGCACAATCGTTGTAGATTGGAGCTTTGCAGGATGGCATTGAATTGGGAAGATCCAGCTGCACTGCAAGGTTACAAATGAATGGGCTTAACTGGCTAACCAGATGCTAAATTGTTTCAATGATTCTTGATTGTTAGCATGGATGCTTAGTTAAATACCTGTGTATCCTCTTTGCCATGTAACCTGGTAAAAATAGGCCCTAAGTTCTTAGTCTTACTTTTTTGTGGTAGAATAACTCAGATGAACTAATTGGTTGATAAATCAGCTTAATACTCTCAAAAATGCCTTTAACTTTATTTTTCAGTTTAAATTTACAGGGACATTGCACATTCATAGCACATCCGTAATGTGTCAGTTTAGCCATCATGGCTAATTTTCAGCTGTAGCCCCCTGGCAGGTGAGTGACAGCAGACATACAGGTACATAGGAAAAGATCAACAGTAGCACCTTACATATAACACTCAAGAGCAAAACAGCAGTCAGTAAAGCAACACAGAGGACTGGTACCATACATCCAGAGGCACATTAACACTTAAAAACAGAGCTAAGCTTATGATATACAACAACATTTAAAACCAGACAACAGGTTATAAAACTTAAAATGCACGATTCAGTCACAGATTGTGGTCACACACATGATTGTCTTTTGGCCTGGAGTTTAAATTGATTTTGAGTGAGTGGTATGTTTCACAGTTTCTAATGATTGATGGCAGATTTTTCCATGTGTTAGCTGCTTTCACTGAAAATGCTGACTGTTGAAAGGCAGCCTGCTTACAGGTATTAATTGCCCAACCATAGTCTTCAAATCAACATAACAATGGTGTTTCCATTAATACTGCAGTCCTCTGTCTCATTTGCTGAATCACCAACTTTGTGCTCACATGATATTGCTAAATCCACCTTCATGCTAACCCTGCGCAGCAGCTGGACCAGCGTAATTCAATGTCTGTGATCAGGCAGATCCATCTTGCCAAGCTCAAATCTACAATGACTGTGCTTGGCCCAAAGATGCACAGACCAATCAAAGTCCTATAGAGCAGAAAGAGGTGAGAGAGGCTAGCAAGACAACAGCAGGAAGTGACTGCACATGCAGGGATTAGCAAAGATGCTAATGGCTACAGTAGCATTTTTATCAGATTTTGTCCACATTTCTTTATTAAATGAAAAACAAATTCCAACACAATAAGGATATTTTTACTCTAATTGTGACATGTTTTGACGAGTTTGTTTTACAAAGTGGCTCATGTTCTGTAGTGCAGTTGCGCCTGCCTACGACATTATCTGATTGGCCTGTAATAAATGTTGATTTATGGAACAGCCGTCCAATCACCTGCTTCTGAAAAGTTCTGCCTTCCCCAAACACTTTCTATGGGCTCTCTCAGAGATGGATTAGTGAAATATTTTCAGTGTGTCAGGTTACCTTTGTGCAGGTCTGTGCTGACATTACAGCAGGTAGGACAGAAACAGAAACAGCTTAATTTTGGCAGTTTTTGTTCAAAAAGAGATAGTTTTAACAAAATCACAAGCAAAAAACTGACTTGACTTGCAATACTTGTGTGTGTCTTTGCTCATTTTTCCAAAAAAAGGAATCTGAGTACCTCAACAGATTACTCTGTGATGAATTATACCCAAAACTGGCAACCTCGAGTCGAGTTTTGCAGTGTCAGAGGCCAAAAAAGGAAAAGAGAGAGAGTAACCTTTGAGCATCGAGGGGACATGTTCCCTTTTCATCCGGAACACAACAGAATCATGTTTATTTCCACTCAATCCCTCATACACCATGCTGCTGCCCCAAATACTGACTATTTCAGTCGCAGAATTAACAGGGATTAGTCCCTCCCCTAAAATAGTCCAGAGCAAATGTACTCTTTTAATTAATGTGTGGGAATATATTTCCAAAGCCTTGAAATGTACTTTGCTTGTCATTGTGGTTTGTTTTTGCCAAGTGAGTCTTACACATGGGAGGAGGGATGCTGCCAGGGGGTCGATATTTTTGTTGAACTTGGTACTTTGTCAGTGAGAATAGTCGTCACAGTTCTGTTTATCACCCTGCTGCAACAGCACCTTGATGACAGCCCTGAGATTGTTATCCATATGAACAAGACAGAAAAAGATAAAAAGAGTCTGGAGTGGCTGGAAGTTCAAACATAATGTGATGAAGGTATTCATTGTTTTGCCAAAGGAATTTCTATGGGAAAAACAGAGAGGTGCATATAAGATATTTAAGAGTCCTATTCAGTTTGGCTCATAAATGTAGAGAAACATGAAGAATACAGGACAATGAAGCTAAGCTGCAGTCAGTGTACAGAGGGCAGACAAAGGTTTTTATGGACAGTAATTTTCAAAGTTACAGAAGTTTGTTTGGCTGAAGTAATAGAAAATGTAAAGCTGTTGAAAATGTTCATAATAAGGAATATTGGTAGTAACACATCACCAGCATCTCACAGAGCTGAATCTAGAGAGAAGTCCCTCCAACCTGCTGGTCCAAAAACTTCTCCCAAATCACATGAACCAACCCAGGAAGCCTCGGGACAAAACTTACCCCCCAAATAATATCAAACAGGCTTAGGACCTAAACACTCCCTGCCCAGCCAGGCCAAACCATATTATTTACCAAATTACAGAAAAAAACAACCCAAAAAGTTAAAATGCTGTTTGGCCCAAAACCGAGGAAACAAGCTGGCACATGACCTGAGCCTCTGAAGAGTCCTGACAGACTCAGGGTCTTTGTCCATCCTTCTTCCTTCACTCACGTTGTTCCTCACATCTTAGCTTCTCCCAGCGAGGAATTGAATGAGGAGCGAGGAAGAGACACAAGGGCAGAGGAGGCACAAAATATCAAATGAGGTATCCTTCATTCATCAGTCTGAGCTGAATCGCCCTCTGATATCAAAACAAATGAACAAACATTATGTAATAGTAATATGGCCTCACATAAAACAGCAGTTTGTTTAGAAATAAATCCTCCTGCACAAAGTTTAACGTACATTAGATCAACGCTGTCCCCGAACCTGTGTAAAAAAGTAATGATCAGAGTAAAGGTCTAAAACCAATCATTACATCTAAAGTTGAAAGACTTCCTGAGAGAAAACACTGATGCATCCTTACTCTGAGCTCCTCCAGAGACCTCTCCTCTTTCCATCCTCACCTCCTCCTCATGCATTTTTGAGAATAGGAAGATCCTTCATCATGGCGGATAGGATCATTGGAGGAGAGACGAAGCGATGGACATCGTTCTGTAATGAGAAAAACCCTCAATGTCTTCAGACTGGCTTTGGAGATGGGTCATCACAAAAAGAGCTGGGACCCAGAGGTGGACAGACTCTGCTCCTCCTGTGACCCCCAGCAGGTCGAGACAGAAGTTTTCCATCCACATGTACTGCGTTAAATATCAGGCTGTGAGAGAGGAGTACTAGCCTCAAATAACACCATCACCCAAAACTAAACAAAAGATAATAATAGTAATAATAATAATGAAATAATAACACAAAAAAGACAGCTCTATTTTTTTCTTATGCAGAGCAAATAAAGATATATTTATTTTAAATGTTAATTCTAAGAATAATTATGTGTGACACATCAGACACATCACCCCAAACTGCCGAAAGCTGAATCCAGGAATAAAAAGCTGTTCAACCTGCTGATCCAGAGGCTTCCTCTAAATTGCATTAACTGTCCTGTACAACAGCAGGATCATCGTGACCCCCTAATAATACTGAATCAGGCTCAGGACCTTAACACCCCTTCAACAATTAGACCATAACATATTAATAAGCATCCATCCATCATCCATACCGCTTATCCCTTTTGGGGTCATGAGGGGCTGGAGCCTATCCCAGCTGACATTTGATGAGAGGTTGGGTACACCCTGAACTGGTCGCCAGCCAATCGCAGGGCCACATAGAGAGAGAGGGACAAATATTTACTGTCAACTTCGTACCTAAGGGCAATTTTGGAGTCACCAATCAACCTAAACCAGCGACCTTCTTGCTGCTAATAAGCAATGAAAGAAAATTAAATGATTCATAATGGAAAGAAGCAACCCCAAAACAAAGCAAATTAAAGTGCTACTTGGCCTGAATGAGAGGAAAAAACTTGGCAGATTATCTAGGCACTGTAAAAGATCTTTTAAACATTTAAATATATATTGTCTTTGTTTTCCTTCTTCACCAATAGTCATTATATATTATTTTTAACTTAACTATCATATTACTAATGTATTTCATTATCATTTAATACCTTCCTTGTAATATATTTCCCTGAAATACTTTGACATCCCTACTCTGAAACATTCATGCTGTAAAGCTCTTTTTGACTGAACTGAGTTGAGACCCTCATTTAACATGAGGTAAGTGTGGCAGATCAGTTCTGGTGTTGTATCAGGGCCTTGTTGGCGAGGCCAGCTGTAGTCAGTAATAAACTTCCTGTAGTGTAAGATTTTTGGTCTTGTTGGAGCACAGCCTCATGCCGGGGGGTAGAGCAGTCTGTTCTTGGCAGGAGCAGCAGTGTACCAGATGGTGATGGAGGAGGTGAGGATGGACTCCATCATGGCCGTGTAGAAGTAAAAACCCCGACGGTTTTGGCAGGTTGGACTTCCTCAGCTGCCGCAAGGAAGCACATACTCTGTTTGGCTTTCTTGATGAACGAGCCCAAATATGAAGCCCTCAGCAAACCTGACATCAACTTTTTGGTCTTCCTGTCAGTGAAAGGTAGTCTGAATCTGAACAACAGGCCAAAGTAAAAATAAAGTAGCCATACACATGCATCGGAAGATTATGTAGAAGCAGTGGAGGAAATAAACTATTTTCTTTTGCAGTTCTGTTTATTGCAGTTATAAAGTACTGCTACATGGTTGCCACTAACACTTCCACAGTATGTGAAATGGCTGGCTACCTGAAGATTGAAGATATGGTATTTTCAAAATATTGAATGGTGTCTAAAATTGTGAATCACCCTATGTCACTTCAAATTTCCCTTCCCAGCCAGCTGCCTGCCAACTTCCAGCCAGTTACTCGCCAATTACCAGACACTGGAAGTCCCCCTGCTTCTGTTTGGTTGTGCATTACAACACATCCATTCATGCATTTGCAGGGTGTCTCCATAAGATGGCGCCTCCAAGCTATTCTAATAGCCTCAACCTTTTTGCTGACTATTAGAGTAGCTATCGCAAGAGCTAGAGCAAACCTGACACCAAAAATTCACACAAGCATGACCCCAAGTTTACAATGTATAACAGTCAGGATGGGCGGGCCGTGTCACTTACCTGTCAAGGACCAGCCCGTCAGGGAAAGTACCGAAGTTTTAAGTGCAGCATCTGTATTTATATTTTTAGTTGGGTGCTTATACTACCTTAAATATTTCATAAATGTCATAAAGCCAGAGATGTCTGTCCATTTTGTAGTTGTAATAGGACATGAGCCACCATGACAGACACAGCTTGTTATTGTTACTGGGGAAACACTGGACATTGTGTCTCTGTGACTCATTTGTGTTTTGTGTTACTTGCCAGTGATGGGCTACTTGCTGCTGTCCAAATTGTTAACCATCAGTAGGATCCAGGAAGTCCACTGTTACAGCCTGTCAGAGTTTGTTGTATTAGTTTTTGAAAATGTCTTTGTTTTGGTTTGCAATTATTATGTGTGTGTGTGTGTGTGTGTGTGTGTGTGTGTGTGTGTGTGTGGAGTAAATACTCTGTGCGGATCTTGTGTTGGGTGTTCAGCTGGAGCTGTGACACAACCATCTTGATCATTTTAAGTCCAAACTTTTGTGTTGGAATTGGCAGTAAAATGATTTTGTTCTTCAGCGTGTTTTTATTTTCTACTTAATGAAATGATGATCTGTTTTTTGGAAATTATTTTGTTTGTGTGCAGGTTTAAGCTGCATTTTCTTATTGTTTCTGATTTTTATTTATTCTTTTTTCATTTTACTTCACTTGTAATGTTGAATGTTATTTTATTGCATACATGTTTTTATATGTAATTTGTGGTGGAGATTGGAAAATATGGTTGAGCATTGGGTTTGCGGACCAACAGCCTCATCATTCTTTCAACTACAATACTTAACCTCCTCAACTTATCTCCCTATTTATGTGAAATTCATCAGTGAATTTAGTTAATCAAGAAATAAATCTTTACTTTTTACATAAACCCTAACTCTGACATGGCATTAGCCAATCACAGTGCAGAATTTTGGATTGGCACCTGGGTCCATGCCCCCTTGGAGGTTCTGCCCAGCTATTTGAAAAACAGGGCATACATCTAATCATTAAATCATGATGAAGTGGGCATCAGTGTAAGTTTTAATACAATTTCTTGAAGTGTTACTGAGTTACCACTCTCACATTAATGCAGGCATGAGGTACAGTGACCTTGACCTTTGACTTAGGACCTACAATAACTATTCACTCCATCCTTGAGTCCGAGGAGACACTGATGTAAAGTTTAAAGAAAGTCCCTGAAAATGTCACCCCCACAAAATATTAGAAAATCACACTGACAGTCATGGAATAAACATGAGGTATGGTGACCTTGAACTTTGACTTGTGACCTAAAATGTCTACTCTCTCCATCCTTGAGTCTGAGAAGACATTGATGTGAAGTTTGAAGACAGTTCCTCAAAAAGTCACGGCCAGAATATAAGAATATCTCATAAGCAATCATGGAATTAACATGAGAGGCACCAACCTTGACCTTTGACATATGACTTCTAAAATCTTTTAAAGTAATTATTTAAGATTTGTGCAGATTTTGAGAAGATCTCACCAAGTCTCATGCCCACAGACTATCAGAAAATCACACTGACAATCATGGAATAAACTTGAGCTACAGTGACCTCGACCTTTGACTTAAGAACTTTCCATGTCTATTCACTCTGTCCTGGAGTCTGAACAGACACAAAGTTGAAGAAAAGCCCTTAAAATGTTACCCCCACAATATATCAGAATATCTCATTGGCAAACATTAATATTAACATGAGCAATAACGACCTTGACCTTTGACATGTGACCTCTAAAATCGAATAAAGTAATTATTTTGGAGAAGACATTTGGTCAGCGCTTGAGGAAAATCCCACAGAGTATAATTCATGTGTTGCATTCACAATCATTAGGTGAACAAGAGGGAATGTGCCTCTTGACCTTTCACCCTTGACCTGTAAAATATGCTGAGCTAATCCTTGGTTCAGTCCTCATCTCATGCACTGATCAATGCGAGGACATCAGCTGAACGTGTTGAAGAAGGTAAAAGGTGGAGCAGGTGGAGGGAAAGTGAGAAAGAGCGTGAGCACCAGAGAGAGAGGGAGCGTGTAACTGGACTTGACATCTTTGCGTCTTGTGGGAGAGGCCAATCGATGGGAGCTGCCCAGACGTGGCGTCCTGTCTCTTTCTCTGTGTCTCTCTTTGCGTCTTTGTCAGTGCTGCTCTCTCACCCTCACTCCGTGCTATCATGGATCATCAGGCAGCCATCACCCACCGCTCGCATCCTGTTTGCTGCTCGGTCAATCTCGAGCCTCGGCTGAGCGAATAAATATGTTATGTGTTGGTCTGTTGGACGGGAGGTGATAGTCGGGGCCCTAATTCTGGACCAGAGCACCCCGATGATGCCAGACGTATGTGAGGACCTCAAAGAAGCAGCTGATATATTACAGGTTTTCATGGTTTTGTCTCAGATCTTAACACCAAATTGCAAATAAAAATACCAAAATTGTGAAGTTATTTTAAGCTGTTTGTTTAAGATATTATTGGCAGTAGGAAGGGTACAACGTAAAAAGAAACAACACAGGATGAAAAATGATGTCCTTTATCACTAATTTGCCATGAACATTTGGTAAAATCATAGAAAAGTCAGCTCTAGGGGGGTGCTGGTTTGGTGGAGGGGTAATGTTAAGCAATTATTAAATGAAATATTATATTAGATTTGATTAGATTGAATTTTTTTTATCCCTTTGGAAAACCCCCTCAGGAAAATTAGGATTCCAGTAGCAGTTCTGTATAATAGATAAATTTATATATAAAAAGATAGATATAAACAAAAATATTAATAAATATAAATATAAATAAATTAAAAAACATGAGGTGTAACAATTGCAAACACACTCAAGGTATGCCTATGTAAAAGATTTGAGTAAATCAATATGTAAATGAGTCCATCAGTGCGTTAGGCTAAGCAAACTCAGAAACAGGTTGGAGTGTAGAAGCATTGTGCCATCACACATATTTAAGTGTATTAACCAAGATTTATTGTTTTAAATGAACATCCATTTCACTGCAGACAGTCCTGCTTGTTTGTGCCAGTGATATTTCTTTTATGAATGAGGCTGTTCTTGTGGGCCTTCACATAGAGTTGTTTATTTCTGATGCTTTTTTTTTTACTTGTCCTTAAAAAAATCAGTCTTTGCAGTCTGAGGTTGTTGCAATTGTTTTTCACTTCACTGCAAAAATTCACAGTACAACACAAACCATTACAGAATAACAAAGCAGTAAAGATCGTCCCACTGACATTTTTAGCTGAGAAAGATGCAAAATGTCGAAAACTGCCCTGTCTTCAAATGTTGAGGATCCTTTGAGTAAATTTCTGGATTTGGCTCCGGATTTAGATCACCACCAAAATGCAGTTTTTATTTTTGCCTCCACTGAAGGAGGTTATGTTTTTGCCTTTGTTTGTTTTTTTTAACAAGATTACGCAAAAACTACTGGATGGATTTTGCTGAAATTTTCAGGAGATGTTGGTAATGGCCCAACTTAAAAATGATTAGATTTTGGTGGTGATCCAGATAACCGCCATTAGCAAACAGTCGTTTTTGCTCAATAACTGTCTAACTTAAAACGATATCAACATGATTCTGAGTGCTAGGTGTTTGTTTGCAGGGTCAGTGAATCATATTGTGATGGTAACTTTATCATGGAACTATTGCTTATAAATGTAACAGTAATATGTGAGCTACCGTGGCAGAAGTTTGTGTTCTTCTCTAGTCCTTTTAGTTTCTATGTGCATTGACCAAAATCTCGGGACATTTTATCAAAACCTGTCAGTAACTTATTGAGCTTCTTACACACTGGCAAATGGGAAATAAAATAAATATAAAATAAAAATAAAAGGAAATAATTTGGTCCAATCACTCCTCACAAAGCCATTTAGATGTTCCAGGCCTGTGTGTTCCAGCACTGCGCCCAGTGCTTTGTAAGTCATAGTAGGGGAAAAGTGTGTTTAAGGTTCAGTTCTTCCTGCATTATGTGGTGTTGAGCACAAATTTTGGCCTTAGCTATCACGATTCATTGTTGAAATCCACAGAACAGGCACAACATTGCTAATAGAAAGTTTTGCTGCACCCACTGCTCTCGTCACAGCCACAGTCATTTCAGAGGGATTTTAACTTCACATGCCAGCAGCTGCAGCAAGACTTATGGGTTGAATTTTATTTACAATGGAGCAGGGCCTGGTTAAGATTGCTTACTGTTTTAACATTTCGGAGAAAGTTCAACTCAGGACCTGTCACACTTGACCCTTTTATACTGCATTTACACAATAATGCCACCTATTTATCGAGGCAAATTCCTTGTATGTGCCGGTGTTACTTGGCAATAAATAGAAGTACTGATTCTAATGCTAACACAGAGTACTACGCTCTCCCGCTGGCTCTGTGTGCTGCTCTCTCACCTTTATTACTACCCCTCTGACTCTACCTCCAAAGACGGAGCAAAAGGAGGTCATCTCATCACCCACATAGAGTGGTTGCGTATTTTTGTTGGCCAACGCGGAAGTAAGCAGCATGCTAGTCCTCATGACTAAAAAGCCTATGGAGTTTTTTGTTGTGTACTTGGATCATTGCTGATTGTAAGGTCTGTGTGAAACTTACGTGTTTTGTAAACCATGATAATTTTAAGGCTTAAATGTATCAGTGAAAGTAAAAAGCTTTTACCTATCCATTATGAAACTACAACATGGGAGTCAGACCAAAATAGCTGCCACATGTCCATATGTCGCATGTCTGACAAGTTTCTCTTCATCTAATGACTGCATCGAGTTGGTGCCTCAGGCTTTGGCTTTTCGAGGGTCCCCGGCCATTTTTGTAGCGGCCATTCTTTTAAAAACACATCATGCTTTAAGATCCAAAAGCAGGGCGATATCAGGAATTTTTTAATCTTGCCTGCATGTGTGTATCATGGATTTTTATTTCAGGTGTTTATCCAAAAGGCTGTTGTAAATGTAAAACTTTCAGACTTGGGAACCAGAGGAGCCAAACTGCTAACTCAATCCTGCACCACTCTGTTATGTCTCCAAAATACTGACAGTAGAGGAAAAACATCACAGGGGGCGTGATTATTATGGCTTGAGATGGCAGCTACACGGGGCTACTGTCTCAGTGTGAAGATATCAACCTGTACCTTGAATTTAGATGGAAAACTAGACTCCCAAAACAGCATGGCTGTGTGATACCCAGGTGCAACCCAACTGCCTGTGCACCCAGTCACAGATCATTAGTGCCTCACTTTTACCTGTAAGCGTGCCTCTTTATACCCTTCCACCTCACCGTGCAGCTCTGTATATTCATAATAGTTTTCACTTTCTTTTCCCTGCCCCTGGTTGGTAACCTTTTCTTGTCCTCTTCTCTCAGCTCTCCTCCCCGTCTTGTGATCTGTCTCTTTTTATTAGGCCCCCCTCTCATCATCATTATCATTGTTGAAATAGCCCTTTACTTCCTCTGGGCTCTGAGAAATGGCCGGGAGGTTACACAACGTTGCATCATGGCAGCAAAGTTACTCAGTTTCTCACCCAATTTTTTTTCTTGCTCTTCCTGTATGGAGACGTGAGGTGGAGCTTTCTGCCACAAAGCACATGCCACTGGGATGTATTCTGGATATGTGTGTGTTGCCCGGTGTGTAAACGTGTACGTATGCGTGGAGGGAGCTGTGGGTGGGTAGTTGTGAATGTGTGTAGGTGACTTTAGCTTCCTCATTAGAAGTAGTTGTCTTGGTTTTTGTGTGATAGAGACAGAAAGTGTGGAAAGCAAGAGAGGAAGGTGAAACAGAGAAGCTGACTTAAAGACAGGAGTGTGTGTGTCTGTGTCTGTGTGTGTGTGTGTGTGGGGGGATCTGTCACTTTACATTTGAAAGGCGAATTCACGGCACAGCCAGCTAACGGACAAACAATCCATCCTTATTTACCCTGCTCAATGCCAATCCCATTGGATTGGAGGGAATTGGATTCCCACATCCAGGGGCGAATTCTTTTCAATTTGAAGGACCCCATTAAAAGTCTTTTTCTGTCTACCTCTGTTTCACTCTCCTCTGCTCTCCCTCCTGCCTCCTCTCTGGAAGTTTTCCAGTTTAGCTTGAACTGTCACAGAGATAATGTGTGCAGAGAGCTTCACTGTAGACCTCCAGTGCACACTTTTTTCTGTCGTCCTGTTGTCTGTTTGCACTTCAGCAAATACTCAAAAACAACAGTTACATACACGGTCCAAAGACGAGTCGATGCAGAAATCTGGACACATGTGGGTCAGGGGTGAAGGTGTTGAAATTGTCCAAACTGAATTCTTTTCCTCGGGAAAAAAAGTCACTTCCATTTCCTAAAGGGATATTTCAGGATTTTTGAAGATTTTTGATTTTTATTCGTGAAGTTTTAGGTCGTTTTCAATCTTTTTCTGCACATTGCATGTCATGTGACTGTGGAGACCAATGACACATATCAAACAGCACTCAGCTGTACCTGCAAGCTAACAAATGGATACACACTACAGTTTTGTAATGAGCTAAAGTAGAAATGACAGAAATAATACACATTTATATGCATTCTACTCAAACAGAATATTTAGTCATATTATACAGTATTGTGAAAAAGTATTTGCCCCCTTCCTGATTTCTTATTTTTTTTGCATATTTGTCACACTTAAATGTTTCAGATCATCACAAAATGTTAATATTAGACACAGATAACCTGAGTATATACAAAAAGCAGTTTTTAAATGATGATTTTGTTTATTAAGGGAAAAAAAGCTCTCCAAACCTAAATGACCCTATGTGAAAGAGTAATGTTTTTACTACTCAGGTTATCTTTGTCTAATGTTAATTTTTGTGTGATGATCTGAAACATTTAAGTTTAGATTAGTTTAGATTAATTTTAAGGGGGCAAATACTTTTTCACAGCACTGTATATCTCTCTCCCACTAGCTGATCTGTTCATAAGAAGAAACACAAAAGACAAACTTTACTAAAACTGTCTGAAAAGGCACAAATATGCAGGCCCTACAGTCATGCCCTAATGGAGGGATAATGCTTCCTGCTCCCAAAAAAGCTCTATTCAGCAGTCTTGGGGTTCAGTGCTTTGCTAAAGGGCACTTCAGCACTGCTCGGGAAGTCAGCTGCCACCTCTCCAGCTACCAGACCAACTTTCAAACATGGCTTGGTCAGGACTGGAACCGACCTTGCTCTGGTCCCCAACCCAAATCCTTTCAGACTGAGCTATGGCTGGCCAGGCCCGCATCTTCCCCTTAAAGACTTGAGACTTGACTTGGACTTGCACTAAGTCACTTGTGTCGATCTCTGGAGTCCACTGTTGGATTCATGAGATAGATCAGAGATTGCTTTCACTTCCAGGTCACGAGTGGTGTCTGTAAGTGGTTTTCAGTGTGCAGCGCGGGCCTCACGCCTCAGTGGGCCTCTTACAGCCCTAATAACATTCTCACAACACTCTCATTACCTTCTCAAAACACTCTCCTGCTGTATCCACCCCCCCCCCCCCCCCACAACCCACAACCCACACCCAGTCCCTGTTTAACAGGGCAAATCTGACACGATGGATTGTCTCAATACCATGGGGAGAGTGAGCCGGAACATTGGTAAATAAATATACAGCGACAAGGAAATAAAATATTAATATCCATAAGAGTTGTGTCAGGGTGGTGCTGTGCTTGGATTCCCCCTGTGTGTTGGTTATTCGCAGGCTGCTGCAGAGCGGGAACGTGAGGCGCCTTGTTTGTTCATTTGGTCAAGGAAGTATTTCAATAAATCACAGAGTGACAGAGGCCGTGTACAGGACGCTCCCACAGGACGCACTGCACTGCACAATGTGTCAGCCTGTTCATGTGCTGCACTTTTCTGAATGATGTACAGCCCAATATCATGAGGAAAGTTTTGTCTTTGCTTTATTATCAATACTGGCGTCAATTCTGGAGGCTAATGTGTTTTGATGTAGAGCTCCGGGGAAAAATGAACAGATCAAAACAATGAATGGATGAAAAAATGATTGGAATAAATGAAGAACATTAGAGCCACAATCAATAAAAACATATAACTTACTAAAAAAACAGCTTTTTATGGGAAACTGTTGGCAAAATGTTCCATGATTACTCTCACTGAACCCACATAACCCTTGAAGTATAATCACAAAACCTGCTTCTCCGCTTCCTCTATTTATGATATTTTATTGACACACCTTTTTATGAAATAACATATAACTTTAAAATTAAGTTATCATATAACTGTGTCACATTCAGAGGGAGGGACTATATAATATCCAACACCTCAGGCTACTTTCACTGCAGGCAAAAATGGCCCACATCAGTCTTTTTCGCCCATATGTGACCCATATCAGAATTTTAATGATGGTCTGAACAGCAAAAATGTTTTTTTTTTTTCAAATCAGACCCAAGCCACTTTCATATGTGGTTCTAAATCAGAGACATATCTAATGTTTCCCAAAGAAACATTCCCTTACTCTGAACGATTATGTTGCATTTCATCCGACTTTTACGTTATTGAAGAGAAACAGACAAAGCATTCTGTCTGGCTCAGACTTCGCATCCACACACACCTCTGTACAGAGGCAGCAGCCACTGCTCCACAAAAAGCCATCATTAAAATGTGTGCCCTCTTTCTTTCTCAATATTTTTCTTCTTCTCCTCATCACTTTGTCATAATTTTGTCGGCTCCGATTGATTTGTGTCTTCTTCTGGGCCATAGACAGCCCTTACTGAAGTCTGATGGCAGTCACATTTTTAGCATAATGTGAACAAATAAATCAGATTTCAACAAAAATCTAAACTGAGCACCAAGACCTGCTGTGTAAACGTAGATTAAGGCACACAGTTTGCAAATGATCTGGTAGGAGGCAATTTATTTAAACAAATAATGTTCCACTCCAAACTCCAAACACTTTTTATTATGATTTTGTACTTGTTGCTGTCATCCAAAAATCCTACATTACTGTGATCCCATAAAATACAAACCAACCCTCTGACATCTCACTAGATTGGCTGGCTACTCCTGCACATTTACACAGCATTAGGTTTGACTTTTGCTGGTATGCAGCTACGTTCCCACAGTAACCACGGAAACAATAACAGTGCCGATGCAAAGGGAATTTTCTTTTTTAGAAGGGAAAAGGAACATGAAATTATTTTTTTGTAATTAACAGGTATTGAAGGACTGGAGTGGGGCATGCACTTAGCAATATAGACACAAATCTGACACAAATTCTGCGTCATGCACTGGCTTGAAGTAGGAGTGGATTTAAGCCGGACGATTTGTCATATGGTTTACACGAAGACAAAACTGCAGATCATGACCCCAAACACCTCTTCTTTGTTTAAATGAATTTCTGATATGCTCAATAACAGCACACCTCTACTGTTTGACATCAGAGCATTCATTGAAAAATTCAGTTAAACGTTCATAACCGGACGGAGAGCTTAGAATCAGCGTGGCTTTTTGCTGCGCTTCAGTCCCAGTGCGCCCCTGTGTGTGTGATACTTTCAGAAGCAAGAACAAGCACACAGAGGATTAAGATTTTCTCCAAACACATAGCTACTTTATGATACTTATACTAATGAATCTTACCAATGATTATACTAACAGATAATAAAACGGGCTGTCCAGTGTATTTTACGCACACATTAGAGAATAGAGCCGAGGATTTCTGCAGAAAAATTAGCAGATAAATAGCTCAAAGCCAACAGTTTTCAATGAACAATCAGGAGGTTTATCATCGTAAAGAAGTCTGATCCTGTTGGTTTTATTGTAGATTTTAATTATTACCGAGGTTGCTTTAAGTACAAGTTGCTGACTCATCTCTCCAACTGTTTCTTATGCTCTGAATGCTTCAATTAAAAACTTTCATCTGATCATGACCATATTTCATACAGTGTTCTGTGTCTGCTCTTTGAGTAAAGTGGCACAACTAAGGGAGAGGAATTAAATAATCCTGCCGAAGTTCTGACTGAACAGTTAAATCTGATGTGTAAACAGCAAAACACCAGCCGCCTGGTACACAGTGATTTAAAGGGAATGAGAGCTGATGCTCTGATTGGTTTGATCATTGTTGTGCCGAAAACACACCCACGTATAATCAAGACACATAATCCATCCTCTTTGCGTCCCGGGCCTGGCTTTGCATCAAGAACATGGGTCCCCAAAATAGCAAAATATAGACATACCCCAAACTGCTGTGCCACATGCTTTAGACAACTCACTACACGCCGCCAAACTATGGCCCTTGGTGAAACAGCTGAAGAGTAATCAAGAAAACTGTTAAATTTTATACAGTCAGACAGATGCACAAGCGAAAGCAGGGTGTCCCCTTATGCCTTATTCTGATGCTTTTTAACATTTAAAAAAAAAAACAATGTTCAGTAGTTAATTTTAAGAAAATGCAGTCAAAGAAACTACACCAAAACAAGTACAGCCTTGGATGAATCCAAAGTCCATTTGACTGTTAAAAACATCCTCCATGTAAAGTTCCACCTGAGCCATCTGAATCGATCAGGCAGAACTATCTAACCTCTACATCCTTGCTTCTCATGTCTTTGCTCCATTATCCCACAGGAAAAGTTCAAACCTTAAGAGAAACCATGGGGGCGTTTTGCATGTTTGAGCCAATTAAGGACAAATTATGTTGAGTGCATCACTGCTGGCCGTTCTTCAATGCTAAGCAGCAGTTTTTATGATTGATTTCCCTCCTTCCAGGCAGACATCGGTTTCAGTTCATTTCAGTACGATATGGAAATCAACATGCAGAAACTGGAAGCCTGGTTCAGAAAGTAATCCATCATAGTGAACAAAGTTACTGTTCACTGTCCCTGCTGGAGCTGCCTGGGACAACTCCACATCCGTGATTTGACAGAGAGTTGCCATAAAGCATTGCTCTCATCAACTATCGCATTGATGGATTATCTTTGTGCTGCAACTATTGAGAGGAAAGTTCATTTCTGCTCTCTGGACGGAGCTGAATGACATCTTATCTCTGTGCCTGGAGAGTAAAGGTTTCTTTCAATTTCTATTCTCATTTTTCATCCTCTTTAGAGACAGTCTGTCTTTTTTGATATTAAAAATATTCAGTATACTGCCATGGCCACAAGGTAAAAGTAAATATCCAAGAGGATTCTTCAGACTGCTTACAAATGTTTTCTATGGCTTAAACAATCACATTTGATTTTGGAGGTCATAGGTCATCGTAGGTCATCATATCTCAAGAATGATTAGAGGGGTTAAAGGTCAACCTAGTGACCTTTGAGGTATTTTCTTAAAACTCTGCACACATGTTCACTCTGAAAAAAATGCCTCTTATATTACACTCGCTGGCAACATTATTAATTACATTTTGCTTGTACAAAGTGCCCACTTCAGAACTGCCTTAATTCTTCATGGCATAGATTCAACAAGATGCTGGAAACATTCTTCGTGTCTTTTAGTCCATATTGACATGATAGTGTTATAGTTGTTGCCGATTTGTTGGCTGCTCTTCCACAATAATAATCTCCAGTTTTACAACATCCCAAAGGTGATCTATTGGACTGAGGTCTGAAGGCCACTGGAGAACAATGAACTCATACCACTTTCACACTAAAATTGAGTTAGTGGCGTCGTTTTTTCAACGCTGGTTAACCCGCGAGTTACTCCTTTACCACTGCCAGCAGGTCTACTCAGCAGCAGACGAGCTGCGTGGCTGTCTTTTTTTCCTCTGGCGCATCAAGCTGATGTCATCACATTGATCACGTCATTGGCGCGACAAAACACGACCACGTACACAATAGAAAAGAGCATGGATGCCGTGGACACAGTTTTCTGTACTTTGTACTTTTGTCCCTCCGTAACTTAGCAGCTTGACCCGGGTGTGACGTTCTCACTGAAGCTGGTCGGAGATGAGCCGATAAAAACCCATGTCGCTTGCAGGGTAAGTCGACCCAGGTCGAAATGCCGAGTAGACCCTTTCAAACTGTGGACAGGAGCCGATTGTTGGAGGATTTACACAGGTTTTTTGGCCAGTCTGAAAGGGGTATCATTGTCATGTTCAAGATACAAGAAAGTTTATTTTAAAATGTGGCTCGAAGACAAAACAAAAACAAACCATTAGACATGGAGGAGTGCAGATGGTGCATTCAGCAAACTAACAGCCTGAGGGAAGAAGCTGTTCTGCAGTCTGGTGGTACAGCGGATACTTCTGTACCTTTTGCATGATGGCAGCAGGGTGAACAGGCTGTGGCTGGGGTGCGTGTAGTGCTCTGGTATCCTCTGGTTTTCTGCTTAGGCGCCTCACCTTCCCGATATCACTGATGCTCAGTAGATGGGTACCAATGATGTTCTGGGCAGTTTTTATCCTCTTGTCCTGGGGCGTGCACATCCCATGCTAGTTTGTGATGTTTCCAGTCAGGATGCTTTCACCACTCCTTTGTAAAAGTTGACTAGAAGTTGGCGTGGAGCGTTCAAGGAACCAGTTTGAGACAATATGTGCATAATGACATGACCTGCTGGAAGGAGCCATTCAGAGATCAATCAACCAATCAATCAGTCTATATTTGTATATCAGTTCATATCAAGTGTTATCTCAAGGCACTCTACAGTCGAGCAGGCTGAAGTAATACTCTCCATTTTATAGATACACATATACACATATATACACATATATCTATATATTTGTACATACACCCATACATGCATCCAGAGATGTATCCATCCAGGCAGAGACAAAGGGATTAAAAGTAAGAATTTATGGTTGCGACAAACCCATGGATGTCCAGATCATAAATCTGTCCTCATCATTTTTGTCTCTGCTGAATATAATGCACAGTTGGTACTATGAGGCCAAAAGTGTGCTAAGAATATATTTCCTGCAACATTATGCCACTACCGGCCTGGACTGTTGTTAGGATGGAAATACGTTTTCCTGTTGTTTACACCAAATTCTGATAAGACCATCTGAATGTTGCAGTAGAGATCCAGACATTTTTCATTATTTTGTTCAATTTTGGTGATCCTGCAGCAATTGTAGCCTCAGTTTACTGTTCTCAGATGACAGGAGTGGCACCCTTTTTGGTCCTTTGCTGCTGCAGCCAATCTGCTTCAAGTTTCAACATAATGTGCAATTAGAAATAGTCTGCAGCAAAGCGTGTTTATAACCTTGAATTTCCACATGATCCGTCTGTTTCACGTCCTAGAGGTGGCTTTGCTCCAATCCACAGTATGTGACCTTGTCCACTAGAAGCTTATTTTCAACTGTGTGGCAGAGCATGGCCCTAGAAACTTAACACAGGAGATCATAAAGATCATGTGAGAACCTCAACTTCATGAGGCAATTGTGAGTTTACGAGATAACAGAAGAAGCAACATATAAGCAACAGAGTTTATTACCTGCTTGAGAATCAATATTATTTCCAATATTATTGCATTTTAAAACTGAGTAGTTTTAGTAGTTTTGGGTAAATCTGCTTTGCTGAAATTGACTTGGAGTTGAAACAACTACTGAAAATAGGCACCCCTCTAGAAGCTTTTAGGCTGTGAAAACACATTAACTGACAAGACTGGGGGGGATTTGCTGCAGTGTGGAGCACATACAGAATGGGGGTAATGACTGCTTATTTGAGTTTCTATTTATCATCTCATATCAGCCATTCACCTCTGACATCGGGCTTTACAGGGTTAGTTTGGGTTTTTAGCATCAGAGTTGCTAGAGGCCCCTGGCATGAAGGCCAATTAAGGAACTCATGAGTTTTTCCCATGAGGGGAGATATCTGAGGGTGGACAGTAGCCAGTACACAGCAGTTCACTGTGCCACAGATAGCCTCGTAATTAACCCACACATAGGTTAAAACTACTCAAAAAAACTTCATTGGCTTGACAGAAAGATACAGCAAGATTCTTTACAGTTCCTAACTTTTCCTGGACAAAGCCCGTGTGTTCAGAACTATTTTGTGTCATAACAAAGGGCTATGTATCCTTCCATCAGCAACTCTCCTCATTAGATCAGGTCAGAGTGCTGCAGCAGGGTCAGGTTTCGGTCACAAAAGCACATACAAATATAAATTGCTAAATTTGGCTTGCTGTTTTAAATATGATCATCAGGACTCACCCCTATACAGCAATGGAGCATTATGTTTAGTGCCCATTTTACTGATAAGGGCTAGGACACAAACTCAGGCTCAAGTCCTGCTTGTGACAGCAATGGCCTCTGATTTTGTGGACATGGGCTCACAGTTCATGAATTACAACATCAGGTAACTTGTGCTTCTCCGTTCTCCATCGCTCTTTCTACTTGTGACTCCATCTGTGAAAGTTCTTCCTCTGTTTACTCTGGTTTGTACAGATATCCTCTCATACCCACAACTAATGGCATGTCATTGTTACTAGAGTCAAAATTGCTTATTTTTAGTGTAGTTTTTGTAAAGTTAGTGTTTGCTGTTTCCTCTGACTACCTGATCAGCTGATGGCAAAGGGATACATAACCCCTACATCCCAAAATACAATAGTTCTAAACACAAGATCTTTGTTTGAGGAAAAGTTAAATGCTGTAAAGAATTTTACTGTAGCATATTGTAGCAACCAACATAGTATTTTGAGTAGTTTTAACCTATAAGCGGGTTAATTACGAGGCTTTTGGTGGCCCCATGTCCTCCTATGTACCTGCTACCGTCCATCCCCCAGGGACAAAGCTCACAAGTTCCCTTATTGGCAATCATATTAACTAGTGCCATAGGTCTCAAACAACCCCACTTCAGAAAATCCAAATCAACCTTTCAACAAGGCAGTTTTTGCTCATAGACCTACCACTCGTTGAATATTTCTTCCCTGTTTCAGAACATTTTCTGTTAACCCTAAAGACAGTTGTGTGTGAAAATCCTAGTAGATCAACAGTTCCCGCAATGCTCAGACCAAACCGTCTGGCACCAACAACCATATCAAGTTAAAAGCCACATAAATCACATTTCCTACCCAATCTGATGCTCGATTTGAACTTCAGCAGGCCGTCTTGACTTTGACTGAATACCTAAATACATTAAATTGTTCCCATATGATTGGCTGGTTAGCTCTTTGCATTAACAAACAGTTGAATGGATGTACCTAAACTTTACCTAAAGTTGTATTTGGTCTTGCATGTCATCAAAATAAATGAAGATAGATGAGATGCCAACATCATTATGACATGGGACACAATAAAGGATCAGGTTAAATTTAATGATTAAGGGTCAAAAGAAAAAGAGAGGGAGAAAGGTGGGTTGGAAAGAGGAAAATAAGTAGAGGGAAAACAGAAAAACAGCCTGAATAGACTGTACCAATTAGCATCTCCAATCAGATGCATAATTCACAGCAAAGACCAAGGCAAACACCTCGTTCCTCAAATATCACACAATGAGCCTATTCACATCACACAAAACCCTGTGAAGACGTTTACGTGAAGTCAGAGTCACTAAATCAACTTTACCATCCATCTGTTTACTGTGCTTCTTCTCACTGTCGGACAAATAAAGAGCTCAGTCCATGGAGACCTGCTGTATGAAACACAAACATGTGCTCATGTATGTACACACTGACGCAAAGGCCCATGGGAGTTGGAGTTTGCTTAGTGTAATGGGATCCGGGAGGTTTGCAATGCGGTCTTCTTGATTACTTACCTGTTTGTTTGTTGTTTCAGATTCTCTCGCTGTGGCTCTGCTCCTCAGGTCATTGCATGTAAAGCCTGAGGGACAAACTCAGAAACACACACACATTCAAGCAGTGCAAGTTTGTAAAGCAGCAGTAGTCGGAGTTGAAATAAGGACTGTCCCACTGATCTGTCCCTGCAGCATCTTGTGTATTTTTTCTCAACCTACTTCCTCTTCCTCTGCACCCCCTCTGTGGTCCACTGTTACCATAGAAACACAGTTTAGCATGATGGGTTTAACCAGAGAGGGTTACGTCTCCAGTATTTTCCTCCCCTCTCCCATGTTATTGAGGGAGAAATATTTTAATTGCTCAGGTTTAAGGGAGAGCAGGGTGGAGAGCAAGCGGCTGCCAGCCAGCGCTGTAGCTGTCTGTATCTGTTTAGTGGAAATTGTTTTGCCATGAAACACCATCTGTCTGGCCTGCTGGCTGGCTCCGCACTGATCCAACTATCTATAGACTCCACTTCAGTTTCAAGTGTAGCTGCTGGTAGAGCTACAAACACCTTTGTGAAGAACAAACGGTGTTTTATTTCTAACAAACTGAGAGGAGTAAATTTATCTGAGGTGATGCTGGAGTGGTGCTTCTGTTTGTCTATGTTCTGTTTTGTTTATCCCTGTTTTGTGATGGATCCAAAAGTTCTAGATTGAAGTCAGGGTCATAAAAATTAAATCAAATTTAGTGATACCCTTCTTATTTATTAGCTTTTAAATCTTTGAGTATAATCGACCCCAGAGCTCGAGTGAAATCAAGCAAATACGCGTCTGAAAGAGCTGTGCAGAATCAAACAAACTTTGTTGAAGAAACCATTGATTGCCTAAACTCAGGTTCATGTATTTGATAAAAACTGGTGCAGGAGGAGCAGTTTCAAGCAGCTGCTGGTGTTCACAGGAGGAGAGGGAGAAATCCTGATAATGTTGTGTCTATGCAAAGAAGAAAAGTTTGTTTTCTATCACAAAAACTCAAAACAGCAGAATATGCATTTCTTCAACATTCACTCACTTTATGGTGAAGGATCTCTTACATAATAAATTATACATTTGCTTATTAAAAAAAAGGATAGCGGTCACTCAACATGTTTCTAAAGCACCTCTGCTGTTTCTTTCAAACATTGTTTTAGCTCCTTTGTATCAGATCGTCAAGACAGGGGTGTTGTTTTCAGATCTTTCTTGACTTTTGTTCTTTAGCTCTCAAGACATCAACTTTGGTCTGTTTAGACTTTTGTTTGTCCTGCATGCAAAGCTGCCAGTGCTCTAATTGGTCAATATCTCTGATTTGGGGCACAAATCAGAGAACCAAACCTGCCTCTCTGTTGTGGAGTTGTGGAGCATCCCGGGCAGGTCCTTTGTTGCTGGTCCCTGTGACAGAAGATGGAACAACGGACTTTTGTGGCCAAGTCTCAAGCACCACCTGTTCACCACAGCATACAGTCTTCATTAAACCACCCCCCACAGTCTGTCCTTGTCTATGTGTCCCTGTAAAGCGTCCTTGGGTTTCTTGAAAGGCGCTATATAAATTCAAGATATTATTATTATTATTATTATTATTATTATTATAAGTGGTCCTGAAACCCTATAGCTGTCTGGTCGGGGCTACATCATATGCATTATATGTTGCTAAATCAAACATTCACTGTTCAGATCCAGAACAATTTCAGGTTTTAACCCAAAAAAACTTTTTTGAAATCCCATTGACTTTAGGCCTTGGGATGAAGAAGTGCTAAAACTCGGGTCAGAGTTGTGCATCAGTCGTGTAGTCTGACCTCGGCATAAGGTGGATCTGTAGTAGAGGCCTAAGCAATGTGAATGTTCTACGTATAGAGAGAGGCCGGCCTGCTTGGGTTTATTAAAAACACAAAAATACCTTTTTAGAACTTGCATTTAATTACGTTATTTAGTTGCATGTCTGGTCTTCATTTTGGAGTCATTTTTTGTCTCTTTTTCTTCACAGGCTGACCTTCCCTAAGACACACTTGGACAGCCTGTCTACTTGCCAACATCTCATTGTGAGTAAGCAACATTTCTTATCTTTCTCTTCCCCATTTTACTTCTACAAGCTGCCTCTACTTGGATTCAAGTCACAATGCAAAGGCAGGGAAGGACTCATTCTTTCATTCCTACCTGATGCCACAGGTGTCCCATGTATGTCACTGTCCACACATCACGGCTGTAATCAGGGTCATTAAGCTTTAATTGTGGTACAAATGCTGCAAATGAAATGTTCTTAGTTTCTCAGTAGAGTTAATAGCTTTGTTCCTGTGCAGAGCTATTTTGCTCTTTACTAAGATGGTGTCTTGATGTGTTGAAACATGTCGTAACTTTGCTTTTACCAGATGCTGCTGTCAGGCACTGTGAGACCTCAGGGGGGTTTCAGTCTGAAGGAGCTGACTTCTTTTATAAGACACCCCCGAGTCTCTAAGTATCAGAGCGGTGATGTTTCCAACAGCTCAGACTCCTTAATATGTTTATGTTGTGCTAATTTACAATCCCAAAGGTAAACGAGGGAAGCTTTATATCCAGCTACATAATGAAGAAAC